>CAWUFW010007243.1:0-600000 GCA_963921515.1 Calotriton arnoldi | reverse complement strand
TGGTTCAGAGTGGTGTTGATGGGCCAATTGTGAGGGTGAGCAATATCTGTGACTACCACTCCCATCATGCTATTGCCTGCACCCCCTTCCCAGCATGCCCATACTTCCTTCCTTTTGAGTGGACTTCACTGTGTGTGGGTGTGACAGCAATGGCAAGATGGCTGACAGTGGTGTCCTGCTGTTGGTTGGTGGCCAGTTCCCAGCATGGCCATGTGCTCCCCACAACTGAGCACAGGTGTCAGACATCTTTGATGGGGCTTTCCACTCTCTGTGAGGTGTGCATGCTTCAGTGTGAGCTTGCTGGGCCATGTGGTTTGGGGATGTTGAGCTGTGACTACCACTCCCATCATGCTATTGCCTCCACCCCCCTTCCCAGCATGCCCATACTTCCTTCCTTTTGAGTGGACTTCACTGTGTGTAGGTGTGACAGCAATGGCAAGATGGCTGACAGTGGTGTCCTGCTGTTGGTTGGTGGCCAGTTCCCAGCAGGGCCTTGTGCTCCCCACAACAGAGCACCGGTGTCAGACATCTTTGATGGGGCTTTCCACTCTCTGTGAGGTGTGCATGCTTCAGTGTGAGCTTGCTGGGCCATGTGGTTTGGGGATGTTGAGCTGTGACTCCCACTCCCATCATGCTATTGCCTCCACCCCCCTTCCCAGCATGCCATACTTCCTTCCTTTTGAGTGTACTTCACTGTGTGTGGGTGTGACAGCAATGGCAAGATGGCTGACAGTGGTGTCCTGCTGTTGGTTGGTGGCCAGTTCCCAGCAGGGCCTTGTGCTCCCCACAACAGAGCACCGGCGTCAGACATCTTTGTTGGGGCTTTCCACTCTCTGTGAGGTGTGCATGCTTCAGTGTGAGCTTGCTGGGCCATGTGGTTTGGGGATGTTGAGCTGTGACTCCCACTCCCATCATGCTATTGCCTCCACCCCCTTCCCAGCATGCCCATACTTCCTTCCTTTTGAGTGTACTTCACTGTGTGTGGGTGTGACAGCAATGGCAAGGTGGCTGACAGTGGTGTCCTGCTGTTTGTTGGTGCCCAGTTCCCAGCAGGGGCTTGTTCTCCCCACAGCAGTACCCAGTGTCAGCCATCTTGTCAGTTGTTTTCCACTGCCTGTGATGTGAGCATGGTTCAGAGTGGTGTTGATGGGCCAATTGTGAGGGTGAGCAATATCTGTGACTACCACTCCCATCATGCTATTGCCTCCACCCCCTTCCCAGCTTGCCCATACTTCCTTCCTTCTGACTCTGCTTCCCTGTGGGGTAGTGTGCCTGTGCTGAATGGATGGCTGACAGTGTTGTCCTGGCGTTTGTTTGGCTACAAGTCCCATGTGTGTCACTGTGCTTCCCACAGCATGACCCAGGGTGGTGGTTCTTTGTGAAATAATTAATTTTAGTGTGAGGCAATGCATTTTCCCAGGTGTGTTGTGTATAGTTTGTGTTAGGGGTGTGTGTGGGGAGAGCTGCTGGTAACTATGGTCATAGCTGTCAGTCCTCCTTCCCACCCAGCCAGATATCCCACCATGGAACGTGCTTCCATTGCAGGGAGTGCAATTTGTCTTTCAGGATGTCAGTCAGTGGTGTCCTGCTGTTGGTTGGTGCCCAGTTCCCAGCAGGGCCTTGTGCTCCCCACAGCAGTAGCCAGTGTCAGCCATCTTGTCAGTTGTTTTCCACTCCCTGTGATGTGAGCATGGTTCAGAGTGGTGTTGATGGGCGTATTGTGAGGGTGAGCAATATCTGTGACTACAACTCCCATGATGCTATTGGCTACACTGACTTGACCAGCATACACAGAATTCCTTCCTTTCTGTGGGATTCCCTGTGTGGTGGTTTTGTAATGGTGGCTACATATCTGACAGTGTTTGTTGGTTATATTTGTGCCACTGCCTAGCTTTATTTGTTGTAGGGTTTGTACATGTCATGACACAGTTACATATCACTATGAGATGGCATGTGTTGTGTTTATCTGACTGACATACACATCTTGGGATGATTCTGTTTTTGTTGCTGTGTATTTGCTAAGGGTGCATGGTTTGACTATCCCCTTGACAGTGATGTGTGTGTATTGTCACACAATATTGGGTATATTGGTTGTGTACTCACCAGGTTCTGGGATGTTTTGTAGTCCATATACGCTCACTGGTGGTAGGATGGCCCGCACCTTCTCCTCCCAGGGCCTGAGGTATAGTGGTTTGGCAGGAGGGCCACTGCCGGTGTGTTGGCTCAAGATGTAATCCTTCTTCAGTAGGTCCCTGACCCTCCTGCGCACATCATACCACCTGTTCTGGATGTCTTCCTTTGTGCGCAAACATGGTGATTGTGCGTTCACCCTGTCGATGATCCTCGCCCACATCTTGGTTTTCTGCGACATGGGGGTCTGTTGGACCAGTGTACCAAACAGCTGTGGCTCTACCCTGAGGATCTCATCTACCATGACTTCCAATTCACTATCTAGGAACTTTGGATTCTTCTTGGGGGGCATGGTGATGGGTGGTGGTGGTGAGTGATGTGTGTTGGTGTGCAAGTGAGGGTGTGTGAGTGTGTGTTTTGCTGGGTGTATGTGAGGGTGCTATTTGTTGAGGTGCTGATGGTGTGTGGCTTGTGTGATGGATGAGCTGTGAGTGTGTGTATGGTTGCTGTCTGTTGGTGTTGTGTGCTGGCAGGTAAGTTGAATTTGCAAAGGATCATGGTAGAGATTTGTGTCCTTTATATGGGTGGAGTTGTGGGTGTGTCTTTGTTCCCTGTTTCCCCCCCCAGTATTTATTGGCTTTGTAATTGCTTGTTTGGCCTTTTTTTTGTTTTTTTCCCTTTGTACTTTTTGTGCATGTAGGAGACGTTCTTCTGACTGAGTCGGACCCTGCAGTTGTCTCGTGCGAGCTTCTCCGAGTCGTTCACCCTGTGTTTGTGCTGTTTTATGTGCTGCGTCGGTCGCGGTGTATTGGGTTGCTTCGGCTCGCTGTTTTGTATGCGTGTCGGTCGTACGGCTTGAGCTCCGTGCGACTCGGTCGTGTTTTCCACGCGTTGCATCGTACTTGGCGGGTCGGAGTTCGCAGGTACGTTTCGTTCGGGATTCTTCCTGGTGCGTGTCGGTCGGTTCGATTCGCGTGCTTTTCCGGCCGGATAGCTGTTTTCCGCGCGGTTCGGTCGTTCGTATTGTGTTCCGTACGAGTCGGTCGGATTTTGCACGCTTTTCATCGTACTTTGCGGGTCGGGCTGCACCGGTACGTGTCGGTCGGAATAAATTCCGGCTCCGAGTTGGTCGGTACGTTTTCCGGCCCGGATCGGAATCGGCCCCTTAGTGCCAAGACGCCTACAGGCATATGTCGTGCTCTATAAAATAAAAAAAATAAAAAAAATTAAATCAATTAAACCTGGTCTTGGTACCCCTTGTCTTGCTTGGCCTGTTTTTCCTTGTCTGTTTATTCCTAGTCTCTTCTGGGATTGGCAACCCTGTCTTCGTGGATTAGGTCTCCCTGATTCTGGTTCTTCTTGTCCTGGTCCTTGTGGCTCTGGTCATTCTAGTCAACATAATGGTCTACTTCCTGGTACTTATCCTGCTAGTGGTCATCATCCTCCTCCTACCTGTCCTCTTCCGTCTTGGCCCAGGTCCCCTCCACAATGACTTTAGTTAAATAAAGTCTGTAAGCCTCTCACTCAGATTTTTATTTTTGTTTTTGGCTTCAAGATTTCTTTTGCTGAGAGAACAGTGTCAAGCACAAAAATGAGGGCCCAGTAGAGACAGGTCCTTGCTCACTTATTACACTCCTTAGTGTCTTAGAAATCAAACTACCATTCTCAATATACATTGAGCAGATGACTAAAATGTCAGTGTTGCTGAATGGGCCACTGATGACATGGGACTAACACGTGTTTCTGCCTTAAGGGGCGAGCCTGACTGTGGTAAGATGGCAGACACAATCTAGATCACCATGTTTCGTGAGTGAGGGCAGTTTTCTCAGTCTTTCTTTCCCCCTCCTATTGCCTGAGCCACCATTAATTGCTGGTGTGCCCCCCGTGGGAGTAGAACATGGGGAAGCATGGAGGCCATCGGTCCCATTCACTGGGACTCCAGGAAGCGGGATCCCCGGAGCTGAATGAGTCCCCCCGGCCGAAAAGTTCAATCAAATTCTGGTGGCCATAGCTAAAACCAAACAGGATCTGTGAACCAGAGTAGATGCTGTGGTGATTGAGGTGAGCCTACTCCAAGAGGACCACAAGAAGCTTTCAGGAAGGGTCACCCAGACAGAGCGTACACTTGATGATCTGCGACCTACTGTTATTGACCTTGAGGGTCAGGTCCGCTCTTTGGTGACCAAGGTTCATGAACTGGAAAACAGGGCAGAGGACTCCAAGAGACACTCCCTCCGCAATAATTTCTGGGTTATTGGATTCCCTGAAGGAGCGGAGAGATACATGTCCTTCATTGAACAATGGCTGACCCAGGTAATAGCTCCAGTGACACTATCTGCCCACTACCCAGTGGAGCAAGCACACAGGGTTCCAGCACACAAGCCACCTCTGGGATCATTTCCCAGAACAGCGGTGAAGCCACCTAATTAATTTCAGGGGCAAGGAAACCATCCTGAAAGCAGCCTGCACTACAGCTCCACTACAATATGACAATGCGCGTATTTTAGTATTCCCGGATTACACATTGATGGTGCAGCGCTGGAGGGCATCCTTCTTGGGTGTCAAGGAGCATTTGAGGTAGATGGGCCTCACCTTCTCCCTGATATTCCCAGCAAAGCTCAAGGTAATAGCTAACCATACCAGTTACTTTTTCACCAAACCTGCAGACGCCTGGCACTGGGTGGAACAGCACCACTGTGAGTCATCCAACCCGACCACTCCAACACACTGATCCAACACGGAGAAGGGGAGGTGGCAGAGAAGACAGTGGAACTGAGGTCGTGTAGTGCAGCGTGTGCAGGGTGCTCCCCCCCGGTGCAGGAACGGCAGCAGCAGGGCTGTGACACATTTAGCCTTGGAGCACCGCTCCCCCCTTTCACTGCAGCTTACAGATGAATCACGGTCAAAATCTGGCTCTGTTGCTTCGCTGAGTAGCAATTCATCAACGGTCCTACCGGATGTTACCCCACAAACCACAGACCTGCTGGTTTCAACATACAGTACTGCAGTCACATGCATATTTGATCAGTTGAGATGTTTCCCTCCCTACTGTCCCCCATGCAGGTCACTCACATTTTCAATGACACTGGCGCACATTGCATCCTTAACCTCAAGACGTAGAAATTAGTTGGGTGGGCATAGAGGTGTGTGTTTGCCGTGCAATCTCTCTTCTATTCCCCTAAAGCTTTAGAGGTTGGGTATTAGCTCACGTCACCGGTTGCCCCCCCAATAGACAACTTCCTTTTTAGCTGGAGACCTCAATGAGGCTCCGCCATTAGAGTTCATGAGTCCCACACTATGGGTCTACTAGTTCATTGTTTGGGTAATCACCGTTCTTGCGCTTACCCTGGGAGGGGAGTTGGGGATTACATTTTCTTATCTGTCAGCACTGGGTTGCGTACATACCCTACACCCCTAGATTAGTAAGACTCACTTACAAGTACTCACTTGGAATGTTCAGGAGGTGGGGACAGTGCTTAAGTGACACCTGGGCCAACAATATGTACAGCGGCGTAACACCCACATTGCATTCCTCCAGGAAACACATGTAGCGGGCCCACTTCAGCTAATCTTGGACTGGGGAGCTTCTCACTCATCTATCCCCAATTGGTGCCTTCAACCAGCTCTGTTGGAGGACAGTGTGTTCCAGAACACGACCCGGGAGGTGTTGTCTCGATATATGGCCGAGAACTGGTGCACGGCAATGTCTAGACCAATAGAATGGGAGAGACTCAAAGTGGTGCTCTAATGGCATTGTATCAATGCGTTGGTGGGGGTATAAAAAAAAATTCACAGGGCATTGATATCACTTGAACTGTCCCTGGACATCTTGGAAATGGAGACTCGTGAAGCCCCTGAGAGCTGACAGGCGCTTGCGGATGCCAGGGATTGACATGCTCAATTAGTAGCCCAACTACAATGTTTGATATTCGGGCCTACCAGGCCAAGATTAATGCCGAGGGAGATATGTCTGGCTGGCTGTTGGTCTGCCTTCTCCGCAGTACAAGTCCATCCACGCCAATTACCCTGATTCACCAATCCCCGACCTGCACATCACTAGTCAGTCAGACATAGACTCTGCTTTTATATCTTATTATAAGTCACTGCATGACCCTCCTGCCATTGACTGTGCTGCCAATTTACAGGCCTTCTCTGAAGGCCTCTTGCTGCCAACTGTCGATCTGTTGGCCCGAGAGGATTTGCAGCTGCCCCTCACAGAACAGGAGCTTTGAGCATCCATTAGGGGATCAGCTACGTGTAAAACTCCCAGACTGGATGGCCTCCCAGTCAAGGTTTATAAGGCTAATGAAAACCTCCTTGTCCCTAAATTACTTGAGTTGTATCAAGCGGCGCTGGAGGAAGGGAGGCTACCTCTGACACTTCGCGAATCCCTTATAGTTTTGTTGCCAAAACCTGACAAGGACCAGCTGGAAGTGACATCTTACTGCCCTCTGTCCATGTTGGGGACGGACTATAATATACTCAGCAAGACCATCTCAGGTCGTCTCCTGGAACATATGTCTCTTCCCGATGGAAATTAGTCAGGGCTGCCCCCGTCACAGCTCTTCTTTCGTTGGCATTGGAACCGCTTGCCCAGCGACTATGGCGTGATGGGGAGGGGTGGGGTATTCTTTTGGGGGACAAACTGCAGGCCGTCTCCCCCTATGCGGACGATGTTCTCATTTATGTTCGGGACACCAGATGGGGACTCAAAAGTATTGAGATAGCCCTTGATGAATTCTGAGTGGCTTCGGGACTGGGTCTGAATTGGACAAAGACCTGCCTGTTCCCCCTAAGCCCAGACTGCCCACCACACCATATGATGGTGGGACCCCACCTTGTGTGATGGGAGCTACGCCAAATCTGCTATCTTGGTATACGTGTATACCATGATACCTGGGACTTAATAGACGGTAATCTCATGCGAGCCATTGCCTCCCTGCACCCACAACTGATATTTTGGAGCACACTTCCACTTACAGTGCAGGTCCGGGTTTCCTTATCAAGGTGATATTGCTCCCACTTCTCCTTTATTACTTTTATAACCTACCGGTCCACATTCCAAGTTCCACATTCCCTACTCTTCATGGCATTCTACGGTCCTTTATCTGGAATAAGGGAAGGCGATGAGTAGCCTTTCAGAAGCTCCAGTTGCTAGTTGAAAAAGGGAGTCTGGGTGCTCCTAACTTTGAGCATTATTATTTTGCAGTGCAACTGCAATGGCCAGCCCAATGGTTTGCGAACTGCCACTTGCCCGAGTTGGGCCTCCCCACGTCAGACCGTGCTGGCCGAGAGATCCACAAGCTATTGCTGCCAATTGGCAAACTTCCTCCACAATTGAATAAGCTCCTGACTATAGCGCATGTCAGTTACACTAGAAGCCTACGACTATCCCTAAATCTAATGCCATACACACCGGAGATCAGTATTAGCTCCGTACCCTTCAGGGAGCTACTTGGGAGGGAGGGAATAGAGTTCTGGGAGTCAGAGGGAGTAGACACATTAGGTGTCCTGTTCCAAAATGCTACCCTCATTCCATTTGAGCAACTCTGCACAGATCACAACCTGCCCTTAAGCCATTTTCTAGCTTATCGAACCTTGCTGGCCAAACTACAGCGAAATTGGCAGATTATGGACACAGAACCAGAAACACATTCCCTAGTTCCTGCACTTCACATAATGGGCAGTGGGTGTCACCTTATCACATGGTGCACGCGAGTGTTGGCATACATCCTGCAAGATTTATTGCCCTACATCAGACAAGATTGGGAACACGATATCGGCTGCGCTCTGTCACAGAAAGAGTGGGACAATGCCTACAGATGCCCTGGAAATTGTCACTGGGAGGGAGAACATGTGCATTATGGAGACAGGTTTACTGGGACTATTCAGGTGTAAAAAGGCAGGAAACGGCATTAATAGATTTATAGATCTGGCACTACTCATAACGAGAAGAGCCATTGCAATGAACTGGAAAGATGCCCACCCCCCTGGTATGCCTTATTGGTATGTAGCCACCCTGAAGTGGGGTAATGCTGAATCGGTTGCACTCCGTAGAGAGGAAGTTGGAAGCCTGCGTAAAGTCCCCATTGCACTGGAGTGGGACGCACTCCTCCATGAGCTACAGGTACTTTCCAGAGGAGTCCTGAGGTTCCATGATAGGTGATGGTAAGCTGTGATCGCACAGTACACTCTTTTATATTCTGTGAGGGGTGCTTGCTGTTCCCCCCTCATCCCCCTCCATTCCCATCGACTCACATGTTTCCTCACTTACTCTTGGTTTGAACATTATCTCGGTATCCAGACTATCCTGTTATGGGGGGTTTGCTTTATTGCTCAATTCATATTTAGAAATAGATGCTACGGATGTCACTAGCAAGTGTCGCAATGATCATATGTTATATGTGCAGAGATATTGACCGACTGTAACTGTTATGACCTGCCAGCTGTACTTGTTCAAAAAAACTTTTGTTGATTTCTATAATGTTTTGAACCAATGCCTCCTGTGGTGACTAATGCCTTTGCCAAGGGTATTTAGACCCTTTGGGAACTCGCAAAATGATCTAGATTTTAACTAACGACTGTAATTGCAGTATAACTGTCTACGTTGCTTAAAATAAAAGAAAATTGGTTCAAAATGAAAAAGTGTTTACGCCTGAAACCCACTCTTCTTAGTGAACAATGTGAAACAGTGTATTTATTCAGGTAAGTGATTAGAAACTTATCCCAAGATTAACCCAATTGCTTTGCTTATCTATCTCCTGCTTTTACTTCCCCTGTTTCACAATCTGTAACAAATAAAACTGGGCCAAAAATGGAGGGGGTCAACCATTGGCATGGACACTAGATGTTCATTTTACTTTTTTCCCTATGGTATGTCCTTACAAAGCTACATCCACATGCAAAATGATCTGTGGCAGGCCTGGGTGCCTTGCCTGTTCTTCACGGTCATATTGATTTCACAGAGCTCAGCCCAGGTGTCCCTTGTCATCATCAATCATCAACTTGGATTTATAAAGCGTGGCTACTCGCCCGCAAGGGTATCCAGGCCCTAGGTTCTTGCTGGGATCATTCGAAGAGCAAGGTCTTTCTGAATTCAGGGAGAGAGGATGATGATTGGAGGTGAAGGGGAATTTCGTTCCAGTACTTGGTTCCGAGGTAGAAGGAGCGTCCTCTACTGTACCTCCGACAGATGCGGGGAGTGTGTGTGAGGGCAAGAGAGGTGGAGCGCGGTGTCTGGAGGGTTGGTGAAAGTTCAGGCGATGGTTGATGTAAGCAGGTCCTTTGTCATGTTGGGCCTAGTAGGGGTGTATCAGTATCTTAAATTGTCATCTTTTCTTGATGGGGAGCCAGTGGAAGTCCCTGAGGTGGGGGTGATGTGGGTGATTTTGGAAGGTTGACGATTAGTCTGGTAGCTGAGTTTTGAAGCAAATGTAGTCTCTTCAGGAGTTGGGTGGTGATTCCTGCATAGAGCATGTTGCTGTAGTACAGCTGGCTGGTGACTAGGACTCAAGTTACGGCTTTTCTGTTGCTGATGGGGAGCCATCTGAAGAACTTTCGGAGTATGTGGAGGGTGTGGAAGCAGGCGGAGGAGACTGCATTGATCTGGCATTTTATGGTGAGTTTGCTGTCCAGGATGATGCCAAGGTTGCGGGCATGGCCTGTCGGTGTGGCTATGAGTTCAAAGAGCCACGGGGTGTCATGTTGAGCTTCAGGCAGTTGGTCATCATCCAGTCAGTAACACTCGTCATGCAGTTGTGGAAGCTGGTCCCAGTGGTGGATGGGTCTTCTGAGAACGAGAGGATGAGCTGGGTGTCATCTGCGTAGGATATGATGTTGAGGCCATGGGTTCTGACGAATTTGGACAGGGGGATCATGTAAGTGTTGAACAGGGGGGGCCTGAGGGTTGAACCTTGAGAGACGCCGCAGATACTGCTCTTAAGTTCCAAAATGTAGGGTGGTAGTCCGATTCTCTGGGTTCGTCCTGTAGAGAAGGATGCAATCTACTTGAGGGCGTCTCCCTGGATCTCGATGTGATGGGGGGGTCTCTTGATGAGTGTGTTTTGGGATACAGTATTGAATGCTGCTGAGAGGTCAAGGAGGATCAGAGGCGCTGTTTCCCCTGGTCAAGGAGGGGTCTGATGTCGTCCAGGGCAGCAATCAGAGTGGTATCAGAGCTGTAGATGATGCAGAATCTGGATTGGAATGTGTCCAGCAGGTTGTTTCTCTCCAGGTGTCAATGAGTTGGTAGTTGATGGCCTTATCAATGACTTTGGCGAGGAAGGGGAGCAGAGAGATGGGGCTGTAGTTTTTGAGTTCACTGGGGTTGTTGGAGTGTTTCTTGAAGAGGGGTCTGAACTCTGTGTGTTTCCATTCATCGGGGAAGGTGGCCATGGTTATGGATGCGTTGAGAATGAGGGTGAGTTTTCTGCTTATTTCTTTGCTCCCAAAGTTGAAGAAGTGGTGGGGGAAGGGGTCCGTGGGTGCTCTAAAGTGGATAGAGTTCATGTCTCCTCTTCTCACCAGATGGTGCCCTTCTAGAGAGTCTGGAAGTATGTACAGCAGTGAAGCGCTCACTTGCTGCTGAAGCGGTCTATTGCCCCATCTCCTTCTTCTCAGCCCAGTACTGGACAAAGTGAGACAGATTTCAAAAGGCCAAATGAGGTCTGGCCTACAGTTGACCCCCCAGACATGGCCACTAGTGACACATGATTGAAGTGTAGTCCAGTGATGTACTGAAACAGTTAGCTATGATGAGGCCCCTTCTGTGGGCACTCATTGGTTAATCAGAGAATGTTTGCAGGTGTTTGATCATTAGCTGGGCCTGAATCTGTTGGCTCTGTTGTACAACAGTGCAGGACAAATCGACTGGGTGAGGCAGTAAAATGCATATCTTTCCCCATACGTCTCATCGAAAATGTCGCCATCTGCACTGCACCTGAATATAACTCAGCACAGCAGTTGCAGGAAAAGAAAAGAAAGAGAGACGCTAAGGGGCCGATTCCGATTCGGGCCGGAAAACGTACCGACCGACTCGGTCCGGGAATAAAGTCCGACCGACACGTACAGGCGCAGTACGACCCTGGTAGTACGATGAAATGCATGTGAAATCAGACCGACTCGGACGGAATACAAAACGACCGACCAAGCCGGACGGAAACAAGCCATCCGGCCGGGAAATCACACGAAACGAAACGACCGACACGCACCCGGATTGAACCCGAACGAAACATACCCGCGAACTCCAACCCACGTAGTACGATGCTGTGCGTGCAAAACAAGACTGACTCGCCCGGAGCACAAGCCGTACGACCGACACGCATACAAAACCCAGCCGAAGCAACCCAATACTACGCGACCGACTCGTACGCCGCATATGAAACCTAGCTGACACACAGCGGGAACGAGTCGGACAAGATCGCACCAGACAACTGCAGCGTCCTACTCAGACACAAGAACGACTCCTACATGCACCAAAAACACCAAGGAAAAATTTGGAAAAAAAGGGCCAAACAAGCAACCACAAAGCCAATAAATACAGGGAGGAAAAAAAAATGGAACAAGGACCCACCTCCAACTCCACCTACATAAAGGCCACAAATCCTTACCATGATCCTTTGCAAATTCCACTGACCTGCCAGCACACAACACCATCACACAGCAACCACAGACACACTCACAGCTCATACATCACACAAGCCACACACCATTACCACACCTACAAATAGCACCCTCACACACACCCAGCTAAACCTACACTCACACCCCCACTTGCACACACACACATCAATAACCACCACCACCCATCACCATGCCCCCAAAGAAGAACCATAAGTTCCTAGATAGTGAATTGGAAGTCCTGGTAGACGAGATCCTGAGGGTAGAGCCACAGTTGTTTGGTACATTGGTACAACAGACCCCCATGTCGCAGAAAACCAAGATGTGGGCGAGGATTGTCGACAGGGTGAACGCACAATCACCATGTTTGCGCACAAAGGAAGACATCCAGAACAGGTGGTATGATGTGCGCAGGAGGGTCCGGGACCTACTCAAAAGGACTACCTCCTCAGCCAGCACACCGGCAGTGGCCCTCCTGCAAAACCAGTATACCTCAGGCCCTGGGAGGAGAAGGTGCGGGCCATCCTACCACCAGTGAGCGTATACGGACTAACAGACATCCCAGAGCCTGGTGAGTACACAACTAATATACACAATATGGTGTGACAACACACACACATCACAGTCAAGGGGATAGGCAAACCATGCACCCTCAGCAAATACACAGCAACCAAAAGATATTCATCCCAAGATGTGAATGCTAGTCAGACAAACACAATACCTCCCATCTCATAGTGATATGTAACTGTGTCATGACATGTACAAACCTAACAACAAATACAGCAAGGCAGTGGCACAAATAGAACCAACAAACACTCCCAGATATTTAAACACCACTAGAACACCACCTCACAGGAAGCTCACTGAAAGGAAGGAAGTCTGTGTATGCTGGTCAAGTCAGTGTAGCCAATAGCATGATGGGAGTGGTAGTCACAGATATTGGTCACACCCACAATTGGCCCATCAACACCACTCTGAACCATGCTCACATCACAGGGAGTGGAAAACAACTGACAAGATGGCTGACACTTGGTACTGCTGGGGGAGCACAATGCCCTGCTGGGAACTGTGCAACAACCAACAGCAGGACACCACTGACTGACATCCTGAAAGACAACTTGCACTCCCTGCAATGGAAGCACGTTCCATGGTGGGATATCTGGCTGGGTGGGAAGGAGGACTCACAGCACTGACCATAGTTACAAGCACCTCCACTCACACACCCCTCAACACTAACTCCACATAACCCACCTGGGAGAATGCAATGCCTCACATCCTAACTGAAGATCCCACAAAGAACCACCACCCTGGGTTATGCTGTGTGAAGCACAGGGACACTCTTGGGACTTGTAGCCAAACAACTGCCAGGACAACACTCCCAGCCATCCTGTCAGCACAGGCACCCCACCCCACCAGGAAGCAGAGTCAAAAGGAAGGAAGGATGGGCATGCTGGGAAGGGGGTGGAGGCAATAGCATGATGGGAGTGGTAGTCACAGATCAACATCTCACACCCACATGGCCCAGCAAGTTAGCACTGAAGCATGCACACCTCACAGGGAGTCAAAAGCCACTTCAAAGATGTCTGACACGGGCCACAGCTGTGGGGAGCACAAGGCCCTGCTGGGAACTGGGCACCAACAAACAACAGGACCACACTGCCAGCCATCTTGCCATTGCTGTCACACTCACACACAGTGAAGTCCACTCAAAAGGAAGGAAGTATGGGCATGCTGGGAAGGGGGTGTAGGCAATAGCATGATGGGAGTGGTAGTCACAGATATTGGTCAGCCTCACAATTGGCCAATCAACACCACCCTGAACCATGCTCACATCACAGGGAGTGGAAAAGGACTCACCAGATGGCTGACACTGGGTACTGCTGGGGGGAGCACAAGGCCCTGCTGGGAACTGTGCAACAACCAACAGCAGGACACCACTGACTGACATCCTGAAAGACAACTTGCACTCCCTGAAATGGAAGCACGTACCATGGTGGGATATCTGGCTGGGTGGGAAGGAGTTCTCACAGCACTGACCATAGTTACAAGCACCTCCACTCACACACCCCCTCAACACTAACTCCACATAACCCACCTGGGAGAATGCAATGCCTCACATCCTAACTGAAGATCCCACAAAGAACCACCACCCTGGGTTATGCTGTGTGAAGCACAGGGACACTCTTGGGACTTGTAGCCAAACAACTGCCAGGACAACACTCCCAGCCATCCTGTCAGCACAGGCACCCCACCCCACCGGGAAGCAGAGTCAAAAGGAAGGAAGGATGGGCATGCTGGGAAGGGGGATGGAGGCAATAGCATGATGGGAGTGGTAGTCACAGATCAACATCTCACACCCACATGGCCCAGCAAGTTAGCACTGAAGCATGCACACCTCACAGGGAGTCAAAAGCCACTTCAAAGATGTCTGACATGGGCCACAGCTGTGGGGAGCACAAGGCCCTGCTGGGAACTGGGCACCAACAAACAACAGGACCACACTGCCAGCCATCATGCCATTGCTGTCACACTCACACACAGTGAAGTCCACTCAAAAGGAATGAAGTATGGGCATGCTGGGAAGGGGGGTGTAGGCAATAGCATGATGGGAGTGGTAGTCACAGATATTGGTCAGCCTCACAATTGGCCCATCAACACCACCCTGAACCATGCTCACATCACAGGGAGTGGAAAAGGACTCACCAGATGGCTGACACTGGGTACTGCTGGGGGAGCACAAGGCCCTGCTGGGAACTGTGCAACAACCAACAGCAGGACACCACTGACTGACATCCTGAAAGACAACTTGCACTCCCTGCAATGGAAGCACGTACCATGGTGGGATATCTGGCTGGGTGGGAAGGAGGACTCACAGCACTGACCATAGTTACAAGCACCTCCACTCACACACCCCCTCAACACTAACTCCACATAACCCACCTGGGAGAATGCAATGCCTCACATCCTAACTGAAGATCCCACAAAGAACCACCACCCTGGGTCATGCTGTGTGAAGCACAGGGACACTCTTGGGACTTGTAGCCAAACAACTGCCAGGACAACACTCCCAGCCATCCTGTCAGCACAGGCACCCTACCCCACCGGGAAGCAGAGACAAAAGGAAGGAAGGATGGGCATGCTGGGAAGGGGGTGGAGGCAATAGCATGATGGGAGTGGTAGTCACAGATCAACATCTCACACCCACATGGCCCAGCAAGTTAGCACTGAAGCATGCACACCTCACAGGGAGTGCAAAAGCCACTTCAAAGATGTCTGACACGGGCCACAGCTGTGGGGAGCACAAGGCCCTGCTGGGAACTGGGCACCAACAAACAACAGGACCACACTGCCAGCCATCTTGCCATTGCTGTCACACTCACACACAGTGAAGTCCACTCAAAAGGAAGGAAGTATGGGCATGCTGGGAAGGGGGTGTAGGCAATAGCATGATGGGAGTGGTAGTCACAGATATTGGTCAGCCTCACAATTGGCCCATCAACACCACCCTGAACCATGCTCACATCACAGGGAGTGGAAAAGGACTCACCAGATGGCTGACACTGGGTACTGCTGGGGGAGCACAAGGCCCTGCTGGGAACTGTGCAACAACCAACAGCAGGACACCACTGACTGACATCCTGAAAGACAACTTGCACTCCCTGCAATGGAAGCACGTACCATGGTGGGATATCTGGCTGGGTGGGAAGGAGGACTCACAGCACTGACCATAGTTACAAGCACCTCCACTCACACACCCCCTCAACACTAACTCCACATAACCCACCTGGGAGAATGCAATGCCTCACATCCTAACTGAAGATCCCACAAAGAACCACCACCCTGGGTTATGCTGTGTGAAGCACAGGGACACTCTTGGGACTTGTAGCCAAACAACTGCCAGGACAACACTCCCAGCCATCCTGTCAGCACAGGCACCCCATCCCACCGGGAAGCAGAGTCAAAAGGAAGGAAGGATGGGCATGCTGGGAAGGGGGTGGAGGCAATAGCATGATGGGAGTGGTAGTCACAGATCAACATCTCACACCCACATGGCCCAGCAAGTTAGCACTGAAGCATGCACACCTCACAGGGAGTCAAAAGCCACTTCAAAGATGTCTGACACGGGCCACAGCTGTGGGAGCACAAGGCCCTGCTGGGAACTGGGCACCAACAAACAACAGGACCACACTGCCAGCCATCTTGCCATTGCTGTCACACTCACACACAGTGAAGTCCACTCAAAAGGAAGGAAGTATGGGCATGCTGGGAAGGGGGTGTAGGCAATAGCATGATGGGAGTGGTAGTCACAGATATTAGTCAACCTCACAATTGGCCCATCAACACCAACCTGAACCATGCTCACATCACAGGGAGTGGAAAAGGACTCACAAGATGGCTGACACTGGGTACTGCTGGGGGGAGCACAGGGCCCTGCTGGGAACTGTGCAACAACCAACAGCATGACACCACTGACTGACATTCTGAAAGACAACTTGCACTCCCTGCAATGGAAGCACGTACCATGGTGGGATATCTGGCTGGGTGGGAAGGAGGACTCACAGCACTGACCATAGTTACAAGCACCTCCACTCACACACACCCTCAACACTAACTCCACATAACCCACCTGGGAGAATGCAATGCCTCACATCCTAACTGAAGATCCCACAAAGAACCACCACCCTGGGTCATGCTGTGTGAAGCACAGGGACAATCTTGGGACTTGTAGCCAAACAACTGCCAGGACAACACTCCCAGCCATCCTGTCAGCACAGGCACCCTACCCCACCGGGAAGCAGAGTCAAAAGGAAGGAAGGATGGGCATGCTGGGAAGGGGGTGGAGGCAATAGCATGATGGGAGTGGTAGTCACAGATCAACATCTCACACCCACATGGCCCAGCAAGTTAGCACTGAAGCATGCACACCTCACAGGGAGTCAAAAGCCACTTCAAAGATGTCTGACACGGGCCACAGCTGTGGGGAGCACAAGGCCCTGCTGGGAACTGGGCACCAACAAACAACAGGACCACACTGCCAGCCATCTTGCCATTGCTGTCACACTCACACACAGTGAAGTCCACTCAAAAGGAAGGAAGTATGGGCATGCTGGGAAGGGGGGTGTAGGCAATAGCATGATGGGAGTGGTAGTCACAGATATTGGTCAGCCTCACAATTGGCCCATCAACACCACCCTGAACCATGCTCACATCACAGGGAGTGGAAAAGGACTCACAAGATGGATGACACTGGGTACTGCTGGGGGGAGCACAAGGCCCTGCTGGGAACTGTGCAACAACCAACAGCAGGACACCACTGACTGACATCCTGAAAGACAACTTGCACTCCCTGCAATGGAAGCACACTTCATGGTGGGATAACTGGGCTGGGGGGAGAAGGAGTCCCGGATGGCAAGCAAATACTACCAATGCTGGTCATGCACACACCTCAACATTCACATTGACATGCCACAGGTTGGCAGGACAATGTGCTACACCAATATCACTCTCTGACTGTCACAATTTAGGAGAATGCAATGTCCAGGCCCACATCCAGAGGTACAGTCACAACTGTCAAGTGTTTGAACAATTGATGCCAGTAGAAACATAACATACAATCTGTGTCTCTCCCCAAAACAGGTGATGATGGGGACACAGCAGCAGACGAGGAGGAGTCCCTGTCCCAGGCTCCAGGGAACACTGAGCTCACTGGTGTGGATCAGCCTCTGCACTCCTCGGATGGCGAAGAACCAGCTGGACCCTCCGGTGTGAGTCATCATGCAGCACCAGCAGGACCAACATCTGCACCCCTGCACCCACCCCTCCAACAACTGCCAACACACAGGCCACCCCTGCCAACACGGACAGACCAAGGACCACAGATGACAACAGCGCAGGGACCCAGACCCAAACTGGAGCTGGTGACAACGAGCCCAGGAACAACACCCAAGTGGGCCCACGGTCACCTGTGCGTGCCACCGCAGGTCCTGCACGTGTCGCCAGGTGTGGTGGGAGGGGTGGTAGACATAGGTCGCTCTTTGCAGAGGGGTCTGGACTGCATGATGACCCACAACTGGCATGCATCGCGGATGCGTACCAGACTAGCACCGGAGAGTTCAGCCAGGTAGTGGGGATCCTCAAGGACATACAACAGCAGCAGGCTGCCCATCATGCCCGCTTGGACTCCCACATGTCCCGTGTCGAGACACACATGTCACGGGTCGAGACACACATGTCTGGCATGGAGTCCAAGTGGGACACATTGGAACAACTGACAGCGGTGCATAGGGACATACTGACATGCCTCCGCCAGATCAGCACCAACATGGCCACACCTCCCTGTGTGCCCACAACATCTGCTGCTGAAACAACTGCAAATGCCACAGGGAGGGAGGAGGACTCTGGCAGAGAGTCCCCTGCACCGCCGCAGCCTGCACCTGAGGGTCCCCCCCCCCAAGAAGAGGGGCCGTCCGAGGAGGCCAAACTGAGAGGCCAATGGCCATCTACATCCCCCAGGAAGCCAAAACCTGTTCTGGAACTTTTCCTCTGTGTGCAAACTGCACGCCCTGTCGAAGCCAACCCAACTCTCCCACATGACATGGGGAGCTCTAGTTGGCCAAATTCATCAGATGACTGTGGACTTTACTCTGGGCATCTCAGCTACCAAGACTTCCAAATCACATGGGAACTTTGGATTCCAATTTCTATGTACAGCACCCACCATCCTGTGCACCATTCTCACACCTATGTGTAAATAAACTCACCAATACACCATATCTGCCTCTGTTGTGATTCCAACGTGCTCTCTGTCATGGAGATGGTGATCAGAAAAATGACACTGTGCATGCTAACTGCTACAGCAAGTCCAACACCGTCATGTCAGTCATGGCGACGTGACACATATGAGGGAGACACACCACTAGGGCCACACAACACATACACACCAGGGCCATCAGACTCATCACCTATACTGATGTTGCAACTAAATACAGTGGAATGCACAGACACGCCACCTATTCACAGTCTGTCAACTAGACTACAGGTGCAGTAAGCAAATGTCAGTCAGATGTGTGACCACAGACAACACACATCCCAAAGTGAAGCACAGGTTTATTACACATTTGCAACATGTTGTTTCCACTACAAATGCTAGCTAATCCAACCTGGCTGTGGCCACAAAGTCAAAAAGTGCAGAAGATAGAAAGTCCAGGGGTGTGTGGCACATCACCTGTAGGGAAACGACTGCTTCCACCTTGCAAGTTGATTCATGGATTCGTGGGATCCAAGTTGATCAAACAACTCCGGCAGCACCCTGTGAAGGACAGACATGACACACAGTCAAAACCACTGAAGAACAGCACAGAACGGCAATACTCATGTCTAATACATGTCACGAGATAACTACACAAAACCAAGTTAGCATGTCAACACTGTTGGGCAGTACAGACCACCTGCAAGGACACATTGCTGCACGTATCCAGTCAAGTAGCACATGGCCACACTCAAACAGCAACAGAGCACCACACACACATATCATGCAAACTCAAATCATTGACATTACAACCCTCTGGAGACTCACATTCAGCTGAAGAAGTTGGTGATGAGCTGTGTGCGGACATCACCATCATCATCATCATCATCTTCACTGGCATCGTGACCCAGGCCAGGATCTTCCACAGGTGGCGGACGTTGGTCATCGTCATCCAGGATGAGAGGCAACTCCTTCCGCACTGCCAGGTTGTGCAGCATGCAGCAGACGATGACAATCTTGCACACCTTTGCTGGGGCATATGGGAGGGCCCCTCCTGTCTTGTCCAGGCAGCGGAAGCGGCTCTTCAGGAGACCAAAGGTCCGCTCAATCACCCTCCTCGTCCGACCATGTGCCTCATTGTAGCGCATCTGGGCTGGTGTCACAGGGTTCCTGAGGGGTGTCAGCAACCACGGCATGTTGGGGTATCCCGAGTCACCTACAGACAGACAATTGCACATTAGCCGATTTGAAAATGTGTGCGGAAAACAACATAGCAGAACACACACAATGGTACAAAGTCAGTACACGGTAGTAACAAAAACTCCTAGGCAATGTCAATAAAGCAAACAATTTACACAGTATCTATAACATAAAGAAAACCAAGGAAGACAGAAAAAATATGTTCCAAGTTGTTACCATTTTAATAATTTCTTCTTATATTGTCTAAACAAATGATATTTATACAAAACATTTAAAAAATGAAACACAATATGTAACACATCACTTTTAATCAATAGATATAAATAAAGGGTTAAAAAGTGGCAATATCTTTATTAACTCGACGCGCGTTTCGGCGTATACAACGCCTTCTTCAGGAAAGCCACACAATTATAGACCCTGTTTCAAATTAGTTGGTGGATGTTCTTGATTCTAATAAATGGCTGATAAAAATGCGGTGCACCAAATGTGCAACGATGTCTTATTAATATTAAAATCAACGATTTCACGAAAAAGTCGGATGTCTGGTTATCAAACAAGCCTCGTGTAGGTATATTTGAAAAGCGACCTGGTCCCGCTAAATGTTAAAATCAGTAATATGGTATTCTGGAAAGCCTCTTGCGATGGAAGAGATTCAACGAAGAAACTGGAACAAGCGCTAGATATGCGATAGTGTTCCAAATATGTAGCTCAATAGGCATGCACAGTAAAGGACTTGTCTGATAAAAGGAGGCTCCAGGTAGGCCCAGGCTGAGGATGGCTGCCGATGATGCCTTCGGAAAAGAGTCAGTACACACCAACAAGCCAGGCACGCTGGTTCGGCATCTGTGACATCATCCTCGGGATGCGACTACTCCTCATCACGTAGGCATCGTGTGCCGAACCGGGGAAACGGGCACACACGTGTGATGGTCATATCTGCAAGACATACCACCAGAGCATTGATCGAATGGTAATGTTTACGGTTCCGGTATGCCTGCTCATGTGCCTGTGGTGGTATCAAAGCCACATGTGTCCCATCAATGGAGCCAATTACATGTGGCATCCTCCCCAGGGCATAGAAGTCACTCTTGACGTCAGTGAGTCGTTGATGTGTTGGGAAATAGATGTACTGGTTCAGGTAAATCAACATTGCCCCCAAAACATCGCGTAGCACACAGCTGAACATAGTCTGTGACATCCCACCGGCAGTCGCCACAGTGTGTTGAAAGGTACCGGTGGCAAAGAAGTGTAGGGCTGCCATCACCTTCACCTTGGGGGTCAGCGCTGTAGGATACGGACGGCCAGGCTGCAAATGTGGGTCCAACCGCACTGCCAAATCCTCAATAAGCTGCCTGGTGAAGCGGTACCGTCGGATGCTGTCACGTTCCACCATCGTTGCCAGGTCTGGGAATGGTCGATGGACAGCAGGAGCCCTGCAGTGCATAGGTGAAGAAAGCAAGATTGTCAGTCACCCCAACTATGTGCCGTTCACCATACTCAATTTCACATGATACATCATTAACAAACACAAGTACTTGATGTGTGTGTCGTTCTGTTTGGACATATATGGCACCTACATGGACATCATCTAACATCTCTGTTCAACAAGTGTTGACAACAGGTTCCAGGTTGTGCTATGGGAAACCATTAGGCTGTGTCACAGTACCCATTTACTGCTCTCACGTTCCGCACACATACCACAGTGACATGTCTGGACAGATGCTCCACAGGCATCACAGCTCATTGACAGGTAGATTCCCAGGGACCCTGTCTTGCCACATGGACACTGGCATGACATTGCGTATCATGTACACGTCAGAGAAACTAACATGACACCCACAGGTAGTGGCCCCTGTAGCCTATGCAGGACAGACATGGACGTCTGTGACACACACACACACAACATCAAAGTTCATGCACAAACCACGTGGATGTGGAGACTGTCTCCCATTGTGCACATGGAGTCAGAGACATGCGAAACACAACATGCACACAGACTGCGGAGGGACATCACTATTGTGGCAATGGGCCACCCTGTGACGTACATGCCTTCCCACATGTGAGCCTGGGGGTATGTGACATGTCATACACATACACAACCTGGAAATGTGACCATGACACATGCCCATAAATGAAAAGTTGCACACCACAGTGGTCAGGTGCACAACACACAAAGGACCCTGTCCCCATGAACACGTGCACAGCCTGGGTGTGTCTGCCCCAAATGCCACCCCAAAAACCACATGTTCACCCCATACACAGATAAGGTTATGCTGCCACACATGCCTTAGATACAGTGTGGACTGGGTGTGGTGTTGTAGGTGTGCCCCTGAGTCCCTGGAAAGTATATGTGGCTGGCATAGGTTCACCAGTGACCAGCATGGTGACATATGCGTGTGACCTGTCCAGGGGCGTGTTGAACAGCAATGGACCGATCGGTGTGCCTGGCCGGCCCATTGCATTGGATGTGAGCGGGTATGCGTTGTATCCCGGGTACGCGTTGAACAGCAATGGACCGATCGGTGTGCCCGGCCGGCCCATTGCATTGGATGTGAGCGGGTACGCGTTGTATCCCGGGTACGCGTTGTACAGCAATGGACCGATCGGTGTGCCTGGCCGGCCCATTGCATTGTATGTGAGCAGGTACGCGTTGTATCCTGGGTACGCGTTGTACAGCAATGGACCGAACAGTGCGCACACATTGGCTGGGGCCTGGCATGGCAACGGACGCGTTTTCGAAGCTCCAACGAGTCTGATGCAGTGAATTCAGTTGGCCAGCCACAACAATGTTGCAAAATCATGGGTGTCATGAAGTTGAAGATGTGAAGGATGCTGTGGGCGTGTATTAGTGCTGCTATTCCATGGATTGGTCAGATTCAGAAGATGCAAACGACTTGGACCTATCACTTTGGACACATGGGACAGTATCTGCCTCTGCAGCACACATATAATGCTGGCTGTTCCCCTGAGAGCTCACTTGCCTGCACTACATGCTCCAGGACGACATCTGCCACCAACACTGCTGCTGTTTATGCATCCTCTGGCTCCTGCAATGGCACGTACTGTGGAGAGAGCCCCAGCCTTCAGCCTTGAGGAGAACCAGGCCCTGCTGGACAGCCTCCTTCCACAGTACAGCAAGCTGTATGGGAAACCAGGGAGCAGGTGAGTGTGCTGTCCACTGCCTCACTAATTGTGCATGTTGTCTGACTAGCAGGGCTTTCAGTGTGCACACCACTGGCTAGCATGCCCACTGAGTAGTTGTCACACCCCAAAGTGTGTAGTTACATGCACTGAACTGGTACAGTGCAGTAACAGTGCATTCCAACTAGGTTTACTTCCCATGCAATGATACCATGTAGTGACTGCTGGCAAACTGTTCATAGCCATTGTTGCACTGCCTGTGTACATCATATGCCCCTGTGATTGAGACATGTATATCCAACTGTGTGATGCACGTATATGTTGCATGTGTAGTAATGGCCTTTTCACTTTGTCATCCTCATAGGTTGATGCCCACCAGAAGCAGGAAATCTGGCTGAGCATCGCCCGGAAAGTAAGATCCGTGAGGGTCTACAGGTGCAGGATCCGCAACTGCCAGAAGAGGTGGCAGGACCTTCGTGGCTGGACCCGGAGGATCGCAAGGGTCCAGCTGAAGCTGTCGCCTCCTCGCAGAAGGGGCGGACACCGGACCCTGACCCCCCACATGCTCCGGATCCTGGCGGTGGTCTTCCCTGACCTGGATGGGCAGCTGAAGGACAGACAGCAGCAAGGAGGGGGTGAGTCCATGACTGCACTGTGCACTTTGTCTGACATGCTATGTGCCCTCCTCTGGCCTGGTTAAACTTCCACAGTACATCAGTCATGTGGTCCAGGACCCATGTCCCTCATTTGTGACATGCCTACTTCTCCTCTGATACGCATATGTGTGGCCCTTATAGTCAGGAAATTGTGTCATTTGGGGACTGTGTCATTGCATTTAGCTTTGCTCAAGCTGGGGGACAGCATTTGTTCCCGTGACTATGTTGTGCGATTCATGGGTGGGTCAATTGCTTACACAATGCCTAAGTTCTGACATGTAATCTGGGTGTAACTTTGATATGTGGTCCGCTTGCTGCTCTGACTCACCACATGTCCCTGGGGAATTTGGCACACACCCATGCTGCTGGTGGGAACAATGTTTGGGCCTCAGGAGTATGTGTATCCAGTGTGTCACACATGCTTAGCCACCTGCCTACTGTCCAGGACTCATCCCTCTTACAGGTGGAGCTGGACAGTCATGCCTACTCCAGGGCATGCAATGCACTCTGTACTCCCACTCCCGTGTATCATCTGGCATGTTGTGATCAGTGTAATGTACCCTCAGGTGTCTGCCTCTGTCTCATTGTGCTGTGTCTTCGTTGTCAGGACTACTGGTATGTTTATCGGTTAGGGCTCAGCATGCCATCTGAGATGTGACCATGATAGACGATACTTCTGTGACTTATAGGTGTCTGATCACTTGACTGTGCACACAGGTGTTTGCGACTGTGACTTTCAGTCAGCTGTATTGTCATTCACAGCACACTGTGAGGTGCTCATGTTCAGAGAGTTGTATTTCATGTCCCCCATATGTCCAGTTGGTATGACGTGGACAAATAGTAGTACAGATGATGTGGTTTTTGGGGGATGGACATGTGCACTTGTCAGTCACATAACTTGCATTCCCCATGCCCTCGGATTGTGACACAGTGCAGACTGTTGTTGGCTGGCTGCCATGGCCATGTGACTTGAGACAGTAATGTATGACTTTGTACGCATTCCTGTGTCATGGCATTCAACTTCCTGAGACTGATCCTGCAGGGGAGTGACATGTGCAACATGCACCCCATTGTGGCATTGACTATCCGGACATGGGTGCATCATGGTGTCTGGTGCTGGTATGCATCACATGCATTTCTATTTAGACTCTGGCCATCCCTTTATCCGGACACCTACACTGACTCAGTGGCAAGAGATGTGATGTGTGCATGTTCACATACTTCACCGTGTTCCCTGCAATGTCCAACAACTGTGTAGGTGGTGCATGTGACCACACTGGGGTCTTACCATCAGACAGGCACCGGACAGATGGGTGCAAGGGCAGGAGGGGTGTGAGTCCCATGGTTGACCATCAGACTGACAATTGGCTTCCCCGAATCTGTGTGAGGGCTTTAGGCAATGTTCAAATAAGGATGCCAGGACTTGCTCTGTAATGTGCTGTACTTACTGTGGTGTGTGCGGTCAGTGCAGGTGACTGATGTTTGTCTGTTTCCCTAATTGTTTGCAGATACATCCACGGCCACAGGAGGGGACAGCTCCACGGACCAGGAGGAGCAGCGGAGCCAGACTGGGTCAGCATCGGACGAGTGGTCAGAGGGACCCAGTGGCACGGAGGGCGAGGGGAGCCACACCGAGGAGTCCTCAGCACCATCCACCTCAGCTGAGGACCACAGCAGCTCGGATGATGACTCCCTTGTGGAGGCGGGTCTCAGCAGCCACCAAAGGCCAGCTAGTCTGTCTGGCCCCGCCACCACCACCACCACCACCGCCCTCCCATTGGCTCCCATTCCTGAGGTCCGTGGAGGCTCCCGTACTCGGGAGCGTGTCTCCTTCGTGCCAGGCACCGCAGCCCCTGCCCCTGTGTCCCCTGCTGCCCTGAGTGAGGAGTCTGTGTACCTCCTTCGGCAGCTCCATGTAGGGCAGACAGCAATGCTGAGTGTCCTCCATGCACACACCACTCTGTTGACACAGCTGGTGTCGTTCATGGAGGGCATCTCGACGGGTATGTCTGCCCTACAGAGGAGCAATAGGTCCATGGACTCCTCCCTGACGGCAGCAGTGTCCCTCCTCCAACAGTCCCTCACCCCTCCCACCTCTGCCCCATCCACACTTCCTGCCCCCTACCTGTCCAAAGCACATGCACACCTGCACAGTCAACCAAACACACAGACACGAGCAGCACAGACACACCCAAGAGTAAGGCAAGACGTGCACACAAGCATCCTCAGGGGACTGATACCACAGACACAGGGGATGGGGAACACACACACACACAGGCATCCACATTCACTCCGCAGTCCTCCAAATCCTCTCCCTCCAAGACCCCTTCCCTTGCCTCACCTGCTAACACACCTACACAGCAGATCTTCCTGTGTGACTCTCGGCCTCTTCCCTCCAATCCTGCTGATCCAGCATACCGGGGGAAGAGGAAGTCCACCCACACAGAGGGGAGTGCCCTCGCCCCCGGACACCCTCCCCAGGCGCAGGCAGAGTGAGCCCCCCACCCGCAAGTCCCCCGGTCCCGGAAGAGCAAGACCCCGCCACTGCCCTGCAAGTCAACCACCCAGTCTCTCACCTCCATCCCCCAGGCCACCACTCCACAGGTTCCACCGCCACACCCTGCCCCAGGTTCCCCCACACACCGATACCGCATCCCCAACTGCTTAGGCCCTCCCCCCTGCCACTTGCTCTTCCACCCCCAAACCAGAAGCTCTGCCTGTTTGTGCCACTGGTGTGGACACCGTGTCCCCCCCTCTGTCCTGCCCAGCTCTTCTGCCCCCTTCCACTACCTTGGAGTCATGCACTGCGGTGGAGTCCACAACCACCCCGTCCTGACTCGGGCACTGCATTGGGGACCCAGTCCACTCCATCTGACCAGCCCACTGCAGTGGTTGCAGCACCAACTCCATCTGACTTGAGCCCTGCAGTGGTGCCAGCCCCCTGAGTCAGACACCTCCACTGCAGTTGCCGGTGACACTCCTGCACCCACCTCCCCTTCACTGCCTCCTTCTGGCATCCCCTAATCCTGTCCCTGCGGTGCCTGGCCTGCCCCTCGTATGCCCCTCCAAGGGGGATGTCTCCTGTCCGTACCTGTGCAGGCAAGCAATTGTTGACAAGTTGTCACACATCACCCTGTTGGGACTGTATATTTGGACTGGCCATTGGCCTTAGTTTATTTTGGACTTTTGATTTGAGTTGCACACTTGCTGAATAAAGCCTATTTTTGTTTACTTGTGGTTAATCTTTGGAGGTACATGATGTAGATGTGTAGAATCATGCATTTGCTGTTGTAATAGTGTTCAGATCAGGTAAATGAAGTTTTGCTGTGATGGGCTCCATGTGGTCCATGGGATATGTGTCCTAATCTAGTCTGGATCTATAGCATCCTTTGCTGCAGTCTGAGGGTGTAATGTTCAGCATTTGACACAGGGATGTACGTTTAGCATTTGTAGATTACCATCTTTGTCCTACACTGATGCACCTCTGGTGGGCTTAGCACTGTCCAATGTTCCTAGTACCCTGACTGTGTGCCCGTCTCCAATGGACATGCAGTTTAGCACATCAAATTTGGAGGACTCATCTGTGTACACAGTGCAAGTTGCTTGACACGTGTCTTGGGTGTGTGCAGATGACTGACGTGACACTCCCGTGCCCAGGCTGATATGAGCAGAGCCTTCAGTGTGTTGTAGTTGTTGACTCACTGACCGAGTGTTCTGCTGACATGTTTGAGTCATGCACAGACAAGGTTTGGCACAGCTGACCTTCCACAGGAGTGGAGTGCCCTCATGGCAGTGCGTGATTCCGTGATATAGGCTGTGCCCATGTTGTGTGTTGTGTAGGCATGTCTGTGCGTGTTCCCTTCTCCTTTTCCTACACAGGCTGTGTCCCTACAGATGTTCCTGTTTGTGATGCCTGCTGAGTTGTTCTGTGTTCATCCAGCATCTTGGACCTGGTTACTCCGGGATGTGGGTGCATGGCAAACTAATGTTCATGAGGTTGTCATCCCTAGTTGTCTTTGTTGTCAGGGCTGGGGATATGGGCAAACGCAGATGGGACACAGTCAGGATTCCTCTTTACACGAGTAATGTGATTTTCTGTTTGTGTATGCTTTCAGTGATTGTGACACGTTGTGTGTGTGACTGCTGCCACTCCTCAGGGTCAGAGCTGCAATGTTGGAAGTTGTCTATGTGTGTCCTTTGTGGGTCAGCTTGGCTTCTTCATTGATGTGTGACTATGGCCAGGATCCCATTGTTTGGGATGGATTTCACGTCATGCCCATGTACGGCATACTGTGCAGTGTGTCAGACATTCACAAGTATTGTTGACTGGCCATGTGTGATGGGTTTCTGCACCTTATTTCCCCACCACCCCTGGGATTGTCATGGGTGCATGTGCAATGTCAGCAGTCCATGTGAGCTTCAACGCTGCACATTGGTGGAGTTCAAGGTGTGTGGCGTTGAGTGTGTGCAAATGTGAGTTGTTGCACGGCTGGGGCACTTCCTCCATATTTTCCTTGGCTGGCAGGCCGTGCTGAGTGCTTTGTGCTTGTATAGGTGTGATGGTAGTTTGTTGCTCAGGACACATGGCTGTGGTTCACAGTGTGGATGACATCTACCTTTGTCATCACAGTGTGATTGTCATGCAGGCTAGTGTCACCACAATGTGGGGTCCCTGGGGGAGTGCTGTGGTGGTTCTGTCTCTTGCTGTGTGTGTTGCTGTTCCTACAAGCTTGTGTGACATGTGTAATGTGGGCTCCCTCTCATCTCACAATGCCTGTTTGCCCACATAGGGAATCCAATCCATGAGTTACTTTTGTATGTGACTGTGTTGACATCTGTGTATCAGTGAATCTGGCCTCCTCATGTGTTGTGTGTTTGCCTGGGGACACTGGCACACAACCCCCTCACCTGTTGTGTATGATATGCAGTGTGAGTCTGCCTGTTTGTGCTTTTTGCACCACTGCATTGGCATATCTTTAGTTTGCCATTGGCTGTATGTTGTTTGTTGGCTTTCCCCTGCTGGCCCTGGGACTGCTAGGTCATCAGTCAGCACATTGATCATGGTTAGTATGTCCCATTGCTGCCATGGTATGGTATTTGTTCACCTGACATCTACAGTCTCCACAGGATATCTACATTTGTGTGTCCATTGGTGCTGATATGTGGGTATGCATTATGATGCTCACTTCTGTCATTGTGTTATTTGTGAATGTAGACAATGTGGGCCCCCATGGCTGATGTTTGTGTGCACATGGCCAGAACGATGTGTCATTGGCACTGCACTGCTTGCCTCACACAATCTATGTTGCTATGGGACACAAGCACTACAATGCCACTGTAGTGTTTGGTGTTGTGTGGCCAGGAATAATCCCTGCAGTTATGTTTTTGCAGCTTTTACCAGGACTACACTTCCCTTTGGGCACTGTGGTGATGGGGCTTTGGGCCCCATTGCCACACTGTTCAAAATGTGCTTCAGCTATGGAGCACACACTTACCTTTGGGCACTGTGGTGATGGGGCTTTGGGCCCCATTGCCACACTGTTCAAAATGTGCTTCAGCTATGGAGCACACACTTACCTTTGGGCACTGTGGTGATGGGGCTTTGGGCCTCATTGCCACACTGTTCAAAATGTGATTCAGCTATGGGGCACACACTTACCTTATGGGCACTGTGGTGATGGGGCTTTGGGCCACATTGCCACAGTGGTCATGGTCTGCTTGCATTGTGTAGGCCACACACACAATTATGTGTGACACACGTGTTAGGGGGTCACATTGTATGTTCAATGTCATGTTCAGTGTTGTATGCATTTGACACAGACCACACACGCTTGTCATGGTGTTGGGGGCTGGGATGTAATTTACAGACAGTCCTTATGTGGGAGTATGCTAGTTGTGTCATGCATTACCCATCCTATGAGTAGGGGTGGTTGTAGTGACAGGCATCCAGCCCCCCATGAGTGGTGATGGTAGTAGTGGTAGGCATCCAGCCCCCCATGAGTAGGGGTGGTGGTAGTGACAGGCATCCAGGCCCCCCTGGGTAGGGGTGGTGGTAGTGGCAGGCATCCATCCCCCTAAGGGTGGGGATGGTAGTAGTGACAGGCATCCAGCCCCCTGGATAGGGGTGGTGGTAGTGGCAGGCATCCAGCCCCCTGAGTAGGGGTGGTGGTGGTAGTGACAGGCATCCAGGCCCCCTGAGTAGGGGTGGTGGTAGTGACAGGCATTCAGGCCCCCTGGGTAGGGGTGGTAGTAGTGGCAGGCATCCATCCCCTAAGGGTGGATATGGTAGTAGTGGCAGGCATCCATCCCCCTAAGGGTGGGGATGGTAGTAGTGGCAGCCATCCAGCCCCCTATGGGTGGGGATGGTAGTAGTGGTAGGCATCCAGGCCCCCCTGGGTAGGGGTGGTAGTAGTGGCATGCATCTAGCCCCCCCTGGATAGGGGTGGTGGTAGTGGCAGGCATCCAGCCCCCCCTGAGTAGGGGTGGTGGTAGTGTAAGGCATCCAGGCCCCCCTGGGTAGGGGTGGTAGTAGTGGCAGGCATCCATCCCCCTAAGGGTGGGTATGGTATTAGTGGCAGGCATCCAGGCCCCCCTGGGTAGGGGTGGTAGTAGTGGCATGCATCCAGCCCCCCCTGGATAGGGGTGGTGGTAGTGGCAGGCATCCAGCCCCCCCTGGATAGGGGTGGTGGTAGTGGCAGGCATCCATCCCCCTTAGGGTGAGTATGGTAGTAGTGGCAGGCATCCATCCCCCTAAGGGTGGGGATGGTAGTAGTGGCAGGCATCCAGCCCCCCCTGGATAGGGGTGGTGGTAGTGGCAGGCATCCATCCCCCTAAGGGTGGGTATGGTAGTAGTGGCAGGCATCCAGGCCCCCTGGATAGGGGTGGTGGTAGTGACAGGCATCCAGGCCCCCTGAGTAGGGGTGGTGGTAGTGACAGGCATCCAGGCCCCCTGGGTAGGGGTGGTAGTAGTGGCAGGCATCCATCCCCCTAAGGGTGGGTATGGTAGTGGTGGCAGGCATCCAGGCCCCCTGGGTAGGGGTGGTAGTAGTGGCATGCATCCAGCCCCCCTGGATAGGGGTGGTGGTAGTGGCAGGCATCCAGCCCCCCTGAGTAGGGGTGGTGGTAGTGACAGGCATCCAGGCCCCCTGGGTAGGGGTGGTGGTAGTTGCAGGCATCCATCCCCCTTAGGGTGGGTATGGTAGTAGTGGCAGGCATCCATCCCCTAAGGGTGGGGATGGTAGTAGTGACAGGCATCCAGCCCCCCCTGGATAGGGGTGGTGGTAGTGGCAGGCATCCAGCCCCCCTGAGCATGGGTGGTGGTAGTGACAGGCATCCCGGCCCCCCTGGGTAGGGGTGGTAGTAGTGGCAGGCATCCAGGCCCCCCTGGGTAGGGGTGGTAGTAGTGGCATGCATCCAGCTCCCCTGGATAGGGGTGGTGGTAGTGGCAGGCATCCAGCCCCCCTGAGTAGGGGTGGTGGTAGTGACAGGCATCCAGGCCCCCTGGGTAGGGGTGGTAGTAGTGGCAGGCATCCATCCCCCTATGGGTGTGTATGGCATTGGTGTTGGCCATCCCACCCCTATGGTTCTGCTGTTGCTAGTGTATGTTATTTGTGCATCCCTATGTATGTGTGACATATTTCGTGTACGTGTGGTTTGTTTGTATTGTTGGTGTTTGACTTACCGTCTGCGCCGTACGCGTCCGTGCCGGTTCCGGTAATAGATGTAGAGTATAGGTAGGACCTGCGCAATGGGATTCATGCTTGGATCGTCTCGTTCGGGTTTCTCGTGTCTTCGAGTCGTACTCGTAGCAGGCTTGTTCGTCTCGTAGCCGTGGATCGTCTTGCGGCGCGAAACAGAGCTTATGTACGGCTCGCCCGGATGCTCAAACGTGCCGGACGTAGCGACGAGTTCGGCACGTACGGAAGACGCATCGTACTAGTCTGGCCGGAAGGTGCTGTGCGACTCGATTCGGCGTTTACGGATCCGGCTCGGGCGGGGAACAGGAGCTGGAATGGGTAAGTACGGCTCGCTCGGAATCTGGGCTGTTATGCGCATCGTACTTGTTCGTTCGGTAGAGTGTTCGAGTCGGTCGGAAAACACGCGTTCGGCTGGTATTTTTTCCGGACGAATACTGTTAGGTGCGCTTCCGGCCGACATCGGAATCGACCCCTAAGTGTCAGGGGCACAACTGTTAACAAACACATAAATGAAGCAGGGCCACAGACACCTTAACTAAAAAATAAAAAAAAAATGCACATGCATAAAAACACGGGGGTCAGTCTCAGATGTCAATAGTGTCTTCATTTATGGTATTTCAATTACGGTTCATGGCTTGCTCATGATACTACACTTCTTCCAAAGAAAACAAAACAATCCTGGTGAAGGACGGCATACAGTAAAAGCTGTCCGGGTCAGAAGGGGAAATGGGCCTGCAAGCTGGGACCTCAAAGCGATAGATTGATAGAGTAGTGCCTGTGTCAGGTTTTTTCCTCTGATGAGAAGATCCAGAACTCTGTAGGATTCCAAAAAATCCGAAGGGTACTGCCTAAGACTGTAGGGTTAGCAAGGAGCATAAGTCATTCACACACAATAGTTGGCGACACCGACAGGAAAAATAAACACTTCAGTAGTATCTGTAAGGTTTTGCAATTTGTGTCATATAATTATGGGGCAGATTAGTTGCATTAGCGAATGGGTTTAAAATGATGCAATCCATTCAAAAGGTTTTCAAATTTGCAATCCACGAGTGTGTTATCTTTTCCCTCTCATATGAAATCCATGTTGTCAGCTAATCGTGGCCAAAGAAATTGTGCAGCAATTGTACATTCAAAGAAATGCGTGACCATGTGCAAAAAATATAGATAACTCTATGAAATAGTGAATTAATAGCACACCATCAAATTAAAACTTAACCAGCTCTCAACAATTCCAAAGAGATCCATTATATGAGTCAAAAGTATATTTTAGGGCAAGGTATGCATAGTCAGTCTAGGATGGGCCTTAATGCGAATGTGCTTTGCCTACCACCTACCTCTATTGGCATACTTTAGGTAAACACTGATAGTGCGGCATCTGTCAGCACACAAGGTAAGTATACATTACTTTTAGCTATGCTGCACCCTCATGCACTTATTTGTGCAAGGATTAGAATCGAGAGTTTCAGTATTAATATGGTAGTATGACAGAATATTGGAAACAACAATATCGTTACACCAGAATATGGTGTTAAAAGTGTCGTCCACAAAAACATCAAGTTACTTACTTTGAAAGCAAACTACCAAAATATGTGTCAAAATATTGCCGAACAGAATATCGTCAAAAAAGGTAAATATATCTAAATTTTAATATACATAACATTAGAAGTTATTTATTTAAAATATTCATGCCCAAAATAATAATATCATTAAAAATAAATAGTTTTAAAGAGTAATGTTAATAATGTATATATATATATATATATCGATTAACGCTCATAGATGCATGCAGGCACCACAACGAGAAACGGACACTCCAATGAGCTGACTCTGCTTGTTGAAATATCGTATTTATTTCTTAAAGTTTTTGGCGGTGCAAAGCGGTCATTACGCGTTTCGGCCAACGCAGTGGCCTTGATCACATGAGCGCATGACGGGTGAGTGAAACAACTTTATTTGATACCAGTGTACCACGTGAAGGATTGTCAGCTGACACCATAGACATAGTAAAAATACTCTATATATAAATGGCCATAAACAAAGAATGCATTTTAAATAAATATTCATTTGCACCATCAATTTTCGTTCTTAATCAACCAAATAGTCCAGATAAAATAAGAACAGATGTAATTTCAAATATTGATCCAAATAGTTTGATCTCAAATGTTATTTTCAGTTGTTTATGCAGTTGTTATTAATTCATACTTAGTTCAGGGAGTCGGCTATACTTATCATGACCTATAATATGGGATCATGAGTATTAAATTTGCAATCAGCCAATCTTTAGGACTTTTTTAAAATATTAAATACACAAATGCAATAATAAATGAAATAAAAGTCAAATGTATAAAGATATTGCCACTGAATCTAAAAACAAGTACTGTTTAACCCCTTCGCTGCTTCTGTCGGCCAACGGCCGTCGCGAGCACTACCTCTGTAGTGCTGCGCACGTCCGTTGGCCGACGCGGCCCCGCCCACTCCGCTAAACCGCCGCACCGCGGCGGAATTGCCGCCGCGGTTAAGGGGTTAAAAATTCTGAAACTACCTGGTGCGTATATACATATGTGCAAATATGGCAGGTACAAATACTTCTGATTGTCAGTAACAAGAAAGGCACTCAAGTTTCCCATATCAACTTAATGCATGTATGATAAAACATATGGCCATACAAAAGTGTAAAATGCTGACAGTCACAATAACAAAGTGCAAAGTGCAAAAATAGTGCAAAGATACTTCTGGTGAAAAATAGGTATTAAAAATTAAAATTTAAAATTTACTGAATCCAATGAGAAAAGCAGCATATATAATACTCAATGTACAAAAAATCCTTATATATCTTCAATGTGAATATGTCCTGTCTATCATTCTGCAACAATCGTATACATTATGGAGTCTATTGCATTCTGGGGATCCCCCATAGCCATGAATCCATGATGTCATATACCATGATGTCAAAACCTCAAATCATAGGGTAGAAGTTACTACTGAAATCATTGCTTAATACCCAATGATTCATATTTGCACACCTGAAATGATGATTGAAAGTCATAAAATTGAAATAAAATAGAATAGAATACAAAGTCCAAACTGCTAGGGTGAAAAACCGCTGAACTGGTGGCCATACAGCTAAGTAACTACAGATAATAATGCAAATCCTCACAAATGTTCAGAGCTCGGGGGGCTTTTGTGTCGAGTTCGATAATGTACTGTGTTTCCAACTGTCTAAGCCTCTTCTCCCGATTCCCTCCTCTTTTGTTAATGGGCACACTGTCAATGACAAAGTACTGGAGCACGTTGAGATTATTGTTATGCTCCAGTTTAATGTGTCTCGCTACGGGATACGAGGGATCTGAATAGACAGTTGCCCGGAGGTGTTGCAATATTCGTGTGAAGACTTGCAGTTTGGTGCTTCCGACATACCGTAACCCACAGATACATATGTGTATATATATAAATATATATATGAAATCCAAAAGGCTTTGCCCGACGCCGTAAAAGTCCACAATATCTCCAAAACAATCCTTCTCGGTAGAAATAGGAGGGGGTACACCAGTGACATGCACAGAAGGGTTTTAATGTGCACAAAGTAGAACAACGCGTTTCAGCCTGCCGGCCTTCGTCAAGTTCAAAGTTTATGGCTCAAAGTGCTGTTCAAATGCGATATGCGTCATGATAGACATAGAAAACATCCTAATTTAAAATACTCATTATTTCACGGAGAGAATACCTGAACAATCGTATAGATAATACCCAATTCTATTAAGTGTATTGCCCTTCATTATTACATAATAAATTGCAAATGCAGAGATATTAAATTGTTCGGTGATCAGGATGTCACGTGACCAAAAAACGTATATATATGATATGCGTTATTGCATGTGTTGTGACACCTTTCAAAATCATAAATTTAAATAAGCAATAATTCACGATAGTAGTTGACACAGTCTCCATTGGGTAATGTACCCAAACCAATCATATACAGTACGGTAATAGGAATCAATCAAATTGTTCCCTAGCAATGGAGAAAAGACTTGCGGTTATCAATCAACTCAAATAGATGCGATTGGAATGGCTGTACTAACAGTGTCCATGCTTGATAAAATTCTCATAATTCAAAACGCAATATCTGCAATTCGGAATGGTCCTAAAATAATCATCTATATGGACCAACAACAACCATAAATGAAGTTGACACAATTGTAAGTAACCGATATCGGCAATCTCATTTTGTATACAATTTAACATTTGAAAATTGACAATACCTATAATAAGATGGTAGACATTTTGCAATTTACGGCCCACATCAATAAATTTCATATATCATTTTTAAGTCCTCCATCGCTTCCCACTCATAAAGTATAAACCTTTAGTAACATGACAATTATCAGTGGACTGTGTTCATATTCTAAAAGACCAATGATCGGTGCCACGATATCATACATATCCAAGCATTTCACTAAATCTCGGCTAAAGTGGTTGCATGAGTAAATCTAAACCAAATAGTTCATATGCGTACCCAACGTAACTAAGAGCATGAAAGAATTTAGATACACAATTCTATAGTGAAAATAGTGTGGTCGAGAAAGTGAAAAGATAAAATAATGCATAAATCAGTGTTACGTGTGGTGAAGTGCAGGAGAGCTAAACCATAAAATTACGCTAATTCCAACATGAGGAGAGATCCAGCCGGCCTCATACTTAATCGGGAACAGACCCTGGACCACCTTGATCAGAGTAGTCTGAAGAATATATCCAGAATGGTTGCAAGAAATTTTGGCAGATGAATACTGTAGACAGGGACTCTATTGATAAATCTATCATTAACCTGTCTGCACGAGACCTAACTCCTGAAGAAAAATCTCGTCTCGAGCTGGGGTTATCCTTCTGCCCCACGATCGCTTGGAATTATGTGGATGTGAGAATTGATCTTTTTCTATTTATAAGAAAACTCAAACTTATGAAATTGCACCTGATGCCGAAACGTCAAATGCAACAAAATTGGGCCATGACACCACAATCGTCATCCAGTACATCCAAAAGATTCACTTTGGAAGAGGTAGATTCCATACTGGATATAAATGAATTGGACAATAACTCGGATACCATCACAGGAACGAATGTAGGTGATGTGCTGAACACTTTAGGCTTCCCCATTGATTCATCTGGCAAAAGTGGACTAAAAGTCAAATCTAAATTCAATCCCAATGTTCCATACGACAATGTGGAGGCTTTTCATTCAGTAATGATGCATGAATTGGCGCAAATGAGAACATATGACAAATATTACATCAAAGATTATTTGACCAAAGATCAAAGAAATGCCCTGAATAGTTAGCTATTGGATCCCACAATAGTTATAAAACCCTCAGACAAGGGGGGTAACGTCGTAGTGATGGACACGATACTCTACAAAGCAGAGGCAATGAGGCAACTAAGTGACTCAACCTGTTAAGAGGAAATCACCTGGGGAACATATGAAAATACAATTAAAAGATATCATGAGATGTTACAGAATTGGTGGCAGGCTGGTCTCATTGAAGATGATGAACTGAAATTCCTAAGGAATGATAATCCTCAAGTACTGTGTCTCTACCTTTTACCAAAGGTGCACAAGCATGCCACCAGACCTCCGGGGAGGCCCATCGTTTCGTCAAATGGTGGACTTTTGGAAAACACATCCATCTTTTTAGATTATTTTTTGGCCCCTTTTGTTAAAGATTTGAGGTCTTACTGTCAGGATAGTTCTGATTTCCTGAGGAGAATCCACGACATAAAATGGGATGAAGGCTTTCTACTTATCTCTTTGGATGTGTGCTCCCTCTACACCTGTATCAATCAAGAAAAAGGTGTGGAAGCTTGTTTGTACTATCTCCAACGAAGAATTATTGATCTGTATGAACATACTGTGATGCTAAAACTTATGATGTTGTACTGTCTTAACGAGAATATTTTCCTTTTTGAGAAGAAACTGTACCGTCAAAAGTCCGGTACAGCCATGGGTACCTGCTTCGCCCCCAGCCTGGCGAACTTGTTCCTAGGCTGGTGGGAGGAGCAGGTGGTATGGACTGACACCAATGAGGACTTTACCAATCATCTGCCATTATGGCTGCGATATATCGATGATCTTTTTATCATCTGGGATGGTGGTAAGGAGTCACCTCTAAGATTTATTGATTGTTTATCATGTAATGACTTAAATTTGAAGTTTAGTTATAAGATCAGTGAAACTGAATGATTTTCTTGATGTGCATGTAGCTGCTCAGGGCTACAAACTGATTACCAACCTTTTTAGAAAGGAAACAGCAGGTAACAGTACCCTGCATGCACGCAATCACCACCCAACATCCCTGTTGAATAGCATACCCTATGGGGAATTACTGCGGTCGCGCAGAAATTGTAACACAGATGATAATTGCAAAAAGGAACAGGACAATATGATATGCAGGTTTAAAGCCAGGGGATATTCCGAAAAAGTTCTATCACAAGCAGCATCTAAACTCAAGGGTATCAAACAGGGTGATGTTCGGTTCAAATCTGACATTGTATTGGACAAGGTATCTACCCCCAGTATCCCCAGAATGATCACCACTTACAGTGCGAGATCCAATAAATTAAAATCGATCATTAGAAAGCATTGGGGCCTTGTACAAGCTGATCCCATAATTGGTCGGGTTGTTGGCAGTTCACCAACTGTGACATACAAAAGATCACCCTCTCTCAGGGATAAACTGACTAAAAGCTATTATCAAACTGAAACATCACCTATCTGGCTTGAAAGAAGCAAAGGATTTTATAAGTGTAATGCCTGTAAGGCTTGCACCAATAGTCAGAGTTGTAAGACCTTTAAAACATCACATGGCAGGGAAAGACCTATATCCAAGTTCATTACTTGTTCGACGGATTTTGTCATCTATTCCCTTGAATGCCCGTGTGGTCTCCGCTACACAGGCAGCACCAAGCTGCCTGTGAAAAAGTGGATCCTGGAGCATCTAAAGGCAATAACCAATCTGGATTTCATTTATCCAGTGGCCAGGCACTTTTACAATGCCCACAACAGCAATAGCAAGCTCCTAAGATATGTGGGACTTAATAGAGTTCTGAAAAACATCAGAGGAGGGGACCGTGTGAAACAGTTACGCATCCTGGAGTCTCGCTATATTATCGATCTTAACACCAGAATGCCCTATGGATTAAATAGGGAAGAGGAATTGGCCACACACATAGGGATATAAAACCTTATGGTATTATTGAGTCTTTTGATTAATTGTATATTTTCTGTCCTTGCCCTATGTCTCCCTAGTATTCTGATATACTTTTCTCTGGTTTTAATTGTTCTAGGTGGTTTATGTTATCACATGTATACTTTTGGGTAGGGTGCACTTAAAACACTTTCCAGTGAGGCTTGACCTTGGACTAAGGGTGGATATTTGGGCATTTGTCCTCTCAATTTGCTATGATGCATATACGTTCTAGATATATTTTTCAGACTACTCTGTTCAAGGTGGTCCAGGGTCTGTTACCGATTGAGTATGAGGCTGGCTGGCTCTCTCCTCATGTTGGAATTAGCGTAATTTTATGGTTTAGCTCTCCTGCACTTCACCACACGTAACACTGATTTATGCATTATTTTATTTTTTCACTTTCTCGACCACACTATTTTCACTATAGAATTGTGTATCTACATTCTTTCATGCTCTTAGTTATGTTGGGTACGCATATGGACTGTTTGGTTTAGATTTACTCATGTGACCACTTTAGCCGAGATTTAATGAAATGCTTGGATATGTATGATATCGTGGCACCGATCATTGGTCTTTTAGAATATGAACACAGTCCACTGACAATTGTCATGTTACTAATGGTTTATACTTTATGAGTGGGAAGCGATGGAGGACTTAAAAATTATATATGAAATTTATTGATGTGGGCCGTAAATTGCAAAATGACTACCATCTTATTATAGGTATTGTCAATTTTCAAATGTTAAATTGTATACAAAATGAGATTGCCAATATCGGTTACTTACAATTGTGTCAACTTCATTTATGGTTGTTGTTGGTCCATATAGATGATTATTTTAGGACCATTCTGAATTGCAGATATTGCGTTTTGAATTATGACAACTTTATCAAGCATGGACACTGTTAGTACGGCCATTCCAATCGCGTCTATTTGAGCTGATTGATAACCGCAAGTCTTTTCTCCATTGCTAGGGAACAATTTGATTGATTCCTATTACCGTACTGTATATGATTGGTTTGGGTACATTACCCAATGGAGACTGTGTCAACTACTATCATGAATTATTGCTTATTTAAATTTATGATTTTGAAAGGTGTCACAACACATGCAATCACGCATATAATATATATATGTTTTTTGGTCACGTGACATCCTGATCACCGAACAATTTAATATCTCTGCATTTGCAATTTAATATGTAATAATGAAGGGTAATACACTTAATAGAATTGGGTATTATCTATACGATTGTTCGGGTATTCTATCCGTGAAATAATGAGTATTTTAAATTAGGATGTTTTCTATGTCTATACTGACGCATATCGTATTTGAACGGCACTTTGAGCCATAAACGAAGGCCGGCAGGCTGAAACGCGTTGTTCTACTTTGTGCACGTGCACATTAAAACCCTTCTGTGGATGTCACTGGTGTGCCGCCTCCTCTTTCTACCGAGAAGGATTGTTTTAGATATATATAAATATATATATATATATATATATATATATATGTATATATATATATATATATATATATATATCTGTATATATTTATTTAAAATATAAAACAAATATTTACACAATTTAAAAAAATCATTAACAATAACTGAAATATTTAAATTAACACAAATATATTAATAACATATTTCACAATTAATTGAAAAATTAAATTAATATAAAAAGTAGCATTACAATAAAAGATTATATTTTTTTTTCAAAAACAATGTAAACATTAAAAAAATATTAAAATAATAATGAGAAATACAAATAAATAATGCTGGCAAAGGAGTCATATTTACTACTCTAACTCCAACTTAAGCAACAGTAGGGAAAGTGTTGAACTTCCAAGGGCTCAGATTTACTATCTGTACTCCAACATAATCAAAAGCTGGGAATTTTATTGGAGTGTTGGACTTTGGAGGAGTTAAATTTACTATTCCCATTCCAATCTAAGCAACATTAGGGAAACTGTTGTACTTAGGAAGGGTTAGATGTACATTTTGTGCTCCAATTTAAACAACCACAGAGAAAGTCTTGGCCTTTGGAGGGGACAGATTTACTATTGTCACTCCAAAGTAAGCAAAATCATAGAGAGTGTTGGACTCAGAATGGGTTACATTTACCATACCACCTCCTAGTCATTTTTAAACAAAACAATTAAATCACTAACAACATAAAATTACTAAACAAAATTAAAATTATATACAGCAGAGATATGTAAAATTAACTAGAAAAAAAGAAAGATATTTACCAACTAAACAACAATATGAATACATTTGAAATAAAAACACTTCCCTCCCTACTACCAAAAATAACCAAAATCTCACCAAATAAATAATAAATTACAAATAAAACAATAATGATATTAAAATAGCAATTAAATAAAGTAAGCAAATTTAAACCAATAATAAATATACAATACATTTTACAAAATGTAATAGTAAATACACTGATCAATAAATTAATGATTGATTCAAAAATATACATAATTAATTATCAATTAAACATTTAACATAAAAAATAATTTAAAAAATATATATTTGTTGATAATTTTAAGAAACTTCCCACCCTATTCCCATACAAACCCAACAACCTGCAACTAAAATAGAAATTATTGATTAAACAACACAAAATTAAAAAATACATAAAAATCACAACACGATTAAATAGCTAAAACAACAACTTGCACTTTTCATAATTGATCACTATTTAGCATAGACTAATTAGAAGTAAAAAACAATATTTTTAAATTTAAATAAATCCCACCCTATTCCCTACAAATCCAACAACCCACTACTAAACTATGAATTACTAATTAAATGTAAAAACAATGTAATTACACATTAAAAATAATTACAAGCTGTACCAAAAAACATTAAAACAGTTACTTTAACAATGTTGACACCTAAAATTAATACAATAATTAATGTATAAAAAATGTATATTTAATACAACTATATTGAAGTAAATGATATAGTATACAACAATATTTTTTAAAACGATATTATATGCGTAAAACACTATGGGCCCGATTTCGATGTCGGGCGGAAAGCCATCCGACATCTAGTTGGAGGCTTTCCAGCCGACATCTATGGTTTCCCTCCGACTGCCGCATTACAATACTGGCGGCTGGAGGGAAACTAGCGGAGGATTCTGCTGTGCCTCTGACCGGCTGAAGGAGCCCGTCGGAGAGTTGGAAGGACAGATAGTCTTAAAATGGTGGCGGTGCCTGGTCGGGCACCGCCGTCGGGGTTATGATGTCCGTTTCCTACAGCCTTTCCATGTCGGCCTTTCTGACATGGGAAGGCTGTCGGAAAGTGACTTTGGGGGCCCCTAGCAGGGCCCCCACTGCCTCCGCTATTAGGCCTGAGGGGCACATGCCTGCACTGTGTGCCAGGCACCGCCATGGTGCCTGCCACACAGTGCAGGGATGTTTTAAAAATGTATATTTTCCATTGAGGCTGGTGCTGCAATGTGAAAATATACACTTTGTGACCGCCATGAAGGTGGTAGCATCCTTATTGTGGAAGTGGAAGCACCGAATCCTTGTCGGGCGGCCCGTTTCCACTACGATGTCGGTCGGCTACTTGTCTGACCGACATCATAATTAGGCCCTATATTCTTACCTTCTATATTCTGTTTCATAATATTTTGGTAGTGATAATACTTTTGACAGGTGAGTCATGTCACACAATATTTTTGATTCAATATTTGTGTCATGCACCATGAACACCTTATGCCCTGCAATTTTCCTCATGTAAATGTTGGGAGGTCAAACCTGCCAAAATTTGATAGGGGGAAAATCCCTGACACACAGCGGTACATGCAGATTTTGCTGCAGAAAGCATGAAAAATCGCATTTGGACTAAACTTGTAGTAGGCAGTAATTATCTCACATGTTAAATTCCGATCGTGAGGATATAGGGTTTTAAAAGATGTGATCATTTTTGCATCCTCCACCAGGCTCCTTTGTATGAGGGCGTATGGTTAACCATATTTACAGCTCCAACTTTGTATGTACGTGTTAATGAGTGTTATTTGTACAGTCCTGCTGTTTTTGTGGTCTGAGATCAGTTAATGATTATTTTGAATTCCAAAGAAATTAAAATACAGTTGCTTTGTCAAAGAAACTTCATTAAAAGCGAGGTGAATTGATTTGCCATGTATTTACCACCCAGTGCGGAATTTGTGTAAAACGACACTTTATCCTTTTGCAGCTCCGAGCATCCCTTAACCTCTTGCCGTTACCCAGTGCATAACATTGACATTAAGGCCATGAATGCTGAATACTTGTTAATGCGCATAAAGATAATGGAAGAATGTAAAAGGCAACGTTGATTCAAGTAACAGTGTATTTTTCAGACACTGACAAACACTGGAACATATTAACCCCTTCCATGCTCAGGACGGCCGGGAGCCGTCCTGAACCACGGTGGGCGTGTGCTCAGGACGGCTCCCGGCCGTCCTAGCACCCACCCACGGGGGAAGCGCTGGTGCTCCCCCTGTGGGCCGCCAATCTATGTGCCCCCATCGGGGATTGGCAGGGGAAGCCCTTCCCCTGCCTCCCCCCGCACCCCCTTCCGCATCATCAATGACGTCTGCGCGCGAGGCGCGCTGACGTCATTGAGGGATTCCCAACGCGCTGGAAGCCATTTGCTTCCAGTGCATCGGAGAACGAGGAGGTGAGTTTCTCCTCGGGGCGGGTGGGGGGTACTTTTTAAAAAGCATCGGAGGAAAGGAAGGGTTTTCCTTTCCTCCGATGTCTTTTAAAAAAGCATTCCTGCTGCACGATCGCGCCTGGGGCGCGATCGTGCAGAATGCCTGTTTTCTTTTTTTTAAAGGGCCATTTTGTTTTGGGGAGCGGCCCCTTGGGCAAGGGTCGCTCCCCTTGGGGGAGCAATGTTTGTACTTTGTCGCTCCCCTTGGGGGGGGCAGATTGGGGCGCATTTTAATATGTTTATGTATAGGTCCCCACTGGGCCACCAGGGATTTTTTTATTTTTTTTAAATGGCCATTTTGTTTCGGGGAGCGGCCCCTTGGGGGGAAAATTTATTTTCTTTGTTCTGCCCCTCTTGGGGGGGCAGATCGATTTCAAAAAATAAATTTAATGTGTATTTATATGTGCCCACTGGGCCACCAGGGATTTTTTTTTTTTTTTTTAAATGGCCATTTTGTTTTGGGGAGCGGCCCCCTGGGCAAGGGTTGCTCACCTTGGGGGAGCAATGTTTTTACTTTGGTCTGCCCCCCTTGGGGGGGGCAGATCACCTTTAAAAAAAAGATATATTTATGTATAGTTGCCCACTGGGCCACCAGGGATTTTTTGTTTTTTTAATGTCCTTTTTGTGTTTTGGGGAGAGGCCCCTTAGGCAAGGGTTGCTCCCCTATTTGGGGGCAATATGTTTTGGCTGTGTCTGCCCCCTTAGGGGGCAGATCGCGCCATTATTTTAAAATTAAAGTGGCCCACTAGACCACCAGGGATACATTTATGGGGAGTGGCCGCTTGGGCAAGGGTCGCTCCCCTTGGGGGCATTGTATTTGGCTGTCTGCCCCCTGGGGGGGCAGATCTCACCATATTTATTTTTTTAGTGGCCCACTAGACCACCAGGGATTATTTTGTGGGGAGTGGCCCCTTGGGCAAGGGTCACTACCCCTTGGGGGCAATGTTTTTGGCTGTCTGCGTCCCCCTAGGGGGGCAGATCTTGCCATTTTTTTATAGAGTTGCCCACTAGACCACCAGGGATTAATTTGTGGGGAGTGGCCCCTTGGGCAAGGGTCGCTCCCCCTTGGGACAATGTTTTTGGCTGTCTGTTCCACCCCTAGGGGGCAGATCTCGCCATTGTTTATTTAGTGGCCCACTAGGCCACCAGGGATTAATTTGTGGGGAGTGGCCCCTTGGGCAAGGGTCGCTCCCTTTGGGGAGCATTAATTTGGCCGATGGGGGGCCGATAGGCGGATTTGTTTTTTATATGGCCACTAGGCCACCAGGGATTGTTTTTTTGTTATGTTGGGGAGCGGGCCCTTGGGCCAGGGTCGCTCTCCTTTATGGGAGAATGATTGGGGCCACTTCTGCCCTCTTTGGGTGGCAGATCAGCAGTATGTTTTTATGCCCATCTGCCCCCAAGGGGGGCAGAAGCCACTAGACACCAGGGTTTTTTAAATTTTGGTGTTGGGGAGTGGCCTCCTGGGCAAGGGTTGCTCCCCTTTTACGGGGGTGAATATTTTATTTATACTGTTAGGCCCACCTACCCCTTAGCTTGGTTGGTGGATTGTGTGTAGACTGGTGCATTATTTGCATATGTGATTGTAATGTTTTTTTCTCCTTTTTATTCTAGTGTTACGCTTTTGATTCTTGTTTGCGGTTTCGGCAGCGGTTGCTCTGCAGTTTTGCGTAATTGCATTTATTTGGTAGGAAAAACATTTTTGTTGTGTTTACTCCAAATGAGTATTATTGTCATGCATGAATGAATTTTTTTGTAAGTGGTGTCATAATGGCAGCATATTTGTTAGTGTTCTGAGCATGAAATTCTTTGTGATGTGTTTTGCATTGTCTTATGTGTAATTTTCTTTCTCTTTTTTTAGTGGGATATTCTTGATCCTTACTGTGTCTGTGCAGAGTAGGTGGTGGTGAGTCTAGCTGCTTCTGGCAAGTGAGTGGTATTGTGTCGGAGTATATAGGTCTTTGTGCTAAAGCTACTTTTTGCTTATTTCTGTTTTTTACAAAGGGTTTGTTGTTGTTGACTTGTTTGACAAGTTACCTTTATTAGTAAGCATTATGGCTAGCCGTAGAATGACTGCTCAGCAGGTGGTTGGTATGCTTTTTGAATCTTCCTCTGAGCAGGATTATGAGACTGACAGTGCGTCTGTGGGAGAGGAGGGAGGGGAAGATTCAGGCAGTGAGTTTTCTCTCCACATGGAATCATCGGATGATGAAGCTACTCTCAGTGCGGATGAAGCTACTCTCGGTGTGGATGAAGCTACTCTCAGTGCAGATGAAGTGCCTGTTTTAGAGGAGGACACTGCTGTGCCGATGGTGCAAGAGGCATCTGGATTGCAGCCTGGGGCTTTAAGGCTTCCCATTGGAAGTGCTGGACTCTGGGTTGATCCAAACATGGTGCAGCCGGTGTTGCCTGCCTTTAGTGGTGATGCAGGGTGTAGAGTGGATTGTGAAATTGTTTTGCCTATACAGTTTTTTCAGTTGTTTATGGATGATGTATTTTTGGGTGAGATTGTTGAGCAGACTAATTTGTATGCTGAACAGTTTTTGAGGGACAACAGTGCCAGACTTAGGCCCCACTCTAGAGCTACCAGGTGGACTCCCACAAATCTGGAAGAGATGAAGAAGTTTTTGGGTTTGACTTTATTGATGGGTTTGATAAGGAAGCCGTCCGTGGCTTCATATTGGTCTACCAGTCCCTTGATGGCAACGGCCATATTTCCTGCAATTATGACTCGTGATCGGTATTTACTTTTGCTTCGGATGCTGCATTTTGTTGATAATGCTTTGGCGTTGCCACGAGATCACCCTGACTGTGACCGTCTTTTTAAGATTCAGCCTGTTCTTGATCACTTTGTAGATCGATTTTCAGAGATCTATACTCCAGGGAAAGAAATATCTATTGATGAGTCTTTGGTCCTGTTCAAGGGCCGTTTGGTTTTTAGGCAGTACATTCCTAGCAAGAGGGCACGTTATGAAATTAAGCTGTATATGTTGTCTGAGAGTAGGACAGGATATGTTTTTTATTTCCGTGTGTACACTGGTAGGGATTCCACTATTGACCCCCCTGGTTGTCCGTCCACTTTTGGAGTTTCAGAGAAAATTGTGTGGGATCTTGCTAGAGGACTGTTTAACAGAGGCCTCCATTTGTACCTTGATAACTTCTACACTGCTGTGCAATTGTTTAAGGAATTGTTCAAAGTGGACACTTTTGCTTGTGGCACAATCCGCTCTAACCGTAAAGGTTATCCAAAAGAGCTTGTTTGCAAAAACTTCAGAGGGGACAGTGCAGTTCCTTGCGTAGTGATGAACTACTAGCTGTGAAATTTGTGGACAGGAGGGATGTGTACATGCTGACTACCATCCATGATGAGAGTACTTCACCTGTGGCTGTTTGGGGTCAGATTGCTGAAGTGCGCAAAACTGTGTGCATTTTAGACTACAATAAGCACATGGGTGGTGTTGAAAGAGTAGATCAGAGGTTGGAACCTTACACTGCTATTCGTAAGGCTTACATTTGGTATAAGAAGTTGGCCATCCACCTCCTCAATTTAGCAACTTTCAATGCTTTTGTTGTGTTCAAGGAGTGTTCTCCTGCGTCAAAGTTGACTTTTGTTCAGTTTTAGGAGTCTGTGATAGGCAGCCTTGTTGTTGTGGAACAGGCAAGTGTTCCTAGAGTTGGAGTGGTGGAGGATGTGGCTAGATTGAAAGATCGCCACTTTCCTGATTTAATTCCTCCCACGCCCAAAAAAACAATCCCTGTAAGAGATGTAGAGTCTGCTTGCGAAGAGGTGTGCGGAAGGAGAGTCGTATGCACTGTGCCGATTGTCCTTCTAATCCTGGGCTGTGTGTGCCCACATGTTTCAGATTGTATCACACTCAAAAGAGTTTTTGGGAGCAACCATGAGTCTAATAGTGTACTGCCTGGTCTGTATGGTTTTATATAGTTGTTCAGTTTAACGTTTGGCAATAGAATGATGTCTTTAGTTACTGCTGTTGTTTTTGTAGTTATAGTTTTGTATTTAGTTGCAATTTGTTTCTGTTTTCTTTCTTGTTTAAAAAATTTTTATGGCGGTGTGCGTGGACTGGCGCTTGGCTGGCGGTGTGCGTGGATTGGCGCTTGGCTGGCGGTGTGCGTGGACTGGTGCTTGGCTGGCAGTGAGTGGACTGGCACTTGGCTGGCAGTGTGCGTGGATTGGCGCTTGGCTGGCATGCGTGGATTGGCGCTTGGCTGGCGGTTTGCGTGGACTGGCGCTTGGCTGGCGGTGTGCATGGACGGGCGCTTGGCTGGCGGTGAGTGGACTGGAGCTTGGCTGGCGGTGAGTGGACTGGCGCTTGGCTGGCGGTGTGTGTGGATTGGCGCTTGGCTGACGGTGTGTGTGGATTGGCGCTTGGCTGGCGGTGTGCGTGAATTGGCGCTTGGCTGGTGGTGTGCGTGGATTGACGCTTGGCTGGTGGTGTGCGTGGACTGGTGCTTGGCTGGCGGTGAGTGGACCGGCGCTTGGCTGGTGGTGTGCGTGGATTGGCGCTTGGCTGGCGGGGTGCGTGGACTGGCGCATGGTTGGGGGTGTGCGTGGACGTGCGCTTGGCTGGCGCTGTGCGTGGACGGGCGCTTGGCTGGCGGTGTGCGTGAATTGGCGCTTGGCTGGTGGTGTGCGTGGATTGGCGCTTGGCTGGTGGTGTGCGTGGACTGGTGCTTGGCTGGCGGTGAGTGGACCGGCGCTTGGCTGGCGGTGTGCGTGGATTGGTGCTTGGCTGGCGGGGTGCGTGGACTGGCGCATGGTTGGCGGTGTGCGTGGACGTGCGCTTGGCTGGCGCTGTGCGTGGACGGGCGCTTGGCTGGCGGTGTGCGTGGACGGGCGCTGGGCTGGCTGTGTGTGAGTAGGGACTTGCTGCTGGTCACTGCACACACTGCTAGCTAAACGCCACTCCACGCAATCCGTGAGCTGGTGTGGTTGCTGTGTCAGGAATGTGGGCGTGTGAAAGTGATGGGCCCTTGAATGGCGCTGTCTGCTGGTGTGAGTGTTGTAATGTGCTGGGCCCGCGGCTGGCAGTGTGAATGGTTTTGTATGTGTCACACGTATGAAAGGTGTATGAATGGCCTGTAAAGCGGTTGGTGCCTTGTCGTAGCTTTACAGCTCACGAGCTGTGAGTCAATGGTTCAGTTTCTCGTCCTTTCAATTATTAACAGTGCATTTCATTTTTGTGAAATCTCTGGTTAATACAACTGTATATTCTGAACCATCACTCACCCTCGTGCCAAATCCAACCAGTATGTCTGTGCGCTTGAAGAATAGGTGGTTGTGCAGAAATATTTGTCTTTTCTGTCTTTCTCAAGCAGGGTGTACCTTCTCCCTTTTTGTGAGTGTTGTAATGTGTTGGTTTCGTGCCTGGTGGTGTGAATGGTCTTGTGTGTATCACGTATGAAAGGTGTGTGAATGGCCTGTAAAGCAGTTGGTGCCTTGCCGTGGCTTTACAGCTCACGAGCTGCGAGTCACTGGTTCAGTTTTTGTCCTTTTAATTATTGACAGTGCATTTAATTTTTGTGAAATCTCTTGTTAATAAAATTTAATATACTGAACCATCACTCGCCCTCGTGCCAAATCCAACCAGTATGTGTGTGTGCTTGAGGAATAGATGGCTGTGCAGTAATCTTTGTCTTTTTAGTCTCTCTGCCAAGGTGTACATTACATCTAAGAATAACCTACCAACTGTAGATATTGTCATAAACTAAACACCCATGGGAGTACATGGTGATGTCTCTTTTGTGGATACCAACACGTTATCTTACCCACAATGTCCTGCAAACCTCAAAATGTCTGTCACATTTTCCTTGCATTATTGTGCCAAAATTTTCACGCTGCAGAAAGAAACAACACATTTCCTACCCCCCGCCTTTCTCCAAGTATCCCAATAGAAATGATACCTCACTCGCGTGGGAGGCCCAAGTACCCGCGACAGACAAGGGCCCAAAACGTAGTGAGGCAACATCAAAATTGCCTATCACAAAACAACCTGGTTTTGCAAGGGGGGTCACCTGGGTTTTTGGCCCCGTGCTCGGCGGCCAGCTAGGGAAACCTACCAAACCCACACATTTCTGAAAACTAGACACCCGGGGGATTTCAGGGAGGTGTGGCTTGTGTGGATCCCCCAACGTTTTCTTACCCAGAATCCCCTGCCAACCTCAAATTTAGCTGAAAAAATCACTTTTTCCACACATTTTTGTGTGGGCAAGTTGTGGCATCACCGGGCTGACACAAATTTCCTACCACCCAGTGTTTCCCTGGGTCTCCCGATAAAAATGGTGCCTCACTCGTGTGGGAGGCCCAAGTACCCGCAACAGGCAAGGGCCCAAAACGTATTGAGGTAACATCAAAATTGCCTATCTCAAAACGACCTGGTTTTGCAAGGGGGGTCACCTGGGTTTTTGGCCCAGTGCTCGGCGGCCATCTAGGGAAACCTACCAAACCCACACATTGCTGAAAACTAGACACCCGGGGGAGTCCAGCGAGGTATGGCTTGCGTGGGTCCCCCAACATTCTTCTACCCAGAATCCCCTGCAAACCTCAGATTTCGCTGAAAAAATCACTTTTTTCTCAAATTTCTGTGTGGGAAAGTTCTGGAATCTGCATGGATCCACAAATTTCCTCCCACCCAGCGTTCCCCCAGGTCTCCCGATAAAAATGATACCTCACTTGCATGGGTGGGTCAAGTACCCGCGACAGGCAAGGGCCCAAAAACTATTGAGGCGACATCAAAATTACCTATCACAAACCAACCTGGTTTTGCAAGGGGGGTCCCATGAGTTTTTGGCCCTGGGCTCGGCGGCCATCTAGGGAAACCTACCAAACCCACATATTTATGGAAACTAGACACCCGGGGGAGTCCAGCGAGGTATGGCTTGCATGGGTCCCCCAACATTCTCCTACCCAGAATCCCCTGCAAACCTCAAATTTTGCATAAAAAATCAATATTTTCTCAAATTTCTGTGTGGGAAAGTTCTGGAATCTGCGTGGATTCACAAATTTCCCCCCACCCAGCGTTCCCCCAGGTCTCCCGAAAAAAATGGTACCTCACTTGTGTGGGTAGGCATAGTGGCTGCAACAGGAAATGGCCCAAATCGTACTGTGGAGACTTCAAAATTACCTATAAGAAAACTACCTGGTTTTGGGGGGGGGATCTGAGATTTTGGCCCCGGGCTCGGCGGCCATCTTGGGAAAGTACCAAACCCAAACATTTCTGAAAACTAGACACCCAGGGGAGTCTAATGAGGTATGGCTTGAGTGGATCCCCCAACGTTTTCCTACCCAGAATGCCATGCAAACCTCAAATTTAGCTGAAAAAAACACATTTTCCACATATTTTTTAGTGGAACAACCGTGCCGGCACAAATGTCCTACCCCACAGCATTCTCCTTAGTGTCCCGAGTAAAATGATACCTCAATAGGCCCTTGACTGTCGCGGGTCCTTGACCCACCCACGCAAGTGAGGTACCATTTTTCTCGGAAGACTTTGGGGAACGCGGGGTGGGTGGAAATTTGTGGATCCACGCAGATTCCAGAACTTTCCACCACAGAAATGTGAGGAAAATGTTGTTTTTTTTGACAATTTTTTAGGTTTGCAAGGGATTCTGGGTATTAGAACCTGGTGAGAGCCAGTCAAGTCACCCCATCCTGGATTCCCCTGGGTGTCTAGTTTTCAGAAATGTATAGGTTTGCTAGGTTTCTCTAGGTGCCGGCAGAGCTAGGGTTCAAAAACTACAGCTAGGCACTTTGCCAAAAAAGGATAATTTTTCACTGTGAAATTTTGGTGTGTCCACGTTGCATTTTGCGCCGTTTCCTGTCGCGGGCACTAGGCCTACCCACACAAGTGAGGTACCATTTTTCTCGGAAGACTTTGGGGAACGCATGGTGGGTGGAAATTTGTGGATCCACGCAGATTCCAGAACTTTCCACCACAGAAATGTGAGGGAAATGTGTTTTTTTTGACAAATTTTTAGGTTTGCAAGGGATTCTGGGTAACAGAACCTGGTGAGAGGCAGTCAAGTCATCCCATCCTAGATTCCCCTGGGTGTCTAGTTTTCAGAAATGTATAGGTTTGCTAGTTTTCCCTAGGTGCCGGCAGAGCTAGGGTTCAAAAACGACAGCTAGGCACTTTGCCAAAAAAGGGTAATTTTTCACTGTGAAATTGTGTGGTGTGTCCACGTTGCGTTTTGCGCCGTTTCCTGTCGCGGGCACTAGGCCTACCCACACAAGTGAGGTACCATTTTTCTCGTAAGACTTTGGGAAACGCAGGGTGGGTGGAAATTTGTGGATCCACGCAGATTCCAGAACTTTCCACCACAGAAATGTGAAGAAAATGTAGTTTTTTTGACAATTGTTTAGGTTTGCAAGGGATTCTGGGTAATACAACCTGGGGAGAGGCAGTCAAGTCACCCCATCCTGGATTCCCCTTGGTGTCTAGTTTTCAGAAATGTATAGGTTTGCTAGGTTTCCCTAGGTGCCGGCAGAGCTAGGGTTCAAAAACTACAGCTAGGCACTTTGCCAAAAAAGGGTCATTTTTCACTGTGAAATTGTGGTGTGTCCACGTTGCGTTTTGCTCCGTTTCCTGTCGCGGGCACTAGGCCTACCCACACAAGTGAGGTACCATTTTTCTCGGAAGACTTTGGGGAACGCAGGGTGGGTAGAAATTTGTGGATCCACGCAGATTCCAGAACTTTCCACCACAGAAATGTGAGGAAAATGTGGTTTTTTTGGACAAATGTTTAGGTTTGCAAGGGAGTCTGGGTATTAGAACCTGGTGAGAGCCAGTGAAGTCACCCCATCCTGGATTCCCCTGGGTGTCTAGGTTTCAGAAATGTATAGGTTTGCTAGGTTTCCCTAGGTGCCGGCAGAGCTAGGGTTCAAAAACTACAGCTAGGCACTTTGCCAAAAAAGGGTCATTTTTCACTGTGAAATTGTGGTGTGTCCATGTTGCGTTTTGCGCCGTTTCCTGTCGCGGGCACTAGGTCGACCCACACAAGTGAGATACCATTCTTCTCAGAAGACTTTGGGGAACGCGGGGTGGGTGGAAATTTGTGGATCCACGCAGATTCCAGAACTTTCCACCACAGAAATGTGAGGAAAATGTGGATTTTTGACAATTTTTTAGGTTTGCAAGGGATTCTGGGTAACAGAACCTGGTGAGAGCCAGTCAAGTCACCCCATCCTGGATTCCCCTGGGTGTCTAGCTTTCAAAAATGTATAGGTTTGCCTAGGTGCTGGCAGAGCTAGGGTTAAAAAACGACAGCTAGGCACTTTGCCAAAAAAGGGTCAATTTTAACTGTGAAATTGTGGTGTGTCCACGTTGCGTTTTGCACCGTTTCCTGTCGCGGGCACTAGGCCTACCCACACAAGTGAGGTACCATTTTTCTCGGAAGACTTTGGGGAACGCGGGGTGGGTGGATATTTGTGGATCCACGCAGATTCCAAAACTTTCCACCACAGAAATGTGAGGGAAATGTGTTTTTTTTGACAATTTTTTAGGTTTGCAAGGGATTCTGGGTAACAGAACCTGGTGAGAGGCAGTCAAGTCACCCCATCCTAGATTCCCCTGGGTGTATAGTTTTCAGAAATGTATAGGTTTGCTAGGTTTCCCTAGGTGCCGGCAGAGCTAGGGTTCAAAAACGACAGCTAGGCACTTTGCCAAAAAAGGGTCATTTTTCACTGTGAAATTGTGGTGTGTCCACGTTGCGTTTTGCGCCGTTTCCTGTCACGGGCACTAGGCCTACCCACACAAGTGAGGTACCATTTTTCTTGTAAGACTTTGGGGTATGCAGGGTGGGTGGAAATTTGTGGATCCACGCCGATTCCAGAACTTTCCACCACAGATATGTGAGGAAATGTGGGTTTTTTGACAATTGTTTAGGTTTGCAAGGGATTCTGGGTATTAGAACCTGGTGAGAGCCAGTCAAGTCACCCTATTATAGATTCCCCTGGGTGTCTAGTTTTCAGAAATGTATAGGTTTGCTAGGTTTCCCTAGGTGCCGGCAGAGCTAGGGTTCAAAAACTACAGCTAGGTACTTTGCCAAAAAAGGGTCATTTTTCACTGTGAAATTGTGGTGTGTCCACGTTGCGTTTTGCGCCGTTTCCTGCCGCGGGCACTAGGCCTACCCACACAAGTGAGGTACCATTTTTCTTGGAAGACTTTGGAGAACGCGGGGTGGGTGGAAATTTGTGGATCCACGCAGATTCCAGAACTTTTCAACACAGAAATGTGAGGAAAATGTGTTTTTTTTGCCAATTTTTTAGGTTTGCAAGGGATTCTGGGTAACAGAACCTGGTGAGAGCCAGTCACCCCATCCTGGATTCAACTAGGTGCTAGTTTTCAGAAATGTATAGGTTTGCTAGGTTTCCGTAGGTGCCGGCAGAGCTAGGGTTAAAAAACGACAGCTAAGCACTTTGCCAAAAAAGGGTCATTTTTCACTGTGAAATTGTGGTGTGTCCACGTTGCGTTTTGTGCCATTTCCTGTCGCGGGCACTAGGCCTACCCACGCAAGTGAGGTACCATTTTTCTCGGAAGACTTTGGGGAACGCGGGGTGGGTGGAAATTTGTGGATCCACGCAGATTCCAGAACTTTTCATCACAGAAATGTGAGGAAAATGTGTTTTTTTTGACAATTTGTTAGGTTTGCTAGGGATTCTGGGTAACAGAACCTGGTGAGAGCCAGTCAAGTCACCCCATCCTGGATTCCCCTGGGTGTCTAGCTTTCAAAAATGCATAGGTTTGCCTAGGTGCTGGCAGAGCTAGGGTTCAAAAACGACAGCTAGGCACTTTGCCAAAAAAGGGTCAATTTTCACTGTGAAATTGTGGTGTGTCCACGTTGCGTTTTGCACCGTTTCCTGTCTCGGGCACTAGGCCTACCCACACAAGTGAGGTACCATTTTTCTCGGAAGACTTTGGGGAACGCGGGGTGGGTGGATATTTGTGGATCCACGCAGATTCCAAAACTTTCCACCACAGAAATGTGAGGGAAATGTGGTTTTTTTGACAATTTTTTAGGTTTGCAAGGGATTCTGGGTAACAGAACCTGGTGAGAGGCAGTCAAGTCACCCCATTATAGATTTCCCTGGGTGTATAGGTTTCAGAAATGTATAGGTTTGCTAGGTTTCCCTAGGTGCCGGCAGAGCTAGGGTTCAAAAACGACAGCTAGGCACTTTGCCAAAAAAGGGTCATTTTTCACTGTGAAATTGTGGTGTGTCCACGTTGCGTTTTGCGCCGTTTCCTGTCACGGGCACTAGGCCTACCCACACAAGTGAGGTACCATTTTTCTTGTAAGACTTTGGGGTATGCAGGGTGGGTGGAAATTTGTGGATCCACGCCGATTCCAGAACTTTCCATCACAGAAATGTGAGGAAAATGTGGGTTTTTTTGACAATTGTTTAGGTTTGCAAGGGATTCTGGGTATTAGAACCTGGTGAGAGCCAGTCAAGTCACCCCATCCTGGATTCCCCTGGGTATCTAGTTTTCAGAAATGTATAGGTTTGCTAGGTTTCCCTAGGTGCCGGCAGAGCTAGGGTTCAAAAACTACAGCTAGGTACTTTGCCAAAAAAGGGTCATTTTTCACTGTGAAATTGTGGTGTGTCCACGTTGCGTTTTGCGCCGTTTCCTGCCGCGGGCACTAGGCCTACCCACACAAGTGAGGTACCATTTTTCTTGGAAGACTTTGGATAACGCGGGGTGGGTGGAAATTTGTGGATCCATGCAGATTCCAGAACTTTTCAACACAGAAATGTGAGGAAAATGTGTTTTTTTTGCCAAATTTTTAGGTTTGCAAGGGATTCTGGGTAACAGAACCTGGTGAGAGCAAGTCACCCCATCCTGGATTCCCCTAGGTGCTAGTTTTCAGAAATGTATAGGTTTGCTAGGTTTCCGTAGGTGCCGGCAGAGCTAGGGTTCAAAAACGACAGCTAGGCACTTTGCCAAAAAAGGGTCATTTTTCACTGTGAAATTGTGGTGTGTCCACGTTGCGTTTTGTGCCATTTCCTGTCTCGGGCACTAGGCCTACCCACGCAAGTGAGGTACCATTTTTCTCGGAAGACTTTGGGGAATGCGGGGTGGGTGGAAATTTGTGGATCCACGCAGATTCCAGAACTTTTCACCACAGAAATGTGAGGAAAATGTGTTTTTTTTGACAATTTGTTAGGTTTGCTAGGGATTCTGGGTAACAGAACCTGGTGAGAGCCAGTCAAGTCACCCCGTCATGGATTCCCCTGGGTGTCTAGTTTTCAAAAATGTATAGGTTTGCTACGTTTCCCTAGGTGCCGGCAGAGCTGGGGTTCAAAAACTACAGCTAGGCACTTTGCAAAAAAAGGGTAATTTTTCATTGTGAAAATGTGGTGTGTTCACGTTGCGTTTTGAGCCGTTTCCTGTCGTGGGCACTATGCCTACCCACACAAGTGAGGTACCATTTTTATTGGGAGACTTAGGGTAATTCAGATTTGTAAAGCAACTGTTATTACCTATTGACTTTCGATGCATTTCTGCCTTCCAAATGAAAGACAATGTGTAAAAAAGAAGTCATTTTGAAAAATGACCAATAATTCTCATGCTAGTATGAGTATTCCCAATTTCGGAAATGTGCAAATATCTACTGTTTCTAAACTCTATTTTGTTCCCATTTCAGAAATACGTAGGTGTCTTTCATACCGATTTTTCCATGTATACATTTTCCCAGAATAATTGCTATATACCCTGTACATAATAAAAAACCATTGCAAGTCGCTGCTCAGTTTTTGGCTCTGGGTTCGTCGGGTTCTTGGTGAACCTACAAGTCCTATATATCCCCACAACCAGTAAGGTGCAGCGGATGTAACGGTATATTGCTTTCAAAGAGCTGTCATAATTAGAAGAAGTTACAGGTGAAAACGTTGACACAAAAGGCTATTTTTTCAACTAATTTTCAATTTTTCCTATATTTAACTGTTAGTTTCTATATAGAAACCTTGAAGGATCTACACAAATGACCCCTTGCTGAATTCAGAATTTTGTCTACTTTTCTAAAATGTATAGCTTTCCAGGATTCATTATTGCTTTCAAACCCATTTTTACCATTAACTGGAAGGAGGTTGAAAGCACAAAAAATAGCAATAATAGGCTATGTCCCAGAAAAATGCCAAAACTGTGTAAAACATTTTGGTTTTCTGACAAAAGTCTGTCATTCCCTAAAAGCTGGGAAAATTGTTATTTCAGCCCCACAAACCCTTTTTTGATACCATTTGCAGGGAAAAACCCAGGCGCTTCATTTGCAGCACTTTATTCCCATTTTTCCCCAAAAAAACAACATTTAGCTGTATTTTGGCTAATTTCTGGGTCCCCTCCAGGGGAAGCCACAAACCCTGGGTACCTTTAGAATCCCCAGGATGTTGGAAGAATAGGACGCAAATTTGGCGCGGATACCTTATGTGGTCAAAACGTTACAGGGGCCTAAGCGCGAACTACCCCAAATAGCCAAAAAAAGGCTTAGCACAGAGGGGGGAAAAGGCCTAGCAGCGAAGGGGTTAAATTGAAACCAGGGCTTGCATGACAGCCACCACCATATATGCTTTCCAAATCTGCTTCCCTAGAGAACGGTCTCACTGTAGTTAGTTACTCAAAGGTCACGCCAAGCATTGTTTTACAAAAGACAAGTGGTAGGGCAGAAAGTTTCAAACCAAAATGAACGACTGAGCAAGCAAATCTGAAATGAAGGTGGGTGGTGAAGGGTTATTCTTTTTGCGAGAACATTTAGAAAAATGCCTCGTTTTAGAGCTGAATTTCAAGAAAACTTGCCTGCCACAAAAGATTGAAAAAATGGGTTTCAAATTTTGCATTCTATAAGACAGACTCTTATATAGTCAGCATACTATGGGGCCGATTCCGATTCAGGCCGGAAATCTCCCCGACCGAGCCGGACCCAGAGAGATTTCCGACCGAATCGGACCCTAGCAGTCCGACCGAATGAGTACGATGCGTTTGCATGCAATCGGACTCGATTCGGTCGGACTCCCATTGAAGTCAATGGGAGCCGGTCGTACAACACGTACGCGGGCTCCCATTGACTCAATGGGTGCGAGGCGAACAAGGGCGCCCCCTACAGCGGGTACGCGTCGAAGTGACTCGCGCCGTACAAGCACAGGTAGGGGGGACCCATGGGTCCCCCCTGTGTGCGACTCACATGGCTACGCGTACAGGGGGGTCCGACACGGACCCCCAAAGTGCGGCTCCGACTGCTCTTTGGAGCCAGACTGCGCGAGTCGGTCGGACTGCTCGAGGCGCGCATCGTGCCCACCCGGCCGGGGAACGTCTCCATTGCGCGGTGCGAGTCGTGTCCGTGCGAGTCGGTCGGTGCGGTTGGGTCCCGCGAACGAGTCGGTCGGCGATTTCGCGAGCGCTCGCATCGTACTCGCTCGCCCGGACGCACGTCCGAATCGGTTGGGAAAGAGGGCTCCGAATCGGATCCGGTTAAGCCGAATCCAATTCGGAGCCCTACCGGCCGAGATCGGAATCGGCCCCTATGTGTCACCACAAATCCCACAATATGTTGCAAACGAAAATCTACTAAATCAGCTGTTGAAGCAGGTAAAGAAGAGGTGTAGCGACTTAACTGGAGAGGCAGCACCAGCTCTTTCTGGAGCACAAGGAGAGGACTTTACAAGAGGTGCACTGGATGAGTTACCAGGTGCATAACTTCCATCCCCATGCAAATGATTGACCCCTTTCATCTTATCACTACCAATAATCCCTATCTAAGTCAAAACACATTTACAAGAGGAGCGCTCTATTGAAAAAATGAAGTAAATAAAAAGAGACCAGAAGTAGGTTTTTTAAATGTGGGGTCATTAGAAGAATATATATAAAAATGGTTTACCTCAGTGTGGGCACAAAAGACGGGCAAAGGTGCATGGTGCGGTAATAATGGAGGGAGGCCTGGACCTGGCTACAGCAGTGACATTGACTGGCCATTTTGTGACCTTAAGTCACATACTCTAGGACTAGCTCTTGCTGACTTCCTCCCTCAGTACACTCATTCCCACACTAATATCACCTGTTAGCCAAGTCCCTGGCCCTTTGCACGCTGTTGGTCTGCTGATTTTACCCTAGGACACAGCACTCATCACCATAAGGCATACATATGCAGTACTGGTAAATGCACAATTCTCACCACTCTTGATTTCACGGAATTGATGGGTGCCTGTGCCTAAGTACGAGTAAGAGATTATGCATTAAATCCTGCCTGCAAAGAATGCACTATCTTTGAAAGAGAATTGAAATGCTGTTAGACACTTGTCACTACACAGATCAATGATATCAAGCAGTCCTGCTCTCAGCCCTAATATTAAAAAAGACAACATATTACGGTCAGATATTCCTCAATCAGCTTCATTTCCTTCCACCCCAGAACTGATATTTTAAGGTAACGCCTGAACCCCATTCTAACAACACAAAACCAACCAACTTCCCCAGAACTCCTGTTCTTTCTCCACCATAGCAGTTATGGATTGGAGGTATTGTCACCTTAACCTCAGCCTAAAGTCTTTCCTTTTAAAATATCTGGATAAAATAAGGTGATAATTAACACCTTCATGCAACACCTGGGCCAGAGATCTACCGCAAGCGTTACTGGTGCTACTCAGGACTCCCCAACCCGCAAATCCATGGACTCTACTAATGAATCCATGATCCATTAAAGTCAGCTGCCATTACAGAAGATGAAAAGCAGCTTGCAAATGAGTCCAATATCTCGATCCAGGTTTCCATGCCTAAAGTAATAAAAACCCCAAATTAATCTATGTCAATTAGGTCTGTTTATTCCCTTTCAGATTTGGAATTCACAGACCATGACAGTTCTAGTGCAGTTGACCACAGTATCTCTCGAATCTCTAAGACATTAGTACAAAAACACTGGAGCACACTGTTTATGGTGGATGGCATTGCGCGGTATTATCGGTGCCGGCTAACCGTGCAAGACTGCCATGGCACATTGCGCCTGCCCTTGAATCGATTTCAAACTAATTTTAACTGGAAATGGAAAAACAAGAACAACAAAGTGGTTTAATGACATTTGACTCGTTTTTGTTAACTGCAAATGCAGTTGAGTAGTAACATCTGTGTTTGCCAACTGGTATTTTAAATTAAATAGTGCTGGGCGAATCATCAAATCCTTGACAGAAACATTTTCTGAAAACTGGCATGAGTATTAGTAAAAACAACAAATAAAACAAAGATGTTTCTCAAGTCAGTATTTTGGAGAATTCAAATTCAAATTCAACAATAGTGTTCCAGAATATCCATGGCAACGTGCACTGCCAATAAAACCAGGAGTGGCCATGATTATATTGATTTTTAGTAGGGAAAGTACATTTTCTCTTACCAAGTGTCTCAGCAACTGCAAAATACATTTATATTGTGCAGTGGTGATGGAAGGCCTGCTAAAGATCGCCTAGGGCCACCTGTTAGCTGCAGTGAGGGGGCATGAGTCCTGCAAAGCTTTGCTGTTCGAGCAGCGATGAAAATCATTTCCATGCCAGTCAGCAGCATGAGTGAGAGGAGCAGCTTCACTCCAGCATGCCAACCCAACATGTTCTTCACTCCTCAACATGCGTCCAGTCCTCCGGGTTGGGGCCTGGATTGAGCTACATGACCCCTCAGCAACACCCATTTCTGCATGGCACAATAAGCCAGCCCTGCCCCAGACATTTACTTGCCTATGCTCTGCTGACTCCACACTAGGCCACAGCAATCAGCGCCCAGGGGCAGACTTTTACAAATCTGCCTACACAGGTCATGCCCAATGCTGCACTAGTTTGGGCCTCGAGGTGAGTAAAACCTCGCCCAGCACATGTGCAGTAGCACCCACTCCCTCTTCCCCGATCTTTCCCTCTACAATACACTGTCTGGACTACTTCACTCTAACTGCAGCCCTAGGCTAAGTGTTAATCTGCTCAGTGTGCTTCTTTTCCTTCCTCCTTCACTGAGAATGGTATGGCCACACCCCCTACGCTCATTAACACCAGCCGCTCCTTGTGAAGGACACATTGGGAACAAGCTTTCTCCTTGATCACTGTACAAAATGACAGTGGATGAAACTTTGGAGTAGCAAGCTACACATATGTGTGTCGGTATGAATTAGTAATAAAGGGAGGACTAACTGGGAATGATCAGCCTTTCAATTCATAGAATTGCTGTCTTACTGAAAGTAATGCTAAAATGTACATTTTGAGAACATTCACCACTTAACATGATTAACTTTATTTTAGAATTTCAAAATTGCATTAAAGAATAAATAAAATAGAAAGAACATCTAAGTTTAAACAACTGATTTAGGACCTGACTGTGAGTTTGACAGACTGTACTCCATCTATCAGGGTGGCGGAACACTTCGCCATCCTGATAGACTACTATCTGCCAATTTAGAGATGTCCATCGGTCAGCAGTCATCATGGTGGTTACTTTCAGGGGTATATTCACAAGAACGTGTGATAACTACTGCAAGAGTAGCGTAACGCAACTTTCAATATCACAGCCTAGCACGGGAAAATAACCCTGTGTCAACGTGGAATTCACAACAAGGCGGTAGCATGCGATAGTCACCAGATAACGCGTCAAATGTCAGCGTGAAAATCAACGCCACGCCGAAAAAATGCGAAACTCGAATGCGAGAAATCATGCGATGAGGCCAATTGCGGTGCAAAAAGTATCGAAAAGCAGCCTCAGGCCTGCAAATCCCACGCGTCTGGCTGGAAATTGCACCATAAAAACCACAGAAACAACACACCAGAAACAAGCCACAGCACGTAGCAACATGGATGCACCCTGACCCAGCGCAGAGGTCAACGCGAACCCCACAACCCCCACAGACCACCAGCAAGGAACAACTGGGTCGGGGAAGGCCAAGGTGAAAAGGGAGGGGAAGACGGGGTGCAGACCGCAGGAAAACAAGACCAGCGCCACGGAGGTGACAGAACACTACCAGCAACTGACCCACAAGCAGACCACCTGGAATGCAGTCGGAGTGCCCAGGAGGCCAATCCAGGAGGCCAAGAGGCGCCGGCAGGACGTGACAACCTAAACCAGGTACAAACCCGCTGCCAACAGGAAGGCGGTACAAAAGACAATGGTCCTAGACCTTTTCTTTTTAAATGATATGTATAAAATCTACACTTATTGTTAGAAAACAATTTCTTGAGCATGCACAAAGTTAGCTCGCAGTAACTAATACAATAAATAGACTGAAGTGCAACAACATCACACCTACTCAGGTTGCCCCACACAGTCCTGAGGAAGACCCGCAGGCCGAGGCCCCAAATCGCCCTCTGAGCCCCAAGTCGGGTCGAAACGTCGACGCCCACATAATCAGCCTGGATCACAAGTCCCAAATCTAACGTGCCACACAAGGATACATTTGTGTATTTGAAATTGAATGTAAAGGAACCTTTATTGTCTAAATGTGGCCAGGCTACCGAAGACTGAGATTTGTCTATCAGTCCAGCATATAAATGTTTTTAAGTTTCCCCTATCACACTACCTGAAATTCTTTTTCACCACTTCTACACTAGAGCACTCTCTCTTTCCGCACGTTCCATTGGAGCAACCTTCCTCCTTCCCCTTCCTTTCCCCTTGTTTGGTTCAGTAAATAATCTACTGTTCATCTTATGATTTGGAATAAATTCTTGGTAAAATATCCTTTGGTTGTTGCACTTCAGTCTATTTATTGTATTAGTTACTGCGAGCTAACTTTGTGCATGCTCAAGAAATTCTTTTCTAACCATTAGTGTAGATTTGATACATATCATTTAAAAAGAAAAGGTCTAGGACCATTGTCTTTTGTACCACATTGAACCCAGGTCCACGACCACCATTGGGTAACCCCATTTTTGTAATGGCCAACAGGAAGGCAGCAACGGCGACAGGAGGTGGCAGTCCAGCGCCACAGGAGGAGCTGGAGGAAACCCAGGCCAGTCATCAGTGTGGAGACGGTGCAAGGAGTAGGGAGTACGGACACAGCTCGAGAGGACCTGACACAACATCAACAGGGTGAGGATCCAACAGGGACTGGGGGGACGGGGGTGATGGGCACAATGCCACACATGCACAATGAGGTGTAGCACACTGCACACCCACAATTACCCAGGGATATGTCCCCCATCCCCGTGGCACACTGCAGCACACACACATAGCAATCACAGCACATACACTGCAGAACAGGGGACACAACTGGGTCTGCCCAGGCGCAGAAACAGAACAATCACATTGGACAGAGCAGGGAACTGTGAGATGCATATCTACCCCTACAACCCCACATCAGCCATGTAGGCCAAATGTACACTGTCCCAACTCAAATAGCCACCACCGCCCAAACAGTCACAATGTACATTGTCACACAGTCTGCATGTCGACAAGAACAAGGCACCAACACAATGCCAACATGCACCTCCCCTTCACAATGCAGAGGGACAAACAACACCTCCAGCAGGTCAGAACAGACAACCCATCAGTGATGCCGGAGACAAACACCACACCCCCGACACCGACGCCCTACAACAGCCCATGGACATCCCACACAACCCACCACCAGGACCAGGGCAGACAAGCTACTCAGAGGAGAACCCAGCCCCTGCAACAGACCACACAGCATGAAGCACCCGCAATCACGGCTGGCTCACAACACTTCACCGACCCACACATGGCACCCCAATGCCAGGTGGCAGAACGCCAAAAGGAGGTGGCCCGACAGGTGAGGGTGTTGCCTAACCCATGGTATGCGAACTAGAACACATACGTGGGTGTCCAATACCCTTCAGGGACCACCTACACCCCACAAAGGAGACCCACACTTCCATAGAGACACATGCAGATGCACATACCCAGTACAGAACCACGCCCAGGGGCATGTACATATCAGTCACACACCCACGTTGGCTCTGCGTACGACAGCACAGTCCACTCCCCTTACGAATTGAGTGGGTGACGACAAAGGTACATGTCCAGGTTCTAGCTCGCTGCCTGCGGTGACATGTCTGCAGCTGCTGTACACAGCACAATATGATGTCGTAGGGCCCAGGGCCCCCATGCATACAACAAGACCACAGGGACACAAGCACATATCATGTTGAACTGGCTACGGGCACGTGCGCCCGGCCCCTTTATTGGCAGGGCCACATGTACAGTGACGCCTGTGCTGGATGTGTGTGGGGTGAGTATAAGCCAGCCCGCACGGAGTGCTTGGTGCTGGCAACAACCTGAACAGTGGACACCAGTGTAATGGAAACAGAAAACACCAGCATAACAGAGTCAAATGCAGAGCAACATGGAGGGATCCAGAGTAAGGACAGAGGTCACCCAATATTCAGTCAGGAGTTTCCGTGAGTTGCAGTGCACTGTGGTAGGGGCACTAGAGAAGAGCGTGCTCATGTGAAGAAATTGCTAGGATTGTGTCCCTTCGGGTTAGTCCTGATGCAGATGCAGTGGGGTGTGTTACACCTGCATCAACTTCCTCATCAACGTCCCAGGTCTCCCACACTGCCTGAGGTGACAGTTGCGTCCGCAGTCCACAGCACAATACCCAGTATTAGATCCAGGTGTGTAGCTTGACTACCACCACCAGTCTGCATTCCTGCCCTGGGGCTGTTGCCTCCTGCCCTCCCATTGTCTGTGCCTTCTCCCGTCCGCACACTTGACACATCCTCCTCATCATGGTCCCAGGTCTTCCCCACTGCATGAGGTGACATTGCTGCGCAACCTCACAACAGCACAAAACTCAATCAGTAACGGACGATGGCTTGCGGTGCACTGAGTCACTGGCACCTGGAGTGCTGAGCAGGGTATCAGGCCGATGATGGCATCCACGACAGGTCTGAGCAACTCCGTAGGTCTGTCAGGAACACCGTTTCGACTCTGGCAGATGGCTGTTGGAGGTGGTCCTTGCGGTGGTGGCGTGTGCCTCCTGCGGTGATGCGAAGTCCGGGCCGGTCAAGACTCAATGCTTTGTGTGGGCCCTGGTGGCCCGCAGTTGAGGCCGGAGGATGCGGACAGCGCAGGGCCACAGACACATGGCGTTGATGACCCCAAGACCATCGCTACAGAGGCCATTCAATGTCTCAGAAGAAGGGGTCCCAGGCCTGAGCAGCACAGAGTTAGTGGCCCGGATGCACTGCGGCCGGCACAGGCACCCAGCCACAGGACGGTGACTTGCGGTGCAGTCAGATGGGCCATGCAACCTGAGCAGGTCACCATCAATGTCCGAGGTGTATGTTGCGGAGGGTTTCGGGGGACAGTGGAAGGTGTCCTCCAGGGCATGATGCGGAAGGTCTGATGTTATCTGGAAGCAGCAAATGGAGGAGTGGAAAGCGCAACCCTCGTTTTCACCAACAATTCGGTATCAGCTACATGAGGATGAAAACTAGCCCCTAGTCCATAGACTCAAACGCCACCAATGTGCGACCAGTGAGTGTCCATGAATGTCGGGGAACACACTTAGTGGCACAGGTGCTGTGAGGGGATGCAGTCTGCGATGATGCCGGTACACAGATGTGAACTCCAACATTGCCAAATCAAGACTCTGTGACCTACTGGACCGCAATGTAGGCCGGAGGCAGCGGTCAGCATGGGCCCACAGACACGTGTCGTGTGCCTGTGATGCATTAGTTTGCTTCACTGAAAGCAGGGAGTTTAGTGATATCACCCCTGCAGTAGACATCTGGTCACTGCCATTCATGACTCAGGACACAGTTTCACACATGAGACCTACTGGACCACAGTGTAGGCCGGAGTCAGCGGTCAGCAGTGGCCCACAGCCACGTGTCATTGGCTCGCGAGGCACAGAGTTAGTGACACAGTGGCAGTTGTCGGTAGTGTTCAATCACCTCCGTAACCATGATCCTGTTCCCTCCAGACTGCAATGCATCGTCCTCTTACGCCTCTCCGTGCGTGCGATGAAATGTATTCTGCCTTTTGAATTACTGATGTTCAGTTCCAAATCTGTGATCCCACTTGTGTGCAGCGTAGGCCGAGGGCAGTAGTCCGCGTAGGCCCACAGACACGTGTGGTTGTGATGCCATGCACAGACTTGTTGCCACCACATCGAAGGGTGTATAGTGAATTGTTCTCTGCCTTAAATAATGTTCACTGCATGGTGTAATCAAGACTCAGTTCCAAATGTGTGACCTACCTGACCGTGGTGTAGGCCTGAGGCAGCGGTCAGCGCGGCCCATTCACCGAGTGTCGCCGGCATAGGTTGGATGGCCCCACCGGCCTGCGTAGTTCAGGTTCAGTGGCACCACGTGTAGCCGGCTGGCGTTGAACAGGGTTAGTGGCACCACGTGTAGCCGGCTGGCGTTGAACAGGGTTAGTGGCACCACGTGTAGCCGGCTAGTGTTGAACAGGGTTAGTGGCACCACGTGTAGCCGGCTGGCGATGAACAGGGTTAGTGGCACCACGTGTAGCCGGCTGGCGTTGAACAGGATTATTGGCACCACGTGTCGCAAGATGCCCATATGGAACTATGCCTCACTGATTGGGGGGGTCTGGTGCTGTGGCCGCTGGCCCGGATTTGGGGTCACTGCCATTCATGACTCAGGACACAGTTTCACATATGGGACCTACTGGTCCGAAGAGTAGGCCTAAGGCGGCAGTGGAGTACGTCAACGAGAAAGGAATAAAGCGGGCCTGTGTCGTGGAGGCCGTGATGGTCTGAGGTGGCTGCCAAGGTCGCGGAACTCGGGCTTGGAGTTTGCGCAGGCACGTGGTGGGCCCTCCTTGACACACGCCGGTGTCTGCGGGTGATCAGTGTGGCCTGGCTGCGCAGGTGCGGGCCTGACGGGTTCGTGGTCCAGCGTGCCGGGGTCCGGCAGGTGCACAGCATCGCTGGCAACTCCGCTCACGAGGACGGCGTCGGCCTCATGGCGGGGTGGGAGGCGCTGCCCTGGCAGAGATGTGGGTTTTTCCAGAAGAGGACCACGCCCAGGCCTACGTGCTTTTTATTCACACCCCTACGCTGGCGTGGCGTACGCCGGGCCATCCCACTCTGGTGACGCTTAGGGGGGGCGTAACAGGCAACATTTCCGCGAGGTCCCCCACTGGCTGGGGTGACATGGTTGCGTCCACTGTCCACTACACTCCATACACCAGCGGTGTATGTCTCCATGGATAGGGGTGTGTTCTGCATACTGCGGTGTGTCCAGCACATCTCCGCCACCCATGGCATTGTGTACTTTCCCAATCATGGTTCTACTGCATCCTTCACACATGCCTGGTTGCCACCTCTCCACACATTCAGCTATTATGTGGCTGTGGTGCCATGCCGTTGCTGGCTCATGTTCAGGGCTTGCCCATGTGAACATTGTAAGTTGTTCTGTCGTGTTTGGTGGGTGGGCATGTTGTTGTGCCTGTTGTATGTGATTTTGTGACGTGTGCATTGCCAGAGTTGTGAGTTGCATGGTTGTGGAGTTGAGGTGTGTGGGTGTTCATTTGGATATTGCCAAGGGGCTGTGCATTTCCCTTGTTGCCATCCTGGGAATGCTGGTTGATGATGGACTGTCGGAGGATGAAGGTATCATGCACACTGGCTGTGTATTTGAAGGCGACATTGTTGGGGTTCCACGGTGTTCTGTTATTGCCTGCACATTGATGTGAGACGTGTGCTTCCTGTTGCGGTGATTGTGTGCTGTGTCACCAGGGGGCACAGGTAGTACATGTGTGCTGTGCATTGCCCACAACACGTGCGTGCATCCTGCTTGGGCGTATGGTCCTTGCTTGGTCTCCAGCGGATCCTGCGCATTGTGTTGTACGTATGGGGACTGGGGTGCCAGGGTGATGGTGATGTCCAGGACAGGTGTGGGGGACTTGGATGTGGCTGGCTGTGAGACTCCTCCGACTCTGGTGGGTGTTGGTTGGGGGGTACCAGGGGGCAACAGGTGCAGCCAAGCCAGCAGCTTTGTGTGGGGTGGGATGTTGGTTGTCCGCTGTGTTGGTGCCGTAGGCCTGTTAGGCGATGATGGTCAGGATGCGGAGGATGTTTGTCACTTTCAGCCTGTAGTGGACGGTGACATTGTCAGATGTTGGGTCTGTGAGGCTGGTAAGCTTCCTGGGGGTCCGCTGTCTTTGTCTGCGCTGCGTCTGTGGTGGTCCGTGGGGGGGGGGTGTTCTGGGTGTGGGTTGGGGTCCTGGGGTGGTGGCAGTGGGTGTTGTGGCCCTCTTGGGTGTCCGGGCCGCATGATGAATGGCTCCATGGCATCTGTTGCCCTTCGGTTGTGGCCCTGGGCTGTGCTCCCTTTTGTGGTGCTGGCTGCCGTCCGACTTTACGCCAGGTCAGAGCAGGTGTAGATTTCCTGGTGCTAACGCGCCTTATCGCCTGTTTTGTGTTTTTATCGCCGATGTGGCTGGTCGTTGTGAATGTTGAGGTGTGATGATGTCGCGCCTTTTGGCACGGGAACGCCCACTCTGCATCTCATTAGCGATAGTTGCGCGGGTCCTCTGTGGCGATGTTTTTTGCGGCTGCTATCGTGGGTAAACTGGTGCTGTGGGCTGTTGACACCGGCTTGTGAATGGGGAGGTAAATTTATCACGACTTTGGCTGCGATAAAGTGCTGTTAATTTGGCGATAGCTCCTTGTGAATATGCCCCTGAGTGTACAGAACTTTAGTGTACCAACGACATAAAAAATGATGGCCACTCATCAAACTTTTTCATTTTTTTTGTTTTTCAAAAACCAAACTGGTTTTGGAAAAAACAAAAAGCTAATAACACCCACATCTTAGGAGGTCTGTACTAGGTGTGGGAGTCATTTTTTCTGTTCCTCACCATCAGGCATTTCCTGGCGGTGAGATAAAAAAAAAACCTTACATGGTCCCTTCTAAATAGGGCGAGAGATGTGAACCACACTAACCCTGTCTGCACACAATGGCAGTTATTCGATGACACCAAGCTGCTGACAATCTTGAGGAATTTTGACATTCCTTTCTAGTTGATGTACAGTCCAGCACTGACCAGGTCAAATGTATGGAATCCAAATGTCTGAGGAAAAGAAGCCACAGGCTTGATGGGAGCTTTGCATGAGCTTCACACTGCATGTCACAGGGACCCATAACAGGAGACAAGCTTTCTTTAAATTTATCCTTGGATCATCATTAATAGTGGTGACGTTTTTGTATATTAAACGTTTTACATTGACATGACATGAATGCATAGATACACTAATGCTAAGCGAAGTTGTGTTTATTCACACTTAGATTCACTTTAGCTAATGTAGTAATCAATTTCAATTTCACTCTACTGCTATTTTCTGCGCTAACAGCGAGTTAAAATATACACAGTTTTTTATGGATATTGATTTTGCATGAATGATAACATTCTACAGGCATCTAGTAACTGAGGCACTGGGGGGAACATATAAGCTATCAATTATACAGTATCTTTATTCTCTTAGAGTCAAAAGAATCATGAGACTAGTTTTGTTCCAATGTCCTATACCAGTTGTCAATGTCACACAACTTTTAACACTGATAATAAACTAAGGTTTACACAGACCTGAATATGACACTGCGGAGGCCAAAGAGACATCTATTACAGCACAACTTTGAGGGTGTGGCAGAATCCTGGCATCTAGGTGCAGGGGTTAGTACAGGGGTGTTAGACCTGGCATCCTTGGCATGGGTTTCCCCTGTATTTTTGCCTCTGCCTCCTCTGTTTTTGCTGTGTGCTGGACTTCGTTTTTTGCTGGTCTAGATGCTTTGGGCACTTTGCCACTGCTGCTCAGTGCCAAAGTGCAAGTGCTACCTCTGTAAATTGTGACTATGGATTGGTGTTTCCATGATTGGCTTGTTTGACTTACTACTAAGTCCCTAATCCAGTGCACTGTGTGTGCCCAGGGCCTGCATGTCAAATGCTGCTAGTGGGCCTGTAGCACTGGTTGTGCCATCCACACAAGCAGCCTTTCAAAAGGTTCTCAGACCTGCCACTGCAGTGTCTGTGCAGAGTCTGTTACTGTCGACCTGGCAAGTGCACCCACTTGCCCGGCCCTAACATTCCCTTTTCTTACATGTGAGTCACCCCTAAAGTAGGCCCAAGGTACCCCTGTGGGCAGGATGCAGTGTATGTGAAAGGTAGGACATGTCCTGATGTGTGTAACATATCCTGATAGCGAACTACAGTGAATTTCGTTTTTCACTATTGAAAGGCTATCTGTCCCATAGGATAGTATGGGAGTTTATTTATAACATCTTATAAATATAACTTCTTATTGGGACAAGATTGGAAGGAGAAGTTTAGTATGCCTGAACTCAGAATATAAAGATGCATCTTTTAGTAAGGATGATTTTTACATTCTGTGTTTGAAAATACCACTTTTAGAAAGTGGGTATTTTCTTGCTTAGCCATCCTGTGTGCCTCTGTTGGTTTGTAAATTGTCTGTCTGACTTTGGAGTGACTGGGGTTCGGGATGTGCATTCACTGTAGACAGCCACTGGGGGGGTGTGGGTTGAGGTGTGTTCTGTCTTTCCTGGATGAGTCAGGGCTGGGCTGAATAGACCTGGGCTGCATTTAGAGTAGAGAGAGGAGATTTCCTTTCACCTGAATGTGCCTGGTCTGCCTTACACAATGCTGTCTCCACCGCCTGCTGGGAAGCTGGACCAGAGAGGACAGAACTGGTTTTGACTGAGCACAGAGCCTCTCTGCCACAAGAGAACAAAGAGAAAAGGTATATAAATATTGGGGCCCAGACCCCAGAACTTAAGAATACTTCTGGACTCAAGAGGAATCTCTGCCAAGGAGAAGAGCTTGGAAAGCTGAAGGAGAAATACTACTCCTTTGCTGTGTATTGTCTGGGGTTGGACTGCAGTGGCTGCTTCTGCCAAGGAGAGGATAAAGACTTTGCTGTGTGCTGTGTATCCTGCTTGAAGAAGATCTCCAAGGGTTTGAAGTAGAGCTTGCCTCATGTTCTGAAGTCTCAGGGACACAAAAACTTCACCACCAGCTCCCCTGAACTTCCTTGCTGGGAGTTCTGACCTGCCAAAAGGTGCCTGTTGCTGTGTTGGGCCACTGGAGGTTGTCCCTGCTGTTGGGAGCTGGAAAAGAGATGCAACTAAGAGAAGCGCGATGCATCCGCACCCATTTCCAACAAATCGCCGCCGTGCCGCTGAAGAAACCCACGCAGCGCCTGCCCGCAGCTGGAGAAATCAACGCACGCTGAATCCTGCGCACCGATCTCCGATGTCCGAGATCACTGCACCGACTCCGAAGCAAACCCTGCTGTGCGAAATCAATTTGCGAAATCAAGTTTGAGCACTAATCACTGTATATTAGATAATAAGAGGACCCAATCTCACATCACACAAACTCAATTTATGTACTATATAGTATATATACAAGAATGAAAACAAATGTGCTTGTGGTGCAGTTTTCAGTGCAAATATCAAAAATTCAAGCCAATAGTGCATAATACATTGACAATCAATCAATTTAAGCACAACAATAATATATAGGTGATGGAACATCTGAGCCAATGAAAGTGGTCTCTATGATGGGTCCCTGTACTATTAATGCTTGCAAAATGATGGCAAAAGTTTGTGAGGAATACATGGAATGTATAAGACTTAGGCATAGCAATGAGAGGACAAAGATGGTTGCTGCTCCTTTATGTGCTTGAAGAGGCAGATACCATAATTTCTGCATTATATTAATTCAGCCATTACCACCTCTTGAGGGCTCCACACTTGAAGAATTAATCTCCGGTTATAATATTGGACTAGAATCAGCCTTAAACAAGATGACCCTCCCTTAAAAAGTCTACCAACCATCGTACCCAACCCTCTCCCTCATGATTTATGCAGGGGCGGCTCCTCCGCTAAGGTAGAGGAGCGTCACCCTACTTACTTTCAGCACTGCAAAAAAGGAAAAATAAAATGATAATGCAATGTTATCATTTTATTTTTCCGTGCTGAGGCAGTTTCGCAGTGTGGGTCTGGGCTGGGCAGAGCAGGGGGGCGAGTGGTGGCACTCCCCCCCCACTCCCAAGTGCGCATGACTGTTCGGCTGGCCGGTTTGGGCATAGCAGCGTTGTGATTGACTTAGAGGAGTCTGTGGGCTACCTGGTTCTATACAAGGAACAGACGTAGAGGACAGAGGAGAAGCGGCGCTGGCCAGCCGGCAGGTAAGTGAACCTTTTCGCCCACTTTTTCACCCCTCCCCCGCCTCACTACTTTTCCCTGAGAGCATCCACCACTGGATTTATGCCAAATGTTAGGCTTGTAAAATAGTGGAAGGAAATGGTGTTCTAATTAATGTGACAAATACCTACTCTATAAAAAAGTTCAAAGACATAATAAAAACAATCATGCAAGTCAAAGAGACTTATTTTTTTACACAAATTGACACGGGCCTGATTTACAAACTGCACTTCGTAGTAAGTTCAGTAGTAATACAAAACTTTTCAAACTGCAATTCACAAACAATGTGTGTAGGTTTGTACCTCTGCATTACTTATACTTCTGTGTGTGAAATTCTCAGTGCGGCAGTCTCCACCCTGACTGTGGAGTCTCCACACACCTAATTATATGTTTTAGTAGTAAATGTAGGTGGGACTGGAAGGAGTGTGTTGGAAAAGGAGCAGACTTACTACAAACAGGGATGGGAATAGGGATGTGTAAGAGGAATTTAGAGAGGGACAGGGAGGGCTTTTTGGGAGGGGTGTTGCCTACCTACACAAGAGTAAGCCAATTACATTACTGTGGGATGCAAATATGTAACTTACACTTTTGTAGTAAGATTACACTTGGAGTTGTTAATACCGAAAGTAGTAAACTTGCTCCAAAATATAAACTTATTCAAAAGTGCAAGTTACATTTTTGAATCTGGCTCAAAGCCTCTTAGTCCACGAACGAAAATTATAGAATTGGGGTGATAGCATCAGCCCTATTCTAGGTAATGCTTGTAACTTATACCTGGACCAATGTAATGTTCCCTCCATCTGGAAAGGAAAGGTATTCCCCTTGCTCAAAAATCCCGTTGCTGTTGTCACTGTCCTCAGTAATTATCACCCTTTCTCTCTACTCACGTTCCGATCAGAATCCTTCAGAAAGAAAACAATGCTCAACTCTCTTCTTTTTTAGAACCTAACTATATTCTTGATATTGCACAGTTTGGATACTGCCCCTTTCACAGTACAGAAAAGAACTTGATTTCCATCTTGTATATGGTATGACTTCAAGTAGTCCAAAGCTTTCAAAAAGGTGACACAGAATATCCTCGTTTCACATCTTCATCAGGTTGGAGTAAAATGTAAGACTTTGTCCTGGATCTCCTCCTACCTTCAAGACCAAACTAGGATGGCTTATTTACCTCCCTATCGTCTTAATTTCAGAGAGCTCGTTTACATCTACTCCTTGACACAACTTTTTTATGCGATGGTTTATTTTTCATGACATATGCTGACGATACCCAAATCCCATTCAGTTTTGACGAGTTTTTTCTCATTTCTCAACTGAACTTACAGAACTGCCTCTTATTTTATTTTTTTAGAGTTTTATATAGCGTTAACTCGACCCGAAGATATCAGGTATCAGAGCGCTTTACATGAGCACCAGTTTCGTTACAGACACATTCATTTTGTTAGGCGCTGGGAGATTATGTGATTTGCCCAGAATCACAGGATATTGAGCGTCCCTGCCGAGACTCGAACCCGGTTCCCCAGCTTCGAGGTCGACCGCTCTAGCCATAAGGATACATCCTTTCCCCAAACATGTTACTTTCTGGATGAACAATAACTTTCTCAAAAATCAGTTCAGACAAGCCCAAAATTGTTCTCATGGGAAAAGAGACAGCTTTCTAGTTTCTTAACTGGTGGCCAGTTAAAAAACTAGAAAGTTGTCTCTTTTAACATGGGAAAAAGTGACGCACCGGTGGCGCAAGGGGTTTGTAAATAAACCCCCCTGGTTCCCATCCAACTCCAGTTTCGGAAGTACGCAATCTCGGATTCTGGATTGATCAAGATCTTTCATTGACCACAAAAGTGAACAAAATCTCTTCTGCCTGTTTCCATCAACTGCATTTCCTTTAAAAATTCTACTGTTTCTTTTCTTTAGTGCTAGGCAGGTTGTACTCCGAGCCTTGATATTTTCCAGGATGGATACTGCAATTCTCTGTGCAGCATTTTACCCTTTCAAGGCTACTTATCATTGGCTTCCCAACTTCAAACACATCTTCTTTATCTGTCTATGTCTACAATTCGGGCATTGCACAACTCAGACATTCTTTACCTTCAAGCTAAATTGATCACCCTCTGCTCCTCCTAGAGCTCTTGTGTCAGACTCTCTTTGTCTATTTCAGACTCCTTGCTTTTGCTGCAGAGAATAGGACAAGCCTTCTTCTAATGTGCCATCAATCAATGTAATCTTCTTCCATTTAAACTCTGACTCATTTCCAACCATTTAACCTTCAGGTAGGCTGTTAACGTTTTTCTCTTCTTAAATCTTTATGCCTCACTGAGCAATCTTTTATCTGTGGTGTACCTTTTCTGGTGTTTGTTGTGGTCTATAAATGCTAAGAATGACACAGAATAGAAAAGTGTGACTTTTCCAACACACTTTGTAAATCTGCAAAACAAATGGCATGCTCAGCCCCCAAAGCTAGTTCTCTTCTTTCTCCATTTAGAGGTCGGGCAACCTCAGAGATTATGGTGATGGAGCCTTATGAAAAGATTAAATTTGTGACCCATGTGGCACTGAGACACCAGGTCAAAGTGAGGATAACCCCACCCTATTTATGGCAAGGGTGTCCTTCACATGATTTCCCTGCCTGAGATCACAATATGAGGCATAACGGTCCCATGCAGAGAATTCAGTCCGTCCCTGCACATCTCCATTACTCTTTTGTTTTTCTAAAACATTCTTCCACTTTGGAAGTTTGGGTAAACAAAATAGTTGGTAGAGCAGGTCCAAAAACTGGGCACCTTCTTGGTATCGTACTCTACAAAAATGCATTTGCTAGCATTGTAGGCAGTGTGTTCCCCGACATGCAGGCAGAAACTTCAAATTTGGCAGGTGGCCATCCAGCAGGACAGCCAGGGCCCCAGCTGATCTGTCAGGCAGACAGCGTATGAAGGTCAAAATTATCTACTGTGTTAATTGTTAATGACTTGTTGCCCATGTGTTCTAGTACAGCATGCTTATTATATTCTTCTCTCTTGGGGGCATATTCTCAAGGAGACATCGCCAATTTATCGGCACTTTAGTGCCGCAAAAGTGACGATAGACTTATCGCCCTATTCACAAGCTGGTGCAAACTGCCGACATCGCCAGTTTTCCTGCGATAGCTGCCGCAAAACACATCGCCACGGATGAGAGCGACAACTAACGCTAATGATATGCAGAGTAGGCGTTCCCGTGCAAAAACACACGAAAACACCACTTCACGATATTCTCAATGACCAGCCAGATCTGCGATCCGAAAACAGGCGATAAGGCGCGTTAGCAGCAGGGATTCAACACCTGCCTTTTACTGGTGTTAAGCAGGACGACAATCTGCAGTATGAAAGGGAGCCCAGCCTAGAGCCACATCTGAAGACCAACAGATGCCATGGAGACAATGATCATGCAGCCTGGAGACCCAAGAGGGCCACAACACCCACCGCAACCACCCCCAGGTCATGAAGTCCAGTAGTCAACGGTAGTGGAAAAACAGAACTTTATTACAAATACATAAACAACAAGACGAAAAGCTCAGCCAACGCGTTCCATTCCCAATGGGGAACTTCACCAGGGCAACGTGTGAATCCAATAAACTGCAAATGCTGCGGGAACTCCCCAATACCATTCCATATCCCGAAATCAGTAGTCAGAAACCTGTTGGAGAAATGGTGACAATGGTCAAGCGTCCTCATAGTCACAAACGTAATCTGGTACAGTGTATTGCACTTGGACAAACCGGAATGCATACAGGTATGATGAATCCAGTCCAAATATACTGTAACAGAAGTCCGTGTGCTCTTAACCTCCGCAGGAAAGAAAAGGAAGGTTACGACCACACAAACATCTGTTACGGTCTCATCATGCAGGATTCATCATACCTGTAAACATCACGGTTTGTAACATCTTGATACCCCTGCACCTTCACTTCCCCCATGCTGTGCATGAACAGCTGGAGACCATGCAAGGGAATTACGCCATAGCTGTCTTACCGCACGTGTCGGGGGCAATTGACTGTACACATGTACCACTTGTGCCCCCTGCCGACCCTGCACACAATTACCGCTACAGAAAGCACACGCATTCCATCAATGTGCAGGCAATAGTGGACCACCGGGGACAGTTCACCAATGTCGTCGCCAACTTCACAGGCAGTGTGCATGATACATACATCTTCCGACAGTCCATCATCAACCAGCGCTTCCAGGATGGCACCTATGGCAATGCACTGCTCATTGGTAAGTACTAACTGAACACACCACACACCTCAACTCCACAATCACACAACTCACAACTGTGGGAGAGCACACGTAACAAAATCACATACAACATGCCAACCAACATGCCCAACTACCGGACACGACAACACAAGTAACCGTGGTAACAGGGGCCAGACATGTAGACAAACCATCCACAAAGGAAGAGCCCCTCTGCCACACATTTGCAGAATGTGGGGAGAGGTGGGAACCAAGAATGTGCGAAGGAGGCAAGTGACCCAGCAATAAGAAAGGACACAATGCCAAGTGTGGTGGAGATGTGCTGGACAGACTGCAGTATGCAGAGCACAGACATATCCATGTGGACATCTACTGCTGGTGTTTGCAGTGTAGTGGACAGTGGACGCAAACAGGTTACCCCAGGCAGTGTGGAAGACCTTGGACATGTAGCCATGTGGTCCCCCCTGTAAGCTTGAGCGGAGCGGCCTTGGCCGGCGTATGTCACAAATGAATAGCCCAGGGCCCTGGGCGTGGTCCAGTTCCGGGTTGGCCACCACAGTAACTACTGTGTGTGTCTCTGTGTCTGCCATATCGTGACCATAGGCCTACACACACGTGCCCGACCACATTCAACGGCCGTATTCACACTGGAGACGAGGTGACTATGTCCCAAGCCAACCCGCGCACATCTCGTCAGCACATGCAGGGTCGTGTCTGCCAGGGCGGCGCCCCCCACCCAGCCACGAGGCCGCCGCCATGACCGGTGGTGCCTGCGTGATCCTGTGTGCCTGCTGCACCCCAGCCCTGGTCCCCAGACCGGTCCACCGCCCAGCGATGACTGCCCGCCCCTGCGCACCCAGGCCTCAATGCTCACCTGCCGCCACCGGTGTGTCTCCAAGAGGGCCCACCACGTGCCGGTGCAACCTCCTCAGCCGATCGCTGGATTATGCGCCACAGGCCCCCAGCGCACCCTGCGGCACCGCATTGCGGAGTCATGTGTGTGCTGACTGCTGACTGCTGCCTGCGCGTACACTGCGGTCCAGCAGGGCTCACAAAATTTGAAATTGAGTCTTGATTTGCTGGACGCCGTATCGAGGCCAATGCATCATCGCAGGCTGCACACCCGCTCAGCTCTTCAGGTGGGCCTAACTCTGTGCAACACAAGTCATCGCCACGTGGCGGTAGGCCCGTGCCGGATGCAGGCCATCAGGTGCCACTAACTCAGTGCAACACTAGTCATCGCCACGTGGCGGTAGGCCTGTGCCGGACGCAGGCCATCGGGTGCCACTAACTCTGTGCAACGCAAGTCACGGACCCTTTATGATTGAGTTCCGTGGATGCGGACGCCATCATGTCACCTCCGGCAGTGGGGGATGTGCTGTGGTGGGCGCCTTTTATTGGCAGGGTCACATGTCCCGTAATGCCTGTGCTGGATGGGTGTGGTGTGGGTGTAAACCAGCCCTCTGGGAGTGGCTGTGGCATGCTGACAACTGGACCAGTGACCAGCAGATCACTACAGCGAAGACCTGGGACATGTAGCTGTGTCGTAACCCCCTGTGAGCGTAAGCGGAGTGGGCTGGGCTGGCGTATGCCAGTCTAGCATAGAGGTGTGAACAATGAGCCCGGGGCTCTGGGGGTGGTTCAGTTCTGGCGTGGACAAGGAAGTAACCAATGCGTGTGTCTCCGTTGTAGTGTCTGAGCCACCCGGACCGCAATCGGCAATGTTGCACCCTGTGACCCATGCTCCACACATGGGCAAAATGGACATGAGGGAGAATCAGTGACCCTTCATTCATCCATACTGTCATACTTGAAGGATCATACACATGACACATCTGTGTGAATTTGAATGTTTTATTCACATTCAGTGGAGTGTTGCAGCTGGAGCAGTACAGGGCCATGCACACCCCACTTGACATTGTTGCCCCGTGGAGGGCCAGCCAGAGTCCATTAGGGAAGGACAAATTCATCGGAAGAGGAAGAGTTCAGTCCGCAGTCTGATTGCTGTGTCATTGGTAACCAAACAGAATATGGCAGTCCATGTCGAGGTCCAAGGTGAGTGCCGCAGAGTGTATCGGGGGACAGTGGAAGATGATGATGCAAAGGGCCGAACCAAGCTGAAACAGGCCATATGGCGGAGATGAATGCTACTGCTTCCTCATTACCACAACTGCAGTCTCATCCACATCATCGTCCTCTGATGTGTGATGTGCCTCACCTGTGGGTGGTGGGGTTTCGGCTGCAGCACTGTGTGGCACTGAAACATCAGGGGCCGGAGGTGGATTGTCGGCCGCACTGTGTGGCAGTGACACATCAGGTGCCGGAGGTGGAATGTCTGCCGCACTGTGGGGCACTGACACATCAGGGGGTGGAGATGTGGATGGTGTAGGAGCAGCAGCATTAATCTGCGCCAGGCTTTGTGGCAGCAATGCCATGATGAGGATCTGCAGGACATGGAAGGTCCCAGCTACATCTCGCTGATGTGCAGCCGTGGCAGCCATCCTTTCCGCCTCCATCTGCACCATGTCCTCCATGAGCCTCCGCATGTGTCCCAACTCCCAGCTGAGATCGCTGGATCCACTCTGACTAGACAGATGTTCTTGTCTCCGAGTCATGACTCCAGCGATGTCAGCCATGGCTCGTTGGAGACCATGAAGCGGACTGTGGGTGTCCGTTAGGGACTGTAAGTGGTCCCTGATGGGACGTAGAGACCCATGGATGGCATCTAGTTTGGCTGCCATGAGTTCGAACCCCACCCGCACCTGCTCAGCCATCTCCTTCTGGCCCTCCAACACACGGCATTGAAATGCCATGTGTTGGTCGTGGGGATCCTGGGAGACAGCCGGGGTGGTGGGTGCTTCCTGCTGTGTAGTCTGTGCAGGGGGTGGGGTCTCCTCGATGCAGCTGGGCTGCCCTGCTCCTGGAGGTGAGGTGCCGAAGCTGTCCATGAGCTCTTGGAGGGTGTCGGTGTCGAAGGTGTGGAGGTCCTCTTCGTCATCAGTGAAGAGCTATTGGGTCTGCTCTTCAGGAGGTGTTGATTCTCCCTCTGCAATGTGAAGGGGAGATGCAGTTTAACAGTGTGTTCCATGTATGTTCACGCATTGGCCAAGTTTCCAAACAGACTGCATGACAATGTACATTGTGACTGTTTAGGAGGAGCTGCCTATTTGAAGCGGGACAGTGGACATTTGTGCACCATCAGGGATGTGGGGTTGTACTTGTCCATTATCATGTCACAGTTTCCTGCTATGCCAAATGTGATTGGCCAGTTTCTACACACAAGCGGCAGCAGTTGTGTCCTCGGTTCTGTTGTGAATGTGTTGCAGTTTGTACCACATTGTTGTCAATGTTGATGTGCTCTGATTCTTGTGTGTGTGCTGCATTGTGGGAGAGTCACCCCTGCAGCTCAGACTTTGCTTGACCTTCTCCCTTTCAGGCGGTGTGCCTTTGACTTCTGTGCTTATGCAGTGCTGAGATGTTGCATACTTGGGTAAATTGGGCTCTTGGTGGGAGTTGGGACTCTTGGACATGGTTTGTCCGCAGTTGTCTTGTTGCCGTCAGGGGTTGTTTGTGCACGTGGATGTGTCAGTGTGTGACCTGCTCCTTTCTGGATGTGGACCACACTCAGTCACCTCGGTGTCGTGGCATGCAACATGTCATGATGAGTGGCCTGCAGACATGCTCATCGTCATGCAGTGTCACTTGCATTGTCAGTGGGGCTCACGGATCCGCAGCTTTTCTGGGTTCAGCACATGTGCATGGGTTTGTTGTGAGATTGGTGATGTGGGGGGAGGGCCCCCTCTGGGCACATTGTGGATGGGGGACTACTTGCTGTTTCTATGTGTGCTGCAGTATGGCAAGGAGATCAGGGACATGATCCAGAGTCATTGTGGTTGTGCAGTTTGCTATACTTCATTGCGCATGTGTGCCATTGTGCCCATCTCCCCCCGTCCCCCCAGTCCCTGGTGGTTACTCACCCTGTTGCTGTTGTGTCAGGTCATGTTGAGCAGTGTCCGGTCCTCCGACTCCTGCCACCGTCTCCACACTGATGACTGTGGGCACCATTTCCTCAATCTCATCAAGCTCCTCCTGTGGCACAGGACTCCAACCCCCAGTCTGCATTGCTGCTTTGCAGTTGTTTGCGAGTTGCAGCTTGGTTTTGCGCTTCACATCATTCCAGCGCTTCTTGACCTCATCCATTGTCCTCCTCAGCACTCCGACTGCATTCACCTTGTCCACGATGGACTGCCATGTTCCATTGTTTGTTGCCAATGACACAGTGGAGGTGACGAACAGTTGTTGATGGTGTTCTACCACCTCCGTTATCAGGATCCTGTTTTCCTGTGGACTGAACCGCGTCTTCCTCTTCTTCTTCTCTTTGCCCTTCCCTGACCCCGAGGTCCCAGGCCGGTCTTCCGTGGGGCTTGTGGGGTTCGGGTTGTCCTCTGTACTTGCTCCGGCTACCTCCATTGTGCTTCGCAGTTGTTATGGTGTTTTTTTTTGTTGCAGCTTTTATGGTGATTTTTTCCGCCTGACGTGGGAATTGCAAGCCTGGCGCTGCTTGTCGCCAATTTTTCTATCGCGGTTGGGCCCATCGCAACTTTTTTCACGTTCGGGTTTCCTTTTTTATCGCCGTTGCGGTAGTTGTATCGCGGACATTTGAGGCGTTATTGGGAAACTATCGCATGTTACCGCCGTGTTGGGAATACGACGTTGACATGGAGTTATTTTCCCGCGATAGACGGCGATATGAAAAATTGCGTTAGCCTATTTTGGCGATGTTTATCGCACGTTCTTGAGAATATCCCCCTTAGTTTTCAACTGAAATTCCAGAAACACCTTTTAGTTGTTTTGAGTAAAAGTTTGTGAGGTTCATAACCAGGCATTTAGCAGCTGACAGGTGAGGGTTCATTATGCTTAGTCAGTTCTATCTTAACAAAGATAGGTTTGGTCCTAAAAGTAGACAGATGCCTCTGTAGTTTCAAGATTCTCGCAATATGGCCATCACTTTGTTTGTGTCTCCTCAAGTTGCATGAGGTGTCAGAGGCTAAAAAGGAGCTAAGCTTCCTGATCCCAAATCGGGAGAGGCTGCATGAAAGGCCAGAACAGGACAAACGTTCTTGTTGCTGAGAAATCAAAGAAAGTAAAAATGAGAAAATTGTTTCTGAGGAGCTTGTCAAGGTGGTATATTTTACGGGCATGCTATTTGAAGCTCCTGACTGGTACCCTTGTCATTCAGAGTATTGCTCAACCACAGCATAAGAGGATCATGCGGATCCTCCACCCAAAAGAATTGGACCTTCTTTAGTGTTTGTCAGAAAGAGTACTCTGCCAGTCCTCTGCCAAACTCTGAAGAAAACCAGACTGATATTGGGCCATCGGTCAAAGAACCTCAGACCATCCACCCTATTTAGTGCAGACGTTCAGACATACTTTTTTGCTTGTTTAGGACCACCAGGTAAAACCCACCAGCCACAGGCAGAAAAAAACCCAATGACTCCTCCCCCCAATGTGCAGCAGGAAAACTCCCCCATGTCAGAAACATTTAATTTTTTGTTTTTCAAAAACATACTCCCACTTTAGGTGTTTTATTTTTAAGAACAAAATAATTTGCTGAGTGACTGCATGAAACATGTGGTTGTTCAGCAAACTTTCAGTTTCTTTAACAGAGCCACCATAATGGCAGCTCTGCTGAAGGCATAAGGAGCTCCATCAGCCTGGCAGACATCTCATAATATAGCAGTATACCTTCCACAAGGTCAGTGTATTCACTCCCTCCTCTGTCCTAGCAGACTGCAGGACTGACCGCCAAACTCTAAATAAGGTCTTTAATGTGCTATCTGATTGGCGTGAAACGTTCCTTCCTGAATCAGAGGATGAAAGACAGCAACAACTCAGAAGCCACTGAGAAAGGGATCTAGGGTTGGTAACCCTCATTTTCTAAGCCTAGCTTTTGGAACTAATTTTATTTAAACTTATTCTGCTGGAGGTGGAGCTTGGAGCGCATCAAGATGTCCTCTCCCTAATTCGGCTCTGTGCCTCATCGGCAAGTCCTTAGCATTTGACCAGCTAACATGTGCTCCTGCCTGGTCTCTTTTCCCAGCGGGGGTCCTTGGGCATTCGAGCAACCGGGCTGACTTACCCCTAGTGTTGAGGGGAGAGACACGTGATGGCCTAAGGGCAGAGCCACAGCACTGGCCTTTCTTGGGCATTTGGCCGGCTGCCCCTTCCCTCCCCCTTTCTGGAGATGCAACTTGCTCCAGGGCATACGCTCCACCCAGACAGGCACTGTCAGAGGACTCATCATCCACCTCAGTTGGAGGTCGTACAGCTGGCAGTCCTGTCTTCTTTGATGCGGAGCCCTGGACCAGAGTGGCGCACAAAGTGCTGGTGCCCTACTCCTTCACTTTTGGACATCTGCTACTCCCCTGTCGCTGGGGTCCCTGTACTCGATCAAGTTGCCACCCCTCCACTGTGTGAGTGGCTCCATCTGCTTCCTGTACCACACCTTAGGGACATCGGGGTGCTGCGGTTCAGCCTGTCTTGCTCAGGCAAAACTGTGGCAGGGATCTCCAGAGGGCACCAGGCGGGTCAATAACCAGGTGAAGCCCCTTCTGTTGCAGGGCCTTTTGCTTGATCAGCCCCCACTGCCTGGATGATGGAAGTGAAGGAGAGGGTGCAGGAACTGGCCCCACCACAGTGATTGCTCATGCTTGCCCTCTTCAGCTGCACCACCAAAGCTCTGCATCAGTGGGTGAGTCATTGGCCTTTCCCCACTTACCAACATGCCCAGACTCATCCTGGGCAGCAGCTGAGAGGGAAACCTTGCTCATCCCCTACTGCCACCCACCCACTTTACTCATGACTGGTTGTCTGTCCACATGACTCTCGACCATTGTACGCCAGGGAGTGTACATCCAAGCCTCTGGCGCCTGGCGAGTGAAGAAACTTTTAGGGGTCCTGCCTAGACAGCGTTCAACCCAAGGGTTGTCAAGTGGCATACACAGACCAAAGCCTGCATAGAAGAACTGTTATTGCAGTTCGCCAGGTACACAGTCCTCTCATCATTCAGCCCCCTGAGCGCTTGAATCCTTGAACCTATGTACCAGGTCTCCACCTCTTCCTGAAAAATACAAAACAGGGTGTAGGAGGGTCCACGGGAAAATTTAAAGACCTGCAAAGATACTTTCCCTAGAAGACTACGAAACAAACTGAATTATGTGTGGGTCTAACGTGTTACTTGGCGCCCTATGGTGTCCCAAACACAAGTATAATGTACATAATCTCACACAGGAAAGCCCTAATTAAAGGACGGAATCCCATCACTCACCGAGGTGACATGCTTCATCATCTGGGATCTCCTCCCGGCTGTAACTCCTAGTACAGCCGAGGGTTACAACCCCCTCACTGTGAGGGAGGAGGTCAGGGATGTTTTCAATATTATTCGGATATACTAAAATCCACCAGATGATACGCTGGAATTAGTTACTGAGTGATGGGTGCAGTGCTCAAAAGAAAAAATGTGATAAAGGTGTAATAAAACTAACTACAAGGAGAAAAAAGATTTTAATATGTATCTCGTGGTGTCAGGATTAAAAACAGTGCTAAGGCAGTTTTGAAAAAATAACTGCAACTATCTAGTTAGAGGGTCGGTCTACATGTTTCAGCTATCATGACCTATAGAGTATCTAGCCTTCCTCAGGACCTAAAAGTATAAGCTACTGCATATTGAGTGAAAAAGATCATGAAAAACACAGGTGTAGCTGCAAAAGGGAACATATACAACCAATCACACCAAACCTCTCTGTTCTAGGTACGTGGTGCAGTAGTCAAACCTGTGTGAGAGAGGGTACAAAAAAGATACAGAAAAGTACAATTAGATACTTGTGTAAATGTAGTAACAGAGAACGAGTAAAATATACTAATTACCTCAACTATTACTCAAATTTAGTGTAAAAGATAAATTACGTAAGTGTAGAACTCACCCATAGCGTGTGGGTGAGAAACCTCACCTCACCTGGCCACTGCTCAGGATGTGAGGCACCGCTCTAGGGGAAAAAACAAGGTTGACAAGAAACAGACTCATTATCAAAATTCAAGTTTGTCTGTAACGCATAAAGGACAAAACAGACTCATCTGCACTAAACATTGCGGTAAATGCTGGTAATAGAAGCTGAATGTCTTCATAGATAGCATTAAAAATTCAACATTCAAAAATGTTGACACAGGTAGCTGGACATTAGAATATAGCCTGAGAAAGTGAGTCAACCCATTAGGGGACCAACTGACATCAGACTATGAATGTACAAAAGTGTCTAGCTGTATTAGCCTCACTCTGAAACGGGCTCATTAGATGTATATAGTGTGAGAGAGCTAGCAGCGCTTCCTGCAGAGAATCCCAAAACAGGTAAAATGGTGAGAAATGCAGAAGCTCAATATCAGAAAGCTCTTGCGACTGCCAATGAATGGAGCTGACACTCGACTAGTGTCGGTCAGGTAACTGTGCTCGTATAGAAAGATAAACAGGATCAAAAAACACACACGGAGGACTACAGCAAAAATATGAGGTGGTCAAGCATGTTTTCAACTAAAATAGAAACATCTAAAAGTTATGCGCGTTTGTCTCGGAAACCCACTCGATTAGCCTGGCTTATGATAAGTGTAATACAGACATCTACAGTGCTGCAGCAAAATACAAAGCATGCTATAGCCATACGTGAGATTTAATATATGTCTCACCTCTCCGTCGGTACCCCAGGCTTCACCGAGCCGTAGTCGGAGGTAAAGTCAGTCACGGAGACAGTTGTATTTAAGCAAGCTTGATTAGCTCCCGCGGTCCCTGTGACCTGATTTGCATGGTGCTCATGATAGACGTTATAGAACTAGCCAGAATTCTGGGAAATGTAGTTAGAAATGCATGTAGGCTCGCTAACAGCCATTCAAAGTAAAGCCAGTCACGGAGACAGTTGTATTTAAGTAAGGGTGATTAGCTCCCGCGGTCCCTGTGACCTGATTTGAATGAGCGTGATTCAAATCAAGTCACAGGGACCGCGGGAGCTAATTGCGCTTGCTTAAATACAACTGTCTCCATGACTGACGTTACCTCCGACTACGGCTCGGTGAAGCCTGGGGTACCGACGGAGAGGTGAGACATATATTAAATCTCACGTATGGCTATAGCATGCTTTGTATTTTGCTGCGGCACTGTAGATGTCTGTATTACACTTATCATAAGCCAGGCTAATCGAGTGGGTTTCCGAGACAAACGCGCATAACTTTTAGATGCTCCTATTTTCGTTGAATACATGCTTGACCACTGCATATTTTTGGTGTAGTCCTCCGTGTGTGTTTTTTGATCCAGTTTATCTTTCTATACGAGCACAGTTACCTGACGGACACTAGTTAAGTGTCAGCTCCATTCATTGGCAGTCGCAAAAGCTTTCTCATATTGAGCTTCTGCATTTCTCACCATTTTACCTGTTTTTGGGATTCTCTGCAGGAAGCGCTGCTAGCTCTCTTACACTATATACATTTAATGAACCCGTTTCAGAGTGAGGCTAATACAGCTAGACACTTTTGTACATTCATAGTCTGATGTCAGTTGGTCCCCTTATGGGTTGACTCACTTTCTCAGGCTATATTCTAATGTCCAGCTACCTGTGTCAACATTTTTGAATGTTGAATTTTTAATGCTATCTATGAAGGCATTCAGCTTCTATTACCAGCATTTACCGCAATCTTTAGTGCAGATGAGTCTGTTTTGTCCTTTATGCGTTACAGACAGACTTGAATTTTGATAATGAGTCTGTTTCTTGTCAACCTTGTTTTTTCCCCTAGAGCGGTGCCTCACGTCCTGAGCAGTGGCCAGGTGAGGTGAGGTTTCTTACCCACATACTATGGGTGAGTTCTACACTTACGTAATTTATCTTTTACACTAAATTTGAGTAATAGTTGAGGTAATGAGTATATTTTACTTGTTCTCTGTTACTACATTTACACAAGTATGTAATTGTACTTTTCTGTATCTTTTTTGTAACCTCTCTCACACAGGTTTGACTACTACACCACATACCTAGAACAGAGAGGTTTGGTGTGATTGGTTGTATCTGTTCCCTTTTGCAGCTACACCTGTGTTTTTCATTATCTTTTTCACTCAATACGCAGTAGCTTATACTTTTAGGTCCTGAGGAAGGCTAGACACTCTATAGGTCATGATAGCTGAAACATCTAGACCGACCCTCTAACTAGGTAGTTGCAGTTATTTTTTCAAAACTGCCTTAGCACTGTTTTTAATCCTGACACCACGAAATACATATTAAAATCTTTTTTCTCCTGGTAGTTAGTTTTATTACACTTTTATCACATTTTTTCTTTTGAGCACTGCACCCATCACTCAGTAACTAATTCCAGCGTATCATCTGGTGGATTTTAGTATATCTGAAACATATTGAAAACATCCCTGAGCTCCTTCCTCACAATGAGGGGGTTGTAGCCCTCGGCTGTACTAGGAGTTACAGCCGGGAGGAGATCCCAGATGATGAAGCATATCACCTCGGTGAGTGATGGGATTCCGTCCTTTAATTAGGGCTTTCCTGTGTGAGATTCTGTACATTCTACTTGTGTTTGGGACACCAGAGGGCTCCACCTCTTCCTCCCCGCATTTTGAATTGCTGGCCAGCAGCCCGTCAAATACTTTTCTCTGAAGTGGTGAGACACTCCCAACTACATCTGAAGTCTCCCCCCCCCCCGGTGACATCCGTGCTCACTGACCCAGACATGGAGGCACTCCTCAAAGAAATCTCATCAAATGAATCTACCCTCACGGCGTTGGATGTGAAAATGCCCGACCTCACTTTAGGAAATTAAGTCCATCAGACATAACATGGTGATGATTTGTGCATGTCTGGATGGGGTCTGCAAATGACTGGATGTCGTTGAAGCCCAGTACGCGTGTCTACCAGACAGGGGCCACGACATAGACATTCTTTACCTTAAGGTGACTGATCTGGAGGACAGGGTGAGGAGGGGAACAATTTTTGGATCTACAGGGTCCCAGAGGGTGAGAAGAAATCAGACATGATCGCCTACTTCACGTCCATGCTCCTGGATCGCCTCCACCTGGGTCTCCCAGAGCCTCCTGAACTCCAACGGGTGCACCAAATTCAATCCCGCCATGCCTCTGACGCTAAATCTCCTCAACCAATCATCGCACATTGTGACACCAACACAACCGAGCAATTCTTCAGGCAGTCATGCTGGCTTCGGAACCTTTCCTCGTCGGTGGCAACAGGATCTTATTTACCACAGACTATTCGGGGGCCACCAATGCCCAGCATAGGCGGGTTCTAGCGCTCCACCCCAGGTTGAAACGCTGATATTTTAAGTATGGCCTACTTGACCCAGCTCCAATGAAGGTGAACTTTGAAGGGCGGACCTTGGAATTCCTGGACCTTGGTGAGCTGGAAGCCTTCCTGGGTATGCTGGAGGACACCCCCATGGAAATGGCTCAATCTGCCCCTACAGACAACACCAATCAGAATGATCTGTCCCCCTCCCACCTGGGAACACCTTCATCCTCACTCCCGACAACTTCAGATAGGTGGGTTGACAAGAAGAGAGTCCTATAGGGCTGGCCTCCATCAAATGGTGGAAAAACTCCAAAAGAACAGATAAACGTTTTCCTGCATTTTTACAGCTATTGAAAACTTGTAAAGTTTGAATATGTTGTCCTGGTCCCTAGGGACGTCTTGATATACATGACCATTGCAGAAAGGGAGCATGCAGGAAACTGTATGTTTTCTTCCTCGTCGTCTGTGCTGCCCATTTGCACAGGTTGCTTCTGTATTTATAGTTCCCAGGTTTTATACTGTTTGACCCTGGCCAGCAGGGCAGTTGGTTAGATTTGTTCATACCTCATTCACACCCCTCATCTGACTCCCCCACATCATGGAATGACCCACACCCACCTGTCACCTCCTGCCTGATTTTTTTTCCCCATTGGTCCTAGATGCCCACTCACTGTTCCTTATGTCCTGGCTCTGGGATGCAGTAGGTGTCCTTCCAGTTCTAGCCCTAACCATGCCCCATCTATCCTTTCTCCAGCAGTGCAGCCCTGCACACTTCGGGGTTGATGACTTTTATAGGTGTCTGCTTCCTTTACCCTGTGGTTCTTTTCACTCCTCCGCCACAACTAATTCTGGGGACCTTCCAATCTTCCACTTATTTGGCGGATGGGATGGGCTCCGGCCTGGCCATGCACGGCACAGGTACAAGCTCGAGCTCAAAGTCATTAGCCCCTTTTTTCAGATCTCCCCTCCATGCCCCCGCCTCTTCCCTACCCTAGTCCACCCATATATCTGTGATCCATCAGCCCAGCGAGGCATGCCAATGCTGTGCTACCTCCCCACAAGGTCTCCTGCCCCTCCCCACCCCTGACTCAGGGGATGTCCATGCCACTGACAGTAGTTTTTCTTAATTCCAATGGCATTATCCATTATATTGGGAACAAGAAGGTCCTACACTACTTACATTCCAAACAGATGCACATAGTCTTATCACAACAAACACATTTCTCCCAGGTGGAATCTGCCAAGCTGGGGTGGGACTGGGGGGATAGGGTCATCAGTAGCTGTTGGTCCATTAAAGATGCAGGGGAGTCTTTCGCTGCCCTGGGCAGCTCCAAGAAGTGCGGGTGGCTATACTACTTTGGCAGACACTGACTTTCTGGGTCCTTCAGATGTGGACGGATGTGAATGGTAGATGGGTCTTTGCAAAACTGTGCATTCTGAATCGCTCCCATACCATGGGCTTGGTGTGTGCCACAGTGTCTGAAAATGGGTCCAGTAGTACGCCTAGGTCCGGTGGCACAACCAATGGAAGGGTCAGACACAGGTCCACCACGCATTTGTATCCGCAGAATAGGCAGCGGAACACAGGCAAGATGCAGTCAACCCAGACTGGTCTGAACGATAGGAACCAATGCTTGCTGAGATGCCGCAGCTGAGGTGTGCCCAGATGAAGCACCATGTGTTCATTCCAATGTTGCACCAGCAGTGCTTTTTCCATTTTTAGATGAACTGGGACATCCATTGCAAAGCAGGAAAATTAAAACCAGGATACCCAATACAAGTAGTAGGACCAGCGAGATCCCTCCAAAAACGGAGTGTATGAATGCTGGAATGACTCCGAAGATTGTCTGAAAGGTGCTCAATAGTCCAGAACCTATACGTTTAAATAGGTGCACGATCCCCCTCGTATCAGACATGTTAAAGATACGAGGAACCATTTCCCCGAAATGGAGCGGGAAGTTTGTGCAGACTAGTGCCTGTATCTCAGATGAAGACCTTGCAACCTGTAGATCAAATGTCTCCCGGGCTGAGGTTAAGGCCACATCTTTCTGAAGAAGAATGGCTTTCAGTCTGCTCAGAGAATCAAACCATGTAAAGGAAACATTCAAAGAAGGCCATAGCGTTGCCTCCCTAACTGTGTGGGTCAGTGGAAACAATACTTGCATACAACAAGTAACCCTGGAACTTACTGTGACCAGATATGCGATGCCTGGTACCATCCCAAAACAGCCTTGATTATTCAGCATCAAATAGCTCCCATTCGAGAGCATCTCGAACACCGGATGAATCACGGCAGCTGGGGAACGCTTCAAGTGACAGGACAAGTTAGCAACTGAACCATTACCGGCCCCGTAAAGCGAGATGTCTTTGCAAACTAAGGAACCACTTAAAGCACTTTCACAGTTTGAACCCCTGAGAAAAACTTCAGTGTCCCCATTCCTGCGTCTAAATTTGCACGGTAATTCCCAGTACTGGTGTATGTACCCCTCTACTAGCACTTCATATCTGCCTACATGGTGATACTAGAGACAGTATTGAAATTGGAAAGGCGTGACTGGCAGTGTAATATAGCCATGGATTAACCATTCTGTGGAAGGTGAATCAGCCACGGTGAAAGGAAATTGGTCCAATTTTTCAATGTGCAACATTGTATATTCTGCATCTCTTTGTGCCATTACCATCTGTCTTTCCGTTAGATTGTATGCAGATAAAAGAGTTGCGCTGTTGATGTAACGCCAGGGCACGTGGCCAAAAGGCAATGAATGTAGCGTCTAGCTTAATAATATAATACAAAAACAACAGTTGATGGACAGAATGCAGAACAATGTCATACATTCACCCCAGTACAGAGATCTGGGCCTAAATCCACCGCTTTTTTGCTCACCATGTCATTCCAGTTTGAACCCAGCCATATGCAAATCAGTCTTGACCCTGTGCCTCATGGGAACAGTCCAGCCCGAACTGCCGAGCCAGGTCCTCCCTGGACTGGAAACAAGCATCCTAGGACCGGTTTCACCCCTCTTCAGCCAGGATAGCTTGATTCCAGTGGCATGGAGAGCACGGGACCCACGTCTGGGCATACCCGCCCCACTCGGGGTGACAAATGCAAAAACAACAGTTGATGGACAGAATGCAGAACAATGTCATACATTCACCCCAGTACAGAGACCTGGGCCTAAATCCATCGTTTTTTTGCTCACCATGCCATTCCAGTTTGAACCCAGCCATATGCAAATCAGTCTTGACCCTGTGCCTCATGGGAACAGTCCAGCCCGAACTGCCAAGCCAGGTCCTCCCTGGACTGGAAACAAGCATCCTAGGTGAAACCCTGAAACCGGTCCTAGGATGCTTGTTTCCGGTCCAGGGAGGACCTGGCTTGGCAGTTCGGGCTGGACTGTTCCCATGAGGCACAGGGTCAAGACTGATTTGCATATGGCCAGGTCTAAACTGGGGTGTCATGGTGAGCAAAAGAATGATGGATTTAACCCAGATCTTTTGACTGGGGGTGAATGTTTTGATTTGTTCTGCATTCCGTCCATCAATTGTGTGTCTTTTGCTTCCTGGCCCTAAGTGCGCCGGGTATGCCCAGATGTGGGTCCCGGGCTCACTGTGCCACTGGATTCAAGCTATCCTGGCTGAAGAGGGGTGAAACCCCGAAACCGGTCCTAGGATGTTTGTTTCTGGTCCAGGGAGGACCTGGCTTGGCAGTTCGGGCTGGACTGTTCCCATGAGGCACAGGGTCAAGACTGATTTGCATATGGCCAGGTCTAAACTGGGGTGGCATGGTGAGCAAAAGAATGATGGATTTAACCCAGATCTTTTGACTGGGGGTGAATGTTTTGATTTGTTCTGCATTCCGTCCATCAATTGTGTGTCTTTTGCTTCCTCGCCCTAAGTGCACCGGGTATGCCCAGACGTGGGTCCCGGGCTCACTGTGCCACTGGATTCAAGCTATCCTGGCTGAAGAGGGTGAAACCCCGAAACCGGTCCTAGGATGCTTGTTTCCGGTCCAGGGAGGACCTGCCTTGGCAGTTCGGGCTGGACTGTTCCCATGAGGCACAGGGTCAAGACTGATTTGCATATGGCCAGGTCTAAACTGGGGTGGCATGGTGAGCAAAAGAATGATGGATTTAACCCAGATCTTTTGACTGGGGGTGAATGTTTTGATTTGTTCTGCATTCCGTCCATCAATTGTGTGTCTTTTGCTTCCTCGCCCTAAGTGCACCGGGTATGCCCAGACGTGGGTCCCGGGCTCACTGTGCCACTGGATTCAAGCTATCCTGGCTGAAGAGGGGTGAAACCCCGAAACCGGTCCTAGGATGCTTGTTTCCGGTCCAGGAGGACCTGGCTTGGCAGTTCGGGCTGGACTGTTCCCATGAGGCACAGGGTCAAGACTGATTTGCATATGGCCAGGTCTAAACTGGGGTGGCATGGTGAGCAAAAGAATGATGGATTTAACCCAGATCTTTTGACTGGGGGTGAATGTTTTGATTTGTTCTGCATTCCGTCCATCAATTGTGTGTCTTTTGCTTAATAATATAATAGACGCAATTACAATTGTCCATGTTGTAGAATAGACAAATCCTGTTCAATTATGTCGATTGCAGGAGACACAATGTTGCCCAGTGAATAAATTCTGGATGTCAGTGTGGTCATACCATTGTCAACCACTGCCAACGGCTTTTTTAGGTTAACACTATCATTCTCATGCAATCTCTCAGCAGCCTCCTGTTGGAAGAGTTTCCAGACCTTGTTGTAAATAGCACTTTTGACGTCGCTTCTGGGGACCTAACAAAAAATCTCTAAGATCCATGTCATCTGAGAGAAGGGACAAGTGTTATTTCACTTGGGACAGTGTTGAGGTCTTTAGCCACTCTAGGCATAACTTCCCAACACTCTAAGATGTCACCACCCGCAGTGTTTTGATTGTACATAGTGCTGATCAGGCCTATGGATACTAAACCCTTTGGTGGTACCCCTGAATTTGACTGTCACCTATTTGTGCTGATAGATCAAACCAACCGTCCCTTCCAATTGGAGTATGATGATTTGTAAGAACCATTGTGTAGTATGGCATCTAATGTATCCTCACTGTGTAGTGTATAGTTTTGCCAACCCTCAACGTGTGTAAGCGAGGAAATCTGAGGTGTGTTCAAATCCTTGATCTTGGCTAGCCCAAGACAGGAAGTCTGTTGCACGGTCCCATTCAGGAAAATCATTTGATGTGATATGAGGCATGCTCTAAATATGGCCTCAGTTCCCTGAACTTGCCAATCTTTAGTCCCCCAAACAGATTTTGTGTCTATAGTGTCAGTCCAAAAGTCGAAACCCTGTAAAGACAGTTGGGAAATAAAGGAAGCAGAGTATATCAGCTTAGTGTTAGTGAGCATATTTTTCTTTGCAGGTGTAGGTGCAAGCTTATAGTAATAAGATGACGGGTCTGAAGTGTTAAACCCAGAAAAATAAGCAAACGTCTGTGTAAATGTTGTTGAACTACCTTTCGGCAGTGTTGGGCAATGTTCCCATTGATTGTAAGTGAAAACATTGCGTGGGATACTTGCTATGTGCAAAAAAATGGTGACCGTAGTGTTGGTAACAAAACATGGTGTCAAAATTAGATATACCATCATACAATTCAACATTTTAAAATGCAGCGGATTGCTCTAAACCTTACACAGCATAGTATGCACAGTTTCAATGTCCCAATCATCAGAGAGAGTACTAGAGGTGATGATATCACTAAGAGAAATTTTGAATAAAAGGAATTCTTAAAAGTTCAGCAGGACCATATACATAATAGGAAACTCTGTCCCAAACTATTCCTTCAGGAACTGGAACTGCTGTAGTGTTCACTAAGGACTGTTCTGAATGCCTTGTGTGCCTCAATCACAAAGGTAACACTACCACCCATTGCCGGGAGGCCGTACTGCAATAATTTCATAGTAACTGCATGTCTGCAATTTTCTGTAATATTAAGAGCACCTTCTTGATCCCCTTTCACTGCATTCGCAACGTCATCTCTAATGACAGACATTGTGGAAGGAAGTAGTATGAAAAGAGATAAGGGTTTGCACAATGTGGGAAACTATAATCCTTCAAGCCTGAAAAACCTACAGCCAATACATAGGATATACCTACTCATCTGTGGTGGATTTCCCTTCCCACTCCAGACGTCTCTGGGTAAATGTGAGTAGGGGTCTTCTGAGAAAGCATGACTGAACTATGAGATTTGACTGTTAAATAAGAATCAAACCAACGTTGGTGGTGCCATGTTGTGTAGTTCCTAAAAATACATAGGAACTGCTCGTTTGTTAGACAACATAAACTAAGGGCTTGGTGCCAAGACTGGTTCCGGGCACCCCCACAGGATACGTCAGCCTATAGACCAGCTAGCTTACAGTGCCACCATAAGCCCCCTTACCTTACCAAGGAGCGAATAGTTTCTGGCAACCATTGAACATGACAACTCTTGACCCTTCAGGGATTGTGGAAACAGTACAGTACTTTTCGCTCAGTCAATAGTGGTCACTTAATCTCAGAGAGATACACAGCATAAACGTTGGGGACGTTTTTAATAAGCATTTATTGAACCAGCGTCATTCTAGTATAAAACATGTTTGCTGCGACAATCAATAGACAGAAGCTAACGTAAGAGATTAGAAGCAACAACAGAGTGAATAGAATGTAGAATTCTACCATGGTGCTAAAACTGTGAATATATGCAGGCATATAAACATGACAGTAATCAAGCGTACTCCTACGATGCAGACCCTACCTAAGTGTAGCTAGCATGTCTGTGGGTGTGAAGCCAAGAATCCCCTAGGAAAGAGCCAACCCCATTACCTGATGGGAGAGAATGAAGGACCCCATCTTGGTCACGCATTGGACACCCAGTAAAGAGATGTCAGACCACTGCGTGTTGAAGCTTCAGCGTGCAGGAACCTCCGTGTCTGTGTCAGCATGGAAGCGTCTCCTCTAGTTACCCAGTGAAGGTGCAGTTATTTTATACAAAAAAGGTAGCCTCGGGCGTTCTACCACAATCAATATGTTGTGAGTACGATTATGTAGATGAGCCTAAATCAATAATTGTAACTATGCAAAGTAGCCCTGTCGCCCTAGGATGAAGATAGCGATGACTTTTATACAGAGTATGTTAATCCTGTTATGTACAGGGGATTTTACTAACAATCCTCATGCATAATAAATAAGGCTAATTTCAAGGAAACCAATCGACATTTATTCAGCACATAACTGGGTAAAAGGTCAGTGCTAGACCGTTATGCAGAGCAAGGTAGGACAAATGTAGGTAAAAGGTCGCTTTGCTACATAGGCCTAGATTAGGGAACATAACAGTTGCAGCCCACCTGCATTCTGATCGGAAAGCTCCATTCTAAGCATGACTAGAATGACACCTCCTTTAGCCCACGACTGCGCCCAAAGATCCGTGAGTTGCCCTGCTTACGATCCTGGCAGCGACTTCATGGGCCTGCCAGGACGCGCACCAACTGATGTAAGTGACCCCCTATCTGCACCAGCTGGTCTTCCCTCTGGCACAATTGCGTGCTTCGCATAGGCGGGCACTCATTCCATTGAACAACTTGGCATACAATTCCTGGACCATTTACTTGATGGTGGCAGGCTCAAATCCTTTAATCAACTTTGTGCTGAATTTGGGCTCCGGACGGAGGAAGCATGGCATTACCGCCAGCTATCCCACTGGGTGAAGACTTTGCAATCTCCCATACTACAATACTATGGACCTTCAGTAGGCATAGAAGAATAGTATGTGGTTTTTACACCATTCTCATTAAGGGCCAACACATTCTCCCATCCCTGTCAGCCACCTGGCTCTTCTGGCAGCCCCTCCTGGGAAAGACATACTCCCTAGAAGACTGGGCCTCTCTGCTCTTGGATCATGATAAGGCCCTCAGAGAACACCACATGAAATTCATGAAATTGCATTGGGTGGCGGTGCAACGCCACCCAGGGCAATCTCTTCCACGTCCTATGGTCCTGTCCAGGTATTGCCCGATACTAGTCTCATGTCTGGGAGCACCTACAACGATATAGTGCTGCCTGGATTGCTCCCTCGGCCCACCTTTCTCTCCCTCATGGCTTCGCTGATCTCCTTGGCACGATATCCCACAACCGCAGGTGGCTAGCAGTGGCGCACTGCCCCCTCCGCCCCTCCCTTGCTACACCAGTGGTGGCTAGCCATGCCACTTGTGATGGTCAAACTCTGCATATTATGCCACTGGAGGCAGCCTTCCCTCCCCTTATCATCTGAATGGCTCCTTGAACTATATTGCATAGTGAGGTACGAGAATCTCACTTACACTTTGAATGATCAGTTACATGCCTTTGAAACAGTTTGGACCCCTTTCATGACTGGAGTGTTAGAATCCCTCATCCACGCCCCACCCCAGCCTGATACTCCCTGACACAGACAGATGCACTGTTCCTTGGCACATTGAACTGGATGGCTCCAGCCAAACCATTACCACTTTTTCTGCAGCTGCAGCCCTACCGACACACCTGCTCTCCCACCCTTGCTCTTTTACCCCGCATCCTCCTGCCACTCTCTCACCCCTTGATGCCCTTTCCCCATTGCTGGGGGTGTACACGTGCTACAATTCGTTCATCTCCACACTAAGGTCGTGAGAATACCTTGCCTACGACAGTCAGAATTGGACAACTACACCTATATTATACAATGCACACGTAGCATCTTCCCTAAGCTTGTTAGGTTCTGATGATTCTTTCTGTATCCCCCCTTACTTCGCTTTGATTCTCTCCCTTTCCTCTGTAATGCAATGTGAGGCATGGTATGCCTCCTGTGACATCATCGGGCCCAACCATGGCACGAACCTGTAAAAAATTTCAGTAAATAAGGTTGGCAAAAAAGACAACGAAAAAGAAAAGAAACGGATTCCACTTTAGAGGACTTCCAGGAAACAGATTCATGGATTTGAGGTATTTTGGTATGAGGAAGCGCTAAACTTCCATACCATAGGACCTCTCAATTATATTTTATTTTTATTAATGTTCAAGACACCTCAAGCAGCAATAAGACGTTTGCCAAGCACTCTTTAATCCTTCACTGTAACATTCTATTCTGGCAAGGATAGCTAATGAGTCATAGGCACAGTTTTACTATCTCTCCTGTTTTCTATCTCTCCTGTCAGTCACATGCGAACATATGTTTTTCGTGTAAGTACTCACAATTCAATATTATAAAAATGATCAGACATAGAACATAGGGATGCTTTATTACAACTCTTGCTTCCAGCATCATCCTTTCCCTTCAAACCTCCTGATCCAGCGCGATATCAGCAAACAACATTCATACACCAGATACTCACTTGGGCCCATACATTCATACTACGCTAATACTTACGCTGGGTTTTATCAGTTGTTACTCTCTATCAAATCCCTGCTACCAATTACCTTTTGATTGAAGAGTAATGACTTACCAATGAATCCTTTGCTAATTGGGAAATTTAAAATGAGTGACATTCATTATAGCACATAATCCTGAAATAACCACTGAGTCAGGAAGTTTTAAAAATGTTTATCTAAAGATTTAGCAGAGTAAAATACAGAGCCACATGGTACTTAATCGCAATACCCAAGATTAAGCATAGAAATGATTATTGCTAATCAATGACGGTGTTTAAAGAAAAGGAGAGGATAGAGATAGCAGTGCAACTAAAGGTTGCATTATATTTACCTAAGTGCGAGAACCAAACCCTTGGCCAAGGGGTTGAAAAGAATAGGACCCAGGAAGGATGAAGAGCAAAGACTTCCTCCAGGATCAGGACAGGACCGGTGACCTCTCTACAACGACGCTTGCGTCGTTCCCCTCTCTGATACTCGGCTTCTCCTCGATTCTCCCGTGCCTTCCTTCTAATGGACTCCGCCGCCCCCTCCTCAGGACCTCTTCTGGACAGGGATTCAGTCTGCAATCAATCAGCTTAGCGGTCTGGAGCTAAGAGCGCTCGTCTTCTGTTCTCATGGAATCTAGCTCTGCTCTCTGCAGCATCTCCTTCTGTATCTCCTGTTCTGACTAATTAACTAATGCTATATTCTATTATACCCTTCTACGCCCATGTACCTCCCCTTAATGTTACTAAAATATGGGGCCACGACTTCTGATTGGACAGGGACAGGGGGTGTATTCTCGCACCATATCGATTTGGCCTAAATTGTAAAGCCTATTGTCTTTACATTCCCACCCCTTCAAATTAATACATTCGCTTTATTTCCCACCCGTCTCATGACAAATGTAAACCAATTTTCATAGACAATGTGTCAATATGCAACAGGAAAGGCAAGAGTACAGCATCTTCGGCCATCGGGTCGCGGCCTTGGACGACATCCAGATTGACTTCATTTGGCAGGCACACAGGACACATGCGCAGAACCATTTGCCTCTCGAGTTTCAGGTCACCAACCCAGGCCCAAGTTTACGAACTAATAAAAGTGCAAGAAGAAAATATTAAAATCACAAATAAAATGTTTCACTGTATGCCCACTTTTTCTATTCTATTCCCATTTAATTATAAATTCTAACCCGCGTTAGTAGCGTTAGGAAACGACAAATTAGTAATGACATGAGAGCAAGCTGAAGCATGTGAAAACATCAAGCAGCCATTTTACTACACACTGCGCAGAAGCAAAAATTTCCCACTAAGCAAAGAAAGACGTCACACCATGTGATATGGTTGCGACATGCGCATTGAGTTTTGCCGCGCATAGCGGCCATTTTGGATTACAGACAAGTGTTATTCATTAGTAAAACACATAGGCAAGCTTCCTTCCCTTTCGTGTCGTGAATGCAAAGGTTAGTATTAACAATACAAGTTTTAATAAATTAATACTGTGAGGAGGATTGAATACAAGCAAGTTTCATTTATGAAACCTTGCTCCATCAATCCCCTCTCTGATGGCGTTTCTGAGCCATCAAAACACTACCCTCAATCAGATGCCAACTTCTAGCAAATTACTTCATTCTCATCTTTACACTTTCTATTTTTACAATCTCCTTTTAATTTCTTGAATAATTCACTTCTCCACTCTTCAAGTTCGATTTCATCTACCTTTCGTTTCTTTCCTCTTCCTGTTACCTTATATGTTCCATTCTTTTTACAGCATTTGCACCATATTGTTATTGCCAAGATTATTATTGCTATCCCTGCTAAGGGTACTAATATTTGACCTATAAGTCCCTTTCCTACATTAGCAAACTAGGTTCCAATTGACGAGATACTATTTGTCAATCTTTCCCATACACTATCAACTTCCAGTGGTTTAAGTTCCTTCTCAAGTTTAGTTATATTCTGTATATACGTTCCAATTTCTGCACTCTTATTAGGAATATAAGTGCAAAAATGTTTCGTCTTCAATAATTTACAGACTCCGCCCTCTTTTGCCAATATAATATCAAGAGCAAGTCGATTTTGCATCACCATAGATCTAATCGCAACCATTTCCGCATTAATCATTAGAAAACCTCCAGCAGTATCAGTTGATAAACGATCAACCACTGTAGACAATTTACATATTTTCCTTGAGTTCAGAATTATTCCCTCTGAAGGTATCAATGCACCAAATATATCACCTACAATTTCTGAAAAACTAGCTCTTTTACTACGTATTAATTCGTTATTATTTTCATTGCTCCCAGTGTTTCTTTTTACGTGGTATATCTTTGGAAATACTATTCCAAAATAACAACTTCCATACCACCGTGCAGGAAGCCTAAAGTAAGCCTTATTCCCACACACATAATAGATTCCAGGAAAAACTGAATCTGTTCCTCCTTTGAGTCCCCAACCTCCAAGAATTAAAAAATTATGTTCACATTCACTGGTACCGATGAAAACATTGTTATAATCAGTCTTTAACCTGTGAAGACAAATTTTTCCTGTCTTTACGAAATCCAGAGCCATAGCAGCTTGAGCCTTGCCAGGTGTGTAACTCCCTTCTTTCTCAGCCCAAGGTGGTAAATGAGCCTTATGCTCAGAAGCTTTCTTTTGAAAATCTTGTCTTCTATCTTCTACTAAATTCAAAAATATCTTCTCTTCTTCAAGTAAAGAACATGTTAGATTGTGTCTATGTGCATGTGTTATGTCTATTGATTTCATTGTTAAGAAAAATTCTCCCATAAACTGTGCGTCTTGACTACTAATCACTGGGTTCATACTCTTGCGAATCGGAACCTCAGAAAATATCACATCTAAGTTTGAATAATAATACTGAAGTTTCCCTGTTCTATAACATAAACTAGACAAAACACTACATGATATGCCATATGTCAGTGGTAAATGGTGATATGTTAGACCTTCCGCTACTGATTCGGGTAGCTTCATACAGACGTAACAATTACTAACTTCCATGGTATCTACATATTGAAATAATTACTTTGTGAAAACATTCAAACTAGTGTCGTTATCAGCTATTTCATGATGAATTTCTGCCTCATCTTCTGCCATTAGTTCTACTTTATTGCCCTTCATGTTTGCTGTCCTCCCTTTAGTTTCATTATTAATCTTTTTATCTATTATTATAAGGTAAGGAACTGCTACAATCAGGACTAACCATACTATAAGCACCATCACTAGACTACATATGCATAATGCACAGCATCTTCTACAACATTTCTGTTTTGGTCTCCTAGCAACTCTATCGTCAGGCATTTTTCAACAAGGAAGATTGCTCTTCTTATCTTTTCTTCTTTTCTTTAGCTTACTCTTTTGCTTAGTCAGGGTGGTCTTGTTTCTTCTTCGTACGTTAGTTCTGCACTTGTTCCTTCGCCACCACTGTCACTTGACTCTGAGCTTTCAAAATCTTCAAGAATGATATAAGTCCAGTCAGGACCCTTGAATTTGTTATTCACAAGTTTCAGTCTTTTACTTCTTCTTTTCTCAGTTGTATTTTCTTGTTCAGTTTGACTTGTTACTTCATTCACTTGATCTGGATCTTCACTTCTGGTTGTTATGTGGTACTTCACTCTTTTGATGACACTTGGCCAATGATCTCCTTTTCTTGTTTTCTTTGTTGGCACTGTTTCTTTGTTTTCGTCTTCAGAGATCTCGTTAATTTCACTGCTTAGTACTGTTTCGTGTTCTGCAATTACTGTGTTTCTTGTTTTCTCCTTTTCAGGTCTGATTGGCTTCTCTGTAACAGCTCCGCTGTGAGTTTCCAATAACTGACATTGTTCTTTATTTATTTCTTCAAGTTCATGTTTTTCAAGGTTTTCTTCTTCTGTGCACTTTTCTTGATCTAACTTGTTCTGATCAGGGCTTATTGCACTGTGAACTTCTGCAGCCTGACCGGATTCTTCTAGACCTGTCTGTCCCAGTTCAAAGTCTATTAGGTCTTCACTGTTTTGAGTCCAGTTTCCTTTCCCTATCTGACCTTGTTCAGGATTTCTTAATGTCTTTCTTCTTGTTCCTGAACTGCTTCTTCTTCACCTATCTGATCTTCTTCAATTTCTTCCAATTTTGTTTGACTTCTTGTTCTGTGGTATACTCCAGGAACTTCTACCACTGGTATCCAATCCTGACTTGTGCTCGGTTGTTCTTCTTCAGCTTCTCTGGAATCTCGAACCTGAGATCCTTCAGCTGGGCAACCTTCAGCTTCTTCAGTGATTGGCGTTGTCTGAGGATTCTCTTCCTCGGGATCTGGTCCTCTTTGTGTGACTCATATCATCAGATATATTCACCAGTTTGTTTGTGGGAACATGTGTTTGTCTCATTGCTCTTCCCATCATTATTTCGTGGGGGCTCAATCCTGTGTTTCTGTCAGGTATACTTCTGAGTCCCATTAGAACGAGTGGCAATGCATCTGGCCATTCTAATGATGTGGATGCACACATTTTTCCCAATCTTGACTTTATAGTGCCATTCAATTGTTCAACCACTCCAGAAGCCTCTGGGCGATATGCACAGTGCAGTTTCTGTTGGATTTGGAATGCTTCACAGATTAGTTTGATCACTTCACTGTTAAAATGTTTTCCTCTATCTGATTCCAAAGTTACTGGGAAACCAAATCTAGGAATGAGTTCTCGAAGCAACAGTTTCGCAACTGTAATGCTGTCATTTCTCCTAGTAGGGTAAGCCTCCACCCACTTTGAAAACAGGCACACTATGACTAGTACATATTTCAGCCCTCTACATGGTGGTAACTGTATGAAATCAAACTGAAGTCTCATAAATGGACCCTCTGCCTTTCCAATTTTCCCAAATCCAATTACTGTCTTCCTCCCCGGATTATGCATCTGGCAAGTTAGACATCTCTGGCAAAGACTCTCTGCAACAGCCCTGAATTTAGGATTATACCAATTTTGTCTGAACAGCCTAATCATTGCATCTCTCCCTATGTGTGTGTCTCCATGATACATCCTAGCCATTTGTGAGAGTAAACAGTCTGGCATGACTGGTCTGCCATCAGCACTGATCCACACTTCATCATCTCCTCTCTGGGAACAACCCACTTTGATCCACAAATTCTTTTCACTTTCATCAACCTCATCTTGCAATTTCTTGACGTCATTCCAAGTTTCAGGTGGCATATACAGCATAGGTTGGCAGCTGATTCCCATTCTTTCCACCCTTTTATTAACTGACATTCTGGTTTTGGCACAATGTTGAGCCACCAGATCTGCATATCTGTTGCCGACTACCACCCAGTCATCTTCTGACTGGTGTGCGGCACATTTCACCACAGCCAATTCTTTTGGTGATTGTATTGCTTCTAGCAATTCCTTTGCAAATTGTCAATTTTTAATGGGGGATCCTGAAGAAGTCATGAAATCCCTCTGCATCCATAGTTGGCCAAAATCATGCACAACCCCGTAACCATATTGGCTATCTGTAAATATGGTTACTCTCTGATTCCTCCCAATTTTGCAGGCTTTTATCACCGCAATCAATTCAGCTACTTGTGCAGATTTTACTCCTGGTAAATAGGATGCTTCAACTATTCCAGTTAATTCACATACCGCATAGGCAGCAGTTAGTTTACCATCTTCATGTCTTTGACATGAACCATCAACAAATAGCTCCCTGTCTAGCTTTTTAAGAGGCTGTTCCTCTATATCTGGGCGTGGTTTTGTGCATAATTCTGTAATTTGTATACAATCATGTTCATCGTCTTCATCATCTTTAATTCTCTCATGATATGGGTCTGGTAGTAAGGTTGCTGGATTTATTATAGTACACCTTACCATGTTCACATTTTCAGCACCCATTATTATTCTTTCATATTTAGTCAGCCGACTAGGAGTAAGATGCTGAGTTCGGGTTCTTGTCAACAGAATGACAACTGCATGTGGAACATACACTTTTACAGGGTGTCCCATCACAATAGGCTCACTTTGTTCAATACTCAAACAAGTAGCCGCCACTGCTTTTAAGCATCCTGGCAACGCGGCTGCTACTGGGTCCAATGTAGCAGAGAAATATGCTATAGGACGTCTTTCCAGTCCATGTCTTTGAGTTAGGACAGAAAGTGCACAATTTTCTCTCTCATGACAGAACAATGCAAATTCTCTTTTATAATCAGGCATGCCTAAGGCAGGTGCTGAACATAGGGCATTTCTCAATTTTACAAAGGCTTCTACACTTTCATCCTCCCACTCCACAGGGTCCTTTGCTTTCTTTTTTGTCATGTTAATTAAGGGCTTAGCTAACATAGAAAATCCTGGTATCCATTGTCGACAGTAACCTACTATTCCTAAGAACATTCTCACTTGTCTTTGTGTTACAGGCATTTGCATTTTCTTTATTAAAGCTACTCTTTCAGCTGTTACTCTTCTTTTTCCTCTCTCAATTTGGTGTCCCAGATATTTAACAGCTGTTGTACAGAATTGCAATTTTTCAGGTGAGACTTTATGTCCTTCTTCTGCCAAAAGATTTAATAATGCTATGGAATCAACAACACAGTCCTCTCTGGTGTTCGATGCCACCAATAAGTCGTCGATATATTGGACTAAGACTGAGCTTCCTGGCATCACTAGTTTTTCAAGGCACTTTTTCAGTATCTGGTTGAAAATAGAAGGACTTTCTGTGTACCCCTGAGGAACACGATTCCACACATAGACCTTATTCTCAAATTTAAATGAGAAAAGATACTGGCTGTCTGGATGTAATGGTATTGAAAAGAACGCTTGACACAAATCAATTACTGTGAACCATCCTGCACTCCAAGGGATTTGGTATAGAATTACTGCAGGATTTGGCACTATGGGACAACATGGTTCCACAATCTTATTTATTTTTCTCAGATCCTGAACAATCCTATATTTTCCACTAGGTTTCTTTAACCCCATTATAGGTGAATTACATGGGCTACTCATTACTTCTTTTAGGATATTTTGTTCTACCATTCGATTTATTTCTTCAATGACTCCTGCTTTTACTTCTGCACTCATTTTGTACTGTCTGGTATTTGGGAAAATTGCACCTTCCTTTACAGTAATTTTAACTGGATCTATTTTAGCCATAAGTCCTACTTCCTTTCCAGTGAAATCCCATACTATGGGGTTTACTGTACCTTTTAATTCTTCTGGCAACTCATCTTTTGTTATTAACGAAAACATCTCGTCTACTTCTGTACCTTGTTTTGCAATCATAATTTTATATACATGATCTTCATCTGGTGTCTGAACTGCCACACCATCCGGTGTGCAGAAAATGGTACAATTCATCTTGCACAACAAATCCCTACCTAATAAGTTTACTGGACTAGAATCACACACTACAAATTGATGTATTTCTCTGAAGTTTCCAATTTTAACTTCCATTGGTTCAGTAAGAGGTGTTCTAATCCGCTGATTAGCTACCCCCACCACTTGGATATTTTCACCAGAGAGAGGAAGGTCTGGAATGTCTGCTGTTCTCACAGTAGACCGTGTAGCACCAGTGTCCAAAAGGAAAGTAATATTATTACCTTTCACATTCCCTTCAACATATGGACCTGACTGATCTACCTGTAAGGATGCGCCAAGTATGCACTCCTTCTTCCCCTCTCCTAGGCACCGTCATGGACTGAATTGACAGAAATCGTCCTGCAAAAGAAATTGTGATGTCATATAATCATTCTTTCCACTTCCTCCTTGATATCCGATGTCTGTACCATGCTTTGCTCTGCTTACATTACCCTGAATAGGTCCAGGTGGCAACTGACTCTGAGGTTTTACACCCTGCTGTGAGTCATTCTGCGTCTGTGGATTTAAATTTTGATTTGGGCCATTATTATTGCGAATCTTTTTACATTCATCTTTCCAATGCCCCAATTTTCCGCATCCATGACAAGGAAATTTATTTTTAGCTTCTTCTCTACTCATTCGTCCTCTAAATTTTCCACCATTCCCAGTATCACCATTCGTTCCAGAATCTTTTCCTTGGTTTTCACTCGGATTTTCCAAATTGATTCCCTGTTTCTCAGCCATTTTCACCTGAGCCCACATCACTTTTTCCTGCAATTTCTTGTGTCTATCCTCAATATCGTCTCCACAATATTTTGCATATTTCAAAATTTCATCAATCGGCTTCCCTTACCAACACAGCATATGCTGTTTAATCATCTGACAAATCTCTGGTTTTAAACCGTAAACAAATCGATACACAAACTGACTCATGTTCTTGTCTCCAATGTCCTCAAATCCACTATACTGTTTAAACACCAGCAATAGACGCTCATAGTAGGAATGTACTGATTCATTACCTTCTTGGGTAGTTCGATCTATTTTTACCCAATCTGTTTCTTTCGGGGGTATTTTCCCTTTCAGGTAAGTTACCACCTGCTGATACTTTTTCATTACATCATTTGACGGGGCACCTGTCTTCGGATCTCTAGGATATTCGTCACTTGGCCAATCCACTGTGATTTTGCAATCTGTCCACAAATCGGCAGGCACCACTATGTCAATCAAACCATCCAAATCTTTCAACAATACCTTCGACACCTTCACAAACCTGTCAACCTGCTTGTACCATTCAATTGGTTTTTCTCTCAATTTTGGAAAATCATTCGTAAATGACAAAATATCCTGTCTGCTCCATGGGACATGTACATATCCTCCTCCCGCAACTTCTCGCATGGGATACATTTGATCTGCTTTCCCTGTTTCCTTCATCACATATTCTGATGCTGTTCTACTTGTTCGTGCTTCTTCCTTTTTCTTGGCCCACCTAGTTTTCCATTTATCTAGGTCTCCCCATTTTTGCAAAACTAACATTAATTCTCTTATTTGTAATCTTCTTCCAGAGGCATTCATATTTTCTAAATCTTTGTCTGAAAATTCTGCTCTATAGGGTTTCTGTAGTACTTTTGATCTCCCTATTTCTATTCCCATCTGTAGTGCTAAATTGGATAATTTTTCATGGAATATCCTTACATTTCTGGTGATACTCCTGCACAGGAACAATAATTCTTCATCCTCATAAGTATTTAAGCGTTCTAGTCCTACATTTCCTGCTATTATTTCTTCTAATTCGACTTTCAATTTATGAATGTCCATTATTTTCGGAGGTGTGCACTGTTTAACTGACCCTTGCACCCATCTTTCTAGATCTTCAGGTGTTACTATGGTGGCACTTTTTGCTCCCGATGAAGTTATTAAACTTACATTTTGAACATCCAGGTACATCTTTTCTGGGAGTGCTATTTACAGAACCTCGAATAGGCAAGTCCATGAGTGATATTGTGGATTCACAGTCACTAAATTGATCCTCAATTATAACTGGAGCTTCAGGTTTGGGATTATTCACAGGAGTAGGTGTAAGTATCGGTGGCGGACAGCTTCCCTGAGTACCATATAATGGAACTACTGGACCAATTGTTACAGGTATGGTCAACGAATCAGGATGTACTTTTATCTGGGTTATTTTCTGTATTAATTCTGCTCTGGTCTTTTCTAGGGCTTCCTTTTCTTTGTCATGAAGTATTCTACTCGGGGTGAATTCATGCATTACCTGTGGCACTAATGGAGTTTTCGGTGGTGCACTTGGGGTGCATCCACTTGTCCCTTCCTGATATGGTGGGGGGTTTCTTAACATTTCCTCCATAAATTCGTCTTCAGACTCCTCATTAAATGTTTTGTCTTTTCTGTGCACTTACTTCCTAATTTCTCCTCTGCTGAGAACAATGGATATAATCCTTCTGTAATCATTGCCCTTCTCCATTGTTTCATCTGACCGTTCCTAGACTCATGTAGGTATCTGGGGAAAAATCCTGGATAACTCCTATTACTTCTAGATCGATCCCGCTCAAATGCCTCGGTCTCCCATTCCTCTAGAGCTTCGTACTGAGTTAATCTAGGTCTGGGTTCTAAGTCATTCATCCTCAATCTCAAGTTTTGCAGAATTCGCCCATTGAACGTGCCATTCTCGGGAAATGCTAGTATTCCATCATTTTTGGTATATTCTATCCAATTCTCCATCCATACACAAGTATGATAACCTCTCTCCATCATCATGAATGAAGCGGGCGTTTTAGCTGGTGGAATAATAATTCCTTCTCTAGTTTTAATTGGTTTGTCCTTTTTAAAATAATTCTTGATCTTTTGTAAAAATGACATTTTTCTCCTTTCTCCGTACATCTTGGGTAAGTACCGATGTATAAAATGATATTCTGCAAAGCCTAAATATCTCCTATCCTGACGAATTCCTGTTAAAGTCGGATCGCGTTTTAACATGCAATCCTTATCCACTAAAAATTTCGCTTCTATAATTTTGACCAATCAAATGTCTGCTATCTTTTATTTCCGAGCCAATCCTTGCGCGGCCTTTTGGTGACGTTTATCTGTCAACCCCTCCTTTACAATCTGCTCTTTCCTGTCCTTGCTGGTTCAACCAATCCCAGCGCGGCACCTGTGACGTCAGTACTGCTCCTGACTACTGACCCCTCCTTTACAAGAGTCTCTCCACACCCGCTGATTCAACCAATCCCAGCGCGGCGTTTTGTGACGTCAGCTCCCTCTCTGGCAACTGACCCTCCCTTTACAAAAATTTACGCAAACTTATTTTCTCTATAAATCTCAATTAAATTTCAGTAACAACATAAAACATTCGCTATCATGCCAGTTTCTCTAAATTAGAAAAGATAGTTTCCTCCACACTTTACTAAAATCCTTTCCGTTTACTAACATACACTATGAGTAAAACCCTTCCGTTTACTCTTCACACAAGCTCCAGAAGTACCTGTTACTTCTCCAATGTTACCCTTTCTAGGTGATATAACATCAGATTTTTACCAGTGTACTCTTTTGCTATTACTCACACGCATAGAGTCCCTAACGAGTACTGAAAGTCCTGCTTAACTTTTCAGTACTATTTCTGCCTGGCAGATAACCTCACTGCAGTATGGCTTCCACTTACCATCCGCTATTCTTTTTACCCCTGGGTATTCTGGACAACATAAAACAAAACTTTGAATACACGGATGTTAGTTCATAAAAATACAAATAAAAATTCTCATTACCCAATTAACAAAGAGTAACCATCCTCTGATTACCAGAAAAATGATCCAGCGCGATATCAGCAAACAACATTCATACACCAGATACTCCTTTGGGCCCATACATTCATACTACGCTAATACTTACGCTGGGTTTTATCAGTTGTTACTCTCTATCAAATCCCTGCTACCAATTACCTTCTGATTGAAGAGTAATGACTTACCAATGAATCCTTTGCTAATTGGGAAATTTAAAATGAGTGACATTCATTATAGCACATAATCCTGAAATAACCACTGAGTCAGGAAGTTTTAAAATGTTTATCTAAAGATTTAGCAGAGTAAAATACAGAGCCACATGGTACTTAATCGCAATACCCAAGATTAAGCATAGAAATGATTATTGCTAATCAATGACGGTGTTTAAAGAAAAGGAGAGGATAGAGATAGCAGCGCAACTAAAGGTTGCATTATATTTACCTAAGTGCGAGAACCAAACCCTTGGCCAAGGGGTTGGAAAGAATAGGACCCAGGAAGGATGAAGAGCAAAGACTTCCTCCAGGATCAGGACAGGACCGGTGACCTCTCTACAACGACGCTTGCGTCGTTCCCCTCTCTGATACTCGGCTTCTCCTCGATTCTCCCGTGCCTTCCTTCTAATGGACTCCGCCGCCCCCTCCTCAGGACCTCTTCTGGACAGGGATTCAATCTGCAATCAATCAGCTTAGCGGTCTGGAGCTACGAGCGCTCGTCTTCTGTTCTCATGGAATCTAGCTCTGCTCTCTGCAGCATCTCCTTCTGTATCTCCTGTTCTGACTAATTAACTAATGCTATATTCTATTATACCCTTCTACGCCCATGTACCTCCCCTTAATGTTACTAAAATATGGGGCCACTACTTCTGTTTGGACAGGGACAGGGGGTGGATTCTCGCACCATATCGATTTGGCCTAAATTGTAAAGCCTATTGTCTTTACATTCCCACCCCTTCAAATTAATACATTCGCTTTATTTCCCACCCGTCTCATGACAAATGTAAACCAATTTTCATAGACAATGTGTCAATATGCAACAGGAAAGGCAAGAGTACAGCATCTTCGGCCATCGGGTCGCGGCCTTGGACGACATCCAGATTGACTTCATTTGGCAGGCACACAGGACACATGCGCAGAACCATTTGCCTCTCGAGTTTCAGGTCACCAACCCAGGCCCAAGTTTACGAACTAATAAAAGTGCAAGAAGAAAATATTAAAATCACAAATAAAATGTTTCACTGTATGCCCACTTTTTCTATTCTATTCCCATTTAATTATATATTCTAACCCGCGTTAGTAGCGTTAGGAAACGACAAATTAGTAATGACATGAGAGCAAGCTGAAGCATGTGAAAACATCAAGCAGACATTTTACTACACACTGCGCAGAAGCAGAAATTTCCCACTAAGCAAAGAAAGACGTCACACCATGTGATATGGTTGCGACATGCGCATTGAGTTTTCCCGCGCATAGCGGCCATTTTGGATTACAGACAAGCGTTATTCATTAGTAAAACACATAGTCAAGCTTCCTTCCCTTTCGTGTCGTGAATGCAAAGGTTAGTATTAACAATACAAGTTTTAATAAATTAATACTGTGAGGAGGATTGAATACAAGCAAGTTTCATTTATGAAACCTTGCTCCATCAATCCCTCTCTGATGGCGTTTATGAGCCATCAAAACACTACCCTCAATCAGATGCCAACTTCTAGCAAATTACTTCATTCTCATCTTTACACTTTCTATTTTTACAATCTCCTTTTAATTTCTTGTATAATTCACTTCTCCACTCTTCAAGTTCGATTTCATCTACCTTTCGTTTCTTTCCTCTTCCTGTTACCTTATATGTTCCATTCTTTTTACAGCATTTGCACCATATTGTTATTGCCAAGATTATTATTGCTATCCCTGCTAAGGGTACTAATATTTGACCTATAAGTCCCTTTCCTACATTAGCAAACTAGGTTCCAATTGACGAGATACTATTTGTCAATCTTTCCCATACACTATCAACTTCCAGTGGTTTAAGTTCCTTCTCAAGTTTAGTTATATTCTGTATATATGTTCCAATTTCTGCACTCTTATCAGGAATATAAGTGCAAAAATGTTTCGTCTTCAATAATTTACAGACTCCGCCCTCTTTTGCCAATATCATATCAAGAGCAAGTCGATTTTGCATCACCATAGATCTAATCGCAACCATTTCCGCATTAATCATTAGAAAACCTCCAGCAGTATCAGTTGATAAACGATCAACCACTGTAGACAATTTACATATTTTCCTTGAGTTCAGAATTATTCCCTCTGAAGGTATCAATGCACCAAATATATCACCTACAATTTCTGAGAAAACTAGCTCTTTTACTACGTATTAATTCGTTATTATTTTCATTGCTCCCAGTGTTTCTTTTTACGTGGTATATCTTTGGAAATACTATTCCAAAATAACAACTTCCATACCACCGTGCAGGAAGCCTAAAGTAAGCCTTATTCCCACACACATAATAGATTCCAGGAAAAACTGAATCTGTTCCTCCTTTGAGTCCCCAACCTCCAAGAATTAAAAAATTATGTTCACATTCACTGGTACCGATGAAAACATTGTTATAATCAGTCTTTAACCTGTGAAGACAAATTTTTCCTGTCTTTACGAAATCCAGAGCCATAGCAGCTTGAGCCTTGCCAGGTGTGTAACTCCCTTCTTTCTCAGCCCAAGGTGGTAAATGAGCCTTATGCTCAGAAGCTTTCTTTTGAAAATCTTGTCTTCTATCTTCTACTAAATTCAAAAATATCTTCTCTTCTTCAAGTAAAGAACATGTTAGATTGTGTCTATGTGCATGTGTTATGTCTATTGATTTCATTGTTAAGAAAAATTCTCCCATAAACTGTGCGTCTTGACTACTAATCACTGGGTTCATACTCTTGCGAATCGGAACCTCAGAAAATATCACATCTAAGTTTGAATAATAATACTGAAGTTTCCCTGTTCTATAAAATAAACTAGACAAAACACTACATGATATGCCATATGTCAGTGGTAAATGGTGATATGTTAGACCTTCTGCTACTGATTCGGGTAGCTTCATACAGACGTAACAATTACTAACTTCCATGGTATCTACATATTGAAATAATTACTTTGTGAAAACATTCAAACTAGTGTCGTTATCAGCTATTTCATGATGAATTTCTGCCTCATCTTCTGCCATTAGTTCTACTTTATTGCCCTTCATGTTTTCTGTCCTCCCTTTAGTTTCATTATTAATCTTTTTATCTATTATTATAAGGTAAGGAACTGCTACAATCAGGACTAACCATACTATAAGCACCATCACTAGACTACATATGCATAATGCACAGCATCTTCTACAACATTTCTGTTTTGGTCTCCTAGCAACTCTATCGTCAGGCATTTTTCGACAAGGAAGATTGCTCTTCTTATCTTTTCTTCTTTTCTTTAGCTTACTCTTTTGCTTAGTCAGGGTGGTCTTGTTTCTTCTTCGTACGTTAGTTCTGCACTTGTTCCTTCGCCACCACTGTCACTTGACTCTGAGCTTTCAAAATCTTCAAGAATGATATAAGTCCAGTCAGGACCCTTGAATTTGTTATTCACAAGTTTCAGTCTTTTACTTCTTCTTTTCTCAGTTGTATTTTTCTTGTTCAGTTTGACTTGTTACTTCATTCACTTGATCTGGATCTTCACTTCTGGTTGTTATGTGGTACTTCACTCTTTTGATGACACTTGGCCAATGATCTCCTTTTCTTGTTTTCTTTGTTGGCACTGTTTCTTTGTTTTCGTCTTCAGAGATCTCGTTAATTTCACTGCTTAGTACTGTTTCGTGTTCTGCAATTACTGTGTTTCTTGTTTTCTCCTTTTCAGGTCTGATTGGCTTCTCTGTAACAGCTCCGCTGTGAGTTTCCAATAACTGACATTGTTCTTTATTTATTTCTTCAAGTTCATGTTTTTCAAGGTTTTCTTCTTCTGTGCACTTTTCTTGATCTAACTTGTTCTGATCAGGGCTTATTGCACTGTGAACTTCTGCAGCCTGACCGGATTCTTCTAGACCTGTCTGTCCCAGTTCAAAGTCTATTAGGTCTTCACTGTTTTGAGTCCAGTTTCCTTTCCCTATCTGACCTTGTTCAGGATTTCTTAATGTCTTTCTTCTTGTTCCTGAACTGCTTCTTCTTCACCTATCTGATCTTCTTCAATTTCTTCCAATTTTGTTTGACTTCTTGTTCTGTGGTATACTCCAGGAACTTCTACCACTGGTATCCAATCCTGACTTGTGCTCGGTTGTTCTTCTTCAGCTTCTCTGGAATTTCGAACCCTAGATCCTTCAGCTGGGCAACCTTCAGCTTCTTCAGTGATTGGCGTTGTCTGAGGATTCTCTTCCTCGGGATCTGGTCCTCTTTGTGTGACTTACATGAATCCAATTAGGAAATCTGGCACACTTCACTGCTGTATTCGTTGTCAGTATGACTTGACACGGTCTGCCCCATCTAGGTGATAGACACGTTTCTCTGGTGTGATTCTTCACTACCACCCAGTCACCAGGATTCAGATCATGTTCTTGTTCAGGCTGCCTGGAAACTGCGTCTTCTCCAACCTGATGAGAGACAGAACGCACTAGGTCAGCCAATCCTTTGCAATAGTCCAGAATCATATCATCAGATATATTCACCAGTTTGTTTGTGGGAACATGTGTTTGTCTCATTGCTCTTCCCATCATTATTTCGTGGGGGCTCAATCCTGTGTTTCTGTCAGGTATACTTCTGAGTCCCATTAGAGCAAGTGGCAATGCATCTGGCCATTCTAATGATGTGGATGCACACATTTTTCCCAATCTTGACTTTATAGTGCCATTCAATTGTTCAACCACTCCAGAAGCCTCTGGGCGATATGCACAGTGCAGTTTCTGTTGGATTTGGAATGCTTCACAGATTAGTTTGATCACTTCACTGTTAAAATGTTTTCCTCTATCTGATTCCAAAGTTACTGGGAAACCAAATCTAGGAATGAGTTCTCGAAGCAACAGTTTCGCAACTGTAATGCTGTCATTTCTCCTAGTAGGGTAAGCCTCCACCCACTTTGAAAACAGGCACACTATGACTAGTACATATTTCAGCCCTCTACATGGTGGTAACTGTATGAAATCAAACTGAAGTCTCATAAATGGACCCTCTGCCTTTCCAATTTTCCCAAATCCAATTACTGTCTTCCTCCCCGGATTATGCATCTGGCAAGTTAGACATCGCTGGCAAAGACTCTCTGCAACAGCCCTGAATTTAGGATTATACCAATTTTGTCTGAACAGCCTAATCATTGCATCTCTCCCTATGTGTGTGTCTCCATGATACATCCTAGCCATTTGTGAGAGTAAACAGTCTGGCATGACTGGTCTGCCATCAGCACTGATCCACACTTCATCATCTCCTCTCTGGGAACAACCCACTTTGATCCACAAATTCTTTTCACTTTCATCAACCTCATCTTGCAATTTCTTGACGTCATTCCAAGTTTCAGGTGGCATATACAGCATAGGTTGGCAGCTGATTCCCATTCTTTCCACCCTTTTATTAACTGACATTCTGGTTTTGGCACAATGTTGAGCCACCAGATCTGCATATCTGTTGCCGACTACCACCCAGTCATCTTCTGACTGGTGTGTGGCACATTTCACCACAGCCAATTCTTTTGGTGATTGTATTGCTTCTAGCAATTCCTTTGCAAATTGTCCATTTTTAATGGGGGATCCTGAAGAAGTCATGAAATCCCTCTGCATCCATAGTTGGCCAAAATCATGCACAACCCCGTAACCATATTGGCTATCTGTAAATATGGTTACTCTCTGATTCCTCCCAATTTTGCAGGCTTTTATCACCGCAATCAATTCAGCTACTAGTGCAGATTTTACTCCTGGTAAATAGGATGCTTCAACTATTCCAGTTAATTCACATACCGCATAGGCAGCAGTTAGTTTACCATCTTCATGTCTTTGACATGAACCATCAACAAATAGCTCCCTGTCTAGCTTTTTAAGAGGCTGTTCCTCTATATCTGGGTGTGGTTTTGTGCATAATTCTGTAATTTGTATACAATCATGTTCATCGTCTTCATCATCTTTAATTCTCTCATGATATGGGTCTGGTAGTAAGGTTGCTGGATTTATTATAGTACACCTTACCATGTTCACATTTTCAGCACCCATTATTATTCTTTCATATTTAGTCAGCCGACTAGGAGTAAGATGCTGAGTTCGGGTTCTTGTCAACAGAATGACAACTGCATGTGGAACATACACTTTTACAGGGTGTCCCATCACAATTGACTCACTTTGTTCAATACTCAAACAAGTAGCCGCCACTGCTTTTAAGCATCCTGGCAACGCGGCTGCTACTGGGTCCAATGTAGCAGAGAAATATGCTATAGGACGTCTTTCCAGTCCATGTCTTTGAGTTAGGACAGAAAGTGCACAATTTTCTCTCTCATGACAGAACAATGCAAATTCTCTTTTATAATCAGGCATGCCTAAGGCAGGTGCTGAACATAGGGCATTTCTCAATTTTACAAAGGCTTCTACACTTTCATCCTCCCACTCCACAGGGTCCTTTGCTTTCTTTTTTGTCATGTTAATTACGGGCTTAGCTAACATAGAAAATCCTGGTATCCATTGTCGACAGTAACCTACTATTCCTAAGAACATTCTCACTTGTCTTTGTGTTACAGGCATTTGCATTTTCTTTATTAAAGCTACTCTTTCAGCTGTTACTCTTCTTTTTCCTCTCTCAATTTGGTGTCCCAGATATTTAACAGCTGTTGTACAGAATTGCAATTTTTCAGGTGAGACTTTATGTCCTTCTTCTGCCAAAAGATTTAATAATGCTATGGAATCAACAACACAGTCCTCTCTGGTGTTCGATGCCACCAATAAGTCGTCGATATATTGGACTAAGACTGAGCTTCCTGGCATCACTAGTTTTTCAAGGCACTTTTTCAGTATCTGGTTGAAAATAGAAGGACTTTCTGTGTACCCCTGAGGAACACGATTCCACACATAGACCTTATTCTCAAATTTAAGTGAGAAAAGATACTGGCTGTCTGGATGTAATGGTATTGAAAAGAACGCTTGACACAAATCAATTACTGTGAACCATCCTGCACTCCAAGGGATTTGGTATAGAATTACTGCAGGATTTGGCACTATGGGACAACATGGTTCCACCATCTTATTTATTTTTCTCAGATCCTGAACAATCCTATATTTTCCACTAGGTTTCTTTAACCCCATTATAGGTGAATTACATGGGCTACTCATTACTTCTTTTAGGATATTTTGTTCTACCATTCGATTTATTTCTTCAATGACTCCTGCTTTTACTTCTGCACTCATTTTGTACTGTCTGGTATTTGGGAACATTGCACCTTCCTTTACAGTAATTTTAACTGGATCTATTTTAGCCATAAGTCCTACTTCCTTTCCAGTGAAATCCCATACTATGGGGTTTACTGTACCTTTTAATTCTTCTGGCAACTCATCTTTTGTTATTAACGAAAACATCTCGTCTACTTCTGTACCTTGTTTTGCAATCATAATTTTATATACATGATCTTCATCTGGTGTCTGAACTGCCACACCATCTGGTGTGCAGAAAATGGTACAATTCATCTTGCACAACAAATCCCTACCTAATAAGTTTACTGGACTAGAATCACACACTACAAATTGATGTATTTCTCTGACGTTTCCAATTTTAACTTCCATTGGTTCAGTAAGAGGTGTTCTAATCCGCTGATTAGCTACCCCCCCCACTTGGATATTTTCACCAGAGAGAGGAAGGTCTGGAATGTCTGCTGTTCTCACAGTAGACCGGGTAGCGCCAGTGTCCAAAAGGAAAGTAATATTATTACCTTTCACATTCCCTTCAACATATGGACCTGACTGATCTACCTGTAAGGATGCGCCAAGTATGCACTCCTTCTTCCCCTCTCCTAGGCACCGTCATGGACTGAAATGACAGAAATCGTCCTGCAAAAGAAATTGTGATGTCATATAATCATTCTTACCACTTCCTCCTTGATATCCGATGTCTGTACCATGCTTTGCTCTGCTTACATTACCCTGAATAGGTGCAGGTGGCAACTGACTCTGAGGATTTACACCCTGCTGTGAGTCATTCTGCGTCTGTGGATTTAAATTTTGATTTGGGCCATTATTATTGCGAATTTTTTTACATTCATCTTTCCAATGCCCCAATTTTCCGCATCCATGACAAGGAAATTACTTTTTAGCTTCTTCTCTACTCATTCGTCCTCTAAATTTTCCACCATTCCCAGTATCACCATCCGTTCCAGAATCTTTTCCTTGATTTTCACTCGGATTTTCCAAATTGATTCCCTGTTTCTCAGCCATTTTCACCTGAGCCCACATCACTTTTTCCTGCAATTTCTTGTGTCTATCCTCAATATCGTCTCCACAATATTTTGCATACTTCAAAATTTCATCAATCGGCTTCCCTTACCAACACAGCATATGCTGTTTAATCATCTGACAAATCTCTGGTTTTAAACCGTAAACAAATCGATACACAAACTGACTCATGTTCTTGTCTCCAATGTCCTCAAATCCACTATACTGTTTAAACACCTGCAATAGACGCTCATAGTAGGAATGTACTGATTCATTAGCTTCTTGGGTAGTTCGATCTATTTTTACCCAATCTGTTTCTTTCGGGGGTATTTTCCCTTTCAGGTAAGTTACCACCTGCTGATACTTTTTCATTACATCATTTGACGGGGCACCTGTCTTCGGATCTCTAGGATATTCGTCACTTGGCCAATCCACTGTGATTTTGCAATCTGTCCACAAATCGGCAGGCACCACTATGTCAATCAAACCATCCAAATCTTTCAACAATACCTTCGACACCTTCACAAACCTGTCAACCTGCTTGTACCATTCAATTGGTTTTTCTCTCAATTTTGGAAAATCATTAGTAAATGACAAAATATCCTGTCTGCTCCATGGGACATGTACATATCCTCCTCCCGCAACTTCTCGCATGCGATACATTTGATCTGCTTTCCCTGTATCCTTCATCACATATTCTGATGCTGTTCTACTTGTTCGTGCTTCTTCCTTTTTCTTGGCCCACCTAGTTTTCCATTTATCTAGGTCTCCCCATTTTTGCAAAACTAACATTAATTCTCTTATTTGTAATCTTCTTCCAGAGGCATTCATATTTTCTAAATCTTTGTCTGAAAATTCTGCTCTATAGGGTTTCTGTAGTACTTTTGATCTCCCTATTTCTATTCCCATCTGTAGTGCTAAATTGGATAATTTTTCATGGAATATTCTTACATTTCTGGTGATACTCCTACACAGGAACAATAATTCTTCTTCCTCATAAGTATTTAAACGTTCCAGTCCTACATTTCCTGCTATTATTTCTTCTAATTCGACTTTCAATTTATGAATGTCCATTATTTTCGGAGGTGTGCACTGTTTAACTGACCCTTGCACCCATCTTTCTAGATCTTCAGGTGTTACTATGGTGGCACTTTTTGCTCCCGATGAAGTTACTAATCTTACATTTTGAACATCCAGGTACATCTTTTCTGGGAGTGCTATTTACAGAACCTCGAATAGGCAAGTCCATGAGTGATATTGTGGATTCACAGTCACTAAATTGATCCTCAATTATAACTGGAGCTTCAGGTTTGGGATTATTCACAGGAGTAGGTGTAAGTATCGGTGGCGGACAGCTTCCCTGAGTACCATATAATGGAACTACTGGACCAATTGTTACAGGTATGGTCAACGAATCAGGATGTACTTTTATCTGGGTTATTTTCTGTATTAATTCTGCTCTGGTCTTTTCTAGGGCTTCCTTTTCTTTGTCATGAAGTATTCTACTCGGGGTGAATTCATGCATTACCTGTGGCACTAATGGAGTTTTCGGTGGTGCACTTGGGGTGCATCCACTTGTCCCTTCCTGATATGGTGGGGGTTTCTTAACATTTCCTTCATAAATTCGTCTTCAGACTCCTCATTTCTCATTAAATGTTTTGTCTTTTCTGTGCACTTACTTCCTAATTTCTCCTCTGCTGAGAACAATGGATATAATCCTTCTGTAATCATTGCCCTTCTCCATTGTTTCATCTGACCGTTCCTAGACTCATGTAGGTATCTGGGGAAAAATCCTGGATAACTCCTATTACTTCTAGATCGATCCCGCTCAAATGCCTCAGTCTCCCATTCCTCTAGAGCTTCGTACTGAGTTAATCTAGGTCTGGGTTCTAAGTCATTCATCCTCAATCTCAAGTTTTGCAGAATTCGCCCATTGAACGTGCCATTCTCGGGAAATGCTAGTATTCCATCATTTTTGGTATATTCTATCCAATTCTCCATCCATACACAAGTATGATAACCTCTCTCCATCATCATGAATGAAGCGGGCCTTTTAGCTGGTGGAATAATAATTCCTTCTCTAGTTTTAATTGGTTTGTCCTTTTTAAAATAATTCTTGATCTTTTGTAAAAATGACATTTTTCTCCTTTCTCCGTACATCTTGGGTAAGTACCGATGTATAAAATGATATTCTGCAAAGCCTAAATATCTCCTATCCTGACGAATTCCTGTTAAAGTCGGATCGCGTTTTAACATGCAATCCTTATCCACTAAAAATTTCGCTTCTATAATTTTGACCAATCAAATGTCTGCTATCTTTTATTTCCGAGCCAATCCTTGCGCGGCCTTTTGGTGACGTTTATCTGTCAACCCCTCCTTTACAATCTGCTCTTTCCTGTCCTTGCTGGTTCAACCAATCCCAGCGCGGCACCTGTGACGTCAGTACTGCTCCTGACTACTGACCCCTCCTTTACAAGAGTCTCTCCACACCCGCTGATTCAACCAATCCCAGCGCGGCGTTTTGTGACGTCAGCTCCCTCTCTGGCAACTGACCCTCCCTTTACAAAAATTTACGCAAACTTATTTTCTCTATAAATCTCAATTAAATTTCAGTAACAACATAAAACATTCGCTATCGTGCCAGTTTCTCTAAATTAGAAAAGATAGTTTCCTCCACACTTTAGTAAAATCCTTTCCATTTACTAACATACACTACGAGTAAAACCCTTCCGTTTACTCTTCACACAAGCTCCAGAAGTACCTGTTACTTCTCCAATGTTACCCTTTCTAGGTGATATAACATCAGATTTTTACCAGTGTACTCTTTTGCTATTACTCACACGCATAGAGTCCCTAACGAGTACTGAAAGTCCTGCTTAACTTTTCAGTACTATTTCTGCCTGGCAGATAACCTCACTGCAGTATGGCTTCCACTTACCATCCGCTATTCTTTTTACCCCGGGGTATTCTGGACAACATAAAACAAAACTTTGAATACACGGATGTTAGTTCATAAAAATACAAATAAAAATTCTCATTACCCAATTAACAAAGAGTAACCATCCTCTGATTACCAGAAAACTGATCCAGCGCGATATCAGCAAACAACATTCATACACCAGATACTCCTTTGGGCCCATACATTCATACTACGCTAATACTTACGCTGGGTTTTATCAGTTGTTACTCTCTATCAAATCCCTGCTACCAATTACCTTCTGATTGAAGAGTAATGACTTACCAATGAATCCTTTGCTAATTGGGAAATTTAAAATGAGTGACATTCATTATAGCACATAATCCTGAAATAACCACTGAGTCAGGAAGTTTTAAAAATGTTTATCTAAAGATTTAGCAGAGTAAAATACAGAGCCACATGGTACTTAATCGCAATACCCAAGATTAAGCATAGAAATGATTATTGCTAATCAATGACGGTGTTTAAAGAAAAGGAGAGGATAGAGATAGCAGCGCAACTAAAGGTTGCATTATATTTACCTAAGTGCGAGAACCAAACCCTTGGCCAAGGGGTTGGAAAGAATAGGACCCAGGAAGGATGAAGAGCAAAGACTTCCTCCAGGATTAGGACAGGACCGGTGACCTCTCTACAACGACGCTTGCGTCGTTCCCCTCTCTGATACTCGGCTTCTCCTCGATTCTCCCGTGCCTTCCTTCTAATGGACTCCGCCGCCCCCTCCTCAGGACCTCTTCTGGACAGGGATTCAGTCTGCAATCAATCAGCTTAGCGGTCTGGAGCTAAGAGCGCTCGTCTTCTGTTCTCATGGAATCTAGCTCTGCTCTCTGCAGCATCTCCTTCTGTATCTCCTGTTCTGACTAATTAACTAATGCTATATTCTATTATACCCTTCTACGCCCATGTACCTCCCCTTAATGTTACTAAAATATGGGGCCACTACTTCTGATTGGACAGGGACAGGGGGTGGATTCTCGCACCATATCGATTTGGCCTAAATTGTAAAGCCTATTGTCTTTACATTCCCACCCCTTCAAATTAATACATTCGCTTTATTTCCCACCCATCTCATGACAAATGTAAACCAATTTTCATAGACAATGTGTCAATATGCAACAGGAAAGGCAAGAGTACAGCATCTTCGGCCATCGGGTCGCGGCCTTGGACGACATCCAGATTGACTTCATTTGGCAGGCACACAGGACACATGCGCAGAACCATTTGCCTCTCGAATTTCAGGTCACCAACCCAGGCCCAAGTTTACGAACTAATAAAAGTGCAAGAAGAAAATATTAAAATCACAAATAAAATGTTTCACTGTATGCCCACTTTTTCTATTCTATTCCCATTTAATTATATATTCTAACCCGCGTTAGTAGCGTTAGGAAACGACAAATTAGTAATGACATGAGAGCAAGCTGAAGCATGTGAAAACATCAAGCAGCCATTTTACTACACACTGCGCAGAAGCAGAAATTTCCCACCAAGCAAAGAAAGACGTCACACCATGTGATATGGTTGCGACATGCGCATTGAGTTTTCCCGCGCATAGCGGCTCATTTTGGATTACAGACAAGCGTTATTCATTAGTAAAACACATAGGCAAGCTTCCTTCCCTTTCGTGTCGTGAATGCAAAGGTTAGTATTAACAATACAAGTTTTAATAAATTAATACTGTGAGGAGGATTGAATACAAGCAAGTTTCATTTATGAAACCTTGCTCCATCACTCCCCTACGTGTTTAGTTCTCCAAACCCCTCAATCAGCTTTCAGGAATAAACTATCACCCAAAGTTCACTTAACTCGGACTCTTGAATGATTAAATATCAAAAGACATGAATATAACTACAGGATGAAAATCGGAATTGTGTATATATTACTGACACGATTTATAGGGCTTTGTATACAGAACATCCAACTATGAGGTGTCATGCAGTCTTCAAAATCCACGAAGAACCCTTTCAAACAATATGATGCTCAGAATCTTTAGCCGTTATCAAAAAGTATTGTTAGCAATAAATAGTGGCTGATTATCCTTCATGCAAAAATCAGAACAACTGCTTTGATAAACAGCTTAGAGTGAAGTTGTTGTTGCCATTTTATTATTGAAAAGCTTGTTTTACGGAAAGGTACTGATGATGTCTTACTGTGGTTTGGAGGATGGTTTGTAGGATGGCTGAATAGACAATATAGAAGAATATTACTTATTTCCTGGTGGATAGCCCAAGAGTATAATTGTGGGCCAAGACCATTGGGATATCGAAGAGAAAGTGTCACATCAGTTTGTTTTACATTCCTCCAGACTGCAATAATGGGTCAAGTTGCATCAGCTTTCATAATTTTGTAACTGTATATCGCATGCCCTAGGATAAAACTTGACAATTGAAAGAATCGTTCAAGATGTGATGACGCGCGAGAAGCAGTTGCGTATATGAGGACCATATGTGAATGAAACATAATGTAACATGTTTGAATGAAACATTGGTGAACTTTTTAATGAAAAGTAGACCTTTAGAAGTACGTCTTGCTCACAGAAATAGGGTCATGGAAGTTTGGTATTTGTGAGTCACCCTAGCATCTCATTTTGAAGGTGGTTTGTAGGGATTCAAAAACCTCCAAGACAAATTTAGGATAGCTCTGTGATGTTCTCAAACCTTTGATGCTGCAAGATGATATAAAATCATAACTTCAAACAAAAGGTCAGAAAAATCGAGGAATGTTCGGGAAAGTTCTGAGAGGCTTGGACTGAATGATAAGCAAACAAAACTACAAAATATTAGATCAAAGGGAAGAAAACCTAAGGTAAAGGGACGGGAGCAAGGCAAGAGAGGGAGTGGGATATGGTTAGAGTAGGAATTAGCTATAGGAAAAAGAGTTACCAAGAATTGGTATCCACAAATGAAAGTACATTAAAGTTTGCAGTAAGATATCTCAGAAAATTGAGGCACCTTCTATAGAGATTTCGAAACTGATTGCTTAACCCACTGAGTAATCTTAACACGTAATGCATTTTGGCCACATTGGTAGGCTTTACTACGTTATGTTTTTTTTTTAGTTTAAGATAAGCTTTATTAAAGTGAAATACAAATGTACAGAATTATCTGGTACTTAGAATGGAAAACTAGGATATGAAATAGAGTATTAACAGAAAAAGCAAAAATAGATAAGACTTAAATACAAAAGAGAAAATTGTACAATAAACTTATTAAGATAATATCATAATTCTGCACTTTAGAGATCGCATTTTTGTAATTTGTATTTTAAGACAAGAGAAAGAAGAAGAAGAAAGAAGACAGAAGAAGATAGAGAAGAGAAGTGAAGTGAAGGAAAGAGAAGAGGAAGAGGAAGAGAAAGAAAGAATAAAACAATATGTATTACATATCTGCACATTTATCACAAAATAAAACCTTATACCATATAACGACTTATTCCATATGGTAACTTCATGAAATATAACAACGTATCTCATACAATGACAATGGCAAGATAACTACATATGATATTAAACAGGAAAGGGAAAAAACAGTCATGGGGGCTGGAAAAACATCGTAGAATCCTTGGATGGTTTAGGCTTTTTATTTAAGTAACCAATGAGCGGAGACCAAAAGAGGTCTTTATTTATCATCTGTAATATAAATGTAGCTGATGCTGTATCAAGTCTATGATGGGAACAAAGAGGATTCCACCAACTAGTAACATTGATATTCTCAGCATTTTTCCAGTTTGATGTACAAACTTGAAACGCAATAGCAAGTGACAGCTCCAGAAATTTACCTAATTTAGAACGTACAGGCCAAAAGTGCGAGGAGCTTCCCAAAAAAATACTTTGGACATCAAAGGGGAAATTAATAGAACAAATAGTGGAAATAATTCTACAGACCTGCAACCAGAAAGCAGACAATGGAAAAACATATGTAAGTATGTGCCTCTGAGGGTTTTACAGGATCTACACATATTAGAAAGACTTGGGTTATATTTTTCAAAGAAACCGAGGTAATATATAACCTATTATAAAAATACTAAAGGGGTTGTGTAGTGCTGGCATTAGATAAGGTGTGATGTATCCTGCTCCAAATTGAACCCCAAACCCTTAAAGACAAGGAATGCTGAAGGTCAGACTCCCACATGTCTTCAGTTTTAGACTTAGGACGGGAGGGGGCAATGTAATGCAAATATTTATATATATATATGATGCTTTAAGTGATGACAAAAGTACGATTGGGTCAGAAGGTGAGGAACTTATATGAGGTTGCGATTGAGTGAGTGTGGAGAAAGCCTGCAAAAGAGCACCTTTGAGAGACTCATATTTGATGGCATAAGTAGGGGGAAGATCAAATTAAACTTGAATTACAGAAAAGGGAAGAGGAGTCGTATCGCACAATAATTGTTTGATTTGAATTATACCTTTCAGAACCCATTGTTTCCAAAAAATAGTATGATTCAAAATTTTGAGAGAGTTATTATGCCATATAGTGGATTCTAGAAATTCATGTACCGAGTACAAGGGTCTTGTGAGAATACAGGAAGATACTATAGTAGAATGTTTGATGGATGGAGTGAAAAGGCTCGAGGAGGCTTCGAAAAATATGGTAAAGAATAAAAAAAAAAATGGCGACATAAGGGAATCCTCCAGTTTGCGCCAAATATTATTGGGTGGAGAATCAGTGTCCCTAATAAATGGTAGAACCTGTTTTAGAACAAAGACAGTATGATATTGCTGAAAATTTGGAAAACTTACGCCCCCAACTCTTTTGGTTTTCAAAGAGATACTAAAGAGATGCAAGGCTTTTTACCATTTCATAAAAATGTTGTAAGCGATTTATTCAATAGCTTAAAAAACCTTAAAGGTAGTTTAATAGGCAACATGGACAAATAAAATTAGTGACAGGTAGAAACATCATCTTTATAGTGGCCAACCTCCCCCACCAAGACAAGTATAATGGGGACAACTTCTTCGTCATATGATGAACATCATCTAAGTTTATCCGAATTGTCTTTGCCATGGAAGTAGAATATTTAATTCCCAAACACTTAATAAAGTGTGGAGACCATTCAAGCCCAGTGCCATCGAACATAGCCTTCAGACAGTACTTATTAAGAGGGAGTACCTCCGATTTTGAAAAGTTTAATTTATATCCAGATAACTCAGAATACGAACACAAAAGATTAGAAAAAATCCAGTATTGATGTTTCCAGTTCAGAAACATAAAGGATCACATCGTCGGCGTATGCTGAGAATTTAATCTCAGTATCTTTATGTCGAAAGCCATGGAATAATGAGGAATTTCGTAATGCGTGCATAAAGGGTTCTAGAGATAAAATAAAAGCAAAGGAGACAAAGGACATCCCTGTCTGGTACCCCGTAAAAGAGGAAAATATGAAGACTGGGTGCCATTTAGAAAAACAGATGTCATCGGGGAGGAATATAATATAGCTAAATATTTGAGAAAAGTTGGACTGAAACTGTGCCATTTTAGAGCCTGCATCATAAATTTTCAATTGACACGGTCAAAAGCCTTCTCGGCATCCAAAGTTACGGCAGCCATAGGCGTATCAGTAAAAGAAGCCATATGCAAAATATCCAAAAATGCCCTAGAATTGTCAATCATGTGCCTACCTATAACAAATCCAGTTTGCTCAAAGCCAACCATATCTGAAATGAGAGGAGAAACCCTGATAGATAGAATCTTGGCAAAAAGTTTACACTCTAAATTAATAAGGGAGATGGGCCTATAATTGGCACATGAGGAAAGATCCTTATCTTTTTTAGGAATCAAACAAATCATAGCCTCCAAAAAAGTCCCTTTAGCTTCGTCTCGAGAGAGATAACACTGATATAAAGTGAGTAGGTGCAGGAGTAGAAGATGTGAAAAACAGGAGTAGAACTCAACAGAAAAACCATCGGGACCCGGCGCTTTGTCCTTGGGTAGTGCCCAAAGAGCAGAATTCAATTCAGAAATTGAAATAGGTTCTTCTAAAAAAGAAAGATCTATATCTGTTGCTGTCTTGGTGGTAGAGAGCGAAAATAGGAATCTAGTGCCTCATCTGTGGGGAAGTGATCTGGCGTATAAAGGTTTGTATAAAAGTCAATAAAACATTTCAAAATGTCATTATTCTTAACATGAGGATTCCCGCTTTCGTCCACAATCTTTACTATTTTAGAATTTTGAGATTTAACCTTCAGATAATTGGCAAGTAATTTGCTGTCTTTATTTCTAGGGGTGGGTGGAATTTGCGTAGTCGCGCTACGCAAATTCTCGCTAAATTGTAAAAAATCTCCACGAACACGCGGAATTGCTTGTCCCGCCCGTTCGCAATGTGTTTTTGCGTGCTCGCGGGGAATTATATCACTAACTTGCCCATGCGGTCGCTAATGGGCGTGGCCATCTTGTTTTTCACTTGTCCCGCCCGCTCGCGATGCTTATTTCCTGTTCCGGGTCGCGTATTGCATGCTCCCGCCCGTTCGCGATGCTCGGGGGGGAACTATTGCGCGAACTTGCCCATGCGGTCGCAATGGGCGCAGCCATCTTGTTTTTCAGTCTATTGCTATGGTTCTGGACCTGCTTTTCTATCCTCCCTCTATCTCTGCAATCCTTTGTTTCTGTACACTTTTTAAAAATCTTTTTTATTTATTATCTATCTCTCTATTTTCCTGAATCTATATTTTGAGTTTTTTTTACTTTTTTGTGACTTTTTCTACTACTTTTTCACTCTTTTTTTGCTTTTTTCATTTCTGTTACTTACTTTTCTAATTCCTCCCTTTTCTTTTCCACCCCCCGAGTCCCAGAACCATGCCCAAGGGAGAGAGCGGGGGCAGCAAGGGAAAGGGCAAGGCTGCCCGTAGCCGCAGCCGCGACGGCGCCCAAAAGGGGTGCAGGAACAGGCCTTATTTGGTGAGGCAGAGGTGGCCGCACTTGTTTTTTTTGTGCAGCGCCACCTCCCCTTAACCCTAGCAGCAGGCGGCAGGCCTGGGTCCGGGTACGGGCTCCGGGAGCGTAGCCAGCGGTGGGGAAAGGTGAGCCGGGCAGTGTTTCGCTGCTCTGGTGTCCGGCGCACCGATACCCAGCTGAGGCACCGGTGGTCCGATATCCTGGACCGGGAGCAGGACCTGCTGGACCTGCTAGGAGTGGAGGTCCCGGGGCTTGGTGAGTAGCTATTTAATATTACTACTTTGTGTTCTTCTGCTCTGTGTTATATATTGCGAATATATTTTTTTTCCGAACAGCAAGAATGCTGGTGCTTACATTGCAGGTAAATTACGTTTAAATATCTTCTGTGATTGTTATGACACAGGTGCTCGGCGCTACTAATCTTACTTGTTTGCAACTTTGCGCTCGCTTGGCCTGATTATGTAAGAGTTTACTTTAGAGAACTTAAGTTAGGTAATGCTAGAGAGACTCTAGTCCTTCCTTTGTCCTCCTGCCACTAAGAAGAGATAGTGGTGGATTGATAGGTTTAGTTACTTATTATTAGTAGGTAATTTTTTAGTGGTCTGCGTGACGCATCCTCTGTCACGTCACGTGTTGCTGAGTGCTGCTTACCCCAGTCCTTAGTAGAACCTTTTGTAGTTTGTTTAGTGAGTGGTAATAGCCTAGGCTTATCACTAGCAGAACATCAGCAGCAACCAACCAACAATTTGGTGTATGCAAAAATGTATGCATGTGTCCTCCATCTATGCATTTTTGAGGACTAAAATAAATGGAAATGCAGACTTAGTGAACAATTGGCCCGTCTGGAATAGGTGGGCTTGGTCAGGTGGTACTTAGGCTTAGTTAGTATTCTGGAATCAGAATGGAACACTGGATTAGTGTTCATAAATAATAACTAGACGGTCCGCGAATCCCGCAATACTAGTCGACCAGATTAGATAGGTCAATTTTATTGCAATTGTTGTTTCCATAAATGTTTGAGCGTTTTTTAAAATATTTTATTTGTTTCACACCAATCATCCATGTTTGTCTCTTTCTTTCTTACATCTTTCATGATCAGCACCCAGGGGCAAGAAGAAGATGGGGTCGGAGTCGGCGGGAGCTGGAAAAGATGCCTCCCAGGGCCAGGAACGCTCCTCTACCGAGGGCTCTGCTGCTGGCCCCAGTAAGTCCTCCTGTTGTTAATATTAATAATTATACTTCCCTAACTTTTACTGCACCTTATTTTTTCCGAACTATTATTTAGATTTCCTAAATCTATTTTTTACAAAATCTTCTTCGATCTACACAATCTGTTTCTAAATTCTTGTTATCCCTGCCTCTAACTGCCTCTGCTATGACTCTCTGTACTACTACTATTAATCTGTCTGTAGCTAAGCTTGCCCTGACAGCCACTCTTTATTTAAAAGGTTTTAAATAAAACTCAGATTCACCAATCGCTCTAGCCACTGAGTCCCGTCCTTTGGGTTGTCCTCTTCTAGTCTTCTTAATCTTGAGGCTTTTCGACAATTCCCACCAACAAAATGCCCAACCAGATATTTTGCTATTTTTGATAGGATAGTTGTAGGGGTTCTGCACATACAGAACTATGCACAAGAAAATAGGACGTTGGTGATAGGCGGTTGGACCTTCCTCACGCCTCACCCACAATCCCCTGACCGACTAGCTATAGTGTCTCATTACCTCCCCGAACCCCCCGAAGATACCCAATGATTAGACAACCCAGAACATAACAGTCACTACACTCCCGACCTCTCAGAGTCGTGGAAGCAATGCACACCCTGTCGCTCACTCACTCGTGTAAGTCTACACCAAATATCACAGAGTCTATGTAAGTTCAAAAGGTTTATTTTCAACTAACAAGCTCTAGCCAGCACCAACAGTAAAATGCATAAGATTAAAACAATAAACATTGTTACAACTACAAGTCCATAGAAGACAAAAGGGGAAATCAATCATGATGATAACTGAACAGTGGTGGAAGAACCACCCTCCCCTTGGTAGGAATATAGTTTATATAAAATTATAAATGAAGATCTCTGAGCGAATTCTGGGGGACCCCTCACCTTAGAAGAACTGTCCTAGAAGTACTGGTTACATCATAAACTCTGCAAAGCTCTGGTTCGTAGAAGGGAATCTTCCGTCTGTTATGAGAAAAATGGTGCACGTTAGTATTTTGCAAGCATTTCTCAGTCGTGCCAAAAAGTGTAGCATGTTATGGCTAAGCAATACGGACTGACCACCAGAACTCCATAACAAAGTGGCTTGTTTTTCGACCTTGTACGCAGCGCTCAGACAGTAGCAGTATGAGCTCATGTGGGCTCAAAGGCGTCTTACACAACAAGCTGCGAGATAACGTGCGTAAAAATAAAAGACACAAAGCTAAAATGGTTGCATGGCTCAGGCTAACTTAGCAAAGACTTTAATGACCCTAGGGACCATGATATAACACTACTAGTGTCTACTGTACTCTAGTACCCGATTTGTACTAGTGATGTATGTTGTATATGTATGTATTAACTTTTTTTTCAATCTTGCTAGTGAAAAAGAAGAAATAGGGGGAGGTGTATATGGCATCTAAAAAAATGTGTAATGTTGTTCTAGGCGTACTATCGACCACCAGTGCCGGGGCCAGCGGCGATGGCAACGCGGCCATTTCGGAGGGAGCAGGAGATGTGGCACAGGCAGTTGCAGGAGCTGCAGGGGGGGAGCCAGCAGCAGTGGTGGGCGGTGGTAAGTTATATTCCTTACTTATTGACATTACACTCGCTGCAAGGGTGTACACTGTACGGTTGAGACTTAGTAAGAAGTTGTTGTTGTGAACAACGGTTGAAGAAGACACCCTTTACTTAGCATTAGCAATAGCATTAGCAGCAGGAGTTGAGTAACCAATGGCCTCTTCTATCTGACTTCAACTCAGCTGTGAAAGCTTTATGGAGAAGACTAAAAGTCAGATCAGATGACCTTGATGGGTGTGTTGAACGAAAAGGGAAAGAAGGGTGGAAGGAGGAAGGATGGGCGAGATGTAATATTTATGACTGGCAGAGAAGGATACGTGGGATGCATGCATAGGTGGCTGATAGGAATCAGATGCATGGGTGGTTGAAGGATGGGTGGAAGGTGAAAGAAAAGATGCCTGCCTGGGTGGGTGAAACTGTATGGGTGGAGGATAGCAAGACTCCTCAGTGGTGTCTGGGTCAAACTCAAAGCCAAGGCAAGCAAGGAAGAAAAGGACGCATTGGGTGGTGGTTTAAAAAAAAAAAAAAGAATAAATGTTTGTTGTTGGTGAAACAAACTAATGTTTGTTGAGAGATTAAGAAGAAAGATAGACGTTTACTTTGAATGGATGGATGCCTGGATGGTATTCATCATAGATAGCATAGGTAGAGACTGTCACTGGATGAAGAGTCTTAGTTTGAAGAGAATGTGAAAGAAACCACGCCAGAGTAGCAAAGCTGAGGAGAATATAAGTTGTATTTTCAGAATACTCCCTTGACTCACAGTAGTTTGCAAGCACAGCATATATATTGTGTATGTATGTAGTTATCATCAAGCGCCTTCCTCCGGCTCAGAGGACAACTCCCTACCTATGTTAATTTTTTTTCGACTGGGTCAGTCAGCCTGCCATGGGTGGCCTATCGGCTGGTTACACAATCAATCAAAACAAAGTACATCATGTCGGTCCATATAAGCAATGATCATTGGATCAGATATCATCTGCCTTTTTCTAGTAGTCAGGGCAGGGTGAAAGTGAAATTAAGCAGTTGCCCTTGATGTAACAGAGTATGGCCAGTACCACCCGTAATAGAAAAATACGAGCTTCCCCACCTGCAGACAGTAGTAAATAAAACTAACGTGAGTCTGCGTCATCATGACTCTAGTATGTTTGTCTTGGGCGCAGGCTGACTGAGCTGGCATGCCGGCTACAACAAAGTTACGTTAATGTGGCAAAACAAGAGAGAAGAAGAAGACTGGTGTACTGTGTACTCGAGTCCATAAATAGTGCTAGTATAATGCCAGAAACTCCCACAAATGTTAGAGGCCAAGGAAGTGGGAGGATAGATACATACCACAAATGTTATGTATGTTGCTTGTTAGTGCTACTTTGCCACTTAGTGTTGAATTAATTTGTGTTACTGTTTTGTTAAGAGTATTGGTTAACAGTTTTTTTTTCTTTCTTGATATAGCTACTCCTTCACAAGCAAAACCATCCAGGAAGGAGTTGGCAGCCATGGCCCGGCGCCGGAAGCTGGAGGCCATCTGCCAAGAATACCGGCGGCTGGTGGCTCTGGCGGAGGAGGAGGAGGAGGCAGCGGCAGCTGCAGCCTCCTCCAATGCCCTGGGCCCCAGCTAGGCCCCTCGAGTGGTACGGCACCACGGTCAGGCAGCCGCCCGCCACCGCCCTTCAATATCCAGTACTGCTGCCCCCCCCTGTGGATGCAACTGCAGGGCATATGCGCGCCGCATGCTCCTCCGATATGCGCGTCTAGAGGAGCAGTTAGAGGAGGTGAAGAAGAGGCTAAAGGTCCTGGAGAAGCCAAGCCAAAGATCCCGCCAATAACTTGACCCTGTTGCATTGCCCCTTTTTTAATCCTTTTTTTTGGTGGGTGGGAATTGGGTGTTGCGTTGTGGTTTATAGACATTTTGGACATTGGTTGGACTTTATCATTTTGGACATTGGTTGGGGTTAGGGAGAGGGGTGGGTCGGGTGTTGTGGGATTTTTTACATAGTTTATTTTTGTTAGGGTATTAAATTATATTTCTACTTAAACATAGCAATACGTTGTTAATGTTTTGTGGGGGGGTTACTGTTTTACGTCACAAACATGGTTTCCTTGCTGCTGCAGGGCTGCACCCAGTGTTGGATTTAATAATCTGCCGATTTTGTAACACACAAACAGATAGATGCGGTACCCCTCACTGAGTGACTTGTCCTACTAGTACTGTCAGTCTCTCCGCCTAGTCCTTTATTATACCTCCCCCAAACTTCTTATCTTACCTGGGATTGATGTTTAAGTTAGGCACAGCGATGGATGCATGGCAATGATGGTTTTGTTTCCCAAGAGAATGGAGATGCCATGGTTGTGGTGGTAGTAGTAGACACTGGCAGTAGCATTTGCAAAAAAAGAAAATGAGACATTCAGTCTCCTGAGACTCTGGGAGGAGTAGTAGAACGAAGTAAATAAAACATAATAGTGGCGGGGATAGCCTAGTACAACAAGTTACAAACTGTAGTTGTGTTGAGTCACTCGACTAGGCCTACACTCGACACAAGCGTAACCTTTAGTGCTGTGTGTAGTAGGATGACAAATCCAATCGATGCCGGCAATTAATGCTGATGGATTAGGTTCCTTTGGTAAAAAAATGACCTTGCAAATATACTGCTCATGGGTGGGCAAGCAAAAGAAGATCCTCGCCCTGCCTTGAAATTGAATTAGTGTTGCTTTTGCCACATCCGCCCCAGCAAGCATGTGATCAATTATTGGTGTACATTTAATTTAGTCACACCTCAATAAATCACACAGCCCGGGGGAAGAGGGTTAGGGTTTGATGAATGGTTGGGAAGGGGGGTTTGGGGAAAGGTTTGACAGAGAAAAACAGTACGCATGGACAAACAACAAAACACAATCCTGGCAGACGACCATATCGATAAATCTGTTAAGGGAGAAAAAGGAAATGCATGCATGATGATGATAACTTGATGGTTAATGATAAGTAGTACTTACTAACTACTACTAGACAATTAGACAGTACAGGGCAGCAGTATATTATGCAATTTGCCTTGCCTGTCTGCCCTCAGAGAGACCCGAATTACATACAGTTTCTGTTCTGTTGTACCGGGCTTACTTTTAAAGATAGCAAAGAAAATTCAAAAATAGCTGTAGGGATGAATTTGAATTATAAGCAGAGAGCAAACATAATAAAAACAACAACACACAGTAGTAATGATTGAAGACAAAAAATGAATCAAATTATTTAAAAGATGATGAAAGTTGATATTGTTACTGTATGTTATCCTGGTCAAAATGGGGAGTTGCAGCTCGGCATTCCTCTTGGTCCTCCCTTCCATGGACGCTCCGGCCATCAATCTTGGGTGACGCCACTGCCTTCCTGGCAAATTTAGATTCATTGGTAAGGTAAGTGTGAGTTGTTTTTCCCAGTATAGCACAGGGTAAGGGCCGGCCTGTAATTGTAGATGGAAAAACAAAAGGGATATTGAAAAATCAAGTAGAAAAAAAATGCATAAATTAGGGTGGACTGCAAAAGAACACTTTCAGAGGCGGCATGGATACATCATGTCTACTCTAGTCTGTTTCCAGCATTAACCTCCAACAACAACAGGACAGAGCAGGCCCACGGCACCCGTGACCCATCCTCCATTTAGCATACATTTTTTGACAGAGGCAGACAAAGCACATATACAGCAACATAGCATTTTACAAATTAAGTGACTAAATCAATGCACGGCTGTCAGGCATACCACCACACTCGACTCACCCACTACACAGACATATAGGTCTGCAGTGGTTGTTGTTGACTTGTTTACCTTTTATGCCACTCATGAAACGCCCTGACTTATTCCATCAATCATCTCGGATCCTACTGAGTGACTGCGAAGATATTATGTCACTGTGGTCATCATCATGGTGTTGTCCAACTCAGTGTGCAGTGTTCAGATTGAGTCCCCTTTCCATATTCAAAATGCAATGGATCGGCCTGCAGTAGAAGTACAAATTTGTTATTAAAAAACAAGAAGGGAAACAAACATTGCCTTGAGTTACTTTTAGTGTGTAGATTAGATAATAGTACACAATGAATTAACTTCATGCACAACAAACAACAACAACACAAATCACTCAGTCAGCATCCAAAGCATGGCATCATTCATTACCTGTTCCTTCTCATCTTCAGGTAATGGGCAGTCTCTCTCGGCTCAGAAAGGAGGATAGCTATAGTAGTCATCATCATGTTCCACTTCTTTTGGAGGGACTCAACGAGGCAAGATTTTCTTTTTTCTTCTAATATGCTACATCCAATCATAATCTGGCTTGAGGGCATTAGATTTAGGGCGATTCAGGAGGATGGAGGAGCAGGACTCGGAGGAGTGGACTGAAATGCAGACAGCTGAAACTCATATATGGCAATAAAAGACTAGAAGACGGTGGTAATGGATTTGTTGTGATTCAAAGTTTCCCAACCAGAAAGACAGACACACAAATAAAAGTAAATAAGGGAGGAAGACAGTAAGAAGTGGAAGCCTAGTTGTCAGGGAAGTATAGCTCGTCCTCAAACTCTGGGGGTTCAACCAGAAGTAGGTAATCATCATCTAACACGCTACTTCCGTCACCTGAGCCGCTGTCCTCATCTTCCTGCGTTGATTCATGTATTGTGTAATTCAGTGGTATAAATTGCTGATTCAATTTGATCATGGTTAACCTCTTCACATTTTTGGGTGAGAGACTGGTCCTTTTCACTGTCACAATGGAACCAGCAGCACTAAAAACACGTTCAGAAGAGACACTTGCGACAAGGCAAGCCAGATAGTTTATCGCCAGCCTGCTGAGCACTGGCCATTGGCCTCTTTTGCCATACCAATACCGCAATGGGTTTTGATCAATGTAGACCTCTGTTGGGTCATCCAGATAGGCCTGGACCATCCGCTCAATGTTCAGGGGTGCTACAATTTGTTCGGCCTCTTTTGTCTTTGCATCAGCACTGGACCTAGCAAGTCCTTGCTGTAAATACCAATCCTGTGCCGTTTTTACTGGGGCTGATGATCCGGTTCATATTGTCGATAGTGTTGGTGTTGGTGATAGCTGTGAGCCAAACGCACTGCCCTCAGGCTCTGAAGTTGAACTTGACGCCGGATGCCCTGCTGCAGTACTTGTTGTGGGTTTGATGAGCGGGCCTTTAATTCCCAGCCGTTCATTTTCCAATTTACTGGCTGCCTCAGCTATCCAAGTTTTGTACCGGGCAACATCCACTTCCGAAAAAGGAAGTAACGTCTTACTGTTCAGTACCGATTTGTACCGTGGATCCAGAATTGTGGCACAAATATAATGTTCTTGTGACAAAATCTTAGTTTGCACCCTTGCATTTTCAGTTAAGCGACAGGATAAGCTCTCCACCAACTCATATGCTTCTTTTTTTCCTCCACACCTATGTACGCTTCAGACACCTCCTTCAGCTGTTGCTCTAGCATGTGCAACAATGGGATAGCTTGGCCCATAGTACAGTCCTCCTTGCTGACTTCACGTGTGAAGACCTCGAAAGGAAGAAGCATCTCTGTCAGGCATTTAACTAGGCACCATTGGTCCATCTGAAGGGTCATGCCTTTCACAGTAGCATCCGCCCTTCGCATGACATATTCATTGATTGGTCTGTACTGCTCAAACAGACGGTCAAGCATGTAATACTTTGAGTTCCAACGTGTTGCCACCTCCTGGATGAGTGCTTTGACTGGCATTCTATAGTCACATTGAATGATCCTCAGCTGCTTCCGGGCTTTAAAAGAATGGCTGAAATGAGTGCATATTTTGCGGCAGGTGGTCAGTAAGTTGCTGACTATGGCTTCTTTTTTCAGAAAGTCTTGAACTATAATATTAATGCAGTGCGCCAAACACGGGACCCTGAAATAGGCACCAACCTCCGTGGCCTTAAGTACATTACTGCCATTATCCGTGGCAACAAAACCAATGTTAAGCCCTCTTGCACGCAGCCATTCAAAGACCTTGCTGTTAAACTCTTCCAAAATGTTTGCAGCAGTATGAGATTTCTCCATGGCGAACATGGCTACAGTTGCATGTTTCCGAGTAGCATTAAAAATCTCAGCTGTGTCAACAGCACCTACTTCAGATAGCTTTTCTCTAACCCCCACAAAAGAGACCCAGTGTGCAGTGATGCACATGTAATCAGTGGCTTGGGAACTGGTCCACATGTCTGTTGTCAGGTGGATATTGTGAACAGCACTCTGCTGCAAAGCTTGTCCAACCAATTCCAGCACATCGTGATGTAGTGCTGGAACAGCAACTCTGGCAAAATAGGACCGGCTGGGAACCTTCCATTTAGGGCAGATGGCTGACACAAATTCAGGGAAACCCACCCCTTCCACAAATGAAAAAGGGAGAAGGTCCAGCGCTAACATTTTAGCCAGCCTCGCATTGTACAACAGTGCCATTGGGTGGTTGCGTTGGTACTACCCCTCCGACCTAAGCATGCTGTCAATTGTAGGCTGGATTATTTTCCTTTGTGGTGCAGCTGTCTTCTTGAACCCAGTTAGGCTCAACGACGCACTGCTTTTCATTGCAGTACTCGGTTACCTTGGTGTCTCAGCCTGACTCTTACTACGGTGCCACTGAGATGTTGCTGAGGATGTGGGCGGTACCACTACAGTGATGGGGACAGGGCTAGAAATGTCTCCCTCTTGTTGACCTTCCACCGCGATCATATCTTCTTCTACTTCTTCATCCCCACCAACAGCAATGGGTGCAGTTTTACTTTTTTGTAAGCGAAGTAGGTGAGCCTCCCACTGGATGATGTGGTGTTTTTTGAGATGACTTGTTTGGCCTCCGGTACCATAGTTTGTACCAAGCTTACCCCGCCTAAAAGCTTGTCGACAAATTGAGCATATAGCAATGTTCTCCTCCTTATTGCTAACCGAAAAGAAGTCCCAAACTGGGGAGCAGAACTTTCTGGCGCTGCTGGAGGTGCCACTTTCAATACCAGATGAACTGGAGGGTGTGCCTGGAATTTGACTCTGTGCAGTTACAGTACCACTACCTACTGAGATGGTGGTTGAGCTGGATGTAGGTCCCTGCCGGGCCTTTGCAAATGCAAATATGGAAGCTGGAGGTCGTGTTGGTGTTACCTGTGTTGGTGGTATCCGTGCTACATCTCTCGCAGCGATTTTGGATACTCTAATAATGTTGGTCTCCGTCTCCTCTGGGCCGGGAGTGATGTTCATGATGACTGGATCGTCATCATCACCCCCTCTTCTACATCTACCTCCATAACTCTAAGGCTTTCTGGAACCTTCCTTTTCACTAGCCTTGTCTTGTGGCGTGCATCACTCTCAGACTGAGCTGGTGGCTTCCAAGTGGCATCTCGATCATCAGAAGCGGGGCTTGAAGAAGAAGTTGATGGACTAACCCTCCTTTTCCTTGCTGGGGGTCTGGAAGACAATGGATCTTCTGAAACAGTGGCTTGCTCCTCTTCGTCTGCAAAAAGCTCGATTTCCTGAACTGCCCCTACTTCAGGAGGAACAACTACTATTGTGGGCTGTTGTTGCGGCTGTTGTTGCGGCTGTGGTTCTGGCTGTGGTTCCGGCTGTGGTTGCGGCTGTTGTTGCGGCTGTTGTTGCGGCTGTGGTTCTGGCTGTGGTTCCGGCTGTTGTTGCGGCTGTTGTTGCGGCTGTTGTTGCGGCTGCTGTTGCGGCTTTTGTTGCGGCTGTCATTGCCCACTTATCTGCTGAGTTTCCGCCTGCGAGTGCGTTGATTGGGTACTACTTTGCGATAATGACATTTCAACATCACTGCTCGTTAGTAGACTGGCTACCTCTGCCACACTCATGGCCTTGGGCCTAGGTTGGTGGGCTGGGCCCGCCGATGCGGAGGTACTGCTCCCAGCTTGGGCCCCGCCAGACACCGCTGCTGCAGGCGTAAGTTTTTTTTCCCCAAAAAACAACTTGGGCGGCACACCAACCTTGGGAAGTGCCACTTCCTTCTTCTGTTCCTTCTTCTCACTGGCAACTTTCTTGGTACTGGAGGACCTGGTACCTTTCTTTGGGGCCATCTTCTTCAGATGTCAGCAGGACGCAGGTGCACAAGTTGCAGAGATGTCTGTGGTCACACGTGGACGTGACGTGGTGCGCAGCAGGACTTCTGTCTGGCAGTACAACGGGTGATGATGACACCTCCTCCTCTGTCTTTTTGTGCACCTAAAAGCAGAGAAGCCAGGAGAAGAACATCAGTGAAATGTTGCATTTGTTGTTGTGGTTCAATTACTACTAGTACAAACAAACAAATAAAATGTATAACTTAGTGTAGCCATTTGTGAGACTTTGTCAACAAGGGCTTTCATGGTATACTGTGTACACTCTCAGGAAGGATAGGAAAGAAGAGGAACAACAACAAAAATACAAATGTAATGGAAGCGGACCCTGTTTGGCATTAAATTATTTGCTCATCACATCATTCAGGGTGCTGCAGCTGGCAAAGGGGATGGATGGAAGCAGTAAGCCAAGAGTAAAACCATGCAGGCCTATATGGCAAAAGCAGCACACTTTATAACTCCTACCAGAAATGGCTACCAGCCACATGGACACTCACAAATCACAAGCAACAAGCAGGAGGCCTGGAAAACAATGTATTGAAAACAGGCCTATAATAGCCAGGCAAAGGCTGCATGCTAAACCACACTGCTTTGCCTGTAATGCAATAAAATGCAAAAACGAAAATCCACAGGGCTAAACAAGGTCTGCAAGGTACACAACACACACAACAAAGACATTTATTTAACACACACCCAAAAACTGAAATACACCCAAAAATACACATTTTGCAATTCAATCCAATGCCATCCATGCCCTAAATGATGTTTAAATTCAACAGAACACATAGAAACAGTTGTTTCATGCACCCCTGACTACCTCTGAGCCTACTGGATGAAAGGCCTGTTGGCAGACTAGGCCACAAGCTTGCAGGCCTATGGATAAAAGCACACTACCGGGCTTCAAAATGGCCACCAGCCACATGGACAGGCCCACAACAACAAGAAACTGAAGACAGACAATGCAGGCCTATGGCAAAAAGCACACTGCCTGGCTTCAAAAAGGCCGCCAGCCTCATGGCCAGGCCCACAACTACAAGAAACTGAAGACAGACAATGCAGGCCTATGGCAAAAGCACACTGCCTGGCTTCAAAATGGCCGCCAGCCTCATGGCCAGGCCCACAACAACAAGAAACTGAAGACAGACAATGCAGGCCTATGGCAAAAAGCACACTGCCTGGCTTCAAAATGGCCACCAGCCTCATGGCCAGGCCCACAACAACAAGAAGCCTAGGCCACAAAGGAAACACATGCAGGCCTATATGGCAAAAGCAGCACACTTATAACTCCCACCAGAAATGGCCACCAGCCACATGGACACTCACAAATCACAAGCAACAAGCAGGAGGCCTGGAAAACAATGTACTGAAAACAGGCCTATAATAGCCAGGCAAAGGATGCATGCTAAACCACACTGCTTTGCCTGTAATGCAATAAAATGCAAAAACGAAAATCCACAGGGCTAAACAAGGTCTGCAAGGTACACAACCACACACAACAAAGACATTTATTTAACACACACCCAAAAACTGAAATACACCCAAAAATACACATTTTGCAATTCAATCCAATGCCATCCATGCCCTAAATGATGTTTAAATTCAACAGAACACATAGAAACAGTTATTTCATGCACCCCTGACTACCTCTGAGCCTACTGGATGAAAGGCCTGTTGGCAGACTAGGCCACAAGCTTGCAGGCCTATGGATAAAAGCACACTACCGGGCTTCAAAATGGCCACCAGCCACATGGACAGGCCCACAACAACAAGAAACTGAAGACAGACAATGCAGGCCTATGGCAAAAAGCACACTGCCTGGCTTCAAAAAGGCCGCCAGCCTCATGGCCAGGCCCACAACTACAAGAAACTGAAGACAGACAATGCAGGCCTATGGCAAAAAGCACACTGCCTGGCTTCAAAATGGCCGCCAGCCTCATGGCCAGGCCCACAACAACAAGAAACTGAAGACAGACAATGCAGGCCTATGGCAAAAAGCACACTGCCTGGCTTCAAAATGGCCACCAGCCTCATGGCCAGGCCCACAACAACAAGAAGCCTAGGCCACAAAGGAAACACATGCAGGCCTATATGGCAAAAGCAGCACACTTATAACTCCCACCAGAAATGGCCACCAGCCACATGGACACTCACAAATCACAAGCAACAAGCAGGAGGCCTGGAAAACAATGTACTGAAAACAGGCCTATAATAGCCAGGCAAAGGATGCATGCTAAACCACACTGCTTTGCCTGTAATGCAATAAAATGCAAAAACGAAAATCCACAGGGCTAAACAAGGTCTGCAACACACCACACACAACAAAGGCATTTATTTAACACACACCCAAAAAATGAAATACACCCAAAAATCCACATTTTACAATTCAATCCAATGCCATCCATGCCCTAAATGATGTTTGAAATAAATAAATACAACACACAGCAAAGGAACAGTTGTTTCATCATGCACCCACCCATGACTAGCTCTGGGCCTACAGGCTACCCACAACTTTTTTTTTTTTTTTAAATGATGAAAAGTACCAAAATTGTAGTTGCGGCAACTGCAATGCCCCAATCAAACAAAAAACAACACCAACTTACTTGTAAAATCTCAAATCCAAAAGTCCTCAAATCCAATGATAATGATGCAGCAGACACAAAGAGTGATCCTTCCAGCTCAAATCCAAATGAAAAATGAACAGGAGATGGACAAAGCACTGGGAGGGGCCTGCTGGACAGGAACAGGAAGTTGGAAACTCTGTGGCACTTCCTCCCTCTCCCCAAAAAAAAAATTGACAAAAAAGGACAGCCAAATGTCAATCTGAGGAGTTTTTTTCATCCAAATCATCATTTTATAGAAGGTTTTATGCTGCTCGAGATATTATTCTTCTCCAGATTGAAAATGTTGCGTGTTCGGGATCGCGAGCTTCACCAACATTCCGCCGGATGTCCGATGGCGCGTCCGAATGATGTGTTCGTGATCGCAATCTTTCTCGCGGTGCACGATCACGCGGTGAATGACGTGTTCACGATTGCACACTCTCGCGGGATGGCGCGGCCGGCTACCAAAATCTCGTGGCGCACGCGAACGGATAGGAAAACGCGTCAGCGAACGCAGGGATCCCGGTAAGTCGCTATCGCGCACGCTAGAACGCATTTTTAAAGCGCGAACAAGAAAATAATTCCGCTACGCCGCGGATCGCGGAATTTTTGGCAATTTCGCGTTCTCTGCGGAACGCAAAATTGCCTAAATTCCGCAAATTCCGCGAGCGGAACGGAATTTAACGCCCAGGCCTATTTATTTCATCCACCATAAAACTTGGGAATTAATTTTTAACAATATTCTGGCAGCTTCCTCTGTCGACTTTTTATTGAACTCAAATTTAGCATTCATTAGACGTTGTAGTACATCATCGTTCTTGGTTGTGAAAAATTTGTGCTCTAATTGTTTAATGGATTGAAGCAATAGTACGGATTCTCTAGTAGCTTTTTTTCTTTTTGGCAATGACATAATTAATTATATATCCTCAGACAGAAGCCTTGAAGGCATCTCAAAGTGTATGAAATGGAATATCGGGTGTGATATTATGCAAAAAATCTCTTGTAAAAAACGTTCAAAATTCCGCACAAATTCCTTTTCCTTCAATAAGCTATTGTTGAAGTGCCATCTGGTAGGTTTAGAAATCTCAGGTAATAAATCCAAAGCAATCATAACCGGAGCATGATCTGAAATTAATATTGACCCAATTTCAGCATGCGTAAGTGTAGCAACTAGGGGGGTGAGATAAATAGATAATCGATTCTGGATTGGGATTTATGAGTAAGTGAGCAGAAGGTGTATTTCAATGCATCCGGAGAGTATAGTCTCCAGGCATCAACTAAGCCTCTGGAGTAAATAAAACATGTAAATGTTTTCTGCATTTTGTTAGGACCATATTTAACTTGGGATTTTCTATCTAAGAAAGGGTCTACAATCTGGTTAAAATCACCGCCTATTATTAGATTGGCATTAATACATTAGCGTAAAATAACTGACATTTGCTCCCAAACTTTCACATCAATACCAGTAGGACCATAAATATTAAGAATGGAAATAGGTGTGTGGTGAATGGTGGCATGTGTTAGAACCCATCGACCATCCATATCTCTTTCCTCTTTTTCTATGACCAAGGGGAGGGATTTGTGAACCAATATAATAACCCCATTTTTGTGGTCAAGGGCAGGAGAACAAAAAACCTGACCAACCCAATTTTTACGCAATGAGTTTAAATCCTTATCAAGTAAGTGCGTCTCCTGTAGTAGGACAATATTACATTTGAGTCGTGCTAAGTGGGTGAGATCTCGCTGTTTTTTAATAGGATTGCGCAAGCCCTTGACATTCCAAGAAATAACCTTAAGGGAATTCACCATTGTAAGACATTAACATACATACTGAACTATTATATCCATAAAGAGAAACCAGAAAAGCAAACCATCTGAGTATACCTATCTCGAGAAATGACCTAATCTTCATATTCAATGAGGATCCATGGTCAGACTAAGATCAAAGAAAAGGAAGAGAGGGGAGAAGCAAGAGAGGAAAGGCAAAGAGGAAGAAGGAATGAAAGTAAAGAAGGGAACAATGAATCTGATAAAGATGAGAAAGATGACAAAAAGTCAAGAAGATTCAGTCATAAAGAGAGTGGGACAAAACCAGTGCGAAAAAATATGATGGAGGGGCAGAGAAACGCAAAAACTGAAGACGAACAACAGGCCAAAAACCCAATTAAATTGGATGACAGTGAACGCGGAGACTATCGTTATATAAACAAACGAGAGGGGAAAAAAATATGAAACAGAGAATATAGAGAGAGAGACAGCAGATATTTATATGAGAAAAAACAAAAAAAATGAGACAACAATACAAATAAATCAACAAATAGGAATCCAAAGCACAGAAATGACCAATAAATACAACTTACCAAGACATGAGGAATATGGAAACAGTAGGTCTAAGAAGGGAAATACTTGGAAGGCAACACACCAAAGGAGGGAATCCGGATTAGACAACAAACAGCTGCAAAGAGGTTTAAATAAATAACAAGGTTAAATAAGTAAACAAATTATCTAAAAATAATAATAATGTCATATGTATCGTTAACAAAATACATGTTACCATTAATAATGTCATAATTAGGTCCCTGAAATAATAATGACATTTAATTCAAAGAAAAGAGGTCCAAAAGCACATGCATATAACAGGCTAAAGGATACTGAATAAAAAGTTAAAGTCTTCCCCAGATCCATTGCTTCACCCTTGTGTTGGAGAATAAAATTCCTCAGGTCTTCTGGACAGTCGAATGAGAAAGTTTGTTCCTTATACGTGACTTTAACAAAACATGGGCACACTAGTCCATAGGGCACAAAGTAGGATGGAAGAATAAGAAGTCCTTCCGACGAGCGGCAGTTGCTTGTGCTACATCCTGAGAGATAAAGACCTTCTGTCCAGACCATAGCATTTGTTTCCTTTGTTTGGCTGCCGATAAAACCATAAGCAGCTCAGTGTATTCTAGAAAAAGGGCAACTATTGCTCTACAGCGGCCAGAGTCTGAAGCACCAACAGATTTGGGGCCAATACGGTGGGCACGTTGCAGATTAAGATGTGTTCCTTCCTTAAGGCCCACCACTTTAGGGATATGAACTCCAAGAAAGGCAAGCATGTCTGACCCCTCAGCTCCTTCTGGAATGCCATAAATTCGGAGATTATTGCACCTATTATGATTTTCTAAGTCCTCTGTTGTTTCAAGAGCGCAATCTCCTTATTCATGCCGTCAATTTTGGCGGCCGCATCCTGCACTTCACTGATCCGTTGCTCAACCCCTGACACTCTAAACTCCAAAGTAGACCACTTCTCTTTAATATGTTGGAGTGTGACGTTAGTCTCCTTAACAAAATGTTTCAAGTGCTTAATTTCCTCCATAAGATCTTCCAATATCAGAGGTAAAGGAGACTTTGTAGGGGAGCCAGGGTCCTTTTTTTGTCTCTTGGTTGGAGCATTGGAGTCTTTGCGAGCAGGGTACATGGTTGTGGATGAAGTAGCAGCCTTCAGACTAGAGGTTGGAGAGGGCTCCATAAGTAAGAGAAGAGTCTAGCAACAGAGACCCTGGAAAGACTTAATGCCACCCACTGAAAAATGACTGAAGGGTGTGCGTAATTCAATAATATCAAATGCGGCACCAAAAAGCAGGAGACTGCACAAGGTAGGCTGTTATATAAGGAGTGAGCAACAAAAATAGTCAAGACTATCAGCTCTCCATTCAAAAAGAAAACATAATGAAAGGTTTCATATAAAATGAATTGTCAGTCAGACTACCGATAGTCCGTATCTCCACAACCAGACAGGGGTGACAGGATATGAAAATTATTCCATTGGTATTTACATATTCTAGTGTGCCAGCATTTCCTTAATAGGCACTCTAACTTGTGAAAAAAGGAGAAAAAGCAATAATTATGTGTTTTCTCTGTCTCTCTGCCTCATAAAAACATTAGGAGCGGCAGAAATAGGAGAAAAAATGGAAAAACTAGCGCGACCGAGCAGGAAAGCCGGCTCTGACGCGCCCTCAATTAAACAAAATGGCGGCCTATGCTGAGGTGCGTGTCGCAGGAGAGAAATATCACAGTAAAGGCTTAAAAGAAGCCAAAAAAAGAAAAATACCTTATCTCCCCGCGCTCGCGCACCAAATTCATCAGGGCATATTCTTCTTGTTCGCGAACTGCCGCCCGTAGCAAAGGAAAGTCTCCAGCGACGTACAGAGCCTCACGGACCTGCGGCCATCTTGCAGGCGGCTCGGCCACGCCCCCTCTTACTACGTTATGTTAATATCAGTTGTTACTTCAGTAACTTATACATTGGGAGTCATAAAATCACGGTAGTGCATTGGAGGTCTCTTTCTAAAAATGAATCTCAGTTTTAATATTAACTTTATTAAATTTTACTTAATATTTCGTTTAATTTACTTAACTTAATGTAATGTAATTTTACATTACCATCCCTGGAACCCTACAACCCCTTACGCCCCCCTAAATTCTACTTATCCCTGAACCCAAATAAAACTTACTACCCCTAAACATCAACTATCACTGAACCCTAAAAACCCTTTACGGCCTCTAAATAATATCCATCTGAAACCTAAAGATCCCTTCCTTGCCTTTAACTCTACCCATCGTTGGACCCTAAAAATCCAATACTACACCCCCACCATAAAAACCCAAACCTGGACTCACCCCAAAAACCCTCTGACCTTTCTTAAAAAATACTTCTCCCTACACCTTAAAAAAATATAAAGTCTGAAAACCATATACATTTGTATTTAATTAAATATTTCTTCAAATATTACAACTAAATCATAGTTAAAATGAATTAATATTCAAGCTACTTTCAATATTATTTACCTTTCATTTAATTACAAAAACATTAATTTCAACTTATAAAGTAACTACATTTAATTAAAAATTAATAATTTAGAACACTATTACAAATTAAAGACACCAATCTTTAACAATATGTATGCATACATAAATATATGTGTATTATCTACTGGGGGTCGCCAGTAGATAGTTATAGTTAGGACCTATTTTCCATAGGAAATCCGCAACATTCTATTCCCAATAACTTTGGCACCAGTTGACGAATCTTCACGAAATTTTCAAAACTCGTGGGGCGCTCTGGTCCGCTCCTATCCTGAAAGTCTCGGGGTGGATTCGTCAAGTGGGGGCCGAGAAAAAAGGGGGGTCCCAAAACGTGTTTTCCCCATGCAATTTTCCATAGGAACCTTTAGTCGTAGCTACAGCCCAAACTGCTGAACGGAATTACACCAAATGTGGCAAAAAGGTAGCCCTTGGTTCAGAGTCATGCCTTTTGGTTAAATGGTGTAAATCCGTTCAGGAGTTCCTGAGAAAATCAAAAGTAAAATCACATATATATCTATGGCCGCGGAGGATCCGCGCACCCTGAGCGCACCCTCCCGATCACGAGCTGTATGCTAATTGGCTGTCAACACTCCAAACCAGGAAGTGTTGGCAGCCATCTTGTTCCTCGGTAGAACCGAGGCACAGAAACAAGTGCGCAAAACGCAAAAAGGGGGCAGGGTAGAAACACCCTGACCCCCTAGGCCTGCTTTGGGGGTCCCACAAGGACCCACAGGGCCCAAAAAATTATTATTATATTTTTTTTAAATCGGCGGGATTCGCTTAGGATGTGCGGATCCCGCCGTGAAAAAAAAAACCCGAAGCGCGGGAGTTTGTTATTTGGCCCCCGGGTGGGCCAAGTCCTGGGGGCATGCGGGGGTTTATAAAAATAATTAGTGGGGGGGCCTCTAAGGCCCCCCCAAGCCCCGGGAACCGCCACCCCCAGGGCTTTCAATTCAAAATGGTGCAGGAGGGCACTCGGCCCTCCCGCAGCCCCGGGGACCTCCACCCCCCGGGGCTTCTTTTTTTTTAATTACAATTACCTGTGTGCGGGGGCTCGAGCCCCCTCACACGCCCCGGGGACCGCCACCTCCCCGGGGAACTAAATATTTAAATATGGGGGTCCGTTACGGACCCCCAGAGCCCCGGGGACCACCACCTCCCCGGGGCTTTGAAGATGTTGGGAGGGGCTTTGAGGTTAATTTGAGATGTCATCAGTGATGTCATCAGTGATGTCACTGACCATGTCATGAGTGATGTAATATGTCACGTCATCAGCAGTGCATTGCGGGGGCGCCAGTTATAGTTAGCTGAACTAACTATAACGGGGGAATTTCACGGGTTTTGTACGAGTTCAATGTCCAACTAACTATAACTGTCCCTAAAACCTATGGTTTTTTCAGTGAATTTCTAAGGTTTTTTAAATGCTAATTTCTAACTATAACGTGCCTGAAACCTATGCTTTTTTCAGTGAATTTCAAAGGTTTTTTAAATGCTAATTTCTAACTATAACATGCCTGAAACCTATGGTTTTTTCTGTGAATGTAGCGTGATTGTTGAATAAACAACTTTATGGCAGAAAATCTCCCCGTGTCGGTGCCGGTTTGTTGTTTAGCAAACGGTTATGGTGTTTATATATATATATATATATATATATATATATATATATATATATATATATATATTACCTGCTGGCGGTTGCCAGTATGTAGTTATAGTTAGGACCATTTTTTTATGTTTTCCCAATAACTTTGGCGCCGGTTGATGAATCTTCGCGAAAGTTTCAAAACTATTGATCAGCTCCGGTCAGCTCCTGTCTTAAAAGTTTCGGGGTGATTCGCCAAGCGGGGGCCGAGAACAAAGGGGTGTCCCAAAACGCGTTTTCCCCATGTTATTTTCCATAGGAAACTTTAGACAAAGCTACATCCCAAACTGCTGAACGGAATTACACCAAATTTGGCAAAAAGGTAGGTCTTGGTTCAGAAAGAGTCTTTTTGTTAAATGGTGTAAATCCGTTCAGTAGTTCTTGAGAAATTAGAAAAAGAAAAATTTTAGATATCTGGGGCAGCGGTGGGTTCGCGAACCCTCCCGACCACGAGCTTCATTCTAATTGGCTACCAACACTCCAAACCAGGAAGTGTTGGCAGCCATCTTGTGACTCGGTAGAACCGAGTCACAAGAAAACAGTAGAAAAAACATTAAAAAGGAAGAAAAGGGGGCAGGGTAGAAACACCCTGCCCCCTAGGCCTGCTCAGGGGGTCCCACAAGGACCCCCAGGGCCAAAAAAAGCAATTTTTTAAAAATAATTTCGGCAGAAATCGCGATGGGGTCGCGAATCCCGCTGAAATTATAAAAAAAAAAAAGAAGCGCAGGCTCCCGCGCTTTGTTTAAAAAAAGCCCCCGGGTGGCCAGGTCCCGGGGGCACTGTAAGTTCATTAGCGGGGGCTTACTGGAGGTACCTGGTGGGCTAGTTGGACCCCAGGGATCCTCAGGATTCAAGGGGACTTAATCCCCCAACTTAAAACGCGCCACGGGCGCGTTTGCAGAGTGGTGGAGAAAGGGGGCGGGCCTGTGTCCACCTCACAGCAATCCCACTGTGTGGGGCTTACTGGACGTAAGAGGTAGGCTAGTTGGCCCTTAAAGGACCCCCAGCAGCGAAGGGGACTTCAATCCCCATCCAAGAGTGCGTCAGGGAGCGCGTTTGCAGAGTGGTGGGCAAAGGGTGCGTGGCCTGCTATGAGAATTTAGCAATCCTGCTGTGTGGGAAGGGAGGGGGTGGGGCCTAATGTGACATGTGTGCAAACACGTCCTGTGGCATGTTTGAAGTTGGGGGATTAAGTCTCCTTGAATCCTGAGGGTCCCTGGGGGCCAACTAGCCCACCAGGTACCTCCAGTAAGCGCCACAGAGTTGCGTTGCAGAGAGGTGTAAAAAGAGGCGTGGCCTCGGACCACCTCTCTGCAACGCAGCTCATGGGCGCTTACTGGAGGTACCTGGTGGGCTAGTTGGACCCAAGGGACCCTCAGGATTCAAGGGGACTTAATCCCCCAACTTACAACGCGCCAGAGGGCCCATTTGCACAGTGGTGCAGGGAGGGGGCGGGGCCTGATGTGACAAGTGTGCAAACGTGCTCAGTAGCGTTTTAAGTTGGGGGATTAAGTCCCCTTGAATCCTGAGGGTCCCTGGGGGCCAACTAGCCCACCAGGAACCTCCAGTAAGCGCCACAGGGCTGCGTTGCAGAGAGGTGGTCCGAGGCCACGCCCCTTTTTACACCTCTCTGCAACGCAACTCTGTGGCGCTTACTGGAGCATGGCCTCGGAACACCTCTCTGAAACGCAGCTCTGTGCCGCTTCCTGGAGGTACCTGGTGGGCTAGTTGGCCCCCAGGGACCCTCAGGATTCAAGGGGACTTAATCCCCCAACTTACAATGTGCTAGGGGGCACATTTGCACAGCGGTGCAGGGAGGGGGCGGGCCTGATGTAAGAAGTTAGCAATCCTGCTGTGTGGGTTTTACTGGTGGTAATAAAAGGGATAGTTGGCCCCCAAGGTTGACGTTGAGGGCTAACTACTCCTCCTGTTACCTCCAGTAAATACCACACAGTGGGATTGCTAAGAGGTGTTTCGGAGGCCACGCTCACCTTTCTCCACCACTCTGGAAACGCGAGTGGTATGTTATAGTTAGAAATTAGCATTTAAAAAACCATTGCAATTCACTGAAAAAACCATAGGTTTCAGGCACGTTATAGTTAGAAATTAGCATTTAAAAAACCTTAGAAATTCACTGAAAAAACCATAGGTTTCAGGGACGTTATAGTTAGTTGGACATTTCTCTCGTACAAAACCAAAGAAATTGCCCCGTTATAGTTAGTTCAGCTAACTATAACTCGCGCACTCCGCAATGCACTTCTGATGACGTCACATATTACATCATTCATGACATGGTCAGTGACATCACTGATGACATCTCAAATGACATCACTGATGACATCATCCAGTGACTGTGTGTTTCTGTAAAGTTTAAATATGTTTTATATATATATGCCAAGGTGTATTGAAGAATGAGTGGGTGTATAAGTGTGTGGATCGAGGATTTTGTAGGTGCGTGACTGATTGTATAAGTGAGTGATTAAACATGTCTTACTGAATGCATGGGTTAGTGACTAAACTGTGTGAATGTCTGTATCAGTCTGTCTGTTGTTGTGTAAGCTGCTGCCTGGGTTGGTCAGTAGCTACATGAGTGTCTATATGGGCTACTGATTGGTTGCCTGAGTATTTGTATGGGTGCCTGAGTGTGTGTGTGGGTGGGTGGGAGGTGTGTGACTTTGTGCATAGATATGTGAGTGGTTGATTCACTGGGTGTATGGGTTCAAGAGTGCATGTGCAAACAGCTGTATGGGTGGGTGAGTGTGTGTATGGGTGTGTTGGTGAGAGAATGGATGTCTCAGTGGTCCATGTCCAAGTAACTACATATGTAAAAGGAAGTGTATGTGAGAGTTGGAGTATATAAATGACTATACATGAGAGTCAGTGATTGCGAGAGTGGCTGTATGGATGAGTGTGTACTTGTATCAGTGATTGTATAAGAGAGTAAGCATGCATTTGTTTCTGTTTGAATAAGTGATGTGGTGTGTGTATAACTGTATAGGTCAGTAAATGGAAGTGTGATTGATTCTTTGCATGACTGACTAGCTGTGTGAGTAACTCCATGGATGAGTGGTGGTGTGTGAGTGTCTGTATAGGTGTATGAGTGCTTATGATAGTGTTGTATTGAAGAGTGACTACATGTATGAGTGACTTTATGAGTGAATGAGTGGATGTGTGTGTAGACCTAGGAATCAGTGAGTGCGTATGTAGTAACTGGTATTGGTGTGTCGATGGTTTCGAAAATAGTAGTCTGTATTTTACAGTGGGTGTATCAAAGGTTATATTAGAGTGTGAGGAGGTGCATCAGATATTCACGTGGATGATGTCATCAGTGATGTCATCAGTGATGTCATTTGAGATGTCATCAGTGATGTCATTAGTGATGTCACTAACCATGTCATGAATGATGTAATATGTGACGTCATCAGAAGTGCATTGCGGGTGCGCGAGTTATAGTTAGCTGAACTAACTATAACGGGGCAATTTCTATGGTTTTGTATGAGAGAAATGTCCAACTAACTATAACGTCCCTGAAACCTATGGCTTTTTCAGTGAATTTCTAAGGTTTTTTAAATGCTAATTTCTAACTATAACGTGCCTGAAACCTATGGTTTTTTCAGTGAATATATATATATATATCAAAAACAACTCTCACACCATCTGGATAGAGAGCACGCACACGAAGCTGATGAACTTAAAGCTTCTTTATTTCATCCGGCCTGCTACAGCCCAGGAAGCACAGAGAGACGCGTTTCGGCTGTCGCAGCAGCCTTTGTCAATCCCATTTTTGGCGCCATCTTTGATTCATTATATACACTCTAAATGAATCGAAGACATAGAAGAAACATTGAGTCCTAATTATAAATAAAATGCAGCTTGAAGGTTAAAAGCCTGTAAACATAAATGCCCACATCACCAAATAAATAACTAGCATGCAAAAGTAATGCCAATTTCGTCTATCATAGACATAAATAAAGGACTACCTGTTATAGTCACGTAAATCGTGATGGCATACATCAGTCCCCAATTAACATGTCAATATTATCAGGTAAGCCCCTACATTCTTTTACTTTGCACGCATGATTCATCAAATTTTGTACTATATTAAAAACCTTTCAATGGCTGAATATTACAAATACGGACGATATTTAAAAGCCATCTTATATTGGTGCGCTAGCATATGCCGACTATCATATATCTTAATAAGTATAAGTGAGGATAGGGTGCAAAAAAGGCTTAGAAGTAATGAGAGCATTATACATTTCATTTATGACAGCTCAAAAAAGTCACAACCCACAACGTGATAGCCATCAGGTGACGTGCATGTGCACACCCAAGCCTAAGCTCATAGCCATAGGGCACTCTGCGGCGGGAAAGTTCCCCCATATTGGATGTAGAGAGTAGTATGATCCATACATAGTGTCTCTTGTGCCCGGCATGACTCGAGACAAGCACCGCTCTAATAATGCCACGTTGGTAAGTCAAATATCAACAAATGTCAAAAAGTTTTTTCACAAATGCCGAGCACCACTTCCTCACATCTTTTTGGAACTACCCAGCAAGTAATAAATCGGAACAAATGCAATTTTTACAAATCCATGGCTGTGGGAGGCCACATTGAGACAAAAATGGTCCAAGCAGTACCAGCCTCACCGTTAAGCATCGGCTTTCACGGTGCCCACGACACTACACTCTGGTGCAAGTACAAACATTTATTTTTCCTGCCTTGGCAAAAACAGTTACACCAACATGCTTCGGTGCTCACGCACACCTTAGTCACGATGCTGACCATGTATCACATAACTTCATTTAACAAAACTGTTGTCAACATAGTGGAAGGATAATCAAAAACATCTTTGTGTTTAGTTGCCTTCTTGAAGTGGCTTCAGTGCATGAGTAAACATATTTTAAATAATTCAAATCATTGTTCCATAGCTCCCTTGTAAAAGTATATATATATTCATTACAAATGCATTTGCCTTAATGCAAGTTTTACAGTTGAATATAATTCATAAGTTTTGTTCATTCTTAAACACATGGGGGCCATATTTAAACATGTTTACAAATCTCTTTGTGTTTCACCCAAGTGGGCTTATGTTGTTTTTTATGATAATCTTCCTTAATTTTATCTTGGCCCTTTATGTATATATTCCATTGTGCCAGCATGGTTATATTCTTATTAGTCTTATCCAACTTAACTGTACAACATTAAACATATACTTTCAAAATTAGTGTGGGGGAGGCCCGTATGGCCTCCCTCGCAGCCCCAGGGACCACTACCTCCCAGGGCTTTATGCATTAAGAAAGCGGGGGCCACACAGAACCCCTCACAGCCCCAGGGAGCGCCACCTACCTGGAGCCTTAGTCAAAATAAATGAGGAGGGGTGCATAGCCACCTGCAGCCCCAGGGACCACCAACTCCCCAGAGCTCAAATAATGTAATTGAGGGGGTTCGTTGCAAACCCCCAGTCCCGGAGACCATCACCTCCCCGGGACTAAATGAAACAAAGGAGGGGGGCCGCGCGGTGCTACCTGCTGGAGCCAAAGATGGCCCTGGGGACTGTCATCCCCCAGGGCCGGCTCCTGCTGTATCCTGGGGAGCCAACCCCTGATACATAGCTGTTTGCTATGGCTTGGCAGGAGCTTTACTGCTCCTGCCAAGCCATAGCAAACTGCTCTTGCTTTCAGCAAGAAAAAGTATTGATGCTCTCACTTGCTGAATGTGAGCACAATTGCTCTGACAGAGAGGGAGCTGCATGCTAGCACTCCCTCTGTGTTAAAGCAATGCCGGATCCCGCAGGAGGCGAGGAGCCGGCATGGACCGCTGGGGCCTTCAGGCTTCCCCCACGGTCCCCAACTGTACAAAGTGGATGCTTTGGGTGGGACCAGGGCACCCACTCTGCAGGCCATGCCTCGAGGGATGGGATCCCAGGGCCGAAATTGGCCCAGGAGGGGGGCCACATGGCCCCCACCCCTTGTTTTTTAATTTAAAACTAAGGAAAAAGCCGGGCCCCGGGATGGGGGCTGCTCAGCCCCCTCCCTTTAAATATTATTTTTTAAAGGCTGTGCCCTCGGTGATGGGGTCCCTGGGGCCCAAATAGGCCCAGGGAGGCGGCCATTTGGCCTCCTCCCTTAAAGTTATTAATACAATCAGCCCTGGGAGATGGGGTCCCTGGGGCCACGCGGCCCCCCTCCCTCATTCAAAATAGGTCTGGACCCGGGGGATAAATAAAAAATAAAAAAATACCTGGAATTCGCTGGAGGCCCGCCTGCTTTCTTCACCTCTCTGCAAAGTGCCTCCTGGTGCACTGCTGGTTGGGGGATGAAGTCCCCTTGGCTGCTGAGGGTCCTTGGGGGCCAACAAGCTCTTCTGTTGCCTCTAGTAAGTCCCTGTGAGAGGGACGGGTGGAAGAAAAAACGAGGAGGCCAAAGTCGGGGCTCAATGATGCTAGGATTTATTTAGGTAAACCAAAATAGTGGCAGTATAAGCATGGATGGGATCTTCCCCGTTTCCTTGTTGCTGTGGCTGCTGTCTTTCTCCACCTCAGGTCGTTCTTCTTTGGTGGTTGTCCCGGGAGGCTCATGAAGGAGAGGAGAAACAAAACAGAAAGGGGCGGTAAGTTAACCCGATCCTTGATAAGACAGGCAGGATAGAACACTTCACCTCTCCCGCGGGTCGGTAGGCATGCAGACTCCAAAAAGGGAAAAGAAAATGGAACAAATGAAAAAAAAAAGCCAAAGTTTGGTCTCGTGACCTTTCGGTACAAAGGTCTTTTGGGAACGCTTTCTGCGTTTGTGGGGGGGGTTTACGTGAAGTTTATCAGTGCAGGGTAGGTCGGTGACAGAGCGTGAGGGGTCGGGCACTGTGCAGGAAAACGGTGAGGACAGCAATAACTACAGTGATCCCTCATTGATATTCCCCCGTTCCCCTTTTCCCTCCCTTTACTCCCTCCCTTCACTCCCACCCAAGTCACATACCGCGTCAGCCGCAACTCTCCTGAGTTGCGGCGGCTCTCCAGCGTCCTCCGGGGGTGTCCAGCACTCGTCCGACCAGACTTCCGGACCTCCGCCTTCGTCAGGATCTTGAGGGTCGAAGCTTTCCGGGATCTCCTCTTCGTCACTCGCAGGTCTCCACTCTCATTCAGGCTCTCACAGCACGGCGTCCTCGTTTTCCTGCTCCTTCTCTTCTGGGCTCAGCGTGCTTTCCGGGATTCCAGGGACCTCCTTAAGGGGCCGGGGCCCGCCTCTCCTGTTTTCCATTGGTTGAGCACTCCCAGCTGGGCAACGCGGTCCTGTACGCAAGAGGTAGTAGGTAGAGTTAACCCTTGCTTCCCTGGCCTCTTTGGACGTTCATTTACATCTACCACGTTTGGATAATATGACAATAGGGGCTGCTTCTCGGTGTCCCCGTCGTCCCTCTCACATCCCCCTTCCCTAACTTTATTGCTGGCAAGAAAAGAGTCGAGGGGGTATCATGACAGGTAATCCGCATTGGTTTGTTCTTTCCCCTTTCGGTGTAGTGTAGAAAAACGGAAGGGCTGAAGCATCAGAAACCACCTCATGACTCTGTCATTGTGTCCCTTGTTGCGGGAAAGCCATTCCAAGGCAGCATGGTCTGTATATAGGGTGAACTCCCTCCCTTCTAGGTAGTATCGGAGGGTTTCAATCGCCCATTTGATGGCTAAAGCCTCTTTTTCTATCACCGAATACCTCTTCTCGCATGGAAAGAGTTTTCGGCTGATATATAAAATGGGTCGTTCTTGTCCTTGTGAATCAGTCTGGGACAGTACAGCCCCTAGTCCTTGTTCCGATGCATCCGCTTGGAGGATGAAGGGCTTTCTGTAATCGGGACTCATGAGCATGGGCTTAGTGGTAAGAGCGTTTTTCAAGTCTTGGAAGGCTAGCTGGAGTTTAGGGGAGGGCTGGCGTAATTCCTTCTCGGTGTTTACACGTTTTTGCAGGAGGTCTGTTAAGGGGGCCGCTTTTTGTGAAAAATCTGGAATGAACCGTCTATAATACCCCAGGAGGCCTAAGAAGGCCCTTAGCTCTTTTTTTGTCTGTGGGAAGGGGACGTTTGCTATGGCTGTGACTTTCTCGTTCTGGGGTTTTATGAGCCCTTCCCCAAGCAGATATCCAAGATATTTCACCGACCAGGCAGCCAGCCGGCTTTTGGCGGGGTTGATAGTGAGGCCCCCCTCTCCTAAAGTCTGAACGACTGTGGTAAGATGTTCTAAATGCTGTTCCCACGTGGCACTGTATATCACTATGTCATCAATGTATGCCACCGCATACTCAGCACAAGGTCTCAATAGGTTGTTCATCAGCCTTTGGAAGGTCGCCGGAGCCCCGTGCAACCCAAAGGGTAGCACGGTGAAATGATATAGCCCTCCAGGGGTTGAGAAGGCGGTCTTCTCCCTATCTGCTTCTTTCAAGGGGACCTGCCAGTACCCTTTGCATAGGTCTAGGGTACTGATATACCGGGCCTTTTCCACCATTTAGTCTACTCGTGGTAGCGGTAACGAGTCGAATTGCGAGATTTTATGGATCTCACGAAAATCGATACAAAACCTGATGGACCCATCAGGCTTTGGTACCAACACGATGGGTGAGTTCCACTCACTTCTTGATGGTTCTATCACCCCCATATGGAGCATCTGTTGTACCTCCTGATTCACGGCCTGTCTACTGGACTCAGGGAGACAGTATGGACGTAGTTTCACTTCTTTCCCTGGGTGCGTCGTAATGGAGTGCTCTATCAGGGTAGTTCTACCCGGGGTGGTGGAGAACACTGCTTGTAGGGGCCATAAGCAGGAATCCAGGGCGTTCCGCTGCTCTTTAGTTAGCTCGGGATCTATACTTTGGTGGTATAATGGGGAGGGATTCTTGGTTAAGGACACTGGGGTAGGAACCCCCCCTCCCATTTCTTCAACAGATTTATGTGATAACTCTGTGTGTTGTCTTTTCTTGTGGGATCCATCTCGAGACGGTAGGTTACGGGTGTGACTGCCTCAATGACTCTAAAGGTGCCCTGCCACTGCCCTAGGAGTTTGTGATCAGAGGTAGGCATCATGAGAAGAACGTAATCGCCCACACTTAGTACACGTACTTTGTGTTTTTTTGTCATATTGTTGTTTTTGGTTTTCCTGGGCGTTTTCCATATGCGTTCTACATATGCTGCGTATCTCCTGGAGATGGGTTTTAAGGCTTAGGACGTATTCTGGGAGAGGTTTGGTCCCCTCGGGCTTCCCTTCCCACTCCTCCCGGGCCATATCCAGTAGGGCGCGGGGCTGCATACCGTACAACAATTCAAACGGGGAATACCCTGTGCTTTTCTGGGTCTTACCCCGTATAGCAAGAAAGGCGAGAGGCAACATGTCCTCCCAACGGCGGGTCTCGAGGTCTAACAGCTTTTTTAACGTGGTTTTAAGGGTGGCATTATATCTCTCTACCAACCCATCAGTCTGGGGGTGGTAAGCCGCCGTGCGTATTTGTTTTATACCCAGCTGCAAGCACACCTGCTTCATAAGCCGAGAAACGAAAGGCATTCCCTGGTCTGTTATTATCTCCCGGGGAAACCCCACCCTGGAAAATATGTTCACCATGGCCTTGGCTATCTGCTGAGCATTGGGATGTCGGAGTGCCACTGCTTCGGGGAAACGGGTGGCGTAGTCAACCACGACCAACACATATCTGCAACCACTTTGGGAGGGAAGCAAGGGACCGATAATATCCAACCCCACTCGTGTAAATGGCTCTTCAAAAATGGGTAGGGGAGGTAAGGGGGCTTTAGGGGGCAGGGACCTACTGTTCTTTTGGCAGATCGGGCACTCCCTACAGTACCGCCAAATCTGCTGATATATTCCCGGCCAAAAGAACTGACCCAGAATAGCTTTTTCTGTCTTTTCCTCCCCGAAGATGGCTGTGTGCAAGGAACATCACCTTCACACAGTAGGATTGGGGCACTAGTAACTGAAGAGGCTGGTCTCTCCCCCCCTTTCTATACACCAACCCTCCTTTGGTAATGAACTGGGGACCTATATGGTCGGGGTCTTCAATGTCGGTGGCCCGGTTCCAGGCTTCTCTCAAGGTGGTGTCTTCCCTCTGAGCTGCAAAGAATCCCTTGTCATACTGCCACAGTGGTTCTTCTCTAGTCTGGGTTAAGGCAATCCTGGTCCAGTCTCTCTTTTCTCTTTTTTTCTGTTTCCCGCTTTTCGGGACCTTCTCGGGAGGACAGGCTAGGTACGGTTCTTGAGAGAAGGGAGCGGATTAACACCAGTCGTCCTGGTTAACACCGGTCTCCCGCACCAGTGCGGACAGATATGGATAGTCTGAACCAAGGATCAATGGCTCTGGCAAGCGAGGTACCAACCCCACCCGCAGAGATACAGGCTTAAAGGAGGGTCCGTGCTGCACCTGTACATCGGTGGTAAGATACCGTTTGTTGTCACCGTGCACGCATTGTATGTTCACTACTCCCGTGGTTTGGGTGACCCCCCCTGGAACGGCAGCAGGCTGTATTACGCTCTGGAGGCAGCCTGTGTCCATCAGGGCTTGTCTATTCTCCCCATTTACTCTGACAGTCCTGTGATAAGAGGGCTTCCTGCCCATGAGGTTACAATAATACGAGCGAGTGAGCCCAACTTCCATCGGTTCCTCTTTCTGGGGACACACTCGAGCGATGTGGCCATAAGCACCACAGGCAAAGCACTGGGGTCCTGGGTGCGGTTGGGGTCGGAAGGGAGTAGGTACAGGGTGTGGTAGCACAGTCACTGTGTCCTGTCAGCGGGGCAGGGGTTTTTTGTTTGCTCTGGGAGGGCCCCCGCTTGTCTGTTTCCAGTGATGTTCATCCTTGCCCCGTTGGCGCTCTTGAGCTCGGTTATAGGCGCCAGCAATCTCTATAGCCCGTTCGAATGTCAATTGGGTGTGCTGCCTAACCCATTTTTGTACAGGGGGATACAGGGAGGAAAGGAATTGTTCCAGATAGATCCTTTCCATGATTTCCTCCTTGGAGGACGTCAGGGGTTTTAACCATCGGTCGACCAGGTCTCGGACACGGTAGGAAAGAGTTTGTGGGGTCTCTTGAGGGCCCTCCTTCACTTGTCTCAGACGGATCCGATAGGTTTCTTCGTCTATGCCTAGGCTTTCTAGGATGTCCTTCTTTATGTCCTCATGGGGGTAAGGCCGAGGGGGTTTGCTGCTTGATAGGCCGCTTGCATGTCGCCTGACAACAGGGGTCCCAGATATTGCCCCCACTTATCTCCGGACCATCCTGCTGCCTTTGCCATCCTCTCAAAATTGGAAAAAAAAATCGGGGTCCTCTCCGCTGATGTACTTTTGGAGAACCACAGATGGAAGGGTGGTGTAGCCCCTCTGTTGACCCAGAGTGTCGGCCAATCGTCCAATCGTTGTTTCTTGTGTCTGGCTTTGTTCCGACAGGGTCTTATGGAGCTTCTCTCTGTCTTCCTCAGCGACCGCCAGGAATTTTTCCATGACACGGCCCAGCCTTTCCTGCCCCTCTGCCATCTTCTGCATTGCGGCCTCCATCTTCCCTGATCCCACTTCTGACACCAGGTGTGAGAGGGACGGGCGGAAGAAAAAACAAGGAGGCCGAAGTCGGGGCTCAATGATGCTAGCATTTATTTAGGTAAACCAAATTAGAGGCAGTATAAGCGTGGATGGGATCTTTCCCGGTTCCTTGTTGCTGTGGCTGCTGTCTTTCTCCACCTCAGGTCGTTCTTCTTTGGTGGTTGTCCCGGGAGGCTCACGAAGGAGAGGAGAAACAAAACAGAAAGGGGCGGTAAGTTAACCCGATCCTTGATAAGACAGGCAGGATAGAACCCTTCACCTCTCCCGCGGGTCGGTAGGCATGCAGACTCCAAAAAGGGAAAAGAAGATGGAACAAAAGGAAAAAAAAGCCAAAGTTTGGTCTCGTGACCTTTCGGTACCAAGGTCTTTTGGGAACGCTTTCTGCGTTTGTGGGGGGGGGGGGGTTTACGTGAAGTTTATCAGTGCAGGGTAGGTCGGTGACAGAGCGTGAGGGGTCGGGCACTGTGCAGGAAAACAGTGAGGACAGCAATAACTACAGTGATCCCTCAGTGATATTCCCCCATTCCCCTTTTCCCTCCCTTTACTCCCTCCCTTCACTCCCACCCAAGTCACATACTGCGTCAGCCGCAACTCTCCTGAGTTGCGGTGGCTCTCAAGCGTCCTCCGGGGGTGTCTACCACTCGTCCGACCAAACTTCCGGACCTCCGCCTTCGTCAGGATCTTGAGGGTCGAAGCTTTCCGGGATCTCCTCTTCGTCACTCGCGGGTCTCCACTCTCGTTCAGGCTCTCGCAGCGCGGCGTCCTCGTTCTCCTGCTCCTTCTCTTCCGGGCTCAGGGCGCTTTCCGGGATTCCAGGGACCTCCTTAAGGGGCCGGGGCACCGCCTCTCCTGTTTTCCATTGGTCGAGCACTCCCAGCTGGGCAACGCGGTCCTGTACGCAAGAGGTAGTAGGTAGAGTTAACCCTTGCTTCCCTGGCCTCTTTGGACGCTTGTTTACATCTACCACGTTTGGATAATATGACGATAGGGGCTGTTTCTCTGTGTACCCGTCGTCCCTCTCACAGTCCCACACAGTGGGATTGATGAGAGGTCTTCGGAGGCCTTGCCTCTTGTTAGACCTGGCATCCTTGGTGTGCGTTTCCCCTGTATTTTTGCCTTTGCCGCCTGTGTTTTTACTATGTGTTGGTCTAGATGCTTTGGACACTTTGCCACTGCTGTTCAGTGCCAAAGTGCAAGTGCCCCCTCTGCAAATTGTTGTCATGGATTAGTGTTTCCATAATTGGCTTTTTTGGTTTACTGTTAAGTCCCTAGTACAGTGCACTGTGTATGCACAGGGCCTGTAAACCAAATGCTGCTAGTGGGCTTGCAGCACTGATTGTGGCACCCACCCAAGCAGCCTTGCAGTGTCTGTGTGCAGTCTGGTACTGCCATGTCGACCTCGCAAGTGCACCCACTTGCCATGCCCTAACCTTCCCTTTTCTATCATGTGAGTCACCCCTCAGGTAGGTCCAATGTACCCCTGTGGGCAGGGTGCAGTGTATGTGAAAGATAGTACATGTCCTGATGTGTGTGGCATGTACTGGTAGTGAAATACTGCCAATTTCGTTTTTCACTATTGAAAGGCTATTTGTCCCATTGGATAGAATGGGAATTCATTTATAACATTTTATAAATATAACTCCCCATTGGGACAAGATAGAAAGGTAAAGTTTAGTATGCCTGAACTCAGCATATAAAGATGCATCTTTTAGTAAGGATGATTTTTACATTCTGTGTTTCGAAAACACCACTTTTAGAAAGTAGGTATTTTCTTGCTTAGCTATCCTGTGTGCCTCTGCTAGGTTTGTGTATTGACTGCCTGGCTTTGGAGTGACAGGGGCTGGGGATGTGCATTCTGTTCAGACAGCCACTTGCGGGGGGTGAGGTGTGTCCTGCCTTTCCAGGGCTGGACTGAAAAGACCTGGGCCGCATTCAGAGTAGGGGGAGGAGATTTTTTTCACACCTGAATGGGCCTGGTCTGCCTTGGACAATACTGTCTCCACCTCCTTCCAGGAAGCTGCACCAGAGAGGACAGAACTGGTTTTGGCTGGGCAAAGAGCTTCTTTGCCACCAGAGAACAAAATAATTTGTGCTATACAAAGTGGGGCCCAGACCCCAGATGTTTAGATTACTTCGGGAATTCAAGAGGAACCTTTGCCAAGGAGAAGAGCTAGAGAAACTGAAGGAGAAGTACTGCCCCTTTGCTGTGTGCTGTTTGGGGGTTGGCCTGCAGTAGCTGGTTCCACCAAGGAGAGGGTAAAGACTTTGCTGTGTGCTGTATCTCCTGCTTGAGGAAGATCTCCAAGGGCTTGAAGTAGAGCTTGCCTCCTGTTCTGAAGTCTCAGGGATACAAAGACTTCACCACCAGCTCCCCTGAACTTCCTTGCTGGGAGTTCTAACCTCCAAGGAGGTGCCTGTTGCTGAATTGGGCATCTGGAGGTTGTTCCTGCAGTTGGGAGCTGGAAAAGAAACACAACTTCAAGAAGCGTGATGCATCCTCACCTGTTTCGGATGCATTGCAGAAGAAACCGATGCAGCGCCTGTCTGCGGCTCGAGAATTCGCCGAACGTCACATCGAGGTCACCGATCTGCAAAGGCCAAGATCACATCACTGATTCCGATGCAGGCCCTGCTGTGCGGCTGTAAGAACCAACGCATCGTGGGACCACGGCTGAAGAAACCAACACAACGCCGTTGCTGCCGCCGCATCGAGAACCAACGCATCCCCGATCATCACGTCGCAGCGGGGCACGCAGTCTATGAGAACGCTGGGTTCGCAGTAAGAAAACGACGCATCACCTCCATGCTCATTAAGAAACTGATGCATCAACTCCCCTTCAGTAAGAAACCGATGCATCACCTCCCCTGCGTGGCAGTAAGGAACCGACGCATCATCTCCCCTGGAGTAAGGAACCCACGCAACACCTCCCCTGCGGCTATTTTTGTTTATGATTGTGACGCATCCAAGGTACTTTGTGTTGAAAGTGTCGCAACTATAGTTTGCTATGAACAGAACTGTTTCTACCTCTTAAAAGTCATATTTTGATAACTGTATTGTGGATTTTTGTTGTTTTGGTCTTGTTTGATTTAGATAAAGATTACTTATTTTTCTAAACCGGTGTGGTGTCCATTTGCAGTCTTTTCACTGTGTTATTGTATGTTTCCACAAATGCTTTACACACTGCCTCTGAAATAAGCCTGTCTGCTCATGCCAAGTTACCAAGGGGGTGAGCAAGGGTTGTTTTAGAGGTGTATCCCCCTTACCCGGACTAGGAAGAAGGGTCCCTACTTGGACAAAGTTGCAAACCATTACCAAATAGAGACCTCCATTTCTAACATTGGTGGTCAGTGGCGAGGATCAGGACTTGCATTTGTGCCTTACATACAATGATTGGTGTAGACTACTAGTATAGTGCAGACCATCACGCGACCACATACAATTGGTGGAACTTTTTCTTTTTGAACATTTTATTTTTGCAACTTGAGAACTGACAATTTTCACCATGACCAAGCCAGCATCAATTGCATCTGTGGATATTGAGTTTGAAGAGGATAGGGTTGAAACCTACACTGTTCCCCAATTGAAAGCAAAAAGTTTAAAATCTCAGTAAGATGCCTCACCAGAAAGGAGGAATACCAAAAGGCGCTGAGGGCCTGGTTGGAATCAAGGGATGCCAGTGAGCATACCGAGGAGCCTATGGTGGAGGCAGAGAATTTAGATGGGCAGCAGGATGGACTTTTGGGTCTGCCTGGAGGGAGGTTACCTTCCAGTGGGGGCAGCAGTGTGTCTTCAAAGGGGCTGTCTCCAGAGGAGCTGGAGGACAGAGAGAGAGGAGCAGAGAGCATGAGTTGGAGCTCACAAAGCTCAGCCTGGGGAAGGAGGATAAGGAATTGGAGTTAAAGAGGCAGAAATTGGTCCTGGAAGAAAAGAGGATGCTCTTAGAGCATGAGAGAGGTTTAAAGGAACTGGACATAAAGGCCAAGAGTGTGGCACCCAGTTCCAATGGTGGCATCTTGTCATCAGTGTCTGGAGCAGGGAGAGTGTATATCCCCAAGGAAGTCACCAAAGATTATATGAAGAGTGATGGCATTGGTCAGTGGTTCAGGGGGTATGAGGTAGCAATGAGGTCCCATAGAATCCCTGAGAGAGACTGGGGAGCAGGGCTATGGAGCCGCTTTGTGACAGAATGGAGGGATACCTTGCTAGCCTTACCAGGTGAGGAGCAAATGTGTTATGCTCCTATGAAGGAAGCCTTAATCAGGAGATATGGCTTGACCCCAGACGTTTATAGGCAGAAATTTAGGGCCTGTAAGAAGCTTGAATCAAACACTTGGGTGGAGTATGTTTGCTATTTTTGCAGAGCACTGGATGGTTGGGTGAAGGGTAGCCAGGTAAATGATTTTCAGGGGCTCTATGATTTGGTGGCATGGGAGCACTTGTTTGGTAGTTGTTTTCCAGAGCTACACCAGCATTTGATTGACAGTAAGCTGACTGACCCCAGGAAGTTTGCTGTGGAGGCGGACCGCTGGGTCAGTGCCAGGGTCCACAAAGGTCATGTGGGAGACTCTGCCAAAGGTGGGCAGGGTCCCCACCAGAAGAGTAGGGGGGCAAGTGTAAACAGAAGGAGTTCCAAAAAGGGCCCTACAGTAATTCCCAAGGGAACCAAGGGAAAGGTTCCCAGCCCCCCGGTGGTAAGAAGCCATGGGTCTCTTCAGGTAAGCCTGCAGTGAAGGGTCCCCGCAAATGCTTTGCTTATGATCAGGTGGGTCACTTAATTGGGTATCCTAATTGTCCTAAGTATACACCTGCACCCACAAGTGCACCGCCCCATGGGTTGACTAGTGTAGCCTTGGAGTAAGAGTTGGGTACCAGGAGGGGTGGGATCTCTGCACTAGAGTTGACCCTGGCCTCACTAGGAGACAGTGAGATTGTCCCAAGGACTCACCTGCCTGCTAACACTAAGAAATACGGGCAGTGGGTGACCATCAATGGCCATAGGGTGCAGGCTCTAAGCGACACTGGAGCCAGTGTGACAGCTGTCAGTTGTCGACTAGTGTCTGAAGAGCAGGTGGTCCCCACCGTACTTTACCCAGTAGTTGCAGCTGACAACTCGGAGTGCTTCTGCAAATTGGCACAGGTTCCATTTGAGTGGGGGGGAGGGTCTCAGGTACCTTGAAAGTAGTTGTGAGGCCAGCCATGCCTATTGACTGTTTGCTAGGCAACAATCTGGAGAGTTCGCCTTGGGAGAAGGGGAAACGTAATTCTCATTTGGAGATGTTGGGTCTGCCTGAGTGGGTGTGTGTGACCACCCAGTCTATGGCAGCCGGTAAGGGCAATCAAGAGGACCTGGAGCCTGGAAGAATAGCCAGGTGCCTGCCAAAAAGAGAGGAGGCAGGGGGCCCGGGAAACTGGCCCCTGAAGTGCCCATGGTCCAGGAAGAGGCAGACCTTGAGGAGGGTGCCCTGGAGCCTACAGGGGAGCAAGTGGCCGAACTGGGGGACCTGCCTGAGCTGACCTTTTGGCAGCATGAAGGGGCCCCTCCAGGGAGGAATTCTGCAAGGAGCAGCAGGAATGCCCTTCTCTTGTTGGTTTGTGGCAACAGGCTGCAAGCCAGGAAGCAGGTGATCAGTCTGGGTCACATTGGATTTACTGTGAGAATGGTCTCCTACATAGTGAGCCTAAGGTTGCTGAGCCTGTTTCAGCCCGTGTGCTGGTGGTACCCCAGCACTTCAGAGCCTTCCTACTGGGTCTGGCTCATGATATGCCTCTGGCAGTGCATTTGGGGCAGGACAAGACCTTTCAAAGGCTTGTCAACCACTTTCACTGGCCCCAAATGTGCAAGGATTCTGAAACTCAATGTAGGGCTTGCCAGACTTGCTAGGCAAGTGGTAGGAGTGGAAGGAAGTGCAAGGATCCTCTCCAGCCTTTCCCTGTCATCAGCACCCCTTTTGAGAGGGTGGGCATCAACATTGTGGGACCTCTGGACCGCAAGACAGCCATGGGCAACAGGTTCATCCTGGTCTTGGTGGACCATGCCACCTGATACCCTGAGGCCATCCTTCTCCAGACTGTGATGGCATCCATGGTGAGTTGGGCATTGATGGGGATCTTCTTCCACGTGGGATTCCCCAGAGAGGTGGTGTATGACCGGGGGACCAACTTCATATCTAGGTATATGAAGTACCTGTGGCAGGAGTGCAGTGTTACCTATTTTTTCACCACTCCTTACAACCCCCAAGGTAACGGGCTGGTTGAGAGATTAAACAGGACCCTGAAGGCATGTTTATGGGTCTTGGTGAACCCATGAGGCATAAGAAACCGACGCATCACCTTCCCTGTGGCTGGTTTTGTTTATGATTGTGATGCATCCAAGGTACTTTGTGTTGAAATTGTCGCAACTATAGTTTGCTATGGACAGAACTGTTTCTACCTTTTAAAAGTCATATTTTGATAACTGTATTGTGGATTTTTTCGTTTTGGTCTTGTTTGGTTTAGATAAAGATTACTTATTTTTCTAAACCGATGTGGTGTCCATTTGTTGTATTACTGTATGTGTGCACAAATGCTTTACACACTGCCTCTGAGATAAGCCTGTCTGCTTGTGCCATGCTACCAAGGGGGTGAGCAGGGGTTATTATAGAAGTGTATCCCCCTTACCCTGACTAGGAAGAAGGGTCCCTACGTGGACAAAGGTGCAAACCATTGCCAATTAGAGACCCCCATTTCTAACACCCCCTTTCTACACCACTCTACAAACGTGCCTCCTGGCACACTGCTGGTTGGGGGATGAAGTCCCCTTGAATGCTGAGGGTCATTGGAGGCCAACAAACCCTCCTGTTACCTCTAGTAAGTCCCAAACAACCTGATTGCTGAGAGGACTTCAGATGCCACGCCCCCTTTTTCTACCACTTTGCAAACGCGCCTCCTGGAGCAGTGTTGGTTGGGGGATAAAGTCCCCTTGGCTGTTGAGGGTCCTTGGGGGCCAACTACCCCTCCTGTTACCTCCAGAAAGTCCCACACAGCGAGAGTGCTGAGAGGTTGTTGGAGGCCACACCCCTTTCTCCACCACTCTGCAAACGCACCTCCTGGCGCACTGCTGTTTGGGGGCTGAAGTCCCCTTGGCTCTAGGGGGTCTTTGGGAGCCAACTACCCCTTCTGTTATCTCCAGTAAGTTCCACAGAGCGCAATTGGTGTGAGGACTTTGGAGGCCACGCCCCCTTTCTCCACCACTCTGCAAACGCACCTCCTGCCACAATACTGGTTGGGGGATGAAGTCCTCTTGGATGCTGAGGGACCTTGGGGGCCAAGAAGCACACCTGTTACTTCCAGTAAGTCCTTTACAGCTGCGTTCCTGAGAGCTGGTCGGAGGCCCCGTCCCCTTCCATGGGCGTAGGAAGCGTGGTGGTCGCGGGGGATATATCCCCCCCAGATTTTGGAGTGGGAGGGATGTGGGGCACAAGGATGGGGGATGAGGGGATGAAAGGATTTCCCCTCTCCTGTCTCTGGCAGGGCCATTGGTACGTCCAAGCGCGAGTGCTTTAGACGTGCTAATGGCCCTGCACTTGACTTGTGACCTTCCCTTTTGTGGTGTGCAAAAGCTCAAAGAATTTTTCACACCTCGTCCTCGCTACCCCTGCCTGCAGTCTGAACTTACAGGACTTGCTGTCTGTATCCTGCCCCTCCTCAGCTGGGACCCTACCTCATTTGAATGTTCCACCCTGCTCAATTCAGCCACTCAAAGCCTAATGTTTTGTTAAAATATTTATCTTGAGCAGTTGAACCTCGCCCTGGAACATGAGAACAATTAGCATCAGACATAGTCTAAGCACACATCTTGCATTATGTTGTGTCAGATGTGTTTGTCTGTCCTAATGTTTACGCAAATAACAATTTAAATACCACTATTTTGTCTTATTTCTTATATAACGCTACTCAACCCAATCCAGGGTGTCGGAGCGCTTTAAATCACACATACATTTACAATAAACCATATGTGTGTAAATCAATTTACAGGACGTGTTACATAAGTTAGTGGGGGTTACAAGGTGTAGGAGTCACATGTCCTTTCCTTTATAATTCGCTGTGCTATATTAGAAGGATAACAATTTATGAACTGCAAGTAACTAAAGGATCTCTGTGTTAAAAGCAATAACCCTCTTACCCATCTACATAAAACAAAAATCCGTCTTCCGTGTATCACATGATGTGCTTTGCGTGAGACATCTTAACCCTCTATGCTACATTGAATCAAAACTGGGACTAGATAAAACACCTGTCTCTCCAGCAAGAGCATTAACCGCCAGAGTTATCTTGCCATTATCATTATTAATTCCTGCGATTTACTGGGTACATAAAGATCTATGCAGCAGGTGCCTTAACCCCATAAGATATTTCAAAATGCAGACTTTGCAACCAATTAAGCAGAACAGATATACAGCCACATTTCTCCTTGTTGCCAATTTCTTTCAGGCAGATTAATAAATAAATGTATAAGTGGGGGCCTAGATCTTGCACCGGGGTTGCATCACTTTTTGGCACAACTCTAATTTGTTAAATATTGTAATGTGCTCAAATGTACTCATGATAGACCTGCTTAACATATGCAAGGTGTTAGAATCTGATGTAATTTTTTGTGATATAACTCCCTGTGAGGTCATGGGCTGTGATGTCACGTGCGATGTCATGCGCCTTGATGTTACTTAAATACTGCCTAACTTGGGGGTCCATTACGATGGCGGCCGGACAAAGTCCGCCCGCCACCATAACGGAATGCGGGACCATCCGCCAGGGGTGCGGTGGTCCCACACCTGCAATTAGGATGCCACCGCCACTGTGGCAGTGACATCCCCCATTCCCAGCATTGTGGCGGGCGGTGCTCACAGCACCGCCCGCCACAATGTTGGAAATGCACGTTGTGCATTTGCATGCACAAGGTGACAGGCACCGTGTGGTGCCTGCCACCTTGTGCATGCAAATGCCATGTGCACCCTCCACCCCCTCAACACCCTGGGGGCCCGCAACGGGCCCCCAAAAGCAAACACCGTATGCCTGTCCATGAAAGGCTGCTCTCCGCATACATCTTAATATGGATGGCGGTGTCTTGCAGACACCGCCACCATATTAAAGGTGTTTTCCGCCCGGTCGACTTGTCGACCGGCGGAAATGCGGCGGACGGTCTTTCCGTCCGCCGCGGACCCCCCAGCCATCCTAATATGGCGGGGGTCTTTCTGGTGTGGATGTCGGGCAGTTCGCCACCGCCGTGCCGGCGGTGGCTACCGCCCGGCCCGGCGGGGGCGAACCGCCCCACATCCTAATGACCTCCTAGGTTAGATCACCACTTCTTTTTTTTAAGGACTTGTGCCCTGGTGGGAGAAGTATATTGGAGAACTGGTATTAGTGGTTGTAGGAGGCTGGGTTAGTATATGGTGCACACTCTCAGAAGTGATGCACCTTGCACTAATCCAGGCAACCCTTATGGTGATTTTAGTGGTCTTGATAACCTTTGAAAACTCTCAAAGTGGTAGCTGTGGAGAGAAGCCTTCAGGCTTATCTTGAAGGAGTGTAAAGCAGTTTGTTTTACCACATTTAATCAACAGTGTAGATTAGATGAAAAAGAACCACAGTGTTTATAAAAAAAGGCTATTTATTATGCAACACAATCACTAACACATTGGTATATCTCCTACCCGGAGATATCAATAATACACACAATAATACTTCAAAATAATTAAGCAAGTAGCACAAATATACACTGGGAGGTTCAAGAGTGAAGACGGTGACCTTGTTGCTGCAGCTGAGAGGACCAGGCGATGCTGTGGAAGACCAGGAGCCATGCACGAGCTGAACATATTGGGTGTCGGTGTTCAGGTGGTCGGTGTCTAGCTGGAGAACCAACAAGCCTTGGTAGCTGCAACTGGTGTGGAAAGCAAAAAGATGCAAACATTGTGACCAGTAACATTCAAGTGACTCACCAGAGCAGGCCTGAGCAATCAGGGGAGCCCACTGAAGAAAAGGAAGACCCTCGAGAGGACCCACAGGTCGAAGGCACAGGAGTCGCAAGAGGACCTCAGGCAGCTCACCAAAGATGGAGGCCCACGGTGCAGAGGATGCAGTGAGGATGCTCATCTTTGAGGGATGAGGTGCTAGAGGCTGAAGCTTCTTGTAGCCCAAAGATCTCTGGAGTGCAGAGCAAACAAGCAATGGCAACGACAAGTCAATGCAGTACACATGGGTTTGGTCCCAGTGGCTTCGATGAGGGATACCGTCCTCCAAATTGCAGCGAAGACAGGTCAGGCCTCTAGGGAGCTGTAGAACTACCACCTGTGTTGCTGGGCGTCGGAAGTCTGTTGGATGACAGGAGCAGCAGACCGGTCAGCTTTGTTGCGGTGCCTGCAGATGCAGGGGAGTGACTCCTTCACGCCAAGGGAGATTACTTCGGATGTCCTTGATGCCCACAGGCCTTCTGGAGAACCTGGATGCTGCACAGACACAGACGATGTAGAAGACTTGAAGAACAGCGAGACCAGGAGCAGTAGGAGTCTTCCTTGATGCAGTCTCGGGTCCAGTTGAAGTCTGACGAAGTCCAAGTGTCCAAACGGTCGAAGAGTATCTTGGTTTCAGAGGCGAGTCTTGTTCCACGAAGAATCTGAGGACCTACCCACGGGGGAGCCCTTAAGTACCCTAGGGAAAGGGTTGGAATGACTTGGGGGTCCCTCCCAGAGGAGGGGCTGGACAGAGGGGAGGATACTCCCCTGTTTTTTGTCCAGTTTCGTGCCAAAGTGGAAACCAGGGGTTCCTGAACTGTCTCAAACAGAAGTATGCAAGAAAGGCACCAAATTTGCTCTTCAAAGCAGTCTGGTGCCACTGGCAAGCGCCCCCACCCCAGCCGAATACACTAAGTCCTGTCTGGGAGGTGGTCACACTCCCTGTGACAGGAAACCTATTGTTCTACCTTCCCCTGCTCAAGCTCAGCTCAGCAGCAAGAGGGCAGAATCGTGCCTGTGGTCGGCAGCAGCACTAGGTTGCTGGCAGACCCTGAAAGGCTGTTGCTTGGAGTACAGGGGGGGTCCCCTAAGGAGCCCACCCAGTACTTGGGATCATTCTTCTAGCACCAGAATCGGTGTTGGGGTATGATTCCAACATGTTTGATACAAAACAAGACCAGGTCCAGTGCAGCTTTTATATAGTTAGACATCTCGTAATAACTGATGTCCACTATATAGCTTAAAATGGCTGACCGCTCTTACAAAGCCTGGAGAATCGACACCGGGGTTTTTAGGGGTGTCCTGCTCATGACGGGGCACCCTCACATTTGTAACCAAGCACTCTGCCTACCAAAGGGGTAACTTATAGTTTTTAAGCGCAGTGACCTCAGATGTAAGGAAACTTATATCTGTTGTGAGAGGTGCAAGCACTATCTCAGACAGGCTGCAATGGAAGGCCTGTAGTCAAGTTTGAGTGGACTCCCATGGGTGGCAAAATACATGATGCAGCCCATTGGAGCCTCTGGTGTACCTATGCCCTGGCTACCTTAGTACCATATACTTGCGACTTACAAGGGTACACCAGTAGCCAATTGTGGATGTACCAAAGTACTTACCAGAGCCAATTTAGGGGAGAGAGCACAGTTGCATGGGTCCTGAGTAGCAGGATCCCAGCAGTCTACAGTCAAAACACACTGACACCAGGCAAAAAGTGGGGGTAACCATGAAAACAGATCCTACTTTCCTACATTCCCCCCAAACGTAAGGACGAGGCTAACCTTGGCCATTTAAGTCTTCATTTTCTAAGTGGAAATATCTGGAAAGTCCACCTTCATTGGCCTGATTACTCCCAGGTCTATGTTTCACTGAAAAGTATATCCCTATAGGGAAATGGACCACCTCAAAAGTCTGAGGTTTTCACCCTTCATCTGTTTAAGCCATAAGAGGGGCGTATGGTCTGTCTGAACAATGAAGTGAGTGCCAAACAGGTATGGCCTCAACTTCTTCAAGGTCAAGACCACAGCAAAGGCCTCCCTCTCAGAAGCTGACCAACGCTTCTCCCTGGGGATCTACTTTCTGCTTATAAAAGATACTGGTTGATCCTGGCCCTCTGCATTAAGCTGTGACAAAACTGCACCTATCCCTATCCCAGAAGCATCTGTATGGACAATGAATGGTTTGGAGTAGTTAGGACTTTGCAGAATTGGAGCAGAGCACATGGCTTGCTTCAGGTTATCAAATGCCTTCTGACAGCTAAATGCTAGATTTATTTATTTATTTATTTAAAGTTTTGTATAGCGCGAACATGACCCAAGCGGGTATCAGAGCACTTTACATGAGGGTTGAGGAGGACACAGGTCGATAGCTGCGGGAGAAAATTAAGGCAATTAAGGCAATATACATCGGGAGCAACAATGACATGATGACGGGCGATACTGAGCCGTGACAGAGGCCAGGTAGCAGTTACGACAAGATACATTAGGAACAGCAAATAACACAGTGGCGGGTGATACAGGGCCGTAGCAGAGGCCAGTTGGTAGCAAAGTCAGCTAAAAACAGGCCAGGCGACAAGGGAGAGAAGCTTCTAGCTCAGCGTATTGTTCATCAGTAGAGCTTTCACTTCCCTTTTGAAGGCAAAAGTTGAGGGAATCAGTCTTGTTTCAACAGGTAGGGAGTTCCAGATTCTCGGGGCAATGCTAGAGAAAGTACGTTTGTAGGTTTTCAGTTTTTTGAATTTCTTTTGCTTAAGGAGCAGAGTGCTGGTGCTCCTTGAGGTCCGGGCGCTACCTGATAGTTTGAGCTTATTTTTCAGGTAGAGAGGGGTATTGAAGTGTAGTGCTCTATGGGTCATACAAGCAATTTTTAACTGGATCCTTGCCTCAAATGGGAGCCAGTTGAGCGATTTCAGGTCCGGCGAGATATGGTTGGATTTCTTGGGACCAGTGACAAGTCTAGTAGCAGCATTCAGAGATGCTCTGAGTGGGGCTAAACTGAGTTACGGGAGACCGCATAGAGTAGTACTGCCGTATTCGAGTCTTGAGATGACTAGTGCTTGCACCGCCGATTTGAAGTCATCTTGTGGGAGGTAAGGTTTGAGTTTTCTTAGGATGCTCAGTTGGACGTTCGCTCCTTTGGTCGATGCTCTGATGTGGTCTTGCATGTTTAGATTCTTATCTAATACAACTCCCAATGATTTAGTGGAGTCAATGATGTGTGGTGTGCAGTTGAGAGCGGTGAGGTTTGTTAGGAAATTTACCACAGTGGGGGTTTGCCTAGTGGGTGAAATGAGGAGGAATTCAGTTTTAAGGGCGTTAAGTTTGAGGTGGTTGGAAGTTAGCCAGTTTAAGGTTTCGTGCAGGATTCCGTTGAGAGACTGAATATCTTCTGGTGAAGATAATTTCATGTACAGTTGGGTATCATTCGCATACATGTGGTATTGGATGTTGGAAGGTTTGAGGATTACAGTCAAAGGTTCAATGAAAAGGTTGAAGAGCGTGGGGGAGAGTGAGGATCCTTGTGGGACACCTAGGGGTCGATTCCGATCTCGGCCGGAAGCGCACCTAACACTATTCATCCGGAAAAAAACCCAGCCGAATGCATGTTTCCCGACCGATTCGAACAGTCGTCCCAACGAGCAAGTTCGATGCGCATAACAGCCCAGATTCTGAGTGAGCCGTACTTACCCATTTCAGCTCCTAATCCCCGCCCGAGCCGGATCCGTAAACGCCGAATCGAGTCGCACGGAACCAAATACACAGCACCTTCCGGCCGGACTAGTACGATGCGCACTCTGTACGCGCCGAACCCGTCGCTACGTCCGGCACGTCAGAACATCCGGGAGAGCTGTACATAAGCTCCGATTCGCGCCACAGGGCGATCCACGGCGACGAGAAGAACAAATCAGCGACGACTACGAGTCGAAGCCACGAGAAAGCCGAACGAGACGAACCAACCATGAATCCCATCGTGCAGGTCCTACCAATACTCTACATCTATTACCGGAACAGGTACGGACGCGTACGGCGCAGACGGTAAGTCAAACACCCACCACACAAACAAACGACACGTACCCAACATATGTCACACACACATAGGGATGCAGAAATGACGTACACTAGCAACAGCAGAACCATAGGGGCGGGATGGCTACCACCAATGCCATACACATCCATAGGGTGCTGGATGCCTACCACTACCACCACCCCTACTCAGGGGGGCCTGGATGCCTACCACTACTACCATCCCCACTCATAGGGTGCTGGATGCCTACCACTACCACCACCCCTACTCAGGGGGCCTGGATGCCTACCACTACCACCACCCCTACTCAGGGGGCCTGGATGCCTACCACTACCACCACCCCTACTCAGGGGGCCGGGATGCCTACCACTATCGCCACCCCTACTCATGGGGGCCTGGATGCCTACCACTACCACCACCCCTACTCATGGGGGCCTGGATGCCTGTCACTACTACCATCCCCACTCATAGGGGGATGGATGCCTACCACTACCACCAGCCCTACTCAGGGGGGCCTGGATGCCTGTCACTACTACCATCCCCACTCATAGGGGGATGGATGCCTACCACTACCACCACCTTTACTCAGAGGGGCCTGGATGCCTGTCACTACTACCATCCCCACTCATAGGGGGATGGATGCCTACCACTACCACCACCCCTACTTAGGGGTGCCTGGATGCCTGTCACTACTACCATCCGCACGCATAGGGAGATGGATGCCTACCACTACCACCACCCCTACTCATGGGGGCCTGGATGCCTGTCACTACTACCATCCCCACTCATAGGGGGATGTATGCCTACCACTACCACCACCCCTACTCAGGGGGGCCTGGATGCCTGTCACTACTACCATCCCCACTCATAGGGGGATGGATGCCTATCACTACCACCACCCCTACTCATGGGGGCCTGGATGCCTGTCACTACTACCATCCCCACTCATAGGGGGATGGATGCCTACCACTACCACCACCCCTACTCAGGGGGGCCTGGATGCCTACCACAACCACCACCCCTACTCATGGGGGCCTGGATGCCTGTCACTACTACCATCCCCACTCATAGAGGGCTGGATGCCTATCACTACCACCACCCCTACTCATGGGGGCGTGGATGCCTGTCACTACTACCATCCCCACTCATAGGGGGATGGATGCCTACCACTACCACCACCCCTACTCAGGGGGGCCTGGATGCCTACCACTACCACCACCCCTACTCATGGGGGCCTGGATGCCTACCACTACCACCACCCCTACTCATGGGGGCCTGGATGCCTGTCACTACTACCATCCCCACTCATAGGGGGCTGGATGGAAACCACTACCACCACCCCTACTCATGGGGGTGTGGATGCCTGTCACTACTACCATCCCCACTCATAGGGGGATGGATGCCTACCACTACCACCACCCCTACTCATGGGGGCCTGGATGCCTGTCACTACTACCATCCCCACTCATAGGGGGATGGATGCCTACCACTACCACCACCCCTACTCAGGGGGCCTGGATGCCTACCACTACCACCACCTCTACTCATGGGGGCCTGGATGCCTGTCGCTACTACCATCCCCACTCATAGGGGGATGGATGCCTACCACTACCACCACCCCTACTCAGGGGGGCCTGGATGCCTACCACTACCACCACCCCTACTCATGGGGGCCTGGATGCCTGTCACTACTACCATCCCCACTTATAGGGGGATGGATGCCTACCACTACCAACACCCCTACTCAGGGGGGCCTGGAAGCCTGTCACTACTACCATCCCCACTCATAGGGGGATGGATGCCTACCACTACCACAACCCCTACTCAGGGGGGCCTGGATGCCTACCACTACTACCATCCCCACTCATAGGGTGCTCAATGCCTACCACTACCACCACCCCTACTCAGGGGGGCCTGGATGCCTACCACTACCACCACCCCTACTCATGGGGGCCTGGATGCCTGTCACTACTACCATACTACCATCCCCACTCATAGGGGGATGGATGCCTACCACTACCCCCACCCCTACTCAGGGGGGCCTGGATGCCTGTCACTACTACCATCCCCACTCATAGGGGGATGGATGCCTACCACTACCACCACCCCTACTCAGGGGGCCTGGATGCCTGTCACTACTACCATCCCCACTCATAGGGGGATGGATGCCTACCACTACCACCACCCCTACTCATGGGGGCCTGGATGCCTGTCACTACTACCATCCCCACTCATAGGGGATGGATGCCTACCACTACCACCACCCCTACTCAGGGGGGCCTGGATGCCTGTCACTACTACCATCCCCACTCATAGGGGGATAGATGCCTACCACTACCACCACCCCTACTCATGGGGGCCTAGATGCCTGTCACTACTACCATCCCCACTCATAGGGGGATGGATGCCTACAACTACCACCACCCCTACTCAGGGGGGCCTGGATGCCTGTCACTACTACCATCCCCACTCATAGGGGGATAGATGCCTACCACTACCACCACCCCTACTCATGGGGGCCTGGATGCCTGTCACTACTACCATCCCCACTCATAGGGGGATGGATGCCTACCACTACCACAACCCCTACTCAGGGGGGCCTGGATGCCTACCACAACCACCACCCCTACTCATGGGGTCCTGGATGCCTGTCACTACTACCATCCCCACTCATAGGGGGCTGGATGCCTACCACTACCACCACCCCTACTCATGGGGGCGTGGATGCCTTTCACTACTACCATCCCCACTCATAGGGGGATGGATGCCTACCACTACCACCACCCCTACTCAGGGGGGCCTGGATGCCTACCACTACCACCACCCCTACTCATGGGGGCCTGGATGCCTACCACTACCACCACCCCTACTCATGGGGGCCTGGATGCCTGTCACTACTACCATCCCCACTCATAGAGGGCTGGATGCCTACCACTACCACCACCCCTACTCATGGGGGCGTGGATGCCTGTCACTACTACCATCACCACTCATAGGGGGATGGATGCCTACCACTACCACCACCCCTACTCATGGGGGCCTGGATGCCTGTCACTACTACCATCCCCACTCATAGGGGGATGGATGCCTACCACTACCACCACCCCTACTCAGGGGGGCCTGGATGCCTACCACTACCACCACCCCTACTCAGGGGGGCCTGGATGCCTACCACTACCACCACCCCTACTCATGGGGGCCTGGATGCCTGTCACTACTACCATCCCCACTCATAGGGGGATGGATGCCTACCACTACCACCACCCCTACTCAGGGGGGCCTGGATGCCTACCACTACCACCACCCCTACTCATGGGGGCCTGGATGCCTACCACTACCACCACCCCTACTCATGGGGGCCTGGATGCCTGTCACTACTACCATCCCCACTCATAGGGGGCTGGATGCCTACCACTACCACCACCCCTACTCATGGGGGCGTGGATGCCTGTCAGTACTACCATCCCCACTCATAGGGGATGGATGCCTACCACTACCACCACCCCTACTCATGGGGGCCTGGATGCCTGTCACTACTACCATCCCCACTCATAGGGGGATGGATGCCTACCACTACCACCACCCCTACTCAGGGGGGCCTGGATGCCTACCACTACCACCACCCCTACTCCTGGGGGCCTGGATGCCTGTCACTACTACCATCCCCACTCATAGGGGGATGGATGCCTACCACTACCACCACCCCTACTCAGGGGGGCCTGGATGCCTACCACTACCACCACCCCTACTCATGGGGGCCTGGATGCCTGTCACTACTACCATCCCCACTCATAGGGGGATGGATGCCTACCACTACCCCACCCCCACTCAGGGGGCCTGGATGCCTGTCACTACTACCATCCCCACTCATAGGGGATGGATGCCTACCACTACCACCACCCCTACTCAGGGGGCCTGGATGCCTACCACTACCACCACCCCTACTCATGGGGACCTGGATGCCTACCACTACCACCACCCCTACTCATGGGGGCCTGGATGCCTGTCACTACTACCATCCCCACTCATAGGGGATGGATGCCTACCACTACCACCACCCCTACTCAGGGGGGCCTGGATGCCTACCACTACCACCACCCCTACTCATGGGGGCCTGGATGCCTACCACTACCACCACCCCTACTCATGGGGGCCTGGATGCCTGTCACTACAACCATCCCCACTCATAGGGGGATGGATGCCTACCACTACCACCACCCCTACTCAGGGGGGCCTGGATGCCTGCCACCCACACCACCCCTACACATAGGACCGGTAATGCATGACACAACCAGCATACTCCAACATAAGGAATGTCTGAAAAATACATCCCACCAACACCATGACAAGCGTGTGTAGTCCGTGTCAAATGCCTACAACACTGAACATGACATTGAGCATACAATGTGACCCCCTATCACATGTGTCACACAGAAATGTGTGTCGCCACCACAATGCAAGCAGACCATGACCACTGTGGCAATGGGGTATAACACCCCATCATCACAGTGACCAAACGGGAAGTGTGGGGCCCATAGCTGAAGCCCAATTGAACATTGTGGCAATGGGGTCTAAACCCCCATCACCACAGTGACCAAAAGGGAAGTGTGGGGTCCATAGCTGAAGCACATTTTGAACATTGTGGCAATGGGGTCTAACCCCCATCATCACAGTGACCAAAATGTAAGTGTGGGGTCCATAGCTGAAGCACATTTTGAACATTGTGGCAATGGGGTCTAACCCCCCATCATCACAGTGACCAAAATGTAAGTGTGGGGTCCATAGCTGGAGCACATTTTGAACATTGTGGCAATGGGGTCTAACCCCCCATCATCACAGTGACCAAAATATAAGTGTGGGGTCCATAGCTGAAGCACATTTTGAACATTGTGGCAATGGGGTCTAAACCCCCATCATCACAGTGACCAAAATGTAAGTGTTGTCATGGGAAAAGCTCCAAATGCCAAACAGCATGAATGATTCCTGCTCACAGAACAACAAACACATCTGTGGCATAGTAGTGCTTGTGTCCCATAGCAACATAGATTGGGTGAGGCAAACAGTGCAGTGCAAATAAGATATACCTTTGGCCATGTGCAGACAAACATCACCCATGGGGGCTGACATTGTCAACATTCGTCAATAACACAATGACAGAAGTGACCATCATAATGCAGCCCCACATATCTGCACCAATGGACACACAAATGTAGATATCCTGTGGAGACTGTAGATGTCAGGTGAACAAATACCATACCATGGCAGCAATGGGACATACAAACCATGATCATTGTGCTGATTGATGACCCAGGAGTCCCAGGGACAGCAGGGGAAACCCACAAAACAACATACAGCCAATGGCACACTAAAGATATGCCAATGCAGTGGTGCAGATGCACAAACACAAACAGGCAGCCTCACACTGCATATCAAACACAACAGGTGATGGGGGGGGTGTGCCAGTGTCCCCAGGCAACCACACAACACATGAGGAGGCCTGAATCCCAATTACACAGATGTGTATACAGTGCCACACAAAAGTAACTCATGGATCGGATTCCCCTATGTGGGCAATCAGGCATTGTTAGATGAGAGGGAGCCCAAATTACACATGTCACACAAGCTTGTAGGAACAGCAAATAACACAGCAAGAGACAGACCCACCACAGCACTACCCCCAGGGACCCCACATTGTGGTGACCCTGGCCTGCATGATAATCCCACTGTGATGACAAAGCTAGATGCCGTTCACACTGTGAACCACAGTCATGTGTCCTGAGCAACAAACTACCATCACACCTACACAAGCACAAATCAATCAGCACGGCCTGTCAGCCAAGCCCAACATGGAGGTAGGGGTCTAGCCATGCAACAACTCTCATTTGCACACACTCAACACCACACACCTTGATCTCCACCAATGTGCAGCAGTGAAGCTCACATGGACTGGTGACATTGCACATGCACCCATGACAATCCCAGGGGTGTTGGTGGGAACTAAGGTGCAGAAACCCATCACACATGGCCAGTCAACAAGACTCGTGAATGTCTGACACACTGCACAGTACGCCGTACATGGGCATGACGTGAAATCCACCACAATCAATGGGATCCCAGACACAGTCACACACCAATGAAGAAGTCAAGGTCACCCACAAAGAACACACATAGACAACTTCCAACATTGCAGCTCTGACCCTGAGGAGTCGCAGCAGTCACACACACAACGCGTCACAATCACTGAAAGCTAACCCAAACTGTAAATTACATGACTTGTGTAACCAACAAGTGCCAAGGGGAATCCTGACTGTGTCTCATCTGCGTTTGCCCACAAACTCAGCCCTGACAGCAAACACACCTATGGATGACACCCTGATGACCAGTAATGTGCCATGCACCCACATCCCAGAGAACCCAGTGCGAAGATTTGGGGGGAACATAGGTCAACTCAGCAAGCATCACAAACAGGAACATCACTAGGGATCCCAGCCTGCATAGCAAAATGGAAGTGAACACACACAGACATGCTCACACAACACACACCTTGGGCTCAGGCAATGTCACGGAATTACACACTGCCATGAGGGGACTCCACTCCTGTGTAAGGAAAGCTGTGCCATACGTTGTCTCTGCAGGGCTCTATCATGTCAGCAGAACACTTGGTCACTCAGTCAACAATTAGCACAAAAAGAAGGCTCTCGTCACATCAGCCTGGTCATGGGAGTGTCACCGAAATCATCTGTACAGATCCAACACACATGTATAGCAAGTTGCACTGATAACACAGATGAGTCCTTCCCCATTGATGCCCAAACTTGCATGTCCAGTGGAGATGGTCACACGGTCAGGGAAATAGACAAATTGAACAATGGCAAGCACAACTGATGTGCAGGGGTGTAAGCCACAGATGTGATATTGCAAATAAATGTAGGTAATCCCATTGGCAAATATTGAAAACATGACACCCTCATATTGCTGCAAAGGATGACATGGCTACACACCAGGATAGGACACATTCCCCCTGGACCACATGGGGTCCTGCACAGTAACACTTCATGTTCATGATATAAAAAATTACCATCACTGCAGCAAGGGCATGGTTAGCATCATCAACATCATGTACATCTGAAGCAAAACCACCAGAGAACAGAAAGGAGCTTTATTCAGCATATGTGTGTTAAATAGAAAGTCCAGAAGAAAAACAAAGGCCAATGGCCAGTCCAACAGTAAAGTCCGAACAATGTGACAGTGGCAGATGTCACCCTTTGCTTGCCTGCACTGCTACGGTCCAGGGACATTCACCTCGGAGGGGCATACGGGGGGGCAGGCCAGGCACCACAGGGACAGGATCAGGGCTCACCAGAAGGAGGCAGGGAAGGAGTGGCTGGTGCTGGAGAGTCACTGACAACTGCAGTGGAGGTGTCTGACATGGTGTGTGCCGGCACAACTGGGGGGCATGAGTCAGATGGTGTGGGTGCCGGCACGACTGCAGTGGGCTGGCCAGATGGAGTGGACAGGTTCCCCACTGCAGTGCCCAAGTCAGACGGGGTGGTAGTGGATCCACTGCAGTGCCTATCTCCAGGGGAGTAGAATGGGGTTCAGGTAAGGTGGGCAGGACGGAGGGGGAGGACACGGTCTCCACACCAGTGGCACAAACATGTGCAGCGAGGGGTGTGAGGCTGGAAGAGCAAGTGGTAGGGGGAGAAGGCCGGATCATTTTGGGGATGGTGTATCTGTGGGTGGGGGAACCTGGGGCAGGGTGTGGTGGGGGAACCTGTGTTGTGGGGGCCTGAGGGATGGAGGAAGGAGACTGTGTGGTTGAGCTGCAGGGCGGTGGCGGGGTCTTGCTCTTCCGGGACCGGGGGGACTTGCGTGTGGGGGCCTTAGTTGGTCTGTGCCTGGGGGAGGGTGTCCGGGGGTGAGGGGCACTCCCCTCTGTGTGGGTGGACTTCCTCTCCCCCCTGTATGCTGGATCAGCTGGATCGGAGGGGTAGAGGCCGAGGTCACAGAGGAAGAGCTGCTGTTTAGGTGGGGTTGCAGGTGAGGCAAGGGAAGGGGGTCTTGGAGGGAGAGGATTTGGAGGACTGCGGAGTGACTGTGGATGCCTGTGTGTGTGTCTGTTCCCCATCCCCTGTGGGTGTGGTATCAGTCCCCTGAGGATGCTTGTGTGCATGTTTTGCCTTTGTTTTGGGTGTTTCTGTGCTGCTCGTGTCTGTGTGTTTGGGTGATTGTGCAGGTGTGCATGTGCTTGGGACAGGTAGGGTGCCAGGAAGTGTGGATGGGGCAGAGGTAGGAGGGGTGAGGGACTGTTGGAGGAGGGACACTGCTGTCGTCAGGGAGGAGTCCATGGACTTATTGCTCCTCTGTAGGGCAGACATGCCAGATGAGATGCCCTCCATGAACGACACCAGCTGTGTCAACAGAGTGGTGTGTGCATGGAGGACACTCAGCATTGCTGTCTGCCCTACATGGAGCTGGCGAAGTAAGTACACAGACTCCTCACTCAGGGCAGCAGGGGACACAGGGGCAGGGGGTGCAGTGCCTGGCACGAAGGAGACACGCTCCCAAACACGGGAGCCTCCACGGACCTCTGGAATGGGAGGGCGGTGGTGGTGGTGGTGGCGGGGACAGCCATACTAGCTGGGGTGTGGTGGCTGCTGACACCCGCCTCCACAAGGGAGTCATCCTCCGAGCTGCTGTGGTCCTCAGCTGAGGTGGATGGTGCTGAGGACTCCTCGGTGTGGCTCTACTCGCCCTCCGTGCCACTGGGTCCCTCCGACCACTCATCGGCTGCTGACCCAGTCTGGCTCTGCAGCTCCTCCTGGTCCGTGGAGCTGTCCCCTCCTGTGGCCGTGGATGTATCTGCAAACAATTAAGGAAACAGACAAACAACAGTCACCTGCACTGACCGCACACACCACAGTAAGTACAGCACATTACAGAGCAAGCCCTGGCATCCTTAGTTGAACATTGTCAAAAGTGCTCACACAGATTAGGAGAACCCAATTGTCAGTCTGATGGTCAACCATGGCACTCACACCCCTCCTGGCCTTTGAAGTAGGGTTCTGTTCTGCCATATAACACAGACCTATGTACCTTTCTGCTCTGCCCATGAAACATGGCACTCCCATATAGGCCCCACCAGTCAGGCCCTGATAGATGACCTAAGTTGTCCATTTTTCTTTTAGCCTTTTAGTACCTGTCACCGTGGTCCACACCCCCTTAGATACATACACTTAGGCCCAAGCCCTCACAGTGGTCCACACCCCCTTAGATACATACACTTAGGCCCAACCCACCTCCTTAGATGCACACACACATGTAGGCCCAAGAGGCCACTGCCTCTTGCTATCATTTTTTAATACAACAAATCTTGTAGGCCTTTCTGACCTGACAGCAGGGACCTGTGCCATCCACCGCGGCACCAGCCCCCCCTTGTAAATTTCCACAGTCACAAGAATAAGGTTAGCCCACACGTACGTGACACTCTGCTGGTACATCTTGCTCTTTCACAAGCAATGTTTGCAATATTTTAACTTATGAAACTTTCCATGCTTGCTCAACTGTAACTGAAAAGGCGGCTACGTGACAGAGAAATAATATGTGAAATCTTAATTTCTGAACATCTTACGGTAAAAGTTATTTTTTTCTTATGTTTGCGGTCAAGAGCACCGACCACCTGCTAAAAGCCCCTGTTTTCACCATGATACCACTTCTCTGTTCTTCAAAAAACTTTCCACAGTTACTGCAAGCGTGCGGTCAAGGACCCACGTCAGGGCCCACGTCAACTGTGGGTAGGAGTTCTGCATTAAGCCATATAAAAGGTTTGCACCCATGCCCACGCCCTGAACTCTTCATACCAGTGCATTGCATGGGGAGGGTTCCTGGTCGGCCGTTCTCCTGATCTTGGGCCTAGAACTTCTACTCTCAAGGTGGTAATGCTCTTTTCTGATTGCTAGCCTTTTGGCTTTGTCAGCCTCTCTAATTTAGCTCATCCACACCCAAATCATTGCATTTATCCTAGCTTAAACTGTGTAGCCTTGGATGGTTCTTGCTCTCTTATTTAAGATTTGCCTTCTAGGCGCTTGCCTATTCATGATCCCTCTTTTAAGACTTGCCCCATAGGCTGTAGCTCACTGATAGATAGTTACATCGATCTTTGTGCTTCACTTAAAATATGATTTGTAATATTGTTGATGCTTTCATTTTCATCCTGCTCATGTGTTGACGAGCAGCATTAAATGAACAGTTCTCGGTGTTACTGAATTGCTTAACAAAGTGCCACTGTATTTCACACCGTTGTTCCTTCTTTTCAAGTGAACTAGCAGAGTGCGGGTCGTGCTCTCATGAGCCGGTAAGCAGAAGGGTGTGACCACCCATTTACCCTCAAACAGCTTGCACCCATCTGTCTGGTGCCTGTCGGATGGTAATAGCCCAGTGTGGACACATGCACCACCTACCAAGTTGTTGGACATTGCAGAGAACACGGTGAAGTATGTGAACATGCACACATCACATCTCTTGCCACTGAGTCAGTACAGGTGTCCGGATAAAGGGATGGCCAGAGTCTAATTTGAAATGCATGTGATGCATACCAGCACCAGACACCATGATGCACCCATGTCCTCATAGTCAATGCCACAATGGGGTGCATGTTGCACATGTCACTCCCCTGCAGGATCACTCCTAGGAAGTTTAATGCCATGGCACAGGCATGCCTGCACAGTCATACATCACTGTCTCCAGTCACATGGGCAGGGCAGCCAGCCAACAACAGTCTGCACTGTGTCACAATCCTAGGTCATGGGGAATGCAAGTTCTGTAGCTGACAAGTGCACATGTCCATCCCCCACACACCACATCATCTGAACTCTTATTTGTCCACGTCATACCAATTGGACATATGGGAGACATGAAACACAACTCTCTGAACCTGAGCACCTCACAGTCTGCTGTGAATGATAAACAGCTGCCTGAACTTCTCAGTCGCATGCACCAGTCTGCACAGTCAAGTGATCAAACACCTATATGTCACATAAGTATCGTCTCTCATGGTCACATCTCAGATGGCATGCTGAGCCCTAACCAACAAACACCCCAGTAGTCCTGACAACGAAGCCACAGCACAATGACACAGAGGCAGACACCTGAGGGAACATTTCACTGAGCACAACGTGTCAGCTGATAGGAGTGGGAGTACAGAGTGTATTGTATGCCCTGGAGTAGGCATGACTGTCCTGCTCCACGTGAAAGAGGGATGAGCCCTGGACAGTAGGCATGTGGCTAAGCATGTGTGACACACTTGATATACATACTCCTGAGGCCCAAACATTGTTCCCACCCGCAGCATGGGGGTGTGCCAAATACCCCAGGCACATGTGGTGAAACAGATCAGCAATTGGAACACATATCAAAGTTACACGCAGATTACATGTCAGAACTCAGGCATTGTGTAAGCAATTGACCCACCCATGAAGCCCACCACAAAGGTACGGTAACAAATGCTGTCCCCCACCCTGAGCTAAGCAAAATGCCAGGACACAGTACCCAAGTGACACAATTACCAGACTGTAAGGGCCACACATGGGTATCAGATGAGGAGTGGGCATGTCACAATTGAGGGACATGGGTCCTGGACCACAAGACTGATGTACTGTGGAGGTTTAACCAGGCCAGAGGAGGGCACATAGCATGTCAGACAAAGTTCACAGTGCAGTCATGGACTCACCCCCTCCTTGCTGCTGTCTGGCCTTCAGCTGCCCATCCAGGTCAGGGAAGACCACCGCCAGGATCCAGTGCATGTGGGGGGTCAGGGTCCGGTGTCCGCCCCTCCTGCGAGGAGGCGACAGCTTCAGCTGGACCCTTGCGATCCTCCGGGTCCAGCCCTGAAGGTCCTGCCACCTCTTCTGGCAGTTGCGGATCCGGCGCTTGTAGTCCCCCACGGATCGTACTGCCCGGACGATGGTCAGCCAGATCTCCTGCTTCTGGTGGGCATCAACCTGTGAGGATGACAAAGTGAAAAAGGCCATTACTACACATGCAACATATCCGTGCATCACACAGTTGGATATACATGTCTCAATCACAGGGGCATATGATGCACAGGCAGTGCAACTATGGCTATGAACAGTTTACCAGCAGTTACTAAATGGTATCATTGCCTGGGAAGTAAAACCTTGTTGGAATGCACTGTTACTGCACTATACCTGTTCAGTGCAGGTAACTACACACTTTGGGGGGGGTGAGAACTACTCAGTGAGCATGCTAGCCAGTGGTGTGCACACTGGAAGTCTTGCTAGTCAGACAACATGCACATTTAGTGAGGCAGTGGACAGCACACTCACCTGCTCCCCTAGTTTCCCATACAGCTTGCTGTACTGTGGAAGGAGGCTGTCCAGCAGGGCCTGGTTCTCCTCAGCGCTGAAGGCTGGGGCTCTCTCCACAGTACGTGCCATTGCAGTAGCCAGAGGATGCAGAGACAGCAGCAGTGTTGGTGGCAGATGTCGTCCTGGAGCATGTGGTGCAGGCAAGTGAGCTCTCAGGGGAACAGCCCGCATTATATGTGTGCTGCAGAGGCAGATACTGTCCCATGTCTCCAAAGTGATAGGTCAAAATCGTTTGCATCTTCTGAATCTGGCCAATCCATGGAATTGCACCACTTATACACGCCCACAGCATCCTTCAAAAGTTCAACATGACACCCATGAATTTGCAACATTGTTGTGGCTGGCCAACTGAATTCACTGCATCAGACTCGTTAAAGCTTCGAAAACGCGTCCGTTGCCATGCCAGGCCCTAGCCAATGCGTGCGCATCGATCGGACCATTGCTGTACAACGCGTATTTCAAGGAACAACGCGTACCCGCTCACATCTAATGCAATGTCCAATGCGTGCGCACCGATCGGACCATTGCTGTACAATGCGTATTTCAAGGAACAACGCGTTCCCGCTCACATCTAATGCAATGTCCAATGCGTGCGCACCGATCGGACCATTGCTGTACAACGCGTACCCGCTCACATGTAATGCAATGTCCAATGCGTGCGCACCGATCGGACCATTGCTGTACAACTCGTACCCGCTCACATGTAATGCAATGTCCAATGCGTGCGCACCGATCGGACCATTGCTGTACAACGCGTATTTCAAGGAACAACACGTACCCGCTCACATCTAATGCAATGTCCAATGCGTGCGCACCGATCGGACCATTGCTGTACAACACGTACCCGCTCACATGTAATACAATGTCCAATGCGTGCGCACCGAACGGACCATTGCTGTACAACGCGTATTTCAAGGAACAACACGTACCCGCTCACATGTAATGCAATGTCCAATGCGTGCGCACCGATCGGACCATTGCTGTACAACGCGTATTTCAAGGAACAACGCGTACCCGCTCACATCTAATGCAATGTCCAATGCGTGCGCACCGATCGGACCATTGATGTACAACGCGTATTTCAAGGAACAACGCGTTCCCGCTCACATGTAATGCAATGTCCAATGCGTGCGCACCGATCGGACCATTGCTGTACAATACGTACCTGCTCACATGTAATGCAATGTCCAATGCGTGCGCACCGATCGGACCATTGCTGTACAACGCGTATTTCAAGGAACAACGCGTACCCGCTCACATCTAATGCAATGTCCAATGCGTGCGCACCGATCGGACCATTGCTGTACAACGCGTATTTCAAGGAACAACGCGTACCCGCTCACATCTAATGCAATGTCCAATGCGTGCGCACCGATCGGACCATTGCTGTACAACGCGTATTTCAAGGAACAACGCGTTCCCGCTCACATCATATGCAATGGCCAATGCGTGCGCACCGATCGGACCATTGCTGTACAACGCGTCCCTGTACAAGTCACTTGCATATGTCCCCATGCCTGTCACAGGTGAACGTATGCCAGCCACATTTACTTTCCAGGGACTCTGGGACACACCTACGACACCACAGCCTGTCCACACTGTATCCTAAGGCATATAAGGCTGCATTACCTTTTCTGTGTATGGGGGTCAACATGTGGTTTTTGGGTGGCACTTGGGGGCAGCCACTCCCAGGCTGTGCACGTGTTCATGGGGACAGAATCCTTTGTGTGTTGTGCACATGACCACTGTGATGTGCAACTGTTCATTTCAGAGCATGTGGCATGGTCACATTTCCAGGTTGTGTATGTGTATGTCATGTCACATACCCCCTGAGTCCCATGTGGGACGGTATGTACGTCACAGGGTGACCCATTGCCACAATAGTGATGGCCCTCCACAGTCTGTGTGCATGTTGTGTTTACAATGTCTCTGTTTCCATGTGCACAATGGGAGACAGTCTCCACATCCACGTTGTTTGTGCATGGACTTTGATGTTGTGCGTGTGTGTGTCACAGACGTCCATGTCTGTCCTGCAGAGGCAACAGGGACCACTACCTGTGGGGGTCATGGTTGTTTTGCTGTGGTGTATTCATGATACGCCATGTCATGCCAGTGACCATGTGGCAATACAGGGTCCCTGTGAATCTACCTGTCAATGAGCTGTGATGCCTGGGGCACATCTGTCCTCACATGTCACTGTGGTGTGTGTTTGGAACGTGACAGCAGTACATGGGTACTGTGACACAGCCTAATGATATCCCATAGCACAACCTGGAACTTGTTGCCAACACATGTTGAACTGTGATGTTAAATGTTGGCCATGTAGGTGCCATACATGTCCTTACAGAACGGCACACACATCAGGTACTTGTGTCTCGTAATGATGTATCATGTGATATTGAGTATGGTCTATGCCACATATGTGGGGTGACTGACAGTCTTTCTTTGTTCACCTATGCACTGCAGGGCACCAGCTGTCCATAGACCATTCCCTGACCTTGCAACCATGGTTGAACGGGACTGCATCCGACGGTACCACTTCAACAGGCCGCTGATTGATGAATTGGCTGTGCAGTTGGCCCCACATTTGGAACCTGGCCGGCCATACCCTACAGCGCTGACCCCCAAGGTGAAGGTGATGGCAGCCCTACACTTCTTTGCCACCGGTACCTTTCAACACACTGTGGCGTCTGCTGGTGGGATGTCACAGACCATGTTCAGCCGTGTGCTACGTGATGTTTTGGAGGCAATGTTGAGATACCTGAACCAGTACATCTGTTTCCCTAAACTTCAACAACTCACTGACGTCAAGAGTGACTTCTATGCCCTGGGGAGGATGCCGCATGTCATTGGCTCCATTGATGGGACACATGTGGCTTTGGTACCACCACAGGCACATGAGCAGGCATACAGGAACAGGAAACATTACCATTCGGTCAATGCACTGGTGGTATGTCTTGCAGATTGGAGCATCTCACACGTGTGTGCCCGTTTCCCCGGTTCTGCACACGATGCCTACGTGATGAGGAGTAGTCGCATCCCGAGGATGATGTCACAGATGCAGAACCAGCGTGCCTGGCTTGTGGGTGTGTACTGACTTTGTACCATTGTGTGTGTTCTGCAATGTTGTATTCCACCCTCTTTTCCAACTCAGCTAATGTGCAATTGTCTGTATGTAGGTGACTCGGGATACCCCAACATGCCGTGGTTGCTGACACCCCTCAGGAACCCTGTGACACCAGCCCAGATGCGCTACAATGAGGCACATGGTCGGACCAGGAGAGTGATCGAGCGGACATTTGGTCTCCTGAAGAGCCGCTTTCACTGCCTGGACAAGACAGGAGGGGCCCTCCCATATGCCCCAGCAAAGGTGTGCAAGATTGTCATCGTCTGCTGCATGCTACACAACCTGGCAGTGCGGAAGGAGTTGCCTCTCATCATGGATGACGATGACCAACATCCGCCACCTGTGGAGGATCCTGGCCTGGGCCACAATGCCAGTGATGATGATGATGATGAGGGTGATGTCCGCACACAGCTCATCACCAACTTCTTCAGCTGAATGTGAGTATCCATAGATGTCATGTCAATGATGTGAGTTTGCGTGATATGTGTTGGTGGTGCTCTGGTGCTGTTTGAGTGTGGCCATGTGCTACTTGACTGGAAGCGTGCAGCGATGTGTCCTTACAGGTAGTCTGTACTCCCCAACAGTGTTGACATGCTAACTTGGTTTTGTGTAGGTATCTTGTGACATGTATTGGGCATGAGTATTGCAGTTCTGTCCTGTTCTTCAGTGCTTTTGACTGTGTGTCATGTCTGTCCTTCACAGGGTACATTCAGAGTTGTTTGGTCAACTGTGATCCCCCGACACCATGATTCAACTTCCAGGGTGGAAGCAGTCGTTTCCCTACAGGTGATGTGCCACACACCCCTGGACTTTCTTTCTTCTACACTTGTTGACTGTGTGGCCACTGCCACGTGGGATTACCTTGCATCTGTAGTGCAAACAACATGTTGCAAATGTGTAATAAACCTGTGCTTCACTTTGGGATGTGCGTTGTCTGTGGTCACACATCTGACTGACATTTGCTTACTGCACCTGTGGGATAGTTAACACAGACTCTGAATAGGTGTGTTGTCTGTGCATTCCACTGTATTTCCTGGCAACATCAGTGTAGGCGATGAGTCCGATGGCCCTGGTGTGTATGTGTTGTGTAGCCCTAGTGGTGTGTCTCCCTCATATGTGTCACGTCGCCATGACTCACATGACGGTGTTGTACTTGCTGTAGTAGTTAGCATGCACAGTGTCATTTAGCAGATCATCATCTCCATGACAGAAACCACGTTGGAATCACAACAGAGGCAAGTATGGTGTATTAGTGAGTTTATTTACATACATGTGTGAGTATAGTGCACAGGATGGTGGGTGCTGTACATTGGGATTGTAATCCAAAGTTCCCAGATAAGTTGGAAGTCTTGGTAGCAGAAATGTCCTGAGTAAAGTCCACAGTCATCTGATACATTGGGACAACTTAAACTCCCCATGTCATGTGGGGGAGTTGGGTTGCATTCGACAGGGTGAACAGTTTGCACACAAAGGAGAATTTCCAGAACAGGTGTTGGGTTCCTGGGGGATGTACATGGCCATCGGCCTCTCAGTTTTCCTTCCTCGGACGTCCCCTCTTCTTTGGGGGGGACCCTCACGTGCAGACTGCTGCGGTGCAGGGTACTCTCCGCCAGAGTCCTCCTCCCTCCCTGTGGCAGTTGCAGTTGTTGCAGCACCAGATGTTGTGGGCACACAGGGAGGTGTGGCCATGTGGGTGCTAATCTGGCGGAGGCATGTCAATATGTCCCTATGCACCGCTGTCAGTTCTTGCAATGTGTCCCACTTGGACTCCATGTGAGACATGTGTGTCTCCACACGGGACATGTGGGAGTCCACACGGGACATGTGGGAGTCCAAGCGGGCATGATGGACAGCCTGCTGCTGTTGAATGTCCTTGAGGATCCCCACTACCTGGCTGACCTCTCCGGTGCTATTCTGGTACGCATCAGCAATGCGTACCAGTTGTGGGTCATCATGCAGTCCAGACCCCTCTGCAAACAGCGACCTATGTCTACCACCCCTTCCACCACCCCTGGCGACACGTGCGGGTCCTGCGGTGGCACGCACAGGTGACCCTTGGCCCCCTTGGGGGTTGTTACTGGGGTCGTTGTCCATTGCTCGACGTTGGGCCGGGGTCCCTGTACTGTTGTCATCGGTGGTCCTTGGTCTGTCCGTGCTGGCGGGGGTAGTCTGTGTGTTGGCAGTTGTTGGAGGGGTGGGTGCAGGGGGTGCAGATGTTGGTCCTGCTGGTGCTGCATGATGACTCACACCGGAGGGGCCAGGTAGGTCTTCGCCATCCGAGGAGGGCAGAGGCTGTTCCACACCAGTGAGCTCAGTGTCCCCCGGAGCCTGGGAAAGGGACTCCTCATCGTCTGCTGCTGTGTCCCCATCATCACCTGTTTTTGGAAGAGACACACAATGTATGTTATGTTTCTACAGGCATCAATGGTTCACACACCTGACAGTTGTGACTGTACCTCTGGATGCGGGCCTGTACATTGCATTGTCCTAAGTTGTCACAGTCAGACGTTGATATTGGTGTAGCACATTGTCCTGCAAACCTGAGGCATTTCAATGTGAATGTTGAGGTGTGTGCATGGCCAGCGTTGGTTGTATTTGGTGGACATACGGCCTTCCTTCTCCCCCAGCCCAGTTATCCCACCATGAAGCATGCCACCCTTGCAGTGGGTTCAGGTTGACTCTCAGGATGTCAGTCAGTGGTGTCCTGCTGTTGGTTGGTGCCCAGTTCCCAGCAGGGCCTGGTACTCCCACGACAGAGGACCATTGTCAGACATCTTAGAAGTGGCTTTCCACTCCCTGTGAGGTGTGCATGCTTCATTGTGAGCTTGCTGGGCCATGTGGGTGGGGGATGTTGAGCTGTGACTACCACTCCCATCATGCTATTGCCTACACCCCCCTTCCCAGCATGCCCATACTTCCTTCCTTTTGACTCAGCTTCCCTGTGGGGTAGTGTGCCTGTGCTGAAAGGATGGCTGACAGTGTTGTCCTGGAGTTTGTTTGGCTACAAGTCCCAAGAGTGTCCCTGTGCTTCACACAGCATAACCCAGGGAGGTGGTTCTTTGTGGGATATTTAATTAGAGTGTGAGGCATTGCATTCTCCCAGGTTAGTTGTGTGGAGTTTGTGTTAAGGGGGTGTGTGAGAAAAGCTGCTTGTAAATATGGTCAGAGCTGTCAGTCCTCCTTCCTACACAGCCAGATATCCCACCATGGAACGTGCTTCCATTGCAGGGAGTGCAAGTTGTCTTTCAGGATGTCAGTCAGTGGTGTCCTGCTGTTCGTTGTTGCACAGTTCCCAGCAGGGCCTTGTGCTCCCCACATCATTACCCAGTGTCAGCCATCTTGTCAGTTCTTTTCCACTCCCTGTGATGTGAGCATGGTTCAGGGTGGTGTTGATGGGCCAATTGTGAGGGTGACCAATATCTGTGACTACCACTCCCATCATGCTATTGCCTATACCCCCCTTCCCAGCATGCCCATACTTCCTTCCTTTTGAGTGGACTTCACTGTGTGTGAGTGTGACAGCAATGGCAAGATGGCTGACGGTGTGGTCCTGTTGTTTGTTGGTGCACAGTTCCCAGCAGGGCCTTGTGCTCCCCACAGCAGTACCCAGTGTCAGCCATCTTGTCATTTCTTTTCCACTCCCTCTGATGTGAGCATGGTTCAGGGTGGTGTTGATGGGCCAATTGTGAGGTTGACCAATATCTGTGACTACAACTCCCATCATGCTATTGGCTACACTGACTTCACCAGCATACACACAATTCCTTCCTTTCAGTGAGCTTCCCTAAGAGGTGGTGTTCTAGTGGTGGCAAAATATCTGACTGTGTTTGTTGGTTAGATTTGTGCCACTGCCTAGCTCTATTTGTTGTTGGGTTTGTACATGTCATGACACAGTTACATATCACTATGAAATGGCATGTATTGTGTTTATCTGACTAACATACACATCTTGGGATGATTATCTTTTGGTTGCTGTGGATTTGCTAGGGGTGCATGGTTTGACTATCCCCTTGACAGTGATGTGTGTGTATTGTCACAGAATATTGTGTATATTTGTTGTGTACTCACCAGGCTCTGGGATGTTTGATAGTCCATGTACGCTCACTGGTGGTAGGATGGCCCGCACCTTCTCCTCCCAGGGCCTGAGGTATAGTGGTTTGGCAGGAGGGTCACTGCCGGTGCGCTGACTCACGATGTAGTCCTTCTTTAGTAGGTCCTTGACCCTCCTGCGCACATCATACCACCTGTTCTGGATGTCTTCCTTTGTGCGCAAACATGGTGATTGTGCATTCACCCTCTCGACAATCCCCTCCCACATCTTGGTTTTCTGCGACATGGGGGTCTGTTGGACCAATGTACCAAACAACTGGGGCTCTACCCTGAGGATCTCATCTACCAGGACTTCCAATTCACTGTCTAGGAACTTTGGATTCTTCTTTGGGGGCATGGTGATGGGTGGTGGTGGTGATTGATGTGTGTGTGGGTGTGCATGTGAGGGTGTGTGAGTTTTGGTTTTGCTGGGTGTATGTGAGGTTGGTATTTGTTGAGGTGCTAATGGTGTGTGGCTTGTGTGATGGATGAGCTGTGAGTGTGTCTGTGGTTGCTGTCTGATGGTGTTCTGTGCTGGCAGGTCAGTTGAATTTGCAAAGGATCATGGTAGGGATTTGTGGCCTTTATATGGGTGGAGTTGTGGGTGTGTCTTTGTTCCATGTTTTCACCCCCAGTATTTATTGGCTTTGTAATTGCTTGTTTGGCCCTCTTTTTGTATTTTTCCCTTTGTACTTTTTGTGCATGTAGGAGACGTTCTTCTGACCGAGTAGGACGCTGCAGTTGTCTCGTGCGGGCTTCTCCGAGTCGTTCACGCTGTGTTTCTGCTGTGTTTCATGTGCGGCGTACGCGTCGGTCGTGGTGTATTGGGTTGCTTCGGCTGGGTTTTGTATGCGTGTCGGTCGTACGGCTTGGGCTCTGTGCGACTCGGTCTGGTTTTCCACGCATTGCATCGTACTGCGCGGGTCGGATTTCGCGGGTACGTTTCGGTCGGGTTCATTCCTGGTGCATGTCGGTCGGTTCGATTCGCGTGGTTTCCCGGCCGGATAGCTGGTTTCCGTGCGGTTCAGTCGTTCGGCTTGTGTTCCGTACGAGTCGGTCGTGATTCACATGCATTTCATCGTACTTCGCAGGTCGGGCGGCGCCGGTACGTGTCGGTCGGACTAAATTCCCGTACCGAGTCGGTCGGTATGTTTTTCGGCCCGAATCGGAATCGGCCCCCTAGTGTGCAGGGACTGGAGTTGGATAGAGTTTGATTGGATTTGACTCTTTGCGTTCTGTTGTTGAGAAAAGAGGCAAACCATTTTAGTACAGTGCCTGAGAGACCCATCCTACATTCCAAGAGGTTAAGTAGGTTGTCATGTTTGACCGTGTCAAATGCAGATGAGAGATCGAGTAGTATTAGTAGGCAAGCTTCATTCTGGTCAAGCATAGAGAGGGCATCATCCACTATATGAGTGATGGCCGTCTCAGTGCTGTGGCCAGAGCGGAAGCCCAATTGGAATTGGTCGAGGAGTTGGAATTGGTCAATGTGTTTGCGCAGTTGTTCATGTACACATTTCTCGAGTAGTTTTGCCAGGGTAGGAATGTTTGTGATTGGTCGATAGTTATTCAGGTCTACAGGGTCAGCCGTGGGTTTTTTGAGAATAGGGAGAACTAGGCCCGCCTTCAGGCAGTCCGGGATCTCCCCTTGGAGAAGCGAAGTGTTGATGATCTTGGACCAGAGCGGGACTAGTGTTCCTATCATATCTTTAAAGAAGTTGGGGGGGAGGGGGTCATTGAAGTGATTTGAGGGTTTCAGGGTCGATACAATGCTGAGGATGGCAGTGTCGTTGAGGGGCGTGAATTGGCTCCAAGAGGCATTGTTTTTGGGGGAGAGACAGCACAGCGTAAGAGGAGGGGGGCGGGTAAGGAAGAGTCAGGAGAGTCAGGTGGGTCAGGAGAGGGTGAGAGTTTGATGAGAGCCGATTTGAGGTCCGATTCGATCTTATTCGCCTTATCGAGGAAGAAGTCAGCAACGGCATCACAGTTCGGCTGAGGGCAGGAGATGTGAGGTGACTGGCCGGAAGCGTTATTAGATTGTGACTTAATCAGCTCAAAGAGACTTTTCGGACGATTTTTGGCTTTGTCAAGTTGGGTTTTGAAGAAGGTTGCTTTTGCTGTTCTGATGAATTTATTGTATCTGCTCCTTTTTAGTCTAAGAGTTTTTAGTAGATCAGTGGATGGAGCTGATCTCCATGCACATTCTGCTAATCTAAGGCTGCGTTTGTCCGAATTAAGGCTGTCATTAAACCATGGTTTGGAGTCTTTGATGGGTTTACTTTTTAGTTGAAGGGGGGCAGTTGCATTCAGGGCAGACAACATGGAGTTGTTATACTGCTCAGTGAGGTCGGGAACATTGTCCATGTTAGCAGGGGGCAGAAGGGAGATATTGCAGTGAGATATGAGCTCATTTATGTTGGTATTATGGAGCGATCTTTTCCACTGTTTTTGTTTTAGTGGTTGTGATCTTTTGGAGTTCCAGTTTTCAAGGATACTGAAGGTGATATAATGATGGTCCGACCAGTCACAGGGGAGAATAGAGTCGAGTTGAATGGAGTTGGGATTGGCGATGATTAGGTCAAGGGTCGAGCCTAGTTTGTGCGTCGGACTGTCTCAGAATTGGGTCAGGGAGAGATCAGTTAGGAAGTTTTTGAGAGTATTAACTGCCTGATCATGAAGATCATTCCTGTGGAGGTTGAAGTCTCCAAGGAAGATCTGGGGGGAGTGTCGTCCCAGGTTGGAGGAGATGGTTTCCATAGTTTGTTCAATAAGCGGGAGGTTGTCTCCCGGAGGGTGGTAGAAGATGTGCAGGCAACATATGGGTCTATGCTTGCTAGTTATATCTATGGATAAATATTCACAGGATGAGAGGTTAGCTGAGGGGGATTGTTTTGCTGAGAGAGAGCTGTGGTAGATACAGGCTATGCCACCACCTGTTTTCTTAACTCAATCGAGTCTGATGATGTTGTGGCTGGGCGGGACTAGAATGTCAAGGATGGGGCCAGAGGAGTCAGTGAGCCATGTTTCGGTGAGGATAAGTAGGTCAAGTTCCTGAGCCAGGATGAGATCTGCAAGGTCCGTGGCATGTTTCACTGCTGATCTACAGTTGCGTAGCAGGCATTTCAGGTGTGCTTTGTGTTCAATGTGCGAAGGTTGCGTAATGGGGATCTGCATGAGGTTGCTGGGGTTTAAGGTATTGGCGTTGAGTCTGGGGGCTCTATGTGGGTAGGGTGTGATGCATTGTATGGCCTCCGAGTTGTCTTGTTTGGGATTGTACGTTACAGTGGGTTTTAAAGGGGTGGTTTGAGAAGATCCAGAGGGGGCTGAGATGGCTGTATGAGGGTGGTTGTACTCTTGGAGGAGGGAGAGAATATCTGGTTCTGATAGCTGATTTTTGGATCTGGCGGGTCTAGATGGGGCTTTTGGGTAGGGGGTGGTATTCCAATTCTGGCCTAGGAGTTTCAGCCCTGGGTCAGTAGGTGACATTGTGGCAGGGGAAGATGGGATATGGTGGTGCTGGATCGAATGCAGGGACTCCTGCGAGGTCTTGTTGGAAGCGAGATCAAGGGTCAGGTCAGCGGTGGTGTTAATGAGATTTTGAATGGCAGTTTTGAGATTGAGAAGTTCCAGGTTTATTTCATGGAGCTTAGCAGCCAGATCCGCATGTGGTTCGCGGTTCACGTGGCTGGGAGGGGGAGTGATGTTCACTGTGGTGGACGTAGGTGAGTTCACAGAGAGGGGACGAGGGGGAGGGGGGAAAGCCTCGGAGGAGGATTTCCATCTCAGATGGGGAGGAGACCAAGCTGAGTGGGCGCTAGATGGGGGGTTAGGGGGCATGGCTATCCTGTTGGAGAGTGGGCCATCTAGCTGTGAGGAAAGGGAGTAGGGCAGGAGAGCGATCGGAGAGTGGGAAGTGTGAGAGAGGTGATCGGGGCTAGGGATAGTATACTCTTCAACCAAATGGGAGTGGAGTTGGGGAATTATGGGTGGTCGGGGCACGGTGGATGAGTATGAGGAGCCTAGGTGTGGTAGGGCTGGATCCTTATAGATATGCCACACTATAGACTTCCAGACCTGTTAAGACTTTATTCACCAGCCTCTGAAATGTGGCAGGTGCATTTTTCAACCCAAAAGCCATCACAATAAATTGATAATGCTCACTGGGGGTTGAAAATGCTGTTTTTGGTTTGGCATTCTCAATGAGTCTGATTTGTGAATAACCAGCAGTCAGGTCACATGTACTGAGATATTTGGCAGAGGCCAAAGTATCAATCAGTTAATCTGCCCTTGGAATTGGATGGGCATCAGTCCTAGTGACTGCATTGAGGCCTCTATAGTCAACACAAAACCTCATCTCTCTCTTACCATCCTGGGTGTGAGTTTTTGGTACAAGGACTACAGGACTAGCCCAAGGGCTATCTGAAAGCTCAATGACTCCCAACTCTGGCATCTTTTGGACCTCTGTCCTGATGCAATCTCTGACATGGTCAGGCTGTCTGTGTATTTTACTCTTCACAGGCAGGCTGTCACCTGTGTCCACTTCATGGGTACACCAGGTGCTTTGACTGGGTGTCAGAGAAAAGAGACCAGAAAACTGAGAACCTGTCTACAGTCAGCTTGCTGTTGATCAGTGAGGCTATCTGCCAAGGCTACTCCTTCAACTGATCTATCAACAGGGACTTGAGAGAGGGGATAAGGGAGAGGGTAACTCTCTTCCTCCTGTCCCTCATCAGTGGCCATGACAAGCTCATGTCAGTCCTGTCAACAAAAGGTTTTGCGCGAATCACATGAAGTACCATGTGGGGACTTCTTGAAGTACCTAGGTCAACTAAGTAGGTGACCTCACCTTTCTTTTCCAGTATAGTTTGGGGACCACTCCACTTCTCTTGAAGAGCTGCTGGGGCCACAGGCTCCAACACCCACACTTTCTGTCCTGGCTGGTAAACAGTAAGTACAGCCTTTTGGACATGTCAAGCTTTCTGAAGCTGCTGGCTGGCCTTCTTCATATGCTCAGCCATGTGAGAACGCAGGCCCAGAACATAGTCTACTATGTCCTGTTTAGGAGGCTTGGGAGGTTGCTCCCATCCTTCTTTGACTAGACAAAATGGACCCCTAACTGGATGTCCAAACAGAAGTTCAAATGGGCTGTAGCCCACCCCCTTCTTAGGAACATCTCTGTAGGAAAAGAGAAGGGAAGATAGTAAGACATCCCATTTTCACCTCAGCTTTTCTAGGAGTCTCATGATTATAACTTTGAGGGTCTTTTTGAATCTTTCAACCACCCCATTGCCCTGTGGATGGTAGGGTGTGCTAAACTTATAGTTAACACCACACTCTTTCCATATAGCAGTGATGTAGCTAGACATGAAGTTAGTACTTCTGTCTGACAAGGCCTCCTTAGGGAACCCAACTCTGGAAAAGATTCCCAGGAGGGCCCTGGCCACTACAGGAGCTGCAGTGGTTCTAAGGGGAATGGCCTCAGTTTTATCTTAGTGGTGGTGGACCATGCCACTAGATATCCAAAATCTAGATGCTATTGGAGGGTTTAAGGGACCTACAATGTCTATCCCTACCCTCTCAAAGGGAACCCCAACCACTGGTAGTGGGATTAAGGGGGCCTTTGTAGTGCCACCTGACTTACCACTGACTTTGCAGGTGACACAACTCCTTGGTGTCTTCAGACAATTGGGGCCAGTGAAAGTGAGGGACAAGCCTGCACCAAGTCTTGCTATGCCCTAGATGTTCTGCAAGGGGAATGTTGTGTGCCAGGGTCAATAAGAAACCCCTGAAATTCAGAGGTGTGACCAACCCCCTGGTGGCACCAGGCTTGGGGTCTCTACTTTCTGAAAACAGGAGCCCTTCTTCCTAATACATCCTGTGGGACCCACTGACATTCCCTGCTTCCTCAGCAGCAGCTTGATGCCTGAGTTGTTCAAGAGAGGGCCAGGCCTTCTGCTCCAGACTCAAGTCTTCCCTTGAAGGACCCCTGCCCCCAGTTGCTCTGCCTTGTCAGGCCCAAGCTCCTCTGGGACAGTTCCTTCACAGGTACTGAGATCATCTCCCTCAGGAGGCTGATTCTCATTGGGAGTCTGAGAGGGGGATACATATTTTTCCTTCTTGCTCCTTCTCTTGGGAGCTGGCTGGTCTATTTCTTCAGGATCCAGAGCAACCTCTGTGCCTAACTTCTTGGCCTTAGCCCTAGTGACTGCAAAGACAGTGGCTGAAATTCCCATCATTTCTGCATGAGTCCTGAACTCCACTTCAGTACATTCAATTTGAAGGTGCACCGAAAAATAAAATATCACAATCTACTGTTGGTTTGTTCTTCAACTTTTTTATTCTTTATTTTTCTTTTGCAACAGACAGCCAACGCGTTTCGTTCCCACTTCACAGTGTGTGGAACTCGTCAGGGCTGTAACATATAACATAAATATATACACTTTAAGACACAGACAAAAAATAATAATATAATTTATATATAACAAGACAAAAAAAGAGAATTATAAATATAAAATGGACATACCTCTTAAAATTAAAAGACAGCACAAATCATAAGGACCTATAAAATTATTCTTAAATCAGATCAACAAACTAATTTATTAGCTCTAATACCAAATACGTGAGAAGATGCTCGAATTTGTGAAAAAGAATATTTTTGAAAATATTTATCTAAAAAGGAGAAGAGAAAAAGAGTGCAGAATTTGAACAAATAGTGAGAAGGCTAAAAGGTCAAGTAGAATCCCAAATGAAAAAGAGAATGAAAATTGAGAGAGCAAGCAAAAAAGGCTCTCAGAGTACCGCCTCACCTTAGATGAGATAAAATCAAAAGCGTAGATTGATGGATGACCAAAAGGAATCCCAGGATTAGTGGGTTTTCCCAATATAGGACCGGCCACCTAAAATAACAGTTTGATATTTTAAACAATTGTAATCTAAAGGCTTATATCTATGCATGAAAAATTTCAATAAAGCAAGTGTTTTTTATATCAACACCTAGCTTAGCCCCAAAAAAAAAAAAGACTCAGCCCTTAGAATTAAAGTCACCGGTCCATAACACAAGTTCATACATATTAAAGATCCTAACTGCTAATCACAGCCTATTCAGAACCAATGTCTAATGTCTAGTTACTAGACATTTGTTGTCACTAAAACCTGAATATAATTTGAGGCGTTGCATTTTTTCCTCACGCTACCTAAGTAATATTACAGTAAGTGAGGCGCAAAAAATATATTTGCTTCCTGCATACAACCAGTTCGAAAAATAGTGCGCTTTAAAATACTGCCTGACAGCCATGTGTAGCAGTCTTGGAACAGCAAATACTGTACGCGCATGTTAGAGATCGTAAAACCCGGTCTTAGCTTAGTAAAAAGACAAAGCTTTATAATCGGGTGTTTGTTGCGGCTAGAGAACCCGACATCATCTAAGATGAAACACTAAGTCGCAAATACAATAATATTGTGTAATGGTAAACGTAGACGAATTTCGTCTGATATATACTATCTAACAATTTGGTACACTTTAAAATCCTAACTGTAATGCCAACCCGTATTTATTTACAATTCTAGCAAAGAATCCGATCTTATTAGAACCCCAGATACTCATTAGGCACGCCAGAGAGAAGGGTGCCAAACTATTATCAGAAATTGAGACAGTGGAAAAGGAGATAGATAAAATAGATAACAAAGATCTAGTGGAGAAGAATTATGAGATTCTGAAAAGGGTTATCGAAAGTCATCAGCAATATTTAAAAGATAAAAAGCTACGGAAAATCAAGCGAGACGATAAGGACTACCGAGAGGGTAGAATATACACATTTGCTAGGAAATATGATGCAATACAAACACCAGAAAGTAAAAAAAGAGACAGAGAAGAGGAAGATGAGCTAAGGACAGGAAGTAGTACATCAATCTCTTCCCATGGCAGTACAACTTCAAACAATAATATAAGTGAGGTCCCTTTAGAAGAAGGAGCCTCCTCTTTCGAGAGGGAAATGGTAAAGCTAAGAATTGGCAACAACCAACGGAAAAAACAACCAATAATAAGAAAACAAGGAGAGGGGGGAAAAGATACCAGAAGAGTAGAAAAGAGTGGGCATATAGAAACAGAGAGAAAAATAACGAGATCAAAAAAGAATTATTAGTTTGTACTGAATTTGGAAATGCAAATGTTGTAACAGACGAGAATGTACTATGTAAAGATCTAGAAATTGTTAATTTGTCACAGAAAATCATGGATGCAGATGAAATTAGCCTTTTGAGTAAGGGTTTGGGTTTCTGCCCGACGCAAAAAGGTGATCCCACTAATGTTCATGTGGACCTGTTTAATTTTGTGAGAAACTTGAAATTAAAAGATTATTTTTATACGCAAAAATCTGACTCTGTTATACCTATTGGTGGCACTGCGACAACATCATACTCGATCGCTGATGTACGCAACGTACAATGTCTTTTGTCACTAGAAGAGGAGGAAGAGCTAGAAATGCAAACAGTATTAGATGATCTCAATATTAGGGAAGATCTGACCACGGACAGTGGACTAAGACCAAAATCTAAATTTATTCCCAATAATTCGTACCATCAAAATATTGACACATTTCATGAGAAGATAACAGCAGAATTGTATAAGCTAGAATGTCCAGCTAAACATACGCGACAAACACGTCAAAATCTAACGAAGGGAGAAAGGTTAGCCCTTAGTAATTTAGAAAATGACGACAGTATAGTCATCAGAAAAGCTGACAAGGGTAACAACGTCGTAATAATGGATAAACAAGACTATATGGGCGAAATAGATCGTCAACTTAAAGATATCTCATGCTACAAACAGGTAAAGGGGAATCCTATGTGTAAACTATCTTCCCTCATTAATTTAAAACTAAGTGAGTGGAAAGACATTGGCCTCTTAAGTGATTCTGAATTTAGATTTATGAAAGTAGACCAACCAAGGTTTCCATGCATCTATGTATTGCCGAAAGTGCACAAAAAGGCCCCATTTCCTCCCGGGCGGCCGATAATTTCGGGAATCGGCTCGGTGACAGAAAAAATGTCTGAATTTGTGGACAATAAATTACAAAAACATGTATTAAACTTACCATCCTACATTAAAGATAGTAAAGATATTTTACTAAAATTCATAGATTTTACATGGTCAGATGACCTGTGTTTTGTCACGCTGGACGTAGTTAGCCTCTATACTTGTATCGAACATAATTATGGGCTTCAAGCAACTAGCTCATATTTAGACAAAGACAACGCTGACTATTATGAACATAATTGTATGGTATTAGAAATGATCGAACTGATTCTGAAAAACAACTATTTCCTACATGATGAACAATGGTACCATCAGGTACGTGGGACTGCCATGGGGACAAAATTTGCTCCATCGTACGCATGCCTCTTCATGGGGTGGTACGAGAAGGAGCATGCATGGGGCAGAAACGCCTCCCCTGGACACAGAACATAGTGTTCTGGGGGAGGTATATAGATGATATCATCTGCCTCTGGTCTGGTTCAACTGAAACCTTGTTAGAGTACTTCATCTATCTTAACGACAATCCATACAACGTTAAATTGACAATGAACCATCACAGAACTGAGATTGACTTTCTAGATTTACATTTTTATGTAAAGGATGGAAATATAGAAAGTAGCCTCTATCGGAAAGACACAGCATGTAACGGAGTGCTTCATGCAACCAGTGCACATGCAAGATCAGTAATCAAGAATATTCCCTTTGGAGAGATGCTAAGAGTAAGAAGGAATTGTTCAGAGACTGTGCCTTTTGATGTAAATATTGAAGAAGTAAGTGCCCGTTTTTTAAAAAGAGGTTACAAACCGCAAGATGTCAAAATAGCTGAAACTAAAGTGAAAAATATGAATAGAGAAACTACACTTGTTGTTAGGCCAAAAAAGCAATGTGCCACCCATGAGGTAAAACCTAGATTTGTCACTCAATACACTACATACAGTGATAGAATTTTCAGGATTCTGAAGAAACACTGGCACCTACTGCTGGAAGTTCCCAACTTCAGACAAATACTGCCAAAGAATCCATCAATCACGTTTAGAAAGGGGCTTACATTAAAAGATAAGCTATGTCCAAGCTACATAACGACATCGAAAACAATGGCGACATGGCTACCACCGAAACCAATTGGCTTTTTTACATGTGAAGCCTGTAATATATGCCCTTTTGGTAAAAATAAGATTAAGGACTTTCTGTATAATGGCCATAAAAGATATAAGATCAAGGAATTCATGAATTGCAATACCACATTTGTCATTTATGTATTGGGATGCATATGTGGATTAATCTATGTTGGGAGCACTACACGCAGTCTTAAAGTACGAATCCAAGAACATCGTAGAGCCATTATTAACAGTGATTCAAGATACCCTATGACTGAGCATTATAAGGAAGCCCACGCTTCTGGTCATTCTTTCTGGTTTCATGGGATCGAACACGTTAAAGTGGACAGAAGAGGGGGGGATAGAGAACTTACCCTTAGACAGAAAGAATCAAAATGGATATGTAGATTACGAGCCATAAGCTGTGGCCATAATACGGATAATGAATTTCATTATTTTCTGAACTAATCATGTTTTCAAGAATTTACCAATATATTTTTAATGTTTTTTAAATGTATCATGTTTGATTGCTGGAGAAACAATGACTAGATTAAGCTGTATTTTATAGAATGTATAGAGACTATGGACTAAACATTGCTTTAATGAATGTATAATAATATGATATAAACCTCTCTGTTTATATTTACATCAAATGGTATTACGTTTAGGATTTTAAATAAAAAAATTTCCTAAATGTTTATATTTTCATATGTGGTTTTTCATTGTTTTCTCCTTTTGTATGTTTACTCTATTTTCTGTGTATAAGAATACAGCGCTTTCTGATGCCTCTCTATGATTTACTATTATACTCAATAAATGACATAACTCTCTGAAAATATAGCAAATATAATATACAAAGGCGGACCCGATATCATATGGGTTTTTCTATATAGTATGACATGTGACCGAGTAATCGCTGTATTTATTTTATATATATCGGTTTCTTTGTATAAAACGACATGTTATCGATTTATTGCTTCATTTTATATATATCTGCTTGTGAGCGTTTACTGTCGCTCATTATACAGATTTAGATATAAATACTATATGGTCAGTATCTTTGTATTAATGGACTGATCAATTAAATATGGCCTTTAAACTAATGCCTCATCTTCGAATTCTTCTCTTTTTTAAACAACAAAAATCTTTTTAATTTTAAGAGTTAACGGACTAACCACTTAAATATGGCCATCAAACTATTGCCTCATCTTCGAATTCTTAATATGGACCTCCTCAAAGGCGTCAAACTTTTAATATTGAATTAAAAATTTTATTCAGAATAAATCGAAAATACCGTCTTGCCAATATAATTATGTTATCGATCATGCCACTCTATTTAATAGATATCCGGTTGGAAGTGCATATTGCCGCTTGGTATTTAGATCCATATACACATAATACATTGCCAGTATCTGTTTATAAACAGATCGACCATTCAAATATGGCCACCAAGTTACCACCTCATCCCTAATTTTCTAAAATGGCCCCTCTTGACTACTATAAACGGCAAACCTAATCGGAATGCACTGAATACATCGTATGACCACCCAAAAAAATTTGCATTAGATTTTTATTACGACATGGCCCCTAATCCATCGGTTCATTATTTTACCGTCTCACCGTCCATATTTCTAAGTATGGCTTTATTTCACCATTTCCAAATATCCAAAATGGCCACCACGAAAAGCCATCAAAAAATAACGAGTCTAGCGCTCTAACGCTTTGTATAATCAGGTGCGTTCATTTAGCGTCTGATCGGCACCCTTTAAATAGTAAGTTTGGGCGGGTAAACTTTGTTACATACACGAATCTAAGGAACTGACGACCGGTCCGCTTACCGAGGTATGTGGGTAGACAGCTACGGGGTTCTAATAAGATCGGATTCTTTGCTAGAATTGTAAATAAATACGGGTTGGCATTACAGTTAGGATTTTAAAGTGTACCAAATTGTTAGATAGTATATATCAGACGAAATTCGTCTACGTTTACCATTACACAATATTATTGTATTTGCGACTTAGTGTTTCATCTTAGATGATGTCGGGTTCTCTAGCCGCAACAAACACCCGATTATAAAGCTTTGTCTTTTTACTAAGCTAAGACCGGGTTTTACGATCTCTAACATGCGCGTACAGTATTTGCTGTTCCAAGACTGCTACACATGGCTGTCAGGCAGTATTTTAAAGCGCACTATTTTTCGAACTGGTTGTATGCAGGAAGCAAATATATTTTTTTGCGCCTCACTTACTGTAATATTACTTAGGTAGCGTGAGGAAAAAATGCAATGCCTCAAATTATATTCAGGTTTTAGTGACAACAAATGTCTAGTAACTAGACATTAGACATTGGTTCTGAATAGGCTGTGATTAGCAGTTAGGATCTTTAATATGTATGAACTTGTGTTATGGACCGGTGACTTTAATTCTAAGGGCTGAGTCTTTTTTTTGGGGCTAAGCTAGGTGTTGATATAAAAAACACTTGCTTTATTGAAATTTTTCATGCATAGATATAAGCCTTTAGATTACAATTGTTTAAAATATCAAACTGTTATTTTAGGTGGCCGGTCCTATATTGGGAAAACCCACTAATCCTGGGATTCCTTTTGGTCATCCATCAATCTACGCTTTTGATTTTATCTCATCTAAGGTGAGGCGGTACTCTGAGAGCCTTTTTTGCTTGCTCTCTCAATTTTCATTCTCTTTTTCATTTGGGATTCTACTTGACCTTTTAGCCTTCTCACTATTTGTTCAAATTCTGCACTCTTTTTTCTCTTCTCCTTTTTAGATAAATATTTTCAAAAATATTCTTTTTCACAAATTCGAGCATCTTCTCACGTATTTGGTATTAGAGCTAATAAATTAGTTTGTTGATCTGATTTAAGAATAATTTTATAGGTCCTTATGATTTGTGCTGTCTTTTAATTTTAAGAGGTATGTCCATTTTATATTTATAATTCTCTTTTTTTGTCTTGTTATATATAAATTATATTATTATTTTTTGTCTGTGTCTTAAAGTGTATATATTTATGTTATATGTTACAGCCCTGACGAAGTTCCACACACTGTGAAGTGGGAACGAAACGCGTTGGCTGTCTGTTGCAAAAGAAAAATAAAGAATAAAAAAGTTGAAGAACAAACCAACAGTAGATTGTGATATTTTATTTTTCGGTGCACCTTCAAATTGAATGTACTATATGTCAAATCTGTGAAACAGTGACACTGAAGGGTGACGAGTGTCGAAGTGTGCACGACTAAAATAATACAAAAGAGGGGCACAGTGATTAGTGAGGTGCGATTCCTTTTGGGTCCGTCATCCGATTTGCTTGTATTGTTAAAACTGAACTCCACTTCAGACCAGGCTGAAGTTTCCAAATGATTGCCCAGTAGACAGTCCACACGTAGGTCGGGGGATGTCACAACCCTCTGTAGGCCAGTTACCCCTCCTCAGCTGAGATTAACAACTGTCATTGAATGATCTGTTCTGGTATTGTTAGCATTGGTCACTTGGTAAATCTGACCAAGTAGAATCTGTTCAGGAGACACAAGTTTCTCTGTCACCATAGTGACACTGGCCCCTGTGTCCCTGTATGCCACAGCTTCCTGACCATTGATGAAAGGCTGTTGTCTGTATTTGCCTAAGTTAGTGGGATTTACAATAAGGGTGGCAAGCTCAGTGCCACCATCTCAGACTAAAACAGCCTGAGTGGGTGTCCTGACTAGGCCAGAACCCACTTCATTACCCAAGGTTAATACAGCTAAACTCTTGTGGGCACTACTACTACCAGTGCTATTGCTAGGGGCACTAGGAGGTTTAGGAGTAGTAGTAGCAGTATTGGTGCTAGTCTTAGAGCAATCAGCATCCTTTGCCCCTTGGCCTTTTTCCTTACACAAATAGCACCAAGGTTTCTTGTTAGAGGAGGAATAGGAATGGGACCTACCCCCAGAGGAAGATTTTGAGGACCTTCAGAGAACATTTTCTTTAGATTTCTCCCCACCTTTCTTTTGGGCCTTGGAAGAATCTTGCTTCTTCTGGTCACTACCACCATGAGACTTTTGTTTCACCCTGGTGTGGACCCACTTGTCTGCCTTCTTTTCCAGTTCTTGGGGAGAGGTCAGATCCGAGTCCACCATTTACTGGTGCAGATGCTGATTTTGACAGTTGTTAAAGATGTGCTTCCTCGCAAGTAAATTGTACAGTCCCTCATAATCATGCAAATTACTTCCATGACGCCAGCCTTCCAGAGCATTAATAGCACTATCTACAAAATCTACCCAGTCTTGAGTGTTTGCCTTCTGTGTGTCCCTAAACTTAACCCTGTATTGCTCAGTGGTTAACCCAAACCCATCTATGAGGGTACTCTTCAAGACTTTGTAATTGTCTGCAACTTCTTCCTTCACAGTCAAGAGTTTGCCTCTTCCTTTGTTAGCAAAGGAAAGCCACAGGATAGCTGCCCACTGCCCTGAGGAACCTTCTGAACTATACAGGCCCTCTCTGAAGCAGTAATCCACTTATGCATGTCATCACCCTGCTGGTAATGCTCAAGTTCCTAGTGTCAAAGGAGTGTTCCCTAACTCTAGGTTCACTAATGCTGCCACCATGGGATTCTAATCCCAAATTCTTCCTATCCCTCTGTACTTCTAGGGTTTCCTTATCTAGTGCCAACTGTTCTTTCTTGATTCTGAGCGTGGCTCTCTCAACTTTGATCAGATGGTATTCCCTTTCTAAAGAATCCTCCCTTTTGCTAGAGATGGAGGTCCCTATTGAAGTGGCAGAGGAGGTTGAATTAACTGTAGAGGACCTGGACCTCCCCTGAACACTTTGTACCCTCCCAGGAGGAATAAAGGGGGTCCTACCTCAAGAGCACCCCTCTGTCACTAGAGCTATTCCCTGGGGGACAAGAGTTCTCCAGTAAGGGGTCTTCAGACTCCTCCTGGACATGCTCAGAAGCAGAGTCATTGGTGTTGGACACCCCTGGCTCAATTTCTGAAGCTTCATTCCCCATATCCAAGTTATTCTGACCATCTGACCTTTTTTATGGCAGCAATAACTATTCCCCAAAGATTACTTCACTGTTAATATGCAACTCTCCAAATGTCACTTGTAAATAGATCATCATAGTCTTGAGCAAGGCCTCCACGTCTTTAATCATTGTTTCAATTAAATGCTCAATATTTTGGCTCGAATAATCCTAGCACGAGGCGTATTTGCTTGTTTTGATCATTTTATAGTTTTTGTGAGCCTCCCATATAATAAAGTTTTTGTACTTTAGTGCATTCCATGCACTACTCATTTGTGACTTTCCACCCACTGTATTAATTTGTAAGCTTCACACACAAACACTGTTTCTGGTGTTCATCACTAACACCTCATATCTGAGCTTTGCCACACACCTCATTCTGCATATCTCACTATACCTATCTTCTGTGAGCATGTCATACGTGTCTCGCACAGCAGGCCTTTTTACATTGGTAAGCATCTCTCTTCCACAAAAACACTGTACATCCCATTTTTGTGAGCATCCCACACACGGCTAATTCTTATTGCAAATTTATCTCTTAGGGCTTCTTATATTTTTGTGCAAGATAATGCGGTTTGAGTGTACTCTACACTTGTATCATCCATCTGCAATAACGCTTCTCATAGATTAGACAACAAAACTTTCTGTATGGTTTTGTATACTTTGCGTAGCATTAAGGGTTTCTTCACCCTCCAGTCACAGGAATGAAGGCGATAAACTTCCAGTGTTTGAGAAACTATTCTCGCCCTCGTTCTTGTGCCCTGCTAAACCAGGGGTATCCAAAAGGGATCCAACTGACTTCAATACTCAGACACACAGAATCCTATATCATACTATTAGACCTGCCAGCCTTAGGGTGGTCTTCCCCCAAACCTTTTGCATGCTTACCTCCTCTTTTTGCTTATTCTTTTTGTTGGCCTTAGGACTCAGAGCACTTTACCACAGCTGACCAGTGATAAAGTGCATGTGCTTCTCCCCCAAACATTGTAACATTGGTGTATACACAACTAGCATTTTTAATTTACTTATAAGTGCCTTATTACAGTGGTATACCATATACCCAGTAAATTAAATGCTGCTAGTGGGTCTGCAGCACTGATTGTGCCACCCACACAAGTAGCCCTTTAAACATGTCTGAGGCCTGCCACTGCAGAGCCTGTGTGTGCAGTTTTACTGTCATGTAAACTTGGTATTAAAAACCCCTTGCCAAGCCTTAAACTTCTCTTTTATTACACATACTTCACCCCTAAGGTAGGCCCTAGGTAGCCCATTGGGCAAGGTGCTATGTTACTAAAAGGTAGGACATGTACTTTTAAGTTTTGCATGTCCTTGTAGTGAAAAACACCTACATTTGTTTTTCACTTCTGTGAGGCCTACTCCTCTCATGGATTAACATTGGGAATTCCTCAATACACTCTTTTGAACTATAATTCCTGTTTAGAAAGGAGTAGCTGTGCCATGTGTTGCATCTTTGGAATGGCAATGATACATTTTCTTCACTGGTAAGGTTGGATTTCATATTACTATTTTAGATATGCCACTTTTACAAAGTGGACATTTCTCTGCTTTTACAGCTCTGTGTGCTTATAACCTGTCTCCAATACACTCCAATATTAGTCCAATTGCATTTTGAGGTTTAGGAATGTCGCAAAAAGCATTCAGTTTATTCTTCCTTTTTCGTCCCACCTTTGTTTGCTTGGTGCATGAAGATGTAAGATTCAAAAACATGTTTTTTCACATTTGGTCTAATTACTTTGTGAATGTAAATAACAATAAAGCATACTTGCAAACTGTGACTACATGCCTGCCTTTATCAATGTTTCACTACAAAACTATGCAATTGTATTCATTTAACGGAGTGTACGTTTCTCAGACAATGGTCGATTTATATCGGGTCACTGGAAAATCCAAACGGTTGTCCTTGTCCCCCCCAGAAACTTAGGGGCCGATTCCGATTCGGGCCGGAAATCTCTCCGATTGAGCCGGACCCGGAGAGATTTCCGACCGAATCGGACCCGTGCAGCCCGACCGAACGAGTACGATGCGTCCGTATGCTATCGTACTCGAGTCGGTCGGACTCCCATTGAAGTCAATGGGAGCCGGTCGTACAACGCGTACGCGGGCTCCCATTGCCTCAATGGGTGCGAGGTGAACAAGGGTGCCCCCTACCCCGGGTACGCGGCGAAGCGACTCGCGCCGTACACGCACAGGTAGGGGGGACCCATGGGTCCCCCCTGTGTGCGACTCGCGTGGCTACGCATACAGGGGGGTCCGACACGGACCCCCGAAGTACGGCTCCGACTGCTCTTTCGAGCCGGACGGCGCGTGTCGGTCAGACTGCTCGCGGCGCGCATCGTACTTACCCGGCCGGGGAACGTCTCCATTGCGCGGTGCGAGTCATGTCCGAGCGAGTCGGTCGGTGCGGTTCGACCCGGGAACGAGTCGGTCAGAGCGGTTGGGACGCCCGAACGAGTCGGTCGGCGATTTCGCATCGTACTCGCTCGTCCGGACGCGCGTACGAATCGGTCGGGAAATAGGGCTCCGAATCAGATCCGGTTATGCCGAATCCGATTCGGAGCCCTACCGGCCGAGATCGGAATCGGCCCCTTAGTGTCTCCTACGCCCCTGCCTTTCTCCACCACTCTGCAAACGTGACTACCAGTTAAAAAAACCATAGAAATTCACCTAAATAACCAAAGGTTTCATGGATGTTACATTTATGAATTAGATTTTGAAAAACCTTAAAAATTCACTGAAAAAACCAAAGGTTACAGGAACGTTATAGTTAGGCTCAGATTTGAGATGTCATTATTGACGTCATCAGTGATGTCACTGACCATGTCATCATTGATGTAATATGTGAGGTCATAAGCATTGTGGGGGAGTAAGTTATAGTTAGCTCAGGTAACTATAACTGCTGAATTTCACTGGTTTTGTATGAGGGAAATCTGAGCCTAACTATAACGTCCCTGTAACCTTTGGGTTTTCAGTGAATTTCTAAGGTTTTTTAACGTTATTTCCTAACTATAACGTCCCTGTAACCTTTCGCTTTTTCAGTGAATTTCAAAGGTTTCTCAAATTGCATTTGTAAAATATTAGCTCCTTCTATTGTTTACTCTTTTAGTTATTTGTACGATATATTTTTAATACTTGAGGGGCCGATTACGATCTTGTTAGGAAAGCCTACTGAATCGGTTCCAGAATGCATTCTGAATGACCCGACCGCGAGCTGCCCGAACGACGGATCACGATGCAATGCATATTAAATCCCACCGAGTCATCGGGAACGCAATCCGTCCGACCGAATCATCTGGAAACGCTGAAGAATAGTATTTCTGTTAGGAATCAGACTCGGTTAACCCGGCGAACAGATGATGATGCATCCGATGCAGGGACTGAACTGTGTCTGTTTGTGTTACAAATGGCAAGTGGAAAATGTCAAATGCAGTATAAACAAGCATTAGCAAAGCCAAATAAATACAGAAATTAGCTACACCCACCAATACACCTATATAAAGGACCAAACTCATGACTATGATCCTTTGCTCTAACACAACTGCTGCCAGGTATCAGGAGTCTCTCCACATTCCCTGCTCTCTGCCTCACACACTCACACTTCACCCACCACACAACTTGCACAGATTTTATTTTAAAACAATCTTACAAACACACACTCTTTTTTATATTCACACTCACCCTTACCTTCACAGTCACCCTCACCTTCACATTCACACTCACCCCCACCATGGCCCCAAGGAAGCAGCAACGGTTCACAGACAAGAAGTTGGAAGTACTTGTAGATGAAATGATCAGAGTAAAGCCACAGTTATTTGGGATCCAAGTCCAACAGACTCCCCTGTCCCAGAGAAATAGGATGTGGGACAGGATAGTCAACAAGATGAATGCTCAAGCACCTTGCCTGTGCACAATGGATGATATCAGGAACAGGTACTACGATGTGCGAAGGAGGATCAAAAAACTGATGGCCGGAGAACATGCCCAGAGCCAGCAGCATGGCGGTGTACCTCCTGCGCCACTCTTGCATTATACTTCCTGGGAGGAGAAGGTGCGTGACATCCTTCCGCCGGAGGGCGTCCATGGAATCACAGAAGCACCAGAGTCTGGTGAGTACTTACTGCACATTCCAATATTGTTACCAATTACACATCCATAGACATCACTGTCAAGGATACAGTGATACAAATGACTGTTTTCAAACTTTCTAAAAACTAGAGTAAATGAGCAGGTGATGTGTATGCCATATTGACAAACAACATAACTGCAATGAAAATTAAAAGTTATTAAATTCCTACCATTTACATACTACTTACAAACTTACAGCAAGGCTTTGTGCTCCAAACAACAGTCACCAGCATCAGCCTTCTTGCCAGCACAGTTACACACACTCTCAGGAAAGCTGAGTCACAGGTAGGCTGGTTGGGATGGCTGAGAAGGTGGGTGTGGACACAGGCCTGATGGGATTTGTAGTCACAGCAACCACTCCTCCTCCCACACAGACCAACAGGCCTACCTGGAACCATGCTTGCCTGACAGTGAGTGGAAATTTACTGGCAAGATGGCTGACACTGCTGCATGGTGTCAGGAGCACAAGGCCTCTATGGGAGTTGTAGTCACCTCAAACAGCAGGCACCACTGTCAGCCATCTTGCCAACACAGTTACACACTCTCTCAGGAAAGCTGAGTCACAGGTAGGCTGGTTGGGATGAATGGGAAGGTGGGTGTGGACACAGGCCTGATGGAAGCTGTAGTCACAGCAAACACTCCTCCTCCCACACAGACCAAAAGGCCCACCTGGAACCATGCATGCCTGACAGTGAGTGGAAATGTACTGGCAAGATGGCTGACACTGCGGACTGGTGTTTGGAGCACAAGGCCTCCATGGGAGTTGTCGTCAACTCAAACAGCAGGTGCCACTGTCAGATATCTTGCCAGCACAGTTACACACACTCTCAGGAAAGCTGAGTCACAGGTAGGCTGGTTGGGATGGCTGGTAAGGTGGGTGTGGACACAGGCCTGATGGGAGTTGTAGTCACAGCAAACACTTCTCCTCCCACACAGACCAAAAGGCCCACCTGGAACCACGCTTGCCTGACAGTGAGTGGAAATGTACTGGGACGGTGGGTGACACTGCTGCATGGTGTCTGGAGCATAAGGCCTCCATGGGAGTTGTAGTCAACTCAAACAGCAGGCACCACTGTCAGACATCTTGAATGTACACTTCCCACATTGCCAGGATAGCACTCTCCCTGGTGATCTGGTTGGTCTGCCTGGGAGGAGGTGTTTTTGCACTGACTACATCTCCCATCAGACTCTGTCACACACACACCTTCCCACCCAGCTCAAACAGCACAACTGGGACTATGCCGTCCCTGAAGGTGATTTGAAATGTACTGGCAAGATGGCTGACACTGGGGACTGCTGTTTTGAGTGCAAGGCCATGATGGGAGTTGTGGTCAACTCAGACAACAGGCACCCCTGTCAGACATCTTGAGAGTACACTACCCCTCATTGTCAGGACATCACTCTCTCTGGTGTGCTGTATGAGCTGTGTGGGAAGGTGTGTGTGGGGGCCCATGCCTGATGGGAGTTGCAGTGACAGTAAACACTCATCCTCACACACATCCCAAATAGCTCATCTGGGCCTATGGCTACCTGATAGTGTGGGGAAATATACTTGCAAGATGGCTGACACTGCTGCATGGCGTTGAACTTGAAGGAAAATACCATCATGGCCCTGTGCCACAAACACCAGGCCCCAGTGTCAGCCATCTTCCCAGTACATTTCCATTAACTCTCAGGGACTGCATAGTTCCAGGTGTGCTGTTTGGGCTGCCTGGCAAGGTGTGTGGAGGACAGGGAGTGATGGGAGTTGAAGTCAGTGCAAACACTCTTCCTCCCACCCAGTACAAATTGACACCCAGGAAGCATGCTTACCTGATAGAGAGTGGAAATGTACTTACAAAATAGCTGACACTGTGGACTGGTGTCTGGACAACTACACCCTGCTGGGAGTTGTGGACAAATAGGCTCCAGTCATCAGTGACAGACCTCTTGCAATTACATTCCCACTCACTGTCAGGGAAGCAGAGTTACAGGTAGGCTTTTGGTGCTGGGTGAGAAGGTGTGTGGGGGCAAGGCCTGATGGGAGTTCTAGCCATTGCAACTACTCATCCTCCCAAACAGCCCTGCTAACTCCTCTCTGCCTATGCTTACCTCACAGTGAGGGGAAGTGTACTGGCAAGGTGGTTGACACTGGTGACTGGTGTTGATCTTGAAGCCAACTCCCATCAAGGCGCTGTGCACCAAACACCATGCAACTGTATCAGCCATCTTGTTAGTATACTTCCATTCACTGTCAGGTAGCCATTGGCCCAAAAGAGCTGTCTGTGCTGGTTGGGAGAAGCAGTGTTTGCTGTCACTACATTTCCCATCAGGCTCTGTCAGACACACAACTTCCTACCCATCCCCAATAGCTTACCTGGGACTCTGCTTTCCTGACAGTGAGTGACAATGTGCTGCCAAGATGGCTGACACTGGGGACTGGTGTCTGGAGCACAAGGCCATGATGGGAGTTGTGGTCAACTCTGACAACACGCACCAGTGTCATACATCTTGATAGTACATTGCCACTCACTGTGAGATAGGCATAGGTCCAGGTGTGCAGTTTGGCCTGGCTGGGAAGGTGTGTGGAGGACAGGGCCTGATAGGACATGGAATCAGTGCAAACACTACTCATTACAAACAGCACAACAAGACCATCTTGAACTATGCTTATCTGACAGTGAGTTGAAACGTACTTGCAAGATGGCTCACACTGAGGACTAGTGTGTGAACAACAAAGCACTAATGTTATTTGTGGCCAACTCAGACACCAGGCACAAGTGTCACACATCCTGATAATACATTTCCAACACTGTCATGAAACCATGCTGCCATGTGGTCTGTTTTCTCAGGGTGGAAAGAGTGTGTTTCGGACAGAGCCTGATTGGAGTTGAATTAATGGCAAACACTCCTCCACCCACCTATCCTAACCACTTCATCTGGGCCTATGGCTACCTGTCAGTGAATGAAAGTGCACTAGCAAGATGGCTGATACTGTTGCATGGTGTATGGGGCACAAGGTCTTGTTGGGATTTGGATTCAAGTTTAACACCATGCACCAGTGTCAGCTTCCTTGCTAGTACACTTCCCCTCACTGCCAGTTAGCCATAGTCTCAGAGGAGTTAGCTGTGCTGGGTGGGAGGAGGAGTATTTGTAATGGCTACAACTCACATCAGGCCCTGTCCAACATATACCTTCCCACCCGCCACAAACAGCACAACAGGAACTAAGCTAACCCACGGTGTCTCAACATGTACTACCTGGATGCATGACACAGGACACTGCTCTCTGACTTTTCCTCAACTACCAACAGGCCCTTGTGCTACAAACACCATGCACCAGGAGCAGCCAGCTATGTCAGTACTTATCCACTCACTCTCAGGAAACCATAGTTCCAGGGGTGCTGTTGTGCATCGTGGAAAGAGTGTTTGTAGTACAGGGCCTGATGGAAGATCTGGTCATTGAAAACACTCCTCCCACCCAGCCCTACAGGCCTACTATGAAGCATGCTTACCTGACAGTGAGTGCAAATTTAACAACAAAATGCCAGAGAGTGGGGACTGGTGTGTGGAGCACAAGGCAATGAGTGGAGTTGTTGTAAAGTCAGACACCAGTGCCCACTGTCAGGCATCCTGCAGGTACATTAAGATACACTGTGAGGTAAGCCTAAGTACTGTTGGGCTGTTTGCGCTGGGCAGGAAGGTGTATGTAGGACAGGGCCTGGTGGGAGATTGAGTCAGTAAAAATACTCCTTCTCCAGAACAAACTAAACAGCTCATCTGGGCCTATGGCTACCTAACAGTGAGGGGATGTATACTAGCAAGATGGCTGACACTGGGGACTGATGTCTGAACCTATCACAACTACTGCATTTGACTCTGGGCTACAAACACCAGCCACCAGTGACAAATAACTTGCAAGTACACTCACCAAATTTGATTGAACAACACTCTTCATGGTGGCCTCTTGGGGCTGGGTGGGAGGAGGAGTGTGAGTTGCACAATTAGAGCACAAGCACATAAACCGCACTTTGGTAAGTAGTCATAATATCGAGTATAAAATATCGTTTTGACATAATAGCGAGTAAAAAATATCGTAAGTAAAAAATATCAATGTCAAAAATATCTATGTATAAAATATCGTTTTTGTGTGTTGTAAAAAAATTGTTGTAAAAAATATCGATTGTTAAAATATTGTCAGTAAAATATATCATTTTACTAATATTTTTTTTATTGTGTTAAATGTTTATAAATGATATAATAATTGTGAAATAAATTTAAAATAAAATTGTGTAATAATTTTTAGGAGCTGGATGTTGGGTTTATAGGGGATAAGGGTGGGGAGTGTTTTAAAAAGTTAAAAATTTTAAATTTATTAAAATTTACATTTTTGATAATTAATTTGTCATTTTTTTAGGAGGGGATGTTTGGTTAATAGGGGATAAAGTTGGGGAGTGTTTTAAAAATTTGAAATTAAATTTTATTAAATTTGTAAATTTAGATAAATTATTTGAAATTTTGTTTTAGGAGCGGGATGGTGTGTTTTTAGGGAATAAGGGTGGGTAGTGTTTTAAAATATTGAAATTTTAATTATTTAAAAAATTAAGGGGCCCATTACGATACCCGGCGTAGAAGAATCCGCCAGGCATGGAAGCGGCAAAAATCCGCCCGCACACACCGTCTGAACACCGACCACGCCATTACGATTACACAAACCGAAAACCGCCATCGGCGGAAAACCACACAAGATACCGCCCGCCATCGTCCGAGTCGGAGTCAAACCGCCCGCCACGGACGGAAACACGCACGACAACACAAAACCGCCCGCCCTCACGGCCGACACACCGCACGTGAGATTACGATCGCACCGCCATGAGCGCGGAAAAACTACAAATACACCGCCCGCCTGCGCAAACAACGCCGATGAGAATCGACACGGCAGAAGCCATGGCGCCCACGTCCCTGCACAGAAACCATCCGCTGACAAAAAAATCACACACAACATGGCCAACAAGTCCACACAGCAAGGCACGCACAAATACACAAGCACAGTACACATCCCGAAAACACCCCCTGGACAAACAAAAACTACAAAGGCCAGAACCCCAGACACAACACACCTGAAAACAACAGACCATGAGGACACACCCACATAGGTAAGTACAAAAGCAGCACTCCCACAGACCACAACCCCTTGCAACATTGCAAACTAGAGAGGAGAGGAGAGGACACAGTGACACAGCAAGGACAGCAGCACACCACAGAAACGCACACATCACAACCACCACCACCACCACCACCAAACACCGGCACCACAAACCCCTGCACATTACACAACACACACCGCACCAGCACCACAAACACCATGGCACCACAAAGAATGCCCAAGTTCACGCCCATTGAGCTGACGGTCATGGTCGACGAGATCATCAAGGTGCACCCACAAATCTATGGGAACCTGGTCCAGCACACACCACTAGCCACCAGAAACAGAATGTGGAACCGGATCGTAGACCAGGTCAATGCAGTCGGGACCCTGCCCAGGAACAGAGTAGAAATTAACAAACGGTGGAATGACGTCAAGAGCCTGGTCAAGAAGAAGGAGACCAAGAACAGAGAGCTGGCAGCCGTCACTGGCGGAGGGAATCCCGCGCTCTTCAAGACCTTCAAAGCGTGGGAGGAGAAGGTGCGAGTCATCATACATCCCGAGATCCTCGCCGGATTAGCAGGGGGAGTGGAGGCTGGTAAGTACAAACTAATGTATACCAGCACACCGCTATGTACTCACATGCACTACCACCATGCCACAGCTCCCAGGGACAAACACCCCCATATCCAGCACACAATACACAACACATCACACACACATGCAACAGACACCACCACACACAGCCCAAACAGAACAACTGTAAGATGCGTGGGGACATGTGTACACTCAGCCAGCCACGTAACCACCAACAGGTCCCCAAATATGCCAGAAGCGCCACAACGAGCACCCACCACACCCATGTGTCCGCCATAGCTGCACTAACCGACAAGTAACAGGTAAGTGGCAGGAACACAAAGTGCAGTGGGTGGGAGGGTGGACAGCCCAAGTACAAAACACACCAGGCCCCTAGTCCCACAGCACAGCAAGGAGGAGCATCCCCCACACCCCACAGCCACGTGTCAGCCACCGCAGTGCACAACAACAGCCGAAAGGTAGACATCATGGTCCACAGCAATCGGTGTCAGTGGGTGTCCAGCCACCACCACGACCCACAACACCCCCCCACCCCCACAGACCTGCAACATGGAGCACCCCCGCTTAGAACCATGTGGCATCCAGTACAGTGCACGCACGAACAACCTGCAGGTGGGAAACTGGACAGGGCTGGATTACTGGAGGCATGAGGACCGTAACACGACCAACACATGGGACATGTCACGTAGCAGACGAACACGCAGCACCGCCCACCGTCACGAACAAGTGAACAATGTGCACACGGACATGAACCACAGACTCACACCCCACATGACCCATCACAAACACAGCAACACCCAAGGAGCCACGTCTGCATGCACAAGCCACACTGAATATAGTACCACACGGCAGCCACTGTACAACCCATCACACACAACCGAAACACCATTGAAGTCCTGTCCATGTAGCCCCTACTGCCTGTCAACCACACACCCCACAACTACGCCTATGTAAGACAAACAACACTAGACGCAACAGAGCGGAACAACATAAATGCACACGAACACCACTGAACCCATCAAACACACAGACACACCATGCACATACAACATACCATCCATCCCATCCGTCAGCCCCAGTCTCATGAAAGGCATGTCATCCGCACAGCTGCCACACATACAGCAGTCACGCTAAGATACATGCCCATGACCAACCATGTGCCAGAAGTCAATGAAGCGCACTACACACTGTGAGCAACAACACACAACATGGGCCACACCCCCCCCGAGCACTGCAGTGATGCACATGGCACAGGGCAGCACGCACACCAAGGAGATGGGACAACTGCAATACGTTGGCTGGCACACAACCATCACTCACTAATAACGATGCGTCCAATGCCATGTCCAGTAATCACAACAGACAGCAAATATGCAGGCCATGTCAGGCATGCACACACCTCAGACCATGCACTGTCATGCTGCCACAACACATGTCACGTTCGGCACCCATGGCTCACAGCATGTACCCCAAAAGCATATTCCCTCCCAAATGCGAATCTGGGGCATGGCCCTCATGTTGCCATATGCGTTCCTAAGCGTTCCATTTGAACCCCAAAAGCATATTCCCTCCCAAATGCGAATCTGGGGCATGGCCCCCATGTTGCCATATGCGTTCCTAAGCGTTCCATTTGAACCCCAAAAGCATATTCCCTCCCAAATGCGAATCTGGGGCATGGCCCCCATGTTGCCATATGCGTTCCTAAGCGTTCCATTTGAACCCCAAAAGCATATTCCCTCCCAAATGCGAATCTGGGGCATGGCCCCCATGTTGCCATATGCGTTCCTAAGCGTTCCATTTGAACCCCAAAAGCATATTCCCTCCCAAATGCGAATCTGGGGCATGGCCCCCATGTTGCCATATGCGTTCCTAAGCGTTCCATTTGAACCCCAAAAGCATATTCCCTCCCAAATGCGAATCTGGGGCATGGCCCCCATGTTGCCATATGCGTTCCTAAGCGTTCCATTTGAACCCCAAAAGCATATTCCCTCCCAAATGCGAATCTGGGGCATGGCCCCCATGTTGCCATATGCGTTCCTAAGCGTCCCATTTGAACCCCAAAAGCAAAGTACAAACCAGACCCAGGATGGGCCAGGAGCCCGCATACACCAGAGTCACAATAAGTAGGGGCACAGCAACACACCCATCGGCATGGCCAATCCGTCCCATGTCACATGTGCACAGCACACAGTCCCATTGCCAAGCACACACAACTACAAATGGTACAGCCACACACACGCCTCCGGGAAACCCATGTACGAGATTGCACGAACTGTGAATGTCAGACGACAAATACATACTTCGCCAGGTGCAACACAATAACAAATCTCATTCTCTCCACAGGTGACGAACTGCTGGATGCTGGGGATGGAGACAGCAGCCAGCACAGCCAGCCTACAAGCCCCCAACGAGGACACACGGATGTGGAGGATCTGTCCACCTCTTCGGACACGGACCACCAAGCAGGCCCATCTGGTGTGGCAGGGCCCAGCCGCTCCCCAGGACCCCTCCTACCCACCAACCCATCATCCAGGGCTGCTGAACATTCCCAGCCCCCTGCTGCCACTGTCATTGCGGCCACACCCACGGTCATTGCGGCCACACCCACGGTCATTGCGGCCACTACCACTGCCGCAACCGCCACCATCGCCGCACCGAGCACCACCGCCGCCACCACCACCACGTCTTCGCTGGCACCAGCCCCAGCGCAGGTGGTGGCCCGGCCGACTGGATCCACCCTGGGAGCCACAGCGAGGACCGTGGTGAGCAATGTGGCTAGTGGGCAGGCCGGTGGCAGCAGGACTGGTAGGAGGAGCAGGGTCAGGGAAACGCCAGCCTCCCCTGGGAGCCATGCCCTGCCTCAAATGGCCAGAGTCCTTGGGGCCTATGAAGAGGCCCAAGGACAATGGGCCAGGTCAGCTACAGACACGCGTGAGGTGCTGGGGGTGCTGAGGTCCATGGACGCCCGTATGGGCCAACTCGTGGACCTCATGGGCCAGCTGGTGGTGGCGGTGAGGTCACAGCCAGGGACAGCAGCTCCCCTCCGCCACCACCTGCCGGGGCGCAGGGTCGAGCAGCAGTGTCCAGTTCCCCTGCGTCCACAGCCAGTGAGCACACCTCAACCACCAGCATGTCGCAAGCAGGCACCCCCCTCGCAAACGTGGAAGGGGCCGTCCGAAGTGGAAACAGATCTCCCGGGAGGACTTTGCACGCTCCAGACGCAAGTGAGGCAGCCAGCCAGCCTTCCTTGACCACCCACTGCATTGACTTGGACTACGATCCCACTCCACACAGCCATCTGGATGGCATGTGTGTGTTGGACTATGGACATAGAACCAGTGGGTACACCCTGAGCATCACGCAGCCATGACCGACAGCTCATTGTCACTGCACGCACCACTTTTGTCATCACCTTACACACAATCACATGTCACAGTTTGAAATAAATGCACCTCTTACACAAACTGCTGTTTGTGCCCTGTGTTTTATTTGTACGGAATACAACGGCCACCTTGGGCGGAAAGGCACCTGATGCGTGGCATGGCAATGGAACCGGAGGGCCTGTAGGGACCTAGGGGTGGGAGACAGAACAGGAGCACATTCAATGAGTGTGTCACACACCCATCACACAGTACATGTCAACAACTACAAGCAATGTACACACATCGCACAGAGCAATAGGGCACAATGCCACAGCCACCAACAGTGGCATACAACACTGGCCATGGAGCGTTGACACACAGCACGCAGTGAACAAACGGCCACCCTGACACAGCACACACACACCTGCACAGATACAGCCACATCAGCCATCGTACATGGACACTCACCGTCAAGTGAAGTAGTGGGCGATGAGCTGCTGCCGCACATTACCAGCTTCCTCCTCTCCGCTGTCCTCCTCACTCGAGCTGTCCTGGTCTGCGGGCTGGGGCCCTGGTTGATCTCCGTCATCCACGATGAGGGGGATCTGCTTCCGAATGGCCAGATTGTGCAGCATGCAGCACGCCACCACTATCTGGCACACCTTCTGTGGGGAGTACGCCAGCGCACCCCGGTGCGGTCCAGGCACCTGAACCTGGACTTGAGGAGGCCAAAGGTACGCTCGACCACACGTCTGGTCCTCCCATGTGCCTCATTGTAGCGATCGTCTGCTGGGGTGCGAGGATTCCTCAATGGACTGAGCAGCCATGCCCCATTTGGGTACGCAGAGTCACCTGGGTGTGAGGGACACAGAGAACCGTTGCTATTCCAACTGGACAGGGGACAGCATCGCACAACCAGCACGCTACACCACTCCACATACTCACCGACAATACAGCCACGATCCTGTTGCAGATTGGACATCAGTCGTGGCAAGATGCTGTTGCGCATTATGTGTGCGTCATGGGCCGAGCCTGGGAACTTTGCACACACGTGGGTGATCACCATGTCCGCAAGGCACACCACTTTCACATTCAGGGAGTGCGTGTGCTTCCTGTTGCGGTACAGGTGCTCAGTGGCCTGTGGTGGAACAAGGCCAACATGTGTGCAGTCAATGGCTCCAACGACGTGTGGGATTCTGCCAAGGGCATAGAATGCACCCTTCACTGCCGCCAATTCACGAGTCCTGGGGAAGCGGATGTACCTGTTTCGGTACAGCATCATGGCTGCCAGTACATCCCTCAGCACCTTGCTGAACATGGGCTGGGACATCCCTCCTCCACTGCCCACTGTGTGCTGGAATGACCCAGTGGCGAAGAAATGCATGGCGGCCATCACCTTAGCCGTGGGGTGACAGCTGTCGGATACACCCTGCGGGGACGGAGATGGGGTTCCAACATGGCACACAGTCGATGCAGGGTTGGCCTGTCCAGCCGAAACTTCCTAATGACCTCTGTATCGTCCATGTCCGCCAGCAATTGGTATGGGCGGTCAATGTTCGGTCTCCGCCTAGGAAATTGGCAGTGGACACATGTCAAAGCAACACAACACATAGCAATTTCGCATACACATCACTGACATGACTGAGCAAGCACATGAGCCACAGCCCAGCTGTCAAGCTGGGACGGCACGGCCACAATACACTTACACAGGTCTCCCAACAATGGCAATGGCTAGTGATACAAACCACTGCCATGTGCATGCACATGGGGATCTAGGCCCCAATGACTTGCGGGCGTGCTGATGGGGACTGACTGCATATTCGTCAAGCGGCAACGCCACGGCAACATGAATGTCTGCTGAGCATGGAACTGCTTCCGAGGCTGGATGATTATGGCACACGACGACGACGATGTGGGCACAGGCTGAGCGGCCAAAACAAGTGGGACCTGTGGCACGAGGGGATATGAGACAGTAGTAGGTGTCAGCACTGCACCCTATGTACAGCACTGTACGGATCACACCTCCCGAAACATTGACAGGTGTCCACATTGACAGCCCCATGCCAAGACGGCTGTGTGCTTGCAGTCACACGTCACAGGTGAGAGGTTACATTGCACGTGCCAGGTGGCAGACGTACATAGTGGGAGCTGGCATGTGTGTGCATGTGTCTCCTGTTCAGGATCCACCAGATGGGCGCTGACTCTGTACTGACCATTGGACACAGCATGTTCCGTGGAAGGCTTGTGTGTGTGGGATGGTGGCACTGGATGTGCCTCCGTTGGGTGGGGGGCCATGCACAGGGCGGGTACGTCGATGATTGCGCATTGTTGGTCACGGTGGGTGCACCCACTAAGATGTGTTGCCCTGTGTTCAATTCCTATGTCCGCATGATGATGGACTGTAGATGTGGGCAGACTACACATTGGTCGATGTGCTGTCTATATGCATGTGCCTTCACACCAGGCACAGCTGCCCCTGCACATGTGACCCCTGCTGGACTCGCTGCTGGGTCTGTGGAGCTGATGCACCTTCTGTGCGTGGGGCGGACAGCTCTCCTCACTTCCCTCATTGCGCATGTCATGACTTTGCCGCAGGTGACATGGATCATGGAGGGCCCACATGTACGCGTGGGTAGGCTACACATGATTGTTCACTGGTCGCCACCCCCAGTCAGTGTTTCGAATGGGAAGGTTGTCGTGCTGGTGGTATGTTCGATGTGGCGGATGGGCGGGCCTAGGTGCGGGCTTACATTCCGGACATGGGGGTAGTTGGATTGGCGACTAGTTGCAGTACACACGGGACACGTCTCTTCCTTTCCACATCTGGGTCATCCCTTGTACTCACTGACAGTGATACAGTCATCTTCGCCCAGCCCTCATGTCCTCCCCTCGCTCCCCCAATATGCATGTGCACCTGCGAGGCTAGCGCTTGCACAGGCAGCCCCAAGCTCGCACCAGAGAGGGCAAGGAGTGTATGTGTGGGTCCAGTTGCACGAGTGGGCTGTCTCAGGGTATGATGTGTTGCGGGACGCCGTCCACCTGCGTGGTGCCCCAAATGGAGACCCGGCCTGCATGGACTATGCATCACAGTCTTCGCCTTCCGGATCCGCCACCTGCGACACCCAGTGGCTGTGGCTGCCCTTGCGGCCAGGCCGCGTCCGTCTGTGACTGATGGCCCACACATTCACTCTTTGGCCTCTCTGGGGAGGGCTCGGGGGTGGTGGCGCACGCGCTTGCACTTAGTCGCAATGGCATGTGGCGTGGTTGGTATAATGGGCAATGGATGGGATGGTGCGAGCCACCTCCCGTGACGTCAGTGCTGCTCGTGCTGAGGTGCGTCCCCCCTACACTTTCATTTGACTTGTGCCATGCTAGACGTTGAGGTTCTATTGCCTGCGTGATATGACCAGGAGGAGCGCGAGGAGACCTCTCACACACCATGCTCCACTGCCATCCTGTGCCCTGTATCGCCTGTGCGGATTGACTATGTTGGGGTTACACCTGGTCGACTGGGGCTGTGTGTGCCTTGTCAAGGGGCATGGCGGGCGCACAACAGGATCCAGCTTGTCCACAGAGGGTGGGCTGAGGTGCGCCTGGTACCGCTTTGTACGTGTGCCCGGCTGCTGTGCACACACGTGTTCACTCCCCCGACAGGTGTCCTCTCACAATGCCCAGGGAAGCGGTGGTGTACTGTTCATGACCCCTCCCGACACGGCGTGCTCCAACTTGGCATGTGCGCATCTACCCGTCACACCCACCCACCTGAGCACTGCGTCCATACGACTTCACACGACACATGTGTGTCTTCCACAGTTGTGCTACTCATTTGCGTTGACATCCAATACCAGTGGACTACATGGTCATGTCACGACTGCCGTGTACTTCACATACTCTCATCCTCTCTCATTCGTACTTGTGAAATGAGTCAGCGGAGACAGTTTTGGTTTCAAACATTATATTGAGTCTTCTGTCCTCTGTGATGCAGTATAGTGGACACTACTGGCAGCGGAATACATGTTGAGGATATACTGAGCATGATTGCAAATGGGATAGGGTGTGGGGTTACATGTGATTGGCTGTTGCATGTGGGATGTGGGCTTCAGAGTTACATCTGCTTGGCCAAGGCTGTGCTAATGTACATTTACGTATAGCTGCGGAGCTGCGGACTTTGACACAGACGGTATACATGTAGCCTACCAGACCGCTTGGCATCATGGGCACAGTCCATCTCAGTTCCATGTGACAGGTTTGCTGCGGTTGTTCCTCATGCACGCGTGCATGTGTGATGACATCAGGGCATGTGCTTGCGTGCATGCAGCGGCGTGCCACTTGTTGTTGCACTGTGGTGGTTACTGGACATGTCACAGTCACTGGGGTCGTGTTGTTGTTGTATGCACTTGTCGTCCATGCAAAGGTCCTGGTATGGGATTCCCGGGGCGGGGTGGGAGGGGTGCAGCACCCACAGACTCCAGGCGACCTATTCATGTCCACTGAGCGGTGTGTGTGTCCATGGGCGCTGGATCCATGTCATGTCCTGGTTGTTCGTGCAGTTCCGTCCATGTGGGTGCGATACACAGACCCCATGCCACTGCCTCCCACGATGCATGCGGTGTTCCTGGATGTGATGGGGAACAGTGTGCATGTCCCGGTCATATCCGATGTCATGGCGATGTCGTTGATGGTGTGGTTACAGTTGCCGGTCGTTTGGTATGGCTGTTGTGGTGGTGACTGGCCAGTCCGTGCGGAAGCTAAGCATGGGTGCGGGGTTGGACATCATAGGTCAATCGGGGAACCTGCGTTGTGGTCCGACGAATTTACAGGTTGTCAGGTATGCGATGCCGTCCAGCAGGGCTTCCATGTCATTGGTGGTGTACATGTTTGCCAGCCAATGTAGCGGATGGTGGCTGTCAAGGTGTTGTTCGTAAGTTGTCCCTTGGAGGACCATGATGGGGCATGCTGGGTGACATTCGATGTAGCTGTTCTCGATGATCCGTCGTGTGGAGGCACAGTGGTCCCATTTCAGTGCGGGTGCGATGTTGGCCACATACGCCATGCCCCCATAGGCAGAGCAGGCCCTGTCGTGTGCGTCCAGAGGGAGGAGTAGTGGTAGCAGGTCCGCCTTTAGACATGCCGGGTTGGAGAGGCATATCTCCACGGGATGCTGGTAGGGACACCTCCGACAGTAGAAGACGGGCATGACGCAGCTGAACAATGTGATGCGGTAAGTCAGTCGGTAACTTACGTTCAGCAGGGACAGGAGATCGCATCCCAATATATGTAACAGGTTGGTTTTGTACAGCTTGAGCTGTCCGGCGTAGTTGGGTAGGTGTGTTGCGGTTGCCATTTCGCAGCGGTGCGTTGTGGTGGCGTGCTCCAGATGTGTGTGCAGTCTGCAATGTGCACGCTCCGAGGTTGCTGTGAGCTCTGTGTAGTCGTAGGGAGACAGGACTTGTGTTCTGTTGGCTTGTTTGGAGGACACGGGCCCTCATCCCACATGCTTCTCAGACAGTTCAAGGTCAGTGATGTGTGACTCCTTCCAATTAACTTGCATGTGGCCGACATGGGGGAGTGTTTTCTTCTTTCTTCCCCGTCCGTTGTGTGCTTCTGTGATATGCGCTATCTGCCCTGTGGTCGGTCTCCTCGGCATGCCTGTGTTGGTCTATTCTTGGACAATGGCTGTATTCACCGGCTTCTGTCGTAGGGCTGTGGTTTCGGAGTTGGAATGGAAGGTCATTCAGTGCTGTCTGCTCTCCCTTGTGTGGGCGGCAGGCTGCCTTTCCGCTCTGCGTTGGGCCTTGTGTGTGAATGTTATTCTTGGGCCACCTGTTGTCGGTCCCCGGGCTCTTTGGTGTTCCGTTTTATGTGTCTTGTTCATATGTGCAGGGTGGTATGGGTGTTTCAGTGTGGTACTGGCGTTCCTCTTCCCGAAGGGGCCCTGCTTCTCCTAGTTGGTGTTGCCGCCGCTGTGTGCTACGCCATGTTTGTTACACTGGGGTGTGTCCTGCTGTTGCGTGACTTCACTGACATGTGTGCGTCGGTTGTGTGGCGTTGGGTGTTGTCCGTGAATTGGGCGTTGGGGACATGTCTGTGGCAGGCCTGTCACGTGTCATGTGCGTTCGGGGTGGGGCTGATGTGTGTGCTGCTTGGTTGTGTCCCTGTGTCTGTGTGCGACGCATGCATGGCGCTGCGGTTGGCCTCTGCGTTGTGCGCATGTGTGGCGGCGTCATCGCCGCTTTGGGGCCGTGACGGGGTCGTTGGTTCCTAGTCCCAGGTGGTGTGTACACATGTGTTACGCGATGTTACGATTTGGCCTGTGTGTCATATGTGGATGCAATGGTGGATGTGTAGTGTACACGCGCTGGTGGGGTGTTGTCCGCTTTTCCGCCCTTGCACTGTGTGCGCTGTTTGCGTGCACTTGTTGTGTGTGTGCCTACCTGCGTCTCCGCGGTACGTTGCGTCCTTGGTGGTGCATCAGCAGGAGCATGGGGAGGGCCTGCAGTGCTGGATTCATGCTCGGGAGAGCCGCTTCTTCGTTGTCCGTGCTCGGCGTCCGTGTTTCCGCTTCGGTTTGTCGTACGGTATCTCTTGGCCGTGGGAGCCGTTTGTTTGCGGCATCGTAATTTATGCGCCGGGCGGGACGTGTTTTCGTCGGACGGTGTGTGTCAGTTAGGCTGCGCCGCTACGTGTACGGGCGCACTTTGATGGCGGACGGTGTTGCTGGCTTGCCGGCGGTGTTTGGCCTACTTTTCGCATTGTAATTGGGCGGGCGTGTGGACTGCTGCGTGCCGGCGGTAACTGGTGGTTTTTGCATCCGCCAGCACGGCGGTTGTGCTTCCGCCCGCCATCGTAATGGGCCCCTAAATGTTTATAAATGAAATTATAAATAATTTTAGGAGCGGGATGTTGGGTTTATAGGGGATAAAGGTGGGGAGTGTTTTTAAAAAAAATTTGGAAGATTCAAATTGTTTTACTAAAATTTAATTTAATTTTACAAAAAATGTTATGAGTGATTTTGTGATAACAGGGGATAATGGTGTTTTTTGTTTTTTTACAAAGTTCTCAAAATTAGATAAAAAAAGGGAAATTTCGAATTAAAATTTATTTAAAAAAATATATGAGTGTAATATGGTATTTATTGTGTAGAGGGTGTTTAGTGTTTTAAAAATTTAGTGATAAGTTTTTAAAAATGCAAATTTAAAATTTAATTATTGGAGTACTGGGATGTTGTTTTTATAGTGGGTACAATCGAGTATGTTTTAAGTTTATAAAACATTTACAAATTAGTTTTGATAATTTATTTTAAAATTTATTAATGAGAGTAATTAATTTGTTTTTAGTTATTTATAATTTTGTATTTGGGAACAATTATTAACATTGAATTGAAATTTTTGTAAAATATTTTTGATGTTAATATTTGTATTTTTATATATGTTTACATATATGTTAAAAATAATTCTTAATTTTTAAATAAAATTTTAATTTAGTTATAGTAAATTATATATGTTGATATTAGGAATAGTATATTATATATGTTTAGTGTGCAGTACCTACCATGACTTTATATATTTTGTAGTGGGAATAGTAAATTAAATATGTTTTGTGTCCAGCACCTTTACTTATTTTATGTAGTTTGCAGTGGGATTAGTAAATTATATATGTTGTAAATCCAGCACCTTCCATGATTTAATGTAGTTTGAAGTGGGAATAGTAAAATAAACATATTTTTATTGTCCAGCACCTTCCCTGACTTATTGTTAATTGGAGTGGGAATATAAAATTATATATGTTTAGTGTCCAGCAACTTCCCTGATTTATTGTTAATTGGAGTGGGAATATAAAAGTATATATGTTTTGTGTCCAGCACTTCCCTGATTTAATGTAGTTTGGAGTGGGAATAGTAAATTATATATGTTTTGTGTCCAGCACCTTCCTTGACTTATTATAAATTGGAGTGGGAATAGTAAATTATATATGTTTAGTGTCAAGCATCTTCCCTGACTTATTGTTAATTGGAGTGGGAGTATTAAATTATATCTGTTTAGTGTCCAGCATTTTCTCTGACTTATTATTAATTGGAGTGGGAATAGTAAATTATATATGTTTAGTGTCCAGCACCTTTTCTAACATAGGGGCCGATTAAGATGGCGGACGGACTGGAGTCCGTCCTCCATCGTGGTGGTGATCGGGACCGTCCGCAATGCATGCGGCGGTTCAGCACACCAAATTAGAATGCGACCACCACCATGGCAGTCGCATCTTGCATTTTAACATTGCGGCGGGTGCTGCTATCAGCAGCACCCGCCGCAATGTTGAAAATGCATGTTGTGCATTTCACTGCACTATGTGGCAGGCACCACTTAGCGCACTGAAATGTACGGGGGTACCATGGGTACCCCCCAGTGCACAAACACCTCCCCCCAACACATTGGGGGCCCACAATGGGCCCCCGAAACCAATCCCCACCAGCCTTTCCATGATGGTTTCGCCGTCATGGAAAGGCTGGATTTTGCCTGCATCGTAATTTGGTGGACGGTGCCTGCTAGGCACCGCCACCATTTTGCGCATGCAGACCAATAGGTACGATTGCCTGTGGAGGTTCCGTGGCGGACGGTCTTTGCGTCCGCCACGATCGCAGTGCGGATCCGCCCACCATCCTAATCTGGCGGGCGGTAAATCCACATAAATCCACGTTCAATGGCAGATGGATCGCCACCGCACGGCTGGCGGTGGCGGTCCTTCCGCCATCGTAATCAGCCCCTTAATGTAGTTTGGAGTGGGAATAGTAAATAATATATGTTTTGTGTCCAGCACCTTCCCTGATTTAATGTAGTTTGGAGTGGGAATAGTAAATTAAATATGTTTTGTGTCCAGCGCCTTCCCTGACTTATTATTAATTGGAGTGGAATAGTAAATTATATATGTTTAGTGTTCAGCATCTTCCCTGACTTATTGTTAATTGGAGTTGGAATATTAAATTATATATGTTTAGTGTCCAGCACTTTCCCTTACTTATTGTTAATTGGAGTGGGAATAGTAAATTATATATGTTTAGTGTCCAGCACCTTCCCTGACTTATTGTTAATTGGAGTGGGAATAGTAAATTATATATGTTTAGTGTCCAGCACCTTCCCTGACTTATTGTTAATTGGAGTGGGAATAGTAAATTATATATGTTTAGTGTCCAGCACCTTCCCTGACTTATTATTAATTGGAGTCGGAATAGTGAATTATATATGTTTAGGGGCCGATTCCGATTCGGGCCGGAAATCTCTCCGACCGAGCCGGACCCGGAGAGATTTCTGACCGAATCGGACCCGTGCAGCCCGACCGAACGAGTACGATGCGTCCGTATGCTATCGTACTCGAGTCGGTCGGACTCCCATTGGAGTCAATGGGAGCCGGTCGTACAACGCGTACGCGAGCTCCCATTGCCTCAATGGGTGCGAGGCGAACAAGGGCGCCCCCTACAGTGGGTACATGGCAAAGCGACTCGCGCCATACACGCACAGGTAGGGGGGACCCATGGGTCCCCCCTGTGTGCGACTCGCGCGGCTACGCGTACAGGGGGGTCCGACACGGACCCCCGAAGTACGGCTCCGACTGCTCTTTCGACCTGGACGGCGCGTGTCGGTCGGACTGCTCGTGGCGCGCATCGTACTTACCCGGCCGGGGAACGTCTCCATTGCGCGGTGCGAGTCGTGGTCCGAGCGAGTCGGTCGGTGCGGTTAGACCCGGGAACGAGTCGGTCGGAGCGGTTGGGACGCTACGAACGAGTCGGTCGGCGACTCGCATCGTACTCGCTCGTCCGGACGCGCGTACGAATCGGTCGGGAAATAGGGCTCCGAATCGGATACGGTTATGCCGAATCCGATTCGGAGCCCTACCGGCCGAGATCGGAATCGGCCCGTTAGTGTCCAGCACCTTTTCTAACTTCATGTAGTTTGGAGTGGGAATAGTAAATAATATATGTTTTGTGTCCAGCATCTTCCCCGATATAGGGCCCGATTCCGATCCCGCTCGAAACCCTTCCGGCCGACACGTACCGGAAATGGATTCCGACCGACACGTACGCGCGCTTTCCGACCAGCGGAGTACGATGCAACGCGTGTCAAATACAACCGACTCGCACAGAGCACAATACGGACGACCGACATGGACGGGAATCAATCCGTCCGATTGAATCGTCCGGAAAAGAGCCCGACGCGACCGACTCATACGCGAACGCTGCAACATAGCGTAACGTGAATGGGACAGACTCGGACTATCCCGCCAATGCATAAAAAAGCATCCGTTGCGGTCAAGTGAATGTCTCCGTCATGCTCAACTAAATACAACAGAAACAGACAAAAAAAGTCCAAACAAGCATTGTCAAAGGCAAAAAAAATAAAATATTAAGACACACCCACAACTCCACCTATATAAAGGGCCAAAATCCTTACCATGATCCTTTGCAAATTCAACAGACCTGCCAGCAGATACCACCACTACACTGCACTCAGACATACACTCACAACCCACCCATCCACACAACCTGTACACCACTAGCACCTGTCAAATACCACACTCACAAACACACACCTTTACTTATACTCACTCACCCTCACTTTCATACTCACCCACACATCCATCTCCACCACCACCCATCACCATGCCCCCAAAGAAGAATCCAAAGTTCACAGACAGTGAGTTGGAATTCATGGTAGATGAAATTCTCAGAGTAGAGCCACAGTTATTTGGCACATTGGTCTAACAGACCCCCCTGTCCCAGAAAACCAAGATGTGGGAGAGGATTGTCAACAAGGTGAACACTCAAGCACCTTGCCTGTGCACAATGGACGATATCAGTAACAGGTACTATGATGTGCGAAGGAGGGTCAAGAAGCTGATTGGCAGAGACCATGCCCTGAGCCAGCAGACCGGCGGTGGCCCTCCTGCAAAACCTACGCACTTCACTTCCTGGGAGGAGAAGGTGCGGGCCATCCTTCCACCGGAGGGCATCCATGGATTATCAGGAGTACCAGAGCCATTGTGAGTACATAACCAACTAGCCAAGATTGTGAGCCAATACACACCCACAGACATCACTGTCAAGGGGAAAGTGATACCAATCACTGTTAGCAAAGCCATATCAACATTAAGCAAATGATCCTGTGATGTGTATGCCACTTACAGAAACAAAAGACCAGCAACCTTAGAGTAATATGTAAATATTTCATAACATGTACAAACGTACTAACAAACAAAGCAAGGCTTTGGCCTCAAAACACCAACCACCACTGGCAGCCATCTTGCCAGCACTGTTACACTCTCTCACAGGGAAGCTGAGTCACAGGAAGGAAGGTTGGGATTGCTGGGAGGGTGGGTGTAGCTAAAAGCATGATGGGAGTCATAGTCACAGCTAACAATCCTCCTCCCACATGGCTCATCAAGCCCACCTTGAACTATGCCCATCTCACAGGGAGTGGAAAAGTACTGCCAAGATGGCTGTCACTGGGCTCTGGTATGGGGAGCGCAATGCCCTGTTGGGAGTTGTGCTCACACAAACACCAGGCAACCACTGTCAGACAACTTGAATGTAAACTTTTACTCACTGTCATGGAAGCATGGTTCATGGTGGCCTATTTGGTCTGGGGGGAGGAGGAGGGCTAGCTCTGACTACATCTACCAGCAGGCCCTGTCACACATACACCCCTCCCACCAACACCAAACACCACACCTGGGACTATGCACAACCTGAAAGTCAAGGTAAATCTACTTCCAAGATGCCTGACACTGGGCCCTGGTGTGAGGAGCACCAGTCCATGATGGGATATGTGATCAAATTTATATTGTAACCAACAACATACCTACAATGTAACAGGAAAGCTCACCATGTAAAATTATTTACAAACTTAGCACTAACTCACAGCAAGGCAATGGGATCCAAACACCAGTCACATACAGCAGCCATCTTGTTTGCTCACATTCACTCCCAGGAAACCTCAGTCACAGGAAGGGAGGTTGGGATTGCTGGGAAGGTGGGTGTAGCTAAAAGCATGATGGGAGTCGTAGTCACAGCTAACAATCCTCCTCCCACATGGGCCATCAAGCCCACCTTGAACTATGCTCATCTCACAGGGAGTGGAAAAGTACTGTCAAGATGGCTAACACTGGGCTCTGGTGTGGGGAGCACAAGGCCCTGTTGGGAGTAGTGCTCAAACAAACACCAGGCCACCACTGTCAGCCATCTTGCCAGCACTGTTTCACTCACTCACAGGGAAGCTGAGTCACAGGAAGGAAGGTTGGGATTGCTGAGAAGGTGGGTGTAGCTAAAAGCATGATGGGAGTCGTAGTCACAGCTAGCAATGCTCCTCCCACATGGCCCATCAAGCCCACCTTGAACTATGCTCATCTCACAGGGAGTGGGAAAGTACTGCCAAGATGGCTGACACTGGGCTCTGGTGTGGGGAGCACAAGGCCCTGTTGGGAATTGTGCTCAAACAAACACCAGGCCACCACTGTCAGACATCTTGAATGTAAACTTTTACTCACTATCATGGAAGCATGGTTCATGGTGGCATCCTTGCTCTGGGGGGGAGGAGGAGTATCTTCACTGACTTCAACTACTATGAAGGCCTGCCCTACACACACCTTCTCAGCTAGAACAAATAGAACTCTTGTGACTAGTCAGTCCATGACAGTGAAAGGAAATGTACCGGCAAGATGGCTGACACATGGGCCTTATGTATGAATTGGCCACAAGTTACACCTAGGCTCTGGCCCTCTCACACCAGTCCACACTCTCAGACATCTTCACTGTACATTTCCACTCACTGTCTGGGAATGCATTGTCCCAGGGGTGCCCCCTCGACTGGCTGTGAAGGTGTGTGGAGTACAGGACATGTTGTGAGATGCAGACATAGCACACATCAATACACACACACAAAGCAACATATCCATCATTGATAAGGGATACCTGACAGTGAATGGAATGGCCACAGCAAGATAGTTGACACTGTTGCATGGTGTCATTTACACAAAGCACTGTTGTGAGCTGCATTCAACTCCTACATCATGCAGCGTTGTCAGCATCCTTGGCACTACACTCCCCTCACTGTCATTGATACTTTCAACACGAGGAGTAATCTGGACTGGGTGGGAGGAGGGGTACAACTTCCAGCAGCATAACACAAGCACACAAACCTCTGTGTTATGAGCATGGAAAAGCAAGAAAGCAGCCTTGGTTAACTCATCTGTCCATGGAGGACAAGGACAATATACATGATGTTATCAGGCACAAAGCTAAGCAGCAACACCATTTGCTACTAAAAGACATTCACATGTGTGCAATGAGATGAGAACTAGGAACACATATAACAAAATAGTAAATTTCAAATGCCCACATACATACTGGACTGTGAGTGTGTTGGTAGCCACACCAATGTGACTCAAAAATACATGCACAAATGCCAGCACACATGCACAAATCTTGCAACACATCGTAAGAGGAAGAGTATGTATGTCATTATAAAAGCACAAATGTGGGAAAGAACAACACACCTGTGTCAGGCACAGGGTGGCACTTGACTTTCAATGTCTATGTACAGTCAAAGAAACAATACATGACCTATTTATGCACAAAGCTCAACATGCTCAGCAAAACACATCTTGTTAAAATTACAATGTTCTTTACTAATATAGGCCTGTGTCTGTGACAATTGAGGACAATGCAATGTACATACACTCATCATAATGTACAATAGCAAATGTAATGTGTAAGATACGTTGACCTGTGCAAAACCACAACATACATTGTGTCTCTCGTCTACCCAGAGGGCCTGCCGGGGACACTGCAGGAACAGAACAAGAATCCCAGGCCCAGACTCTGGTTGACACTGAGCTCTCCGGTGTGGATGTCTCTCAGTACTCTTCGGATGACGATGAACGACCTGGCCCCTCCAGTGTGGATCAGCATGCAGCACCAGCAGCTGTAACTTCAGCACCCCCTGCGACCACTCCCGCAACATCTGGCAACCCCCAGATGACCTCTACCAACACGGACACACCAAGGCAAGAAAACACCGACGGCACAGCAACACAGAACACTCTGGAGTTGGCGGACAACAACACCAGTGTCAACAATGAAAGAGGTTCAGTGTTGTCTGTGTCTGCAACAACAGGTCCTGCTCGTGTGGGTAGGGGTGGTGGGAGGGGCTGCGGGTGAGGTCACGTCATGAAGATGGTGCTGCTGATCAAGCTGACCCACAGTTGGGACGCATTCTAAATGCATATTGAGAATGCACCGGAGACTTTGGCCAGGTAGTAGGGATCCTCAAGGACATGCAACAGCAGCAGGCTGCCCATTATGCCAAAATGGACTCACACATGTCCAGAATGGAGTCCAAAGTGGATAAAATTGATTACCTCACTGCGGTGCACAGGGACATACTCACCTGCCTCCGCCAGATTGCTGACAGCATGACCCCACCTCCCTGTGTGCCCACTACATCTGTTGCCACTACATCTGCAACTGCCACAGGGAGGGATGAGGACTCTGGGGGAGAGTCCCCTGCACCGCAGCAGCCTACACCTAAGGGTCCCCCTCAAAAAAAGAAGAGGGGTCATCCGAAGAAGGACAAATGAGAGACAGATGGCCATGCAACCCCCCCAGGAAGTGAAAACCTGCTCCTGATATCCTCCATTGTGTGCAAAGCGTTCACTTTGTTGACTGTCACTGATCTCTCCCACGTGGGATGGAGGGTCTAAGTTGGATCAATGACTCAAATGACTGTGGACTTGGCTCTGAAAATTTCATCTACTACCACCAGCAACTCCTCTGTGAACTTTGGATTTCTAAAATTTGTACTGCACTATCACTTACTTGTACTATTTCACACATGCATCGCAATAAAATCATAATCACACATTACTTGCCTCTGTCGTGAATTAAACACTGTTTGTAACATAGAGATGATGACCTAAAAAACAAGGATTTTGCAGGAAAACAAGTACAGCAATTAAAACACAGTCTTGTGAGTAAATGTGATGTGACACATATAAGAGATACACACAACAAGGTCAACACAACACAAATAGTATATGGCATACATCCTCATTGCCTCCACTGTTGTAAACTGGAAACACATTTCAATGCACAAATACTAAACATTGTCAGATAAAGTGGAAATCAGGGCACAGATACAGTATGCAAATGAATGTTGGATGTGTGTATACAGAAGAGGCACACCTCAATGTGGAGCACAGGTTTATTACACAGGCACAACATGTTGCCTCCACAACAGATGCAATCTAATCACACTGTGACAATAAGCACAAATTAACCAAGATGTTACAAAATGTTCTGAATTGAGTGTGTGGCTCAGCTTCCTGATCCCAAGAAAAGTTGCACTCTGTAACAGCATTGTGTGTTTTGGAGGTCACATGTCACCATACAACAGCCAAAGGACCCTGTGAAGGAGAGACATAGAACAGTCTTTACATACCTAAAATTCTGCATACATCTCCAAGAGACATTTCATACTCAAGTCTTATAAATTGTGAACACTAGCTAGGAGTCATGTCAACACTGTACTGGTGAACATACTAACTCAATGGACACATAACAACTCCAAGGATCATGTCAAGTAGCATGCACCCACACGTATGCATAGATATTGTACAACAGACACATATCATGCAAAGAAAGTGGTTTGTCAACTCGTCATTGTATACTTACAATCATGAGAAAAAGTTGCTGATGAGCTGTCTCCGAACATCCTCCTCCCCCTCATCATCACTGGCAACATGACCCAGGCTTGGATCCTCCCCTGCTGGAGGCTGCTGGTCCCCGTCATCTTGGATGAGAGGTAGCTCATTCCTCACTGCCAGGTTGTGTAGCATGCAACACACAATGATGATCTTACACACCTTTTCTGGTGCATATTGGAGGGCTCCTCCTGTACGGTCCAGGCAGTGAAATCTGCTTTTCAGTACCCCAAATGTCCGCTCAATCACTCGCCTGGTCCGCCCATGTGCCTCATTAAAACTAGACTCAGCAGGGGTGACAGGGTTCCTGAGTGGTGTCAGCAACCACAGCATGTTGGGGTATCCGGAGTCACCTAAATTTAAACAGAAGAAACTTCATGTGTCTGAAAACAGGGTACAACCTGACATACAACCAACACACAACATAAACAGACATTACACACCAACAAGCCAGGCAATCTGATTTGGCAGCTGAGACATCATCTGTGGGATCCTACTGTTTCTCATAATGTACACGTCGTGTGCTGATCCTGGGAAACGTGCACAGACATGTTAGATTGTCATGTCAGGCAGACATACCACCAGGGCATTTATGGAGTGAAAATGCTTACGATTCCTGTATGTTTGTTCATTTGCTTGTGGTGGAACCAAAGCCACATGTGTACCATCAATGGAGCCAATGACATGTGGCATTCTGCCCAAAGCATAAAAGTCACTCTTGATGTCAGCAAATTGTCGTGGTGTTGGGAATTTGATTTACCGGTTCAGAAAATGTAACATTGCCTCCAAAAAATCACGAAGCACACGGCTAAACATTGTCTGTGACATCCCACCAGCAGTAGCCACAGTATACTGGAAGGTTCCCGTGGCAAAGAAATGTAGGGCTGCCATCACCTTCACATTGGGGGTCAGCGCAGATGGATATGGGCGTCCAGGTAGCAAATGTGGGCCCAACTGCTCTGCCAACTCCTCAATGAGTGGTCTGGTGAAGCGGTAACATCTGATGCTGTCACGTTCTACCATGGTCTCTAGGTCGGGGAAGGGTCTGTGGACAGCTGGTCTCCTGCAGTACATAGGTGACAAAGAAACATTATCAAATCACTTTCAAATGTGGCAAGTAACATGCAAAATATCATATGCAACATCAAAGCAAGACTCAATGAAGTCAGGTGTGTAATGTTGAGCATTGACACAAAGGCCAGCTATGTGACCCTCACAGAACATTTCATGTCATGATGGTTTCACAACAAGTGCAATGCTGTGCTGTGACCAATCAATGGTGTCTGTCACAGTCCATGTTAACAAACATCACATACTAAACACACACCTAAGAAACTATCAAAGATAGATGTGTGGAACAACTGACACGTGGTGGAAAGGTACACACACAGGGATCATGTAATGCCACCTGGACACTGTCATGATGTAATGTCTGACATACATGTACCATCACACACATAAAACACTCATGATGTGTATCACATTTTTTTTGCCAAACAAACAGGTATGTCTGTGACACAAAGACACAACAGCAACTCACATGCCAAATACAGATTGATGTTTAAAGTGAATATCATCAACAACCTCAACAATGGAGTGTGTGCGTTGTACAATACTCAGATACTGTGGATTCACTCAAAAAACTGCACCCAAAGCACTTTGTAACATACAGTCCAATACAGCAGTTATTCTGGGTGTATGTAACCTGTGATAACACAATGGGCCCCTGGGACTGTGTCCAGGCCTAGGAGGGTGATCTGTAAAGTTGTCACTCACAGTTGTGATGTTCATCACAAACAATGTATTTGGTGCACATGAAGGTTGGCTCATCATGGGAGTGTGAGCTATGAAGAGCTCTGTCCAATATGACATGTTAATCACTGTACCCACACATGTCATAAAGCAGTGCATGAAGATATTCTATACTGTCTGACATGCTGATTGATTAGTGTAGGTCACCTGAGCCAAAACAGTGTGGTTTGCATCCTTTGGCTGGTGACTGTAATGGGGACAGATGCGGGTGAGTATTCAAAAGACGCATCCTACACTTCAGAACCAAGCCGGACCCACACATTGGCTGTTGACTGTAATGGGGACAGATGCGGGTGAGTATTCAAAAGACGTGTCGTACACTTCCGAACCAAGCCGGACGCACACATTGGCTGTTGACTGTAATGGGGACAGACGCGGGTGAGAATTCAAAAGACACGTCGTACACTTCCGAACCAAGCCGGACGCACACATTGGCTGTTGACTGTAATGGGGACAGACGCGGGTGAGAATTCAAAAGACGCGTCATACACTTCCGAACCAAGCCGGACGCACACATTGCCTATTGGTCGTCATGGGGACAGACGCGGTTTTGCTTCGTGTACGAATCGCGTGCAAAACAATTCTGTTGGCTTACAACAACAATGTATCAAACTCAATAGTGTTATGATGCGGAATATTTGAACGACGCGGTAGGCCTGTCCGATGCGTGCAATGTTATGGATTGGCCAAATTCGGATAATGGGAACGTCTCGGACCTATCTCTTTGGACGCATGGAACAGAATCTGCCTCTGCAGCACAGATATAAGTCTGTCTGTTCCCAAGAGACTTCACTTGCCTGCACTACATGCTACCTGTCTACATCTCTACCTACCACTGTTGCTGTCTCTGCATCCTCTGGGATCTACAATGGCACGTACTGTGGCGAGGGCACCAGCTTTCACAGAGGAGGAGAACCAGGCCCTGCTGGACAGCCTCCTTCCACAGTACAGCAAGCTGTATGGGAAACCAGGGGAGCAGGTGAGTGTTGATTACACTGCCTTTTCAATTGACCATGTTTTAAGACAGGCACTACTAGCATTGTGATCCACAAGGTCAAGCATGCACACATAGTTACTGTAAGTGTTACAGTGTGTAGATTCATGTTCTGGACAGGTACAGTGATGTAGAAGTGTATTTGGTGTGATTGTTTTTCCTGCACTGTTCTGATGTTATTAAGGGAGACTTGCACACAGGGCAAATGACCATTTTGATACTTGTCCAACCTTTAGAAATCATCTGCCATTCTAACCATGACCTATATGTCCAAGTGTGTGATGCATTAACATGTAGCATGTGTAGTAATGGTGTGTCACCATGTCATCCTTACAGGTCGACGCCCATCAGAAGCATGAAATTTGGCAGACCATCGTCCGGGCTGTAAGATCTGTGGGGGTCTTCAAACGCCGCATCCGCCACTGCCAGAAGAGGTGGCAGGACCTCCGTGGCTGGACCCGGAGGATTGCAAGAGTCCAGCTGAAGCTGTCACCTCCTCGCAAAAGGGGTGGACGACAGACCCTGATCCCCCACATGCTCCGGATACTGACGGTGGTCTTCCCTGACCTGGATGGGCAGTTGAAGGCCAGACAGCAGCAAGGAGGGGGTGAGTTTGTGCCATTTTGCTGAACTATGTCTGACATGCATGTTGCACTCCCTCAGCCTGGTAACACTCTCACAGGTCGTCTGTCTGCTGAGACAACACTTATGTGGCAAAATGTAATGATGCCCCATTATCATCTGATGCCCAGGTGTGTCCCTTTCCGTCTGTGACATGTGTCACTTAGGTCCTGTGTATTTGCTGTAGTCCAAGGTTAATGTGAACAGCACCATATACAACAGGTGCATTGAGTTGACCATCATGAGTGAGGTAATTGTCTGACATGTGTCAGCACATTGACTGAAATATGACCTGTACTCTGTGTGGTACATACATAAATGTTCGAAATGCTGATCTGGGTCAACACAGGTTTGTGAGACATATACTACACACCCGTGCAGCAGGTGAGACCAATGTTGATGCCTCAGACAAATGAAATGGATAAGCGTTCAAAATGCGTAGTCACCTGCCTAGTGCTCCGGGTAATCCCATGTTTCACATGGACCAAGGACAGGTATGCCAACTCAGGCCATCTGAGACACTGTCACATCTTATTTTTGTGTGTCAGGCAACACTTTAACCATTGCAAAATTGAAATTCATGTGTCTGACTCTGTGTCAGTGTGTACAGGCAGAACTTTTATAATTACACATGTGGCAAATATATTAAATATGGACAGACATCTAATGTATGGAATTTGGCTCAGATACACAGGACAAAACATGTGTGTGTCATCCCTTGACTCTGCATAATGGTGGCTTCAACATATATGTGTATGCTGCATTACTTTGTTCTTGGGAGCTTGCAAAATGTTCATGTTTACAGATTTGTTAATTCATATACTCCAATGTCTCAGTAGAACAACGTGCACTTGTTAAAGTGTTTAAATTGTGTGTAGCACGTAGCGGACATGTATACTTCACCACTACAGATGTTGCTTTAACATTGAATGCATGATTGTGACACGGTGCTGACTGCAAAGTTGGGATTCACTGCCCCTGTAACAAGAGTCAGTACAGACTGTTTAGCCAGACAGGCCAGTGGCATAGTATGCCACATGAAAAATCGTGAGGATGCAGTATTTGTACTTGTCTGTTGTCCTGCATGCAGACCATTATAGCATTGACGTTCAAGACATAAGCCCATCATGGTGACTGGGGATGGAAGTATGTTCATCATGTCAACTTATGAATTTGTCCATCCCATTTGCTGTGCCACTTCCAGACTCCCTTGCATGAGATGAGACATGTTTGTAATGACACATGACACTCAGGAGCATTACAGATCAGACAACAGGCAATATAGTGCGTTGTTGGCCATGTATTTATTGGAATTTTAAATACATCTAACAGATGGTTCCATTGCCATCATGTGTTTGGGAACCATGGTTCACTGGCAGACTGACAAGTGCCATGTTCACATATGTGTAATGAATATAAAAAGTGGCATTAACATTATGCAAGGGCTTGCTCTGTGATGTGTTGTGATAAAACTCATGTGTCAAGTCTATGCAGATGACTGATGTGAATCTGTTTCTCCTCCTTGTTCACAGCATCATCTACGGCTACTGGAGGAGACAGTTCCACGGACCAAGAGGAAGCGGCTAGCCAGACTGGGTCCACTGTGGTGGAGGAGGAGGGACCCAGTGGCACGGAGGGTGAGGGGAGCCACACTGAGGGCCGCTCAGAAACATCCACATCAGCTGAGGACCAATCCAGCTCCAGTGATGACTCCCTTGTGGTGGTGGGTGTTACCAGAGCAGAGGCCACAACAACAGAGTCTGTCCCCGCCACCACCACCATCTCCACCCTCACAGCTGCTCCCATTCCAAAGGTCCGTGGACCCTCCCGTGTTAGGGAGCATGTCTCCTTCGGTCCAGGCACCGCACCCCCTGCATCTGTCACCCCTGCTGCCCTGAGTGTGGAGTCTGTGGACTTGCTCAAACAGATACATGTGGGACAGACATCCATGCTGAGTGTCCTCCATGCACACACCAGTCTATTGACACAATTGGTGTCATACATGGAGGGCATGTCATCAGACATGTCTGCCCTACAGCGGACAAATCAGTCCATGGCCTCCTCACTGATGGCAGCAGTGTCCCTCCTACAACAGTCCCTCACCCCTCCTACCTCTGCCCCATCCACAGTCCCCACTAACCTACCTGACCAAAGCACACTCACACAGGCACATGCACACACCCCAACAGACACAAGCAGCACACAGCAACCTAAAACAAAGTCCAAAAAAACACGCACGCACACTCAGGGGACTGACATCACACACACAGGGGATAGGGCAAAAAAAAACACACACCCATCCACAACCACTCCGCATTCCTCAGCTACCTCTCCCTCCAAAACCCCTACCCTTGACTCTCCTGCAACCCCCCCTTCCCAGAGGGGCTTCCTCTGTGACCTTGGCCTCTTCCCCACTGATACATCAGACCAGACTCGCAAGGGGAAAAGGAAATCACCACGCACAGAGAGGAGATCCACCCCTGCACGCACACTCTCCCCTAAGAGTAGGAACACTGAGGCCCCCACCCATACATTCCCCAGGACAAAGAAAAGAAAAACCCCACCACCATCCCACACTTCCACCACAAAATCTACATCCTCCCAAGCCCAGGCCACCCATCCCAAAGTTCACACATCACAAGCCATCCCAGGTTCACCCACACACCATTACACCATCCCCAAGATGATAAGGCCCTCCCCCTACCACAAGCACTTCCACTCCCACAACACCACACCCTCAGTCAGTTCCAGACACTGCAGTGGAGACCCTGGCCCCCAATCTGACCTGTCCACTGCAGTGGAGCCCCCACCCCCTCAATCAGACATGGCCACTGCAGTGGAGCCCCCCCTCACTCTGACCTGTCCACTGCAGTGGAGCCACAACCCCCTCAATCTGACATGTCCACTGCAGTTGATACGGATACTCCAGTAGCCCCCATCCCTCCCATAACCCATACTGGTACACCCTAATCCTGTCCCTGCGGTGCCTGGCCTGCCCCTAAAGATGCTCCTCCAAGGGGAGATGTCCCCTAGTTATGTCAGTGCAGGCAAGCAATGGATGACGACTCATCATGTTTACCCCCTGAAGGACGCAATAACATGGACTGGCCATTGGCCTTATTGTTCTTCATGATTTGTTTTTTTTAATGCAAATGCTGAATAAAGCATTTTTTTGTTATTTTGTTGATTTGCATTTCGTGTACATAATTTTGTTGATGAGTGTAATGAAATTGCTGTTGAAATCTTGTTTAGTGACAATAATGATATAGTGATGTAATGGACTGCATGTGGTCCATGGTATATGTGTCCTATTACAGTATGTATCAGAGTCATCATTGACTGCAATTGCAGGTTGTCAGGATCCACATTGTTTTGGACAAGGTGTGTGACATTCTTTTCACAACCTCCCATCTTTGGCTTACACTTTTGCACATATGTCGGGCTGACATTTGTACACATTGTAAATGTTTTTAACGGTACGACCGTCTCCAATGGACATGCAGAAGAGCGCATTGATGATGAACAAGTCATCTGTCTCATCAGTACAACTTGGTAAACATGGATTTTGACTACGTGCAGATGACTTTGGAGACACACCTGTACACAGGCTGATGGGACCAAAGTATTCTGTGTGTTGTAATTGTTGGATCGATGTCCGAGTCTCATTCTGACATGGTAGACCCCTGCCAAGACCAAGCTTGACACAGCTGACCTTCCACAGTAGTGAAATCACCTCATGGCAGTGTGCTAATCTGTGACATTTCCTGAGGCCATTGTGTGTGTCATGTGAGCATGACTCTCTGTGTTCCAAGCCCTTTTTCTACCAAGACTGTAGTCCCTGCAGATGTTCCTGTTTGCGAAGCTTGCTGTGTAGTCCAGTGCTTTGTCAACCTATTTGACTTTGAGTGTCCGGGATGTGGGTGCATGGGTACAATTGAGTCATTATGGTGTCATCCCTGGTTAGGGTTGAGATAAGGGCCTGCACTGTGGGCAAACTCACATTTGACATATTTTTGATTCCCCGAGTCACATTTGTGCTACCAACATCAGCGTGTTTTTGATCTGTCTTCTGTTTTTGTGAGTTTGGCACTTGTATGTGTGTATGACTGCTCACACTCAGCAGATTCTACCCTTCCCTGTAGCCTGATGGCAACATGTCTTATTTGTAGGTCTCATTGAGTGTTTCATTGTTCAGGGACAGTGTTAAATTTCCAAATGTGTCTGATACATTTCACGTTATACACATGTACTCCATCCTAAACAGTGGGACAAATTTCACCATGTGTAATGACAAGCTATGTGTATTGTGTTTGTGAATCACAGATCCCACCACCACCCCTGGGATTGTCATTGGTGCATGTGCAATGTCACCAGTCAATGTAGGCTTAGCTGATGCACATTGCTGCTGATCAAGGTGTGTGCTGTTTAGACTGGCCAAATGTGACTTGTCTCTTGGCAAGGCCCCTACCTACATTGTGGCCTTACATTACAGGCCATGCCCTGTGAGTAATGTTTGGGTATGTGTGATGACAGTTGTTCTGGCAAGACATGTGACACAGTGCGCAAGAGTGAGTGGGCTCAGAAGTATGGGCCGCATCCTAATTTATCATCACAGAGGGTCAGCAGACAGGATACTGTCACCACAGTGTAGTGGCCTTGAAGGTACTGCCAAAGAGAGTCAGTCTCTTGATGTATTTTTTGTTATTCCACCAAGCTTGTTCCACATGTGACTGTTGTGAACCCGCTCATCAAACAATGCCTGATTGCCCACATTCAGTAACACAATTCTTGAGATACTTCTGGATTGTACTCAACACGCATATGTCTCAGTGGAGTTCAGCCCACCATTGTGTGTGTTGGCCCAGCCTAGAGACACTTCCACACACACACACACGTTGTGTTTGTTCTGCAGTGTGTGGCTGGCTGGTTGTCTTAGTGCATCTTCACCCATGTATTTCTACTGGCTTTGAGGGGCATTGAGTGTATGTTTGTTTGAGTTTTTTCTCTACTGGCCCTGGTACTCCTACATCTTCAGTCTGCACATTCATCATGCTTTGAAATTGCCATTGCTGCCACAGTGTGGAACAGGATCTCATCCAAACTGTGGTTTCCGATGGAATCCTTTGTATTTGTGTCAGTTTGTGAACAAATGTGTGTTTAGGCATTTTGATGGTCACTTCTTACATTGTCCAATTGAACATTGGTGGCAGTGTTAGCCCCCAATGCCAATGATTGGCTGCACATGGCTGAGGGTATTTTTAAAAGCACAACAATGTTTTCCTCAACAGTTCTGTGTTTGTTTGGCACACAACCACTACTTTTGTCACTACATTGCTTGTGGTTTTAGGCCCAAAAATCATACATGATTGGTTGAACATGCTAAGGGTTTGAACCCCACACTCACCTTTTGGTCACTGCAGTGATGGGGGTATATACCCCATATCCCCTATGTGCTTGACAATGCTGTGGGTTTGAACCCCACACTCACCTTTTGGTCACTACAGTGATGGGGGGTTATACCCCATATCCCCTATGTGCTTGACAATGCTGTGGGTTTGAACCCCACACTCACCTTTTGGTCACTACAGTGATGGGGGTGGTTATACCCCATATCCCCTATGTGCTTGACAATGCTGGGGGTTTGAACCCGACACTCACCTTTTGGTCACTACAGTGATGGGGGGTTATACCCCATATCCCCTATGTGCTTGACAATGCTGGGGGTTTGAACCCCACACTCACCTTGTGGTCACTACAGGGATGGGGGTTATACCCCATATCCGCTATGTGCTTGACAATGCTGGGGGTTTGAACCCCACACTCACCTTTTGGTCACTACAGTGATGGTGGCTTGTGTAATATTTTTCTTTATGTGTCACTTTTGCAGGCAGTTTACACACAAAACACAATCTTGGCATGAAAGTAGTGGGGAGTGTTCAGCCTCCAGCCCCTATAGGGTGGACAATGCTGGTAGGGATACACATCCACCCCTATGGGGTGGACAATGCTGGTAGGGATAGACATCCACCCCTATGGGGTGGACAATGCTGGTAGGGATGTACATCCACCCCTATGGGGTGGACAATGCTGGTAGGGATACACATCCACCCCTTTGGGGTGGACAGTGCTGGTAGGGATAGACATCCACCCCCTATGGGATGGACAATGCTGGTAGGGATAGACAATGGGGTGGACAATGTTGGTAGGGATAGACATCCACCCCCTATGGGGTGGACAATGCTGGTAGGGATAGACATCCACCCCCTATGGGGTGGACAATGCTGGTAGGGATAGACATCCACCCCCTATGGGGTGGACAATGCTGGTACGGATAGACACCCACCCCCTATGGGGTGGACAATGCTGGTGGGGATAGACACCCACCCCCTATGGGGTGGACAATGCTGGTGGGGATAGACACCCACCCCCTATACACCCACCCCCTATGGGGTGGACAATGCTGGTGGGGATAGACACCCACCCCCTATGGGGTGGACAATGCTGGTGGGGATAGACATCCACCCCCTATGGGGTGGACAATGCTGGTAGGTATACACATCCACCCCCTATGGGGTGGACAATGCTGGTAGGACAATGCTGGTAGGGATACACATCCACCCCCTATGGGGTGGACAATGCTGGTAGGGATAGACATCCACCCCCTATGGGGTGGACAGTGCTGGTAGGGATACACATCCACCCCCTTTGGGGTGGACAGTGCTGGTAGGGATGCACATCCACCCCCTATGGGGTGGACAATGCTGGTAGGGATACACATCCACCCCCTTTGGGGTGGACAGTGCTGGTAGGGATACACATCCATCCCCTATGGGATGGACAATGCTGGTAGGGATAGACAATGGGGTGGACAATGCTGGTAGGGATAGACATCCACCCCCTATGGGGTGGACAATGCTGGTAGGGATACACATCCACCCCCTTTGGGGTGGACAGTGCTGGTAGGGATAGACATCCACCCCCAATGGGGTGGACAATGCTGGTAGGGATACACATCCACCCCCTATGGGGTGGACAATGCTGGTAGGGATACACATCCACCCCCTTTGGGGTGGACAGTGCTGGTAGGGATAGACATCCACCCCCTATGGGGTGGACAATGCTGGTAGGGATAGACATCCACCCCCTATGGGGTGGACAATGCTGGTAGGGATAGACATCACCCCCTATGGGGTGGACAATGCTGGTGGGGATAGACACCCACCCCCTATGGGGTGGACAATGCTGGTGGGGACAGACATCCACCCACTATGGGGTGGACAATGCTGGTAGGGATACACATCCACCCCCTATGGGGTGGACAATTCTGGTAGGGATAGACATCCACCCCCTATGGGGTGGACAATGCTGGTAGGGATAGACATCCACCCCCTATGGGGTGGACAATGCTGGTAGGTATACACATCCACCCCCTATGGGGTAGACAATGCTGGTAGGGATAGACATCCACCCCCTATGGGGTGGACATCGCTGGTAGGGATAGACATCCACCCACTATGGGTGTGTTGCCTTTCGTGGGATCGTGACGTTTTTGTGTGTGGTAGGTGTATGACTTACCGTCTGTGACGAACACGTTGGTTATGGTTGTTGATGCAACCATAGGCGTACAGTATAGAGATGACATGCGCGATCGGACACATGGCTGCTTCGTCTCTTACGCGGTGATCGTGTTGTGGTGTGAATCGGAGCTGAAATACAGCTGTTCCGGATGCTGTGACGTGCTGGAGGTGGCGACCTGTTCGGCACATAGGAAGTACGCATCGTACTAGCCCGGTCGGAAACTGCTTTAGAAATGGCTCCGGACGAGTCCATTCAGCGTTTACCGAGCCGGCTCGTACGGAAAATGACGCTGGATTCGGAGCGTGCGTGTCACTCGGGAATTGGACACATTTGCGCATTGTACTTCGTCGTTTGGACGGACCGGCTCCCGGAACGAGTCAGTCGGGAGGTAAGGCTATGGATGGCTCTGGGAGGGCCATCCAAGCGAGATCGGAATGGACCCCTTAATGTAGTTTGGAGTGGGAATAGTAAATTATATATGTTTTGTGTCCAGCGCCTTCCATGACTTATTATTAATTGGAGTGGGAATAGTAAATTATATATGTTTAGTGTACAGCACCTTCCCTGACTTATTATTAATTGGAGTGGGAATAGTAAATTATATATGTTTAGTGTCCTGCACCTTTTCTAACTTAATGTAGTTTAGAGTGGGAATAGTTAATTAGATATGTTTTGTGTCCAGCACCTTCCCTGATTTTATGTAGTTTGGAGTGGGAATAGTAAATTATATATGTTTTGTGTCCAGCGCCTTCCCTGACTTATTATTAATTGGAGTGGGAATAGTAAATTATATATGTTTAGTGTCCAACACCTTCCCTGACTTATTGTTAATTGGAGTGGGAATAATAAATTGTATATGTTTAGTGTTCAGCACCTTCCTTGACTTATTATTTATTGGAGTGGGAATAGTAAATTATATATGTTTAGGGGCCGATTCCGATCTCGGTCGGAGGAGCACCCAACACCATTCGGTCGGGAAAAAAGCCATGCGAAAGCCTGTTTCCCGACCGATCCGTACAGCACACCGAACGAGTAAGTACGATGCGCACAATAGCAAAGAATCCGGCCGAGCCGTACTCACCCAAACCAGGTCCTGTTCCCCGACCGAGGCGAATCCGGAAATGCTGAATCGAGTCGCACGGAAGGGAAAATGCAGCTCCGTCCGGCCGAACGAGTACGATGCGCTTTCCGTACGCGCCGAACCCGTGACTACGCACGGCACGTCAAAGCATCCGGGAGAGGCGCACATAAGCTCCGATTCGCGCCACAACACGATCCACGGCTCCGAGACGAACACGGCAGCGACGAGGACGACGCGAAGCGACGAGGACGAGGCGAAGCGACGAGGACGACGCGAAGCAACGAGAAGGACAAGCGACACGAACCAACCATGAATCCCTTCGTCCCGATCATACCAATATTCTACATTTACTACCGGAACAGGCACGGACGCGTACGGCGCAGAAGGTAAGCTAGACACCAACCACAAAACACATACAACACGTACACGACACATCACACACACACAGAGGGATGCAGAATATACTTACACCAGCAACAGCAGCACCATAGGGGCGGGATGCCCATCACCAATGCCACATATGCACACAGGGGCCTGAATGCGCACCACCACCCCTACCCAGGGGGGGCTGGATGCCTACCACTACTACCACCCTCACCCAGGGGGGGCTGGATGCCTACCACCACCCTTAGCCAGGGGGGGCTGGATGCCTACCACCACTACCACCCTTAGCCAGGGGGGGCTGGATGCCTACCACTACTACCACCCTTAGCCAGGGGGGGCAGGATGCCTACCACTACTACCACCCTTAGCCAGGGGGGGCAGGATGCCTACCACTACTACCACCCTCACCCAGGGTGGGCAGGATGCCTACCACTACTACCACCCTCACCCAGGGGGGGCTGGATGCCTACCACCACCCTTAGCCAGGGGGGGCTGGATGCCTACCACTACTACCACCCTTACCCAGGGGGGGCAGGATGGCTACCACTACTACCACCCTTACCCAGGGGGGCAGGATGCCTACCACTACTACCACCCTCACCCAGGGGGGCTGGATGCCTACCACCACCCTTAGCCAGGGGGGCTGGATGCCTACCACTACTACCACCCTCACCCAGGGGGGCTGGATGCCTACCACTACTACCACCCTTAGCCAGGGGGCTGGATGCCTACCACTACTACCACCCTCACCCAGGGGGCTGGATGCCTACCACTACTACCACCCTTAGCCAGGGGGGCAGGATGCCTACCACTACTACCACCCTCACCCAGGGGGACTGGATGCCTACCACCACCCTTAGCCAGGGGGGCTGGATGCCTACCACCACTACCACCCTCACCCAGGGGGGCAGGATACCTACCACTACTACCACCCTTAGCCAGGGGGGTTGGATGCCTACCACCACCCTTAGCCAGGGGGGGCAGGATGCCTACCACTACTACCACCCTCACCCAGGGGGGGCTGGATGCCTACCACCACCCTTAGCCAGGGGGGCTGGATGCCTACCACCACTACCACCCTCACCCAGGGGGGCAGGATGCCTACCACTACTACCACCCTCACCCAGGGGGGGCTGGATGCCTACCACCACCCTTAGCCAGGGGGGGCTGGATGCCTACCACTACTACCACCCTTACCCAGGAGGGGCAGGATAACTACCACTACTACCACCCTTACCCGGGGGGGCAGGATGCCTACCACTACTACCACCCTCACCCAGGGGGGCTGGATGCCTACCACCACCCTCAGCCAGGGGGGCTGGATGCCTACCACTACTACCACCCTCACCCAGGGGGGCTGGATGCCTACCACTACTACCACCCTTAGCCAGGGGGCTGGATGCCTACCACTACTACCACTCTGAGCCAGGGGGGCTGGATGCCAACCACTACTACCACCCTCACCCAGGGGGGCTGGATGCCTACCACTACTACCACCCTCAGCCAGGGGGGCTGGATGCCTACCACTACTACCACCCTTAGCCAGGGGGGCTGGATGCCTACCACTACTACCACCCTGAGCCAGGGGGGGCTGGATGCCTACCACTACTACCACCCTCACCCAGGGTGGGCAGGATGCCTACCACTACTACCACCCTTACCCAGGGGGGGCAGGATGCCTACCACTACTACCACCCTTAGCCAGGGGGGGCAGGATGCCTACCACTACTACCACCCTTACCCAGGGGGCAGGATGCCTACCACTACTACCACCCTTAGCCAGGGGGGCAGGATGCCTACCACTACTACCACCCTCACCCAGGGTGGGCAGGATGCCTACCACTACTACCACCCTTACCCAGGGGGGCAGGATGCCTACCACTACTACCACCCTCACCCAGGGGGGCTGGATGCCTCACCACCACCCTTAGCCAGGGGGGCTGGATGCCTACCACTACTACCACCCTCACCCAGGGGGGCTGGATGCCTACCACTACTACCACCCTTAGCCAGGGGGGCTGGATGCCTACCACTACTACCACCCTTAGCCAGGGGGGCTGGATGCCTACCACTACTACCACCCTGAGCCAGGGGGGCTGGATGCCTACCACTACTACCACCCTGAGCCAGGGGGCTGGATGCCTACCACTACTACCACCTTCACCCAGGGTGGGCAGGATGCCTACCACTACTACCACCCTTACCCAGGGGGGGCAGGATGCCTACCACTACTACCACCCTTAGCCAGGGGGGCTGGATGCCTACCACTACTACCACCCTGAGCTAGGGGGGGCTGGATGCCAACCACTACTACCACCCTCACCCAGGGGGGGCTGGATGCCTACCACTACTACCACCCTTAGCCAGGGGGGGCTGGATGCCTACCACTACTACCACCCTTAGCCAGGGGGGGCTGGATGCCTACCACTACTACCACCCTGAGCCAGGGGGGCTGGATGCCTACCACTACTACCACCCTCACCCAGGGTGGGCAGGATGCCTACCACTACTACCACCCTTACCTAGGGGGGGCAGGATGCCTACCACCCTTACCCAGGGGGGGCAGGATGCCTACCACTACTACCACCCTTAGCCAGGGGGGGCAGGATGCCTACCACTACTACCACCCTCACCCAGGGTGGGCAGGATGCCTACCACTACTACCACCCTTACCCAGGGGGGGCAGGATGCCTACCACTACTACCACCCTCACCCAGGGGGGCTGGATGCCTCACCACCACCCTTAGCCAGGGGGGCTGGATGCCTACCACTACTACCACCCTCACCCAGGGGGGCTGGATGCCTACCACTACTACCACCCTTAGCCAGGGGGGCTGGATGCCTACCACTACTACCACCCCCACTCATAGGATGGACAATGCATGACACAACCAGCACACCACAACCTAGGGAATGCAAGAAGAAGACATCCCCCCAACACCATGACAAGCGTGTGTAGACTGTGTCAAATGCCTACAACACCGAACATGACTTTGAACATACAATGTGACCCCCTAGCACATGTGCCACACATATATGTGTGTGGCACCCACAATGCAAGCAGGCCATGACCATTGTGGCAATGGGTTCCAAACCCCCATCATCACAGTGACCAAAATGTAAGTGTGGGGTCCATAGCTGAAGCACATTTCGAACATTGTGGCAATGGGGTCCAAACCCCCATCATCACAGTGACCAAAAGGTAAGTGTTGACAAAGAAAGAGGTGCAACTGCCAAACTGCATGGATGATTCCTGGTCACAGAACAACAAACACATCAGTGGCAAAGTAGTGTATGTGTCCCATTGCAACATAAATTGGGGGAGCCAAATCCTGCAGTGCAAATAAGACATACCTTTGGCCATGTGCAGACAAACAACACCCATGGGGGCTGACACCGTCAACAATCATCAATGACACAATGACAGAAGTGACCATCAGAATGCAGACCCACATATTTGCACCAATGGGCACACACATGCAGATACCCTGTGGAGACTGCAGATGTGAGGTGAACAGATACCATACCATGGCAGCAATGGGACACACAAACCATGATCATTGTGCTGACCGATGACCTAAGAGTCCCAGGGACAGCAGGGGAAACCCACCAAACTACATACAGCCAATGGCACACCCAAGATATGCCAATGCAGTGGTGCAGATGCACAAACACAAACAGGCAGACCCACACTGCACATCATACACAACAGGTGAGGGGGGTGCCAGTGTCCCCAGGCAACCACACAACACATGAGGAGACCTGAATACCAATCATACAGATGTGCATACAGTGCCACACAAAGGTAACTCATGGATCCAAATCCCCTATGTGGGCAAGCAGGCATTGTCAGATCAGAGGGAGCACAAATCACACATGTCACACAGGCACGTAGGGACAGCAACTGACACAGCAAGACACAGACACACCACAGCACCACCCCCAGGGCCCCCACAATGTGGTGACCCTGGGCTGCATTACAATCCCACTGTGATGACAAAGCTAAATGTGGTTCACACTGTGAACCACAGTCATGTGTACTGAGCAACTAACTACCATCACACCTACACAAGCACAAATCAAACAGCATGGTCAGTAAGCCAAGGCCAACATGGAGGCAGGGGCCTAGCCGGGCAACAACTCTCATCTGCACACACTCAACACCACACCCTCGACCTCCAACAATGTGCAGCAGTGAAGCACACATGCACTGGTGACATTGCACATGCACCCATGACTATTCCAGGGTGGTGGGTGGGAACCAAGGTGCAGAAACACATCACACATGGACACTCAACAAGACTCCTGAATGTCTGACACACTGCACACTACGCTGTACATGGACATGACGGCAATACCACACCAACCAATGGGATCCCAGCCACAGTCACACACCAATGAAGAAGCCAAGGTCACCCACAAAGAACACACATAGACAACAACCAACATTGCAGCCCGGACCCTGAGGAGTGCCAGCAGTCACACACACAACGTGTCACAATCACTGAAAGATAACACAAACTGGAAATCACATGACAGGGGCAAACAACAAGTGCCAAGGGGAAACCTGACTGTGACCCATCTGCGTCTGCACACAAACTCAGCCCTGACAGCAAACACACCTATGGGTGACACCCTGATGACCAGTAATGTGCCATGCACCCACATCACAGAGAACCCAGGGAGAAGACTTTGGGGGAACATAGCTCAACTCAGCTAGCATCACAAACAGGTACAACACTAGGGATCACAGCATGCACAGCTAAACGGAAGTGAACACACAGACATGCACATACAACACACACCTTGGGCGCAGGCAATGTCACAGGAGTACACACTGCCATGAGGGGACTCCACTCCTGTGTGAGGAAAGCTGTGCCATATGTTGCCTCAGTAGGGCCCCATCATGTCAGCTGAGCACTTGGTCACACAATCAACAATTAGCACCAAATGAGGGCTCCCGTCACATCAGCCTGGTCATGGAAGTGCCAACGGAATCATCAGCACAGATCCAACACACTTGTATAGCAATGTTGCACTGACAACACAGATGAGTCCTTCCCCATTGATGCCCAAACCTGCATGTCCACTGGAGATGGCCACACGGTCAGGGAAGTAGACGAATTGAACAATGGCAGGCACAACAGATGTGCAGGGGTGGAAGCCACAGATGTGAAATAGCCAATCTAAGTAGGAAATCCCATTGCCAAATACTGAACACATGACACCCTCAGATGCTGCTATGGATGACATGGATACACCACAGGATAGGACACATTCCCCCTGGACCACATGGGTTCCTGCACAGTAACACTTCATTATCATGAGACCAAATATCACCATCACTGCAGCAAGGGCATGGTTAGCATCATCAACATCATGTACATCAGAAGCAAAAGCACTAGAGAACAGAAAGTTGCTTTATTCAGCATATGTGGCATTAAAAGTAGAAGTCCGGTAGAACATAAACAAAGGCCAATGGCCAGTCCATCAACAAAGTCACAAGTGGGTGACAGTGGCAGATGCCACCCTACACATGCCTGCACAAAACCAGGGACAATCCACTAGGAGGGGCAACCGGGGGTAGGCCAGGCACCGCAGGGACAGGATCAGGGCTCACCAGGAGGAAGCAGGGCAGGGGTGGTGGGTGCTGGAGAGCCACTGACAACTGCAGTGGAGGTGTCTGACATGGTGTGTGCCGGCACAACTGGGGGGCATGGCTCAGATGTTGTGGGTGCCGGCACGACTGCAGTGGACCCTGCAGATGGAGTGGACAGGTCCGCCACTGCAGTGCCCAAGTCAGACAGGGTGGTAGTGGACTCCACTGCAGTGCCTACCACCAGGGGAGGAGAATGGGGAACAGGCAAGGTGGGCTGGACAGAGGGGAGGACACCCTCACCACATCAGTGGCACAGACAAGCGCAGCGGGGGTGTGGTGCCGGGAGAGCAAGTGGCAGGGGGAGAAGGCCGGAGCCTCTTGGGGATGGTATATCTGTGGGTGGGGGAACCTGGGGCAGGGTGTGGTGGGGGCACCTGTGGAGTGGGGGCCTGAGGGATGGAGGAAGGAGACCTGGTGCTTGAGCTGCAGGGCGGCGGCGGGGTCTTGCTCTTACCACTCCGGGGGACTTGCGGGTGGGGGCCTCAGTCTGTCTGCGCCTGGGGGAGGGTGTCCAGGGGCGAGGGGCACTCTGCTCCGTGTGGGGGCTTCCTCTTCACCCTGGATGCTGGAGCAGCTGGATCGGAGGGGAAGAGGCCGAGGTCACTGAGGAAGAGGCGCTGGGTCTTTGGGGTTGCAGGTGAGGCAAGGGAGGGTGCTTTGGAGGGAGAGGCAACTGAGGACTGCGCAGTGCCCGTGGATGCGTGTGTGTGTACCAGGGCCCCATCCCCTCTGAGTCTGGTTTCAGTCCCCTGACTGTGCGGGCGTGTGCGTTTTGTTTGTGGCGTGTGTGTCTGTGTGCTGGACGTGTGTGTGCTGGTGTGTGCCTGTGCCGGTGTGTGTGTGCTTGGGACGGGTAAGGTGCTGGGGAGTGTGGATGGAGCAGAGGCAGGAGGGGTGAGGTACTGTCTGAGGAGGGACACTGCTGCCGTCAGGGAGGAGTCCATGGACCTATTGCCCCTCTGTAGGTCAGACATGCCCGATGAGATGCCCTCCATGAACGACACCAGCTGAGTCAACAGTGCGGTGTGCGCATGGAGGACACTCAGCATGGCTGTCTGCCCTACATGGAACTGGCGAAGGAGGTACACAGACTCCTCACTCAGGGCAGCAGGGGACACAGGGGTAGGGGGTGCGGTGCCTGGCCCAAAGGAGACACGCTCCCAAACATTGGAGCCTCCACGGACCTGGGGAATGGGAGCCGATGGGAGGGCGGTGGTGGTGCTGGTGGTGGTGGGGACAGCAACACTAGCTGGGGTGTGGTGGCTGCTGACACCCGCCTCCACAAGGGAGTCATCCTCCGAGTTGCTCTGGTCCTCAGCTGAGGTGGATGGTGCTGAGGACTCCTCGGTGTGGCTCCCCTCGCCCTCCGTGCCACTGGGTCCCTCCGACCACTCCTCGGCTGCTGACCCAGTCTGGCTCTCTGGCTCCTCCTGGTCCGTGGAGCTGTCCCCTTCCGTGGCCGTGGATGTATCTGCAAACAATGGGGAAACAGACAGACATCAGTCACCTGCACCAAACGCACACACCACTGTGAGCACAGCACATTACAGAGCAAGCCCTGGCATCATTAGTTGTACATTGCTAAAAGTGCCCTAACTGAACAGGAGAAGCCAATTGTCAGTCTGATGCCAAGCATGGCACTCACATCCCACATGGCCTTGCACCCATCTGTCTGGTGTCTGTTGGATTGCAACACCCCAGTGTGGACACATGCACCAAGTACACAGTAGTTGGACAGTGCAGAGGACACGGTGTGGCATGTGGACATGCACACATCACAGCTCTTGCCACTGAGTCAGTACAGGTTTCCGGATGAAAGGGATGCCCAGAGTCAAATAGGAAATGCATGTGATGCATACCAGCGACAGACACCATGATGCACCCATGTCCTGATAGCCATCGCCACAATGGTGTGCATGTAGCACATGTCACTCCCCTGCAGGACCACCAATAAGTTGACACATGCCATGGCAGAGGCATGACTGCTAAGTCATACATCACTGTCTCAGTGATGTATGACTTGGCAGCCAGACAACAACACTATGCACTGTGTCACAATAGTAGGTCATGGGGAATGCAAGTCCTGGAGCTGCACAAGTGCACATGTACATCCCCCACACAACACATCATCTTAACCCTCATCTGTCCAGGTCATACCTATTGGACATATGGGAGACCTGTGACACTACCCTCTGAACCTGAGCCCCTCACAATTTGCTGTGAATGGGGAACAGCTGCCTGAACTTCACATTCGCATACCCCAGTCTGCACGGGCAGCTGATCAAACACCTATGTGACACACAAGTATCGTCTCCTATGGTCACATCTCCAGGGGCATGCTGAGCCCCTACCAAGAAACACCCCAGCAGTCCTGGCAACTAATCCACAGCACACTGACACAGAGGCAGACACCTGAGGGGTCAAATCACTGTGCACAATGTGTCAGCTGATACACGGGAGTGGGAGTACAGAGTGCATTGCATGGCCTGGAGTAGGCATGACTGTCCTGCTCCACATGAATGAGGGATGTGCCCTGGACAGTGGATAGCTGGCTATGTATGTGTGACACACGTAATCTGCACACTCCTGGGGCCCAAACATTGTTCCCACCCGCTGCATGGGCGTGTGCCACATACCCCAGGCACATGTGGTGGCTCAGCTCAGCAAGTGGACCGCATATCAAAGCAACACGCAGATCACATGTCCAAACACAGGCGTTGTGTGAACAATGGACCCACCCATGATGCCCACAACAGAGTTAGGGAAACAGATGCTGTCCCCCACCTTTAGTGAAGCAAACTGCAAGGACACAGTCCCAAGTGACACAATTCCCTGAATGTAAGGGCCACACCTGGGTATCAGATGAGCAGTGGGCAGTGCACAATAGAGGGACATGGCTCCTGGACAACATGACTGCTGCACTGTGGCAGTTGAACCAGGCCAGAGGAGGGCACAAAGCATGTAATACAGAGTTCACAGTGCAGTCTTTGACTCACCCCCTCCTTGCTGCTGTCTGGCCTTCAGCTGCCCATCCAGGTCTGGAAACACCACCGCCAGGATCTGGAGCATGTGGGGGGTCAGGGTCCGTGTTCCGCCCCTCCTGCGAGGAGGCGACAGCTTCAGCTGGACCCGTGCAATCCTCCGGGTCCAGCCCCGAAGGTCCTGCCACCTCTTCTGGCAGTTGCGGATCCGGCGCTTGTAGACCCCCACGGACCGGACGGCCCGGACGATGTCCTTCCAGATCTCCTGCTTCCGATGGGCATTAACCTGTCAGGATGACAAAGTGAAAAGGCCATTACTACACATGCAACATATCCGTGCATGACACAGTTGTATATACATGTCTCAATCACAGGGGCACATGATGTACACAGGCAGTGCAAAGCTGCCCATGGACAGTTTGCCAGACGTCACTACATGGTATCATTGCATGGGAAGTAAAACCTTGTTCAAATGCACTGTCACTGCACCATACCTGTCCAGTGCATGTCACTACACACTATGGGGGGTGACAACTACTCAGTGAGCCTGCTAGCCAGTGGCGTGCAGACTTTCAGCCTTGCTAGTCAGACAAAATGCACATTCAGAAAGGCAGTGCACAGAACACTCACCTGCTCCCCTGGTGTCCCATACAGCTTGCTGTACTGTGGAAGTAGGCTGTCCAGCAGGGCCTGGTTCTCTTCAAGGCTGAAGGCTGGGGCTCTCTCCACAGTACGTGCCATTGCAGGGTCCAGAGGGGCAGAGACAGCAGCAGTGCAGTGGCAGATGTCGTCCTGGAGCATGTAGTGCAGGCAAGTGAGCTCTCAGGGGAACAGCCAGCAATATATATGTGCTGGAGAGGCAGATACTGTCCCTTGTGTCCAAAGTGATAGGTCCAAGTCGTTTGCATCTTCTGAATCTGGCCAATCCATGGAATAGCAGCACCAAAACACGCCCACAGCATCCTTCAAATCTTCAACTTCATGACATACATGATTTTGCAACATTGTTGTGGGTGACCAACTGATTTTCCAGCAACCGACTCGTTCGAAATTCGAAAACGCGTCCGTTGCCAGGCAAGCCCATTGTCAATGGGTGCGCACCGATCGGTCCATTGCGGTACAACGCGTACAGAGGTACAACGCGTACCCGCACACATTGAATGCAATGGGCCGGCCGGAGGCACCGATCGGTCCATTGCGGTACAACGCGTACAGGGGCATAACGCGTACTCCGCACACATTGAATGCAATGGGCCGGGCCGGAGGCACCGATCGGTCCATTGCAGTACAACGCGTACAGGGGTACAACGCGTACCCGCACACATTGAATGCAATGGGCCGGCCGGGGGCACCGATCGGTCCATTGCAGTTCAACGCGTACAGGGGTACAACGCGTACCCGCACACATTGAATGCAATGGGCCGGCCGGGGGCACCGATCGGTCCATTGCAGTTCAACGCGTACAGGGGTACAACGTGTACAGGGCATAACGCGCACCCGCACACATTGAATGCAATGGGCCGGCCGGAGGCACCGATCAATCCATTGCGGTACAACGCGTACAGGGGTAAACGCGTACCCGCACACATTGAATGCAATGGGCCGGCCGGAGGCACCGATCGGTCCATTGCAGTTCAACGCGTACAGGGGTACAACGCGTACAGGGGTACAATGCGTACCCGCACACATTGAATGCAATGGGCCGGCCGGAGGCACCGATCGGTCCATTGCAGTTCAACGCGTAGGTACAACGCGTACAGGGGTATAACGCGCACCCGCACACATTGAATGCAATGGGCCGGCCGGAGGCACCGATCGGTCCATTGCAGTACAACGCGTACAGGGGTACAACGCGTACCCGCACACATTGAATGCAATGGGCCGGCCGGGGGCACCGATCGGTCCATTGCAGTTCAACGTGTACAGGGGTACAACGCGTACAGGGGTACAGCGCGTACCCGCACACATTGAATGCAATGGGCCGGCTGGAGACACCGATCGGTCCATTGCAGTACAACGCGTACAGGGGTACAACGCGTACCCGCACACATTGAATGCAATGGGCCGGCCGGAGGCACCGATCGGTCCATTGCAGTTCAACGCGTACAGGGGTACAACGCGTACCCGCACACATTGAATGCAATGGGCCGGCCGGGGCACCGATCGGTCCATTGCAGTTCAACGCGTACAGGGTACAACGCGTACAGGGGTACAACGCGTACCCGCACACATTGAATGCAATGGGCCGGCCGGAGGCACCGATCGGTCCATTGCAGTTCAACGCGTACAGGGGTACAACGCGTACAGGGGTACAACGCGTACCCGCACACATTGAATGCAATGGGCCGGCCGGAGGCACCGATCGGTCCATTGCAGTACAACGCGTACAGGGGTACAACGCGTACCCGCACACATTGAATGCAATGGGCCGGCCGGAGGCACCGATCGGTCCATTGCAGTACAACGCATCACTGTACATGTGACTGGCATATGTCAGCATGCCTGTCTCAGATGGACATATGCCAGCCACAGATAGCTCCCAGGGAGTGAGGGGCACACCTACATCACGACAGCCTGTCCAAACTTTATCATAAGGCATGTAAGGCTGCATTTCCTATTGTGTGTATGTTGGTGTACATGTTGTCCTGTGGGTGTCACCTGTGGGCAGCCACCCCCAGGCTGTGCACGTGTTCATGGGGACAGGATCCTGGGTGTTACGTGTACATGACCACTGTGATGTGCAACTGTTCAGATCTGTGCATGTGCCATGGTCACATTTCACGGTGGTGTATGTGTATGTCATGTCACATACCCCGTGAGTCCCATGTGGGACGGTATGTTTGAGCCAGGGTGTCCCAGTGGCACAATAGTGATGGACCTCCACAGTCTTTGTGCATGTAGTGTTTACAATGTCTCTGATTTCATGTGCACAATGGGAGACAGTCTCCACATCCAGGTTGTGTGTGCATGGACTTTGATGTTGTGCGTGTGTGTGTCACAGACGTCCATGTCTGTCCTGCCGTGGCAAGTGGGGCCACTACCTGTGGGGGTCATGGTTGTTTTGCTGTGGTGTATACATGATACTCCATGTAATGCCAGTGTCCATGTGGCAATACAGGGTCCCTGGGAATGTACCTGTCGTTGAGCTGTGGTGCCTGGGGCACATCTGTCCTCACATGTCACTGTGGGGGTTATTGTGACACGGCAGCAGGAGATGGGAACTGTGACACGGCCTCATGATATCCAATGGGCCAACCTGGGACTAATTGATGCCACCTGTTGGACCGTGTTGACAGATGTTGGCCATGTATGTACCATACATGTCCTTACGGAACTGCACACTTCATGTAGTTGTGCCTCATAATGATGTATGTTGGGATCTTGAGTGTGTTCAATGCCGCATATGTGGGGTGACTGACAATCTTGCTTACTTCTCCTCTGCACTGCAGGGCTCCTGCTGTCCATCGACCATTCCCAGACCTGGCAACGATGGTGGAACGGGACAGCATCCGACGGTACCGCTTCACCAGGCAGCTGATTGAGGATTTGGCAGTGCAGTTGTCCCCACATTTGCAGCCTGGCCGGCCGTATCCTACAGCGCTGACCCCCAAGGTGAAGGTGATGGCAGCCCTACACTTCTTTGCCACCGGTACCTTCCAACATACTGTGGCGACTGCTGGTGGGATGTCACAGACCATGTTGAGCCGTGTGCTCCGCGATGTTTTGGCGGCAATGTTGCTATTCCTGAACCGGTACATCTATTTCCCTAGACTGCGACGACTCACTGACGTGAAGAGTGACTTTTATGCCCTGGGGAGGATGCCGCATGTCATTGGCTCCATTGATGGGACACATGTGGCTTTGGTACCACCACAGGCCCAGGAGCAGGCCTACAGGAACCGCAAGCACTACCACTCGGTCAATGCACTGGTGGTGTGTCTTGCAGACATGACCATCACACACGTGTGTGCCCGTTTCCCTGGTTCAGCACACGATGCCTTTGTGATGAGGAGTAGTCGCATCCCCAGGATGATGGCACAGATGCAGAACCAGCGTGCCTGGCTTGTCGGTGTGTACTGACTTTGTGCCATTGTGTGTGATCTGATCTGTAGTATTCCGCCCACTTTTCCAAGTCAGCTAATGTGCACTTGTCTGTCCGTAGGTGACTCGGGATACCCCAACATGCCGTGGTTGCTGACACCCCTCAGGAACCCTGTGACACCAGCCCAGATGCGCTACAATGAGGCACATGGTCGGACCAGGAGAGTGATTGAGCGGACATTTGGTCTCCTGAAGAGCTGCTTCCGCTGCCTGGACAAGACCGGAGGGTCCCTCCCATATGCCCCTGCGAAAGTGTGCAAGATTATCATCGTCTGCTGCATGCTCCACAACCTGGCAGTGCGGAAGGAGTTGCCTCTCATCCAGGATGACAATGACCAACATCCGCCACCTGTGGAGGATCCTGGCCTGGACCACGATGCCAGTGACGATGATGATGATGATGATGATGGTGATGTCCGCACACAGCTCATCACCAACTTCTTTAGCTGAATGTGAGTATCCTGAGGTGTCATGTCAATGATGTGAGTTGGCATGATGTGTGGGTGGTGCTCTGGTGCTGTTGGAGTGTGTCCATGGGCTACTTGACTGGATGTGTGTTGCGATGTGTGCTAACAGGTGGGCTGTACTCCCCAACAGTGTTGACATGCTAACTTGGTTCTGGGTGGGTATCTTGTAACATGTATTGTGCATGAGTTTTGCTGTTCTGTCCTGTACTCCATTGCTTTTGACTGTGTGTCATTTCTGTCCTTCACAGGGTACTTTCAGATTCGTTTGGTCAACTGTGTCCACCGACGACGTGATTGCACATCCAGGGTGGTAGCTGTTGTGTCCCTACAGGTGATGTGCGCCACACCCATGGACTTCCTTCCGTCTACAGTTGTTGACTGTGTGCCCGCTGCCAGGTGGGATTACCTTGCATCTGTAGTGGTTACGACATGTTGCAACTGTGTAATAAACCTGTGCTTCACTTTGTGATGTGCGTTGTCTGTGGTCACACATTTGACTGCCATTTGCTTACTGCACCTGTGGGCTACTTGACTACAACTGGGAATGGGTGTGGTGTCTGTGCATTGCACCGTCTTCCCTGGCAACATCAGTGTAGGCAATGAGTCAGATGGCCTAGGTGTGTATGTGTTGTGTAGCCCTGGTGGTGTGTCTCCCTCATATGTGTCACGTTGCCTTTACTCACATGCCTGTGTTGTCCTTGCTGTTGCAGTTCACATACACAGTGTAATTTTGCAGTTCATCATCCCCATAACAGCACCCACGTTGGAATCACGACAGAGGCAAGTATGGTGTATTAGTGTGTTTATTGTGATACATTTGTGTTAATAGTGCATAGGATGGGTAGTGCTGTACATAAATCTTGCAATCCGAAGTTCCTAGGTGAATTGAAAGTCCTGGTAGACAGGATCCCCAGTATCGGGGCCACAGTTGTCTGACACATTGGTCCAACTTGTACTCCCCATGCAATGTGTGGGAGTAGTGTTGCCGTCAACAGGGTGAACAGTCTGTGCACAAAGGCGAACATCCAGAACAGGTTCAGGCTTCCTGGGAGTTGCGCTTGGCCATCGGCCTCTCACTTTTCCCTCCTCGGACGACCCCTCTTCTTGGGGGGGCCCCTCAAGTACAGGCTGCTGCGGTGCAGGGGACTCTCCGCCAGAGTCCTCCTCCCTCCCTGTGGCAGTTGCAGTTTGTTCGGCACCAGATGTTGTTGGCACACAGGGAGGTGTGGACTGGTTGCTGTTCATCTGGCGGAGGCATTGTAAAATGTCCCTGTGCACCGCCGTCATCTCATGCAGTGCATCCCACTTGGACTCCACGCGGGACATGTGTGAGTCCACGCGGGACATGTGTGACTCCACGTGGGACATGTGGGAGTCCAAGCGGGCATGATGGGCAGCCTGCTGCTGTTTCATGTCTCTGAGGAGCCCCACTACCTGGCTGAGGTCTCCGGTGCTGGACTGGTACGCATCAGCTATGCGTACCAGTTGTGGGTCATCATGCACACCAGCAACGTCTGCAAGCAGCGACCTCTGTCTCCCACCCCTCCCACCACCCCTGCTGACATGTGCAGTGTGTGCAGTGGCACGCACAGATAACCCTGGTCCACCTTGGGGGTTGGTGGTGGTGGTGGTGGTCCATGGCCCCAGGTTGGTCCAGGGTCCCTGTGCTGGTGTTGCTCCTTGTTCTGTCCATGTCGGCAGGGATGGTATTTGTGGTGACAGTCGTTGGAGGGGTGGGTGCAGGGGGTGCAGCTGGTGGTCCTGCTGGTGCTGCAGCTGGTGGTCCTGCTGGTGCTGCATGTTGACTTGCACCGGATGTGCCAGGTTGGTCTTCATCGTCCGAGGAGGACAGAGGCTGTACGACGCCAGTGAGCTCCGCATCCTCTTGAGCCTGGGACTGGGACTCCTCAGCGTCTGCTGCTGTGTCCCCATCATCACCTGTTTTTGGGAGACACAAACAATGTATGTTATGTTTCTGCAGGCATCAATGGTTGACACACATGACAGTTGTGACTGTGCCTCTGGGTGCGGGCCTGTACATTGCATTGTCCTAAGTCGTCACAGTCAGGGGTTGATATTGGTGTGGCACATTGTCCTGCATTATTTGGGCATTTCTATGTATTTTTTGGGGTGTGAACATGGTCTGCATTGGTTGTGTTTGGTTGACAGCCGGCCCTCCTTCCCACCCACCCAGCCAGTCAGTTATCCCACCATGGAACGTGCTTGCGTTGCAGGGAGTGGAAGTTGTCTCTCAGGATGTCAGTCAGTGGTGTCCTGCTGTTTGTTGGTGCACAGTTGGCAGCAGGGCCTTGTGCTCCCCACAGCAGTAGCCAGTGTCAGCCATCTTGTGAGTCCTTCTCCACTCCCTGTGATGTGAGCATGGTTCAGGGTGGTGTTGATGGGACAGTTGTGGGGGTGAGCTATGTCTGTGACTACGACTCCCATCATGCTATTGCCTCCACCCCCCTTCCCAGCATGCCCATGCTTCCTTCCTTTTGACTCTGCTTCCCTGTGGGGTGGGCTGGCTGTGCTGACAGGATGGCTGGGAGTGTTGTCCTGGCAGTTGTTTGGCTAGAAGTCCCAAGAGTGGCCCTGTGCTTCACACAACATAACCCAGGGTGGTGGTTCTTTGTGGGATCTTGTGTTAGGATGGGGGCATTGCATTCTACCAGGTGGGTTCTGTGGAGTTTGTGTTGGGGTGTGTGTGAGGGGAGGTGCTTGTGACTATGGTCAGTGCTGCAAGTCCTCCTTCCCACCCAGCTAGCCAGATATCCCACCATGGAACGTGCTTGCATTGCAGGGAGTGGAAGTTGTCTCTCAGGATGTCAGTCAGTGGTGTCCTGCTGTTTGTTGGTGCACAGTTGGCAGCAGGGCCTTGTGCTCCCCACAGCAGTAGCCAGTGTCAGCCATCTTGTGAGTCCTTCTCCACTCCCTGTGATGTGAGCATGGTTCAGGGTGGTGTTGATGGGACAGTTGTGGGGGTGAGCTATGTCTGTGACTACGACTCCCATCATGCTATTGCCTCCACCCCACTTCCCAGCATTCCCATACTTACTTGCTTTTGTGGGGAGTTCAGTGTGTGTGGGTGTGAGAGCAATGGCAAGATGGCTGACAGTGGTGTCCTGCTGTTGGTTGGTGTGCAGTACCCAGCATGCCCTTGTGCTCCCCACGACACAGCAACAGTGTCAGACATCTTTGATGGGCCTTTCCACTCTCTGTGGGATGTGCATGCGTGAGTGTGAGCTTGCTGGGCCATGTGGTGGGGGATGTAGAGCTGTGACTACGACTCCCATCATGCTATTGCCTCCTCCCCCTTCCCAGCATGCCCATGCTTCCTTCCTTTTGACTCTGCTTCCCTGTGGGGTGGGCTGGCTGTGCTGACAGGATGGCTGGGAGTGTTGTCCTGGCAGTTGTTTGGCTAGAAGTCCCAAGAGTGGCCCTGTGCTTCACACAACATAACCCAGGGTGGTGGTTCTTTGTGGGATCTTGTGTTAGGATGGGGGGCATTGCATTCTACCAGGTGGGTTCTGTGGAGTTTGTGTTGGGGTGTGTGTGAGGGGAGGTGCTTGTGACTATGGTCAGTGCTGCAAGTCCTCCTTCCCACCCAGCTAGCCAGATATCCCACCATGGAACGTGCTTGCATTGCAGGGAGTGGAAGTTGTCTCTCAGGATGTCAGTCAGTGGTGTCCTGCTGTTTGTTGGTGCACAGTTGCCAGCAGGGCCTTGTGCTCCCCACAGCAGTAGCCAGTGTCAGCCATCTTGTGAGTCCTTCTCCACTTCCTGTGATGTGAGCATGGTTCAGGGTGGTGTTGATGGGACAGTTGTGGGGGTGACCAATATCAGTGACTACGACTCCCATCATGCTATTGCCTCCACCCCCTTCCCAGCATGCCCATGCTTCCTTCCTTTTGACTCTGCTTCCCTGTGGGGTGGGCTGGCTGTGCTGACAGGATGGCTGGGAGTGTTGTCCTGGCAGTTGTTTGGCTAAAAGTCCCAAGAGTGTCCCTGTGCTTCACACAACATAACCCAGGGTGGTGGTTCTTTGTGGGATCTTGTGTTAGGATGGGGGCATTGCATTCTACCAGGTGGGTTCTGTGGAGTTTGTGTTGGGGTGTGTGTGAGGGGAGGTGCTTGTGACTATGGTCAGTGCTGCAAGTCCTCCTTCCCACCCAGCTAGCCAGATATCCCACCATGGAACGTGCTTGCATTGCAGGGAGTGGAAGTTGTCTCTCAGGATGTCAGTCAGTGGTGTCCTGCTGTTTGTTGGTGCACAGTTGGCAGCAGGGCCTTGTGCTCCCCACAGCAGTAGCCAGTGTCAGCCATCTTGTGAGTCCTTCTCCACTCCCTGTGATGTGAGCATGGTTCAGGGTGGTGTTGATGGGACAGTTGTGGGGGGCAATATGTGTGACTGCGACTCCCATGATGCTATTAGCTACACTGACTTGGCCAGCATACACAGAATTCCTTCCTTTGAGTGGTCTTCACTGTGTGTTGGTGTTGTTGTGGTGGCTACATGTCTGGATGTGTTTGTTAGTTCTATTTGTGCCACTGCCTAGCTGTAGTTGTAGTTGTGTTTGTACATGTGTTGGCACAGTTGGATGTGACTTTTTTGATGGCATGTGTTGTGTTTATCTGACTGACATACACATTTTGGGATGATTCTGTTCTGGTTGCTGTGTAATTGCTATGAGTGCATGGTTTGACTCTCCCTTGACAGTGATGTGTGTGTTTTGTGGCAGTATATTGTGTACATTTGTTGTGTACTCACCAGGCTCTGGGATGTCCTCTAGTCCATATACGCTCACTGGCGGAAGGATGGCCCGCACCTTCTCCTCCCAGGGCCTGAGGTATATTGGCTTGGCAGGAGGGCCACTGCCGGTGTATTGGCTGTTGATGTAGTCTTTCTTCAGCAGGTCCCGTACCCTCCTGCGCACGTCATACCACCTGTTCTGGATGTCGCTCTTTGTGCGCCGACATGGTGATTGTGCGTTCACCCTGTTGATGATCCTCTCCCACATCTTGGTTTTCTGGGAGATGGGGGTCTGTTGGACCAGTGTGCCAAACAGCTGTGGCTCTACCCTGAGGATCTCGTCTACCATGACTTCCAATTCACTATCTAGGAACTTGGGATTCTTCTTGGGGGGCATGGTGATGGGTGGTGATGGTGAGTGATGTGTGTGTTGGTGTGCAGGTGAGGGTGTGTGAGTGTGTGTTTTGCTGGGTGTATGTGAGGTAGGTATTTGTTGGTGTGCTGATGGTGTGTGGCTTGTGTGAGGGATGAGCTGTGGGTGTGTGGTTGCTTTCTCTTGGGTGCTGGCAGTGGAATGGCATTTGCAAAGGCTCATGGTTGTGATTTGTGTCCTTTATATAGGTGGAGTTGTGGGTGTGTCTTTGTTCTCTGTCCCCACCCCCCAGTATTTATTGGCTTGGTAATTGCTTGTTTGGCCTTTTTTGGGTGATTTTTCCTTTGTGCTGTCTGTGTATGTTGGAAACGTTCTTGTGACCGAGTCGGACCCTGCATTTGTCTCGTACGGTCTTCTCCGTTTCGTTCACGCTGTGTTTGTGCAGTTTTCTATGCTGCGTACGCGTCGGTCGCGGTGTTTTGTGTTGCTTCGGCTCGGTTTTGTATGCGTGTCGGTCGTGCGGCTTGGCCTCCGTCCGACTCGCTCGTGGTTTTCGCGCCTTGCATCGTACTTTGCGGTTTGGAGTTCGCGTGTACGTTTCGGGTCGGATTTGTTCCGGGTGCGTGTCGGTCGGTTGGATTCGCGTGTTTTTCCGGCCGGATTGCTGTTTTCCTTGCGGCTCGGTCGGTCGACTTGGTTTCGGTACGTGTCGGTCTGATTTTTCAAGCCTTGCATCGTACTTGGCGTGTTGGGCGCCACAGGTTCGTGTCGGTCGGTATTATTTCCGGATCCGAGTCGGTCGGTGCTTTTTCCGGCCCGAATCGGAATCGACCCCTTAGTGTCCAGCACCTTTTCTAACTTAATGTAGTTTGGAGTGGGAATAGTAAATAATATATGTTTTGTTTCCCGCACCTTCCCCGATTTAATGTAGTTTGTAGTGGGAATAGTAAATTATATATGTTTTGTGTCCAGCGCCTTCCATTACTTATTATTAATTGGAGTGGGAATAGTAAATTATATATGTTTAGTGTACAGCACCTTCCCTGACTTATTATTAATTGGAGTGGGAATAGTAAATTATATATGTTTAGTGTCCAGCACCTTTTCTAACTTAGGGGTCATTATGATAGCGGGCGGATCGCCACCGCCCGTATGACGGTGGCGATCCGCCCGCTATTTTTCACCACCTGCATTCAATTTCCCCCCGCCATATTACGATGGCGGGGGGGACCCCGGCGGACGGAAAGACCGTCCGCCGGTTTTCCGCCGGTCTGACAGTAGGCCGGGCGGAAAAGGGCTCTAATATGGTGGCGGTGTCTGCAAGACACCACCATCCATATTAGCATGCAGGCGGAGATGTGCCTTCCCATGGCGGCATTGCCACCATGGAAAGGCATGTGGTCTTTGCCTTTGGGGGCACGTAACGGGCCCCCAGAAAGTTGGCGGGTGGGGCGTGCACATGGGGGTACCTATGATACCCCCTGCATTGGCATGGACAAAGTGGCAGGCACCGCGCGGTGCCTGTCACCTTGTGCATGCCAATGCACGACGTCTATTCCCAGCATTGTGGCAGGCGGTGCTGTGAGCACCGCCCGCCACAATGCTGGGAATAGGGCTTGCCATGGCCACAGTGGCGGTGGCATCCTAATCTCAGGTGCGGGACCGCCGCACCCCTTGCGGACGGTCCCGCATTCCGTTGCGGTGGCGGGCGGACTTTGTCCGCCCGCCATCGTAATGATGCCCTTAATGTAGTTTGGAGTGGGAATAGTTAATTAGATATGTTTTGTGTCCAGCACCTTCCCTGATTTAATGTAGTTTGGAGTGGGAATAGTAAATTATATTTGTTTTGTGTCCAGCGCCTTCCCTGACTTATTATTAATTGGAGTGGGAATAGTAAATTATATATGTTTAGTGTCCAGCACCTTTCCTGACTTATTGTTTATTGGAGTGGGAATATTAAATTATATATGGTTAGTGTCCAGCACCTTCCCTGACTTATTATTTATTGGAGTGGAAATAGTAAATTATATTAGGTTAGTCTCCCGTGTTTTCCCTGACTTTATATAAATTGAAGTGGGAATAATAAAATAAAAAGTTTGATATTTAGCACTTTCTTTGAGTTATTGTAGTTTATAGTGGGAATAGTGAAGAATTAAAATTATATTATGGTGTAAAAAAAAAACATAGTTATAAATGTTTCAACAAATATAATTGTTTTTAAAGAACATTGATACAGTATAAATATTTTATTATCGATACAATATTTTATAACATGTAAAAAAATAACAGAAACATGTTTATTTTTTATTTATATTTTTATTTATGATGAAACATGGATCATAAGAAAGAGAAAAAGTATTTTATTTATTTAAGTATATTTATTTTATATTGTTCAAAACAGGAAAAATAATACATTTTGTTAATTGTTTATATATTACATATTTTGTACATATTTACACATTTACATATAACATTTTTGAAAAAAATGATTACAAATTTTGTTTAAATACATTATTCTGTTGTATATTTTTGGAAAAAAGATAAGTAGTTATTAATTACTTTGTGTACAATATTTGAAACATATAATATTTTTGGTAACAGTAGATACATTTTTTTAATTGCACATATTTTTTACATTCATACATATATTTCATTTTAATAATAACATATGTACTTTAACAAAAAAACGAACACATATTTATAATTGTTTGTAGTTTTTAACATATCATGTTTTAATTTTGGAAATATTATTTTAATTTTTAATATAAATAATATTATTAAGAACATAAGTCATTTTGCAAACACAAACATTTTTTATAACATTATTACAATATTTTCATATTACTAAAACATATTACAATTTTTAAATATACATTGCACATTACATGTATATTTTTTAAATTATATTAATAAATATTGCTTTTTTATATTTATTATTATGATTTTATATTAAAAATAATATCGCAAACATTTTTTGAAAAATAATATATATTTTGTAGTATTTTTTGAAATATTTACATTTATGTATTTGTAATATATAATAAATGTAATAATGGAAAATAGAAATATATATTATTTAAGGCAGCAATTTTTAAACTAAAGTTGTATTTTGTAAGCTATCAGTTTTGTTTTAGGTCATTACTGAGGGGAGAAGCTCGCGGTCGGAAACAGTATCGCATCGGTTAAGGTAGGTTTAATTTTCTATATTAAAATTTTATTATAAGTGTAATTTGAAGGTAGTGTAGTAGTATTGAGTGTATGTTGTGTTAGGTTTTGGAAGTTTAGGTGAGTTGTATGTTTAAATTCGTAGTGTGCGAAATGTCGTTGGTTTGTTAAACGGTCTGTGTTAGAGTTTCATAGATATGTGTAATTATGTTTAAAGTCTGTTGTTAATATTGTATTTATTTGTAAATATATATAGGGGCCGATTCCGATTAGGGCCGGAAATCTCCCCGACCGAGCCGGACCCGGAGAGATTTCCGACCGAATCGGACCCGTGCAGCCTGACCGAACTAGTACGATGCGTCCGTATGCTATCGTACTCGAGTGGGTCGGACTCCCATTGAAGTCAATGGGAGCCGGTCGTACAACGCGTACGCGGGCTCCCATTGCCTCAATGGGTGCGAGGCGAACAGGGGCGCCCCCTACAGCGGGTACGCGGCGAAGCGACTCGCGCCAGTACACGCACAGGTAGGGGGACCCATGGGTCCCCCTGTGTGCGACTCGCGCGGCTACACGTACAGGGAGGTCTGACGCGGACCCCGGAGTACGTCTCCGACTGCTCTTTCGAGCCGGACGGGCGCGTGTCGGTCGGACTGCTCGCGGCGTGCATCGTACTTACCCGGCCGGGAACGTCTCTATTGCGCGGTGCGAGTCGTGTCCGAGCGAGTCGGTCGGTGCGGTTCGACCCGGGAACGAGTCGGTCGGAGCGGTTGGGACGCCCGAACGAGTCGGTCGGGCGATTTCGCATCGTACTCGCTCGTCCGGACGCGCGTACGGATCGGTCGGGAAATAGGGCTCCGAATCGGATCCGGTTAAGCCGAATCCGATTCGGAGCCCTACCGGCCGAGATCGGAATCGGCCCCATAGTGTTTATGTGTTTTTGTGCTGGGAGGGATTGTTTTATTTCCTAACAGGTTTTTATCCATTGGAAGTTATTGTCGGGAGAAGAATGCGTTTTTTTTTTTTAAGGAAGTGTGTATTAGTTTTTATTAAACTAATCATTATTTTACACTTTCTTAATTTTTAGAGTTTTCTTGGGGCGTTTCTTTTTTTTAAAACTATTTTTTGGGTTTTTTATGGTTTGTCATTGGTGGACTTATTGCTGATGGATTACTTTTGCTACAGTTGAATTTTTCCAATTTTTTGGGGTTTATTTTTGGAAATACAAATTTTTGAAACAACTCTGGATTTTTATATGGGACTTTGGATTACTCTTCTTCAACAACTAAAACTGTAAGTAAATTTTAATTATTTATCGTGGGAGGGAAATGTTTATAATGTTATTGTTTGAGTTATTTGTATTGTATAAAATATAATTATTATGTCAATTTATTTTTAGTATGTCCATTAAAATAGTTGACAAAATAATAATATTTTTGCATTAGGAAATAAAAAGATTTATTTGACGGTTTGTTTTTAAATTACTTTTTAGGTAGTTTAAAGGTATATTTATTTAAAGTAGGCTTTTAGCTACTGTTTCTAGGTACTCTAATCCTTTAGTTGTTGGGTAGAGTCTTACTTTGAATTGTAAGTACTCAAACATTTGTTTAGTTTGTTTGGTTAGTTTTGGGTCTAGTTTAAGTTATAGATTGTTTCATTCTAAGTTGTTGGTAGCTTTGCTCTTTTTGGATAGATTGCAATCGTTTTTGTAGAGTTGGTGTAGTTCTGCCTGTTGTGGCTTGGAAGGCGTTATGCCATCCTTCCGCAGCATTGTTAGTTTTAGCCTCTTTATTTAGGGGACTGTTATATACATTCCACCATGGAATGTGATATTTAGGCTGTCTTCTGTGTCCAGATTTGTGTAGTCTTCCCACCCAGGTATCCTCAAAGTAGTCAAGTAGGGCACTTAATTTTTGCTCGTTTTGTTGGTAGTAGGGACTTTCAATTAATAGATTGTAGTGGTCAGATACGTCAGTAACAGGAACATATGCTAGGGCTATTAATTTTTTTATTTGGTATACAAAGCTGCTATTTGTTGCATATTCTACACTTAGGGGGTCATTAGGATGGCGGACAGACTGGAGTCCATCTGCCATCCTGGTGGAGACTGGGACCGTCGGCCATACATGCGGCGGTCCCGAACACCAAATCAGGATGCGACCGCCACCATGACGGTCGCATCCTCCCATTTAACATTGCAGCTGGTGCTGCTGACTGCATCACCCGCCGCGATGCCAAAAAGGCAGGATGTGCATTTCAACGCGCTACGTGGCAGGCACCACATGGTACCTGCCACGTTGTGCTGTGAAATGTAGGGGGTACCATGGGTAGCCCCCAGTGCACCCACACCTCCCCCAACACAAGGGGGGCCCACAACGGGCCCCCATAACTAATCCCCACCAGCCTTTCCATGGCTGGATCGCCGCCATGGAAAGGCCGGCTGTAGCCAGCATCATGATTTGGTGGACGGTGCCTGCTAGGCACTGCCACCATTGTATGCTCCCTGGACCGTCCGCCAGGCAATCTGTATGATTGCTTTTGGCGGACCAGTGGCGGACGGTCTTTGCATCCGCCACGGTCCGAGCACGATTCCCTCCGCCATCGTAATGTGGCGGGGGAATATCGCGGTACGATTGCGGAAGGACCGCCACTGCATGGCTGGCGGTGACGGGCCTTCCGCAATCGTAATCGGCCCCTTAATGTAGATTTTCGGAGGTGCCTCCAAATGCATTGGTTAAAGTGATAGTAACAATCTTGAATTGCTGTGTGAGGGTAGTTTTTTAGTATTGCTTGGATCATTGACTGCTCAAAGTCTACTATTATTTTTTGTGGAAAATAATTGTTAGGGGCATATTACCAAGGGCTGGCGATACCTATCGCCAACGCCAGTTAGCGGTAGTATTCCTATCGCCGTCTAACCCTGAAAACTATCGCCATGTTAGCGGCGTATTATCAAGCCGTCGCTACATGGCGATAGTTCCAGGGAACGGCGGTGAAAACTGCCTCTAACATGAGCGCGATGGCGAAAGGAAATCCTGCGTTAGCCGGCGAGACCTCGCGATAGGCCCATTATCGGCAGTAAAGTGCCGCTAACGCGGAGTCAGCTGCTTGATAATATGCCCCAAAGTGTAGGCTGTGAAATAAATGCTGCAAAGCCCGTGCCTGGGGCTTATTGCTACGAGAAATAAACACCCTCAGCCCACCGTACCTGGCACCACACTGGAATGTGTAATTTTGCCCAGAATCAATTATGTCCTGCAACCGTCACCAAATAAATCATGCTGCACATAGGTCGCAGTAGTGCAGCCATCATGTCGTGGGTGTTTCTCCACTGCACGCCGCGTTGCGAGCGGTGTTACAAAGCGGCTATGACCCTGCTCAGCTTCCAGGAACAAAAGAAGCTCCCGGCAGCCCCTAGCCCCTCCCTGCGCAGCAACATTCAAAGAGATTCATAAATAGGGGCATAGCCGGCTGCGGCCGCACAAGACCCCAGCGGCGTGCCCTGCTTGCTCGCCCGTGCCCTCGCACACCAGTGGGCACCCCCACGCCTCCTTTGAGCTTTCTTGCCTGTGCCCCTCTCTCCCACTCCTTGCTTCACGTGTGACCCTCGGTATTTCCCCTGTCTCCTACTCTCTCCCGACACACACACACACACACCTTTACTTTGTCCGGTGTGGCCTGGGTGGTTTATTTGCACCGTCATCTCAAGTACCTTTGGAAGCCTGATTTGCTTAAATATTCCGGTGTTTGAAATGATTAATGCGCGCCTGCCTTAATCAAATATTCAGTCCCAGGCTCCCCTGTGCATTGCCAACCCAGAGGGGGCGGCGGCACCGCATCATATATAAATCACGACATATAGGGGACGCTCGGAAGGAGCCTGCGCCTTTCCGCTTGTGTATAACGTTGTGCGGACTTACCACTGCCTTTCGGGGACCCTGTAAGAAATGAGGTCACACATCTAATATGATCATGACAATCTCAGATACCAGAGGAGTCCAATCTGCATAACATGTTATGTTATGCTATGTTATGTTACGCTATGTTTTGTTGCCTTACGTTTACGTTAAGTTAAGTTACGCTCAGCTTGGCTGGGTTTTGCTACTGTATGGTATGTATTGTACTTGAAGTTCTGTCTCATTATTACTTGTGATGTATGTCATAGCCATGTTATACGTTGCATTATGCATTGCAGTTATGATCCATAGTGCTATTTTCGCTGTGTCATATTACATTGTGTGATGCCTCTCTGCGTGGTGCTAGTACTCCACAGGAGCAGGCACGCGGTTTGTTTACCTGGAACTCTGCATTGCCTTGGAGTGAATTGGGGACGAGGGAGCCTTGTACTGAGTTGGGAAGGATGTCATGCTGCTTTCCAGGCAAGGTCATGCGAGAACTTCTATTGATTATTTTATTAAAATGTGGATGTATATACATATGTTGAACTTTACAGTATGAAATGTTCCGGGTTCAAAACTCCATATGCAAAACTGGTGTAACACAGTATTATTATTATTATCAACAAACAGCATAAATAATAATTAATATAATAATGACAATAATCGAAATTGGGATTATGACCCGTATGGGTCATAATTGTTATGAATAATGATAACAAAATAATGATAATAATAATAATATTGATAATAATAGCTCGTAAATCTAGCTACCCTGGCTTTGGCAGACCTCGAGTGCTAAGTGCAGTGTTACTTAGGGGCACCCAAAAATCTGAAAACGGCTGTTTGAGCGTGCCAGCGTTAAAAGCACCCCCACCCCACCCCCACACATAAAAAAGAGCAGCCTGGGCTTGACCTGCTGCAATCTGCGCCAAGCTGACTGGTGCTTCTTCATAAGGGCACTCTATGCCCCTCCCATAAGGGCACTCTATGCCCCTCCCATAAGGGCACTCCATGCCCCTCCCATAAGGGCACTCTATGCCCCTCCCATAAGGGCACTCTATGCCCCTCCATGCTCAAGGTTGCCTGACATCAAGCCGTTCACCCAGGACAACCCCCCGCCTTCCCTTATTAATGCTTTCCGTCTCACCCCCTAATGGTCAGCCCTGAAGGACCGCCCAGTGGCACACACCCTTCATGGATGGGCGACCCAACACTGGAGGACACTCGCCAGCACCTGTCCCCCAACACCCAGACTAACCTCAGAGTCACCCGATGCCCTACCACCCGGCTGCCCTCACAGCTGACCAGCCCCCCCAGCACTTCTCAATGACGGCCGCTGTACGGCCATGCACAGCGGGCGTACCACTCGTGTGCCAAAGGCACATACGTAGTTGCGACGCATGCCATAACATTGCATTCCATTCCAATGCATACTAATACTAGGCACATTGCAACAGTAGAGTAGGTGTTGCATAGCGGAGACATAAAGATCACTGTTCCCACTTCAGTGAGTGCACCCCAAAACTAACCTTTGCACCACAAACCCAACCGTGAAGCCTGGAATTCCTTTTTGAGCCTCCAAAACACACCCAAAAATCTCATTTGAGACAAATGCACACCCCATTTTTCATATTTTACCACAAATAACACCCCATTTTTCATATTTTGCCCCAAAGAATACCCCATTTTTCATATTTTACCACAAAGAACACCCCATTTTTCATATTTTACCACAAAGAACACCACATTTTTCATATTTTACCACAAAGAACACCCCATTTTTAAATTTTTACATCCGAAACCCATACCCACCCGAAAAACTTTAAATTACCCCATTACTGACCTCACAATGCGTTGTATTCAAATGCGATGTTAAGGCACCTGCGTTGTCAGAGTTGCGTTGTTAACGATGTACTTCCTGCATTGTAATGGTCGTCTCCCGTCCCAAAGGCAACCATAGACTATGCTGTTTGCGTCCGTCTGCCCCTGAACCGCGCTCAGCACCAAGGAGCATTTCTCTTGGACACTCCACCGATACGACGGCAGCAGCCTCCTCGCCATCAACCCTGGACACCACCTCACCTGCCAGGACCAACCTCTGCTCTGGACCGGACATCACCATCACCATCACTGATGACTGCATTATCACCCGCAAGGAGCACCCTGACCGTCAGGGAGGAGGCATTGCCATCACCTACAGAAGCACACTCCGACTGACCACGCACTCTAATGACCCAAGGGTGACCATGGAGTACGTCAAATCCAAGAGCCGGACCAGGACCAAGGACATCCTCTGCGGCACCCTCATGTGCAGGCCCCCCGGGCCATGCCCCCCATTCTCCAATACCATTGTAGACCTCATTGCACCCCAGGGTCTCCCATCCACCGATGACATCCTACTCGGTGACCTCAAGATCCACCTGGACAACCCCAGTGACCAGGACACCACCCCCTCATGGGGAAGGTCCCCTACATCAGACGCAAGCAGCAAGTCACCGCACCAAGCCACATAGCAGGACACATGGTCGAGCACGTCACCTACGCCAGCGTGAACTTCAACTGCAGCCACAACACCGGACTCTCCTGGACCGACCATCATTGGTAACATCACGTCTTCACCTTGCCCACCGGACGCCACCGCCATCATCGCACCCCCTCGCAGCTGGATCAAGGCCACCGAAGAACATCTCGTCAACTCCCTCCGCACCAACACTCCACCAATGCTTCCAAACGATGACACCACAGCGCACAACCACCACCAATGGAACTCCAACAGCGCCAACATTCGGGCACCCCTCATGAACAGCACTGCGTCAGTACCTTCCGCCTGCCTGATGGCAGGCCTGAGGGTGAGGCAGTGCCACAGGGATAGGCTGGCCCCATGCATTGCTGGAGTTGCGTCATGGTTGTGACACGACTGCAGCAATGCGTGACTTTAGTGCAGGCAGATACATCAGAATTCCTGACTTATCTGTCATTACTTGCGTCATGGAGTGCTGTCCAGTGATTACAGCACATCCATGCTGTCGCAAGAAGGGCGTAGTGAGAAGTGTTGCAACGCTGTCTTGTCGCAGCACAGCAACACTTTTCATGACTGTGGCACAGGAATGCGCACTATCTTATTGATTGTGAGCATTCCTGCACTGTAGTTTTGTCGCAGGGCAGCGCTGCAAGCAAAGTTGCCAGCGCCAAAACCTGCAGAGATATGGGCCCAAGTTTTATCACCATTTTTAAGACCAGCTATTTTCTGGTCTTAAGTAACTGGCTCTAACTGCAGTTAGAACCAGTTTTTTGGCTCTTCAGAATTTCAAGGTGCCCCTTGATAATATGGAGTAGTGGTGTTTGCGTGCCTTTTTGCACGGGAACGGCTACTTTGCATGTCATTAGTGATAAATATCGCTAACATGCTTGGCGATAAAAAAACGGCCCGCTATCGCCAAAAAACTCACGCTAAGCCCCGTTAGCTACAGCTTGCTAATACTGTGATGAAAATATTGCCGCGTTAGCGGCAGGAAAGTGCCGCTAACGCGGCGATAATGGGCTTGATAATATGCCCTTTAGTTTCTTCCTTTATTTTGCTTATAAGTTCTACATAAGTTGTTGTTTGCTTGTTTGGTAGTAAAGCATATGAAGGGGATGTTTGTAAGTTGGAATAGTCCATGTATTGTATACAATTGGTAGAATGGTTTGGGACATATTCTAAAAGTCCCATCCATCATCCATGTTTCACAGTTTTGTAATTAAAGTAAATTTGTGGGGCTCCCAAACATTATTATTCTTTTGTCTGCTGATTTATTGTCATACAAAATAAATTGTTCTTCGGTATGTGTAACTGTGAGTTCAGGTGGTAGCAATAGCTTTTTTAGTTCTAGCTATAGTTCGTTTTAGTGAGGATATTGAGGGCATTTGGCCAGTTGCATGCTCTGGGACTCTGGGAAGTATGGGGCATATTAGCAAGACCGGCGATAAACTTATCGCCGTTTTAGCGGCAGGAAACTGCCGCTAAAACGGCGATAATGGGCTTGCTAATATGCGTTATAGAATTCAATAGAAGCCCAGGTTAGATGTGCAGGACATCTAACCTGGGCTTCTATTGGAATTCTATAACGCATATTAGCAAGCCCATTATCGCCGCTTTAGCGGCAGTTTCCTGCCGCTAAAACGGCGATAATTTTATCGCCGGTCTTGCTAATATGCCCTATGTTTTTAAGGATTTCTGTTGTTGGCTTTTGAGATCTGGTACTAATTTCTTTGATATTTTCAATTGCATTTCTAACTTCAATTTCAGCTACGTTAGGGGGTGGTTATGCTCTCTAACATATAATACAGTTGTTTCTTTTGTAGCAGCCCTACCATAACATTTGTTCGAATAATATTTGCTACATTTCCAGTTGACTTTGTCCCCTGTTTGCTTTTTTTGGGTGTACACATACCCCATATAACATAATAATTATTTTCCTTTCTGGGAAGTAGTAAATTGAGCCCCTTCAGTCATGGTGAAGCTTCAAATGCAAAGAGAGATGTATATAAAAATTAATTAAAAAATACATGTTATGTTGTATTCTCTGAAAATGAACATCGTCAATTTTATACTTACAATGTTGAATTTGCAGACTTTGTTAAATGTTGATTCATTTTCTTTGCTGTTTGGTTTTCGTTTTTCTGTAGAGATTTCTGTTAAAAAAATAGTAATCTTATTTAATCTGTTTAATTGCATTTGTAGCGGGGGGAGTTGTTGTTAGCTACTACTTCTGTTTGCTATTTTAAAAAATAGATTTAGGTATTTTGAGAGTCATACTTGCCTTATTTTTAAATTGACTTTTCGCACTGTTCTGCAGTTCCTTGACTTTTTCAGAATTATCTGTAGAGGAGATATAATTTAAAAAAACCATATTAATTATTTTATTGATAGAAGATTATTTTGAGAGCATTTTTAGTAGCCGCAGTTTTAAAATGCTATTTTACTTACTTTGTGGAGATGTAATCAGATTTTTCTGTAATGCAGTTCTGTGTTGTGTCAGCAATCCGGCAGAGATTCTCCTTATTGTTGCTTTTTTGTTTGCTAGGTAAAATAATGTTTAATTTGTGTGTGTTTTTATAGTGTGTTATTAATTACTTTTCCAATTTAATTGGTTTATTTCAATTGTATATGTATTTCATTGGTTGTTACTGATTGTTTTAATAAATTTGGCAGTTGTTTTCTATATATGGAAAACGCTAATTAAGAGGGTCATTATGATGGCGGGCGGACAAAGTCCGCCCGCCACCGTAACGGAGAATGGGACCGTCCGCCATAGGAGCGGCGGTCCCGCCATTGGGATTAGGATGCCACCGCCACGGTGGCGGTGGCATTCCGCATATATTGAATTGCGGCGGGCGGTGCTGTAAGCAGCACCCGCCACAATGCAATATATGCAAGTTGTGCCTTTGCATGCACACCGTGACAGGCACCGCGCGGTGCCTGCCACCTTGTGCATGCAAATGCAGGGGGGTACCATAGGTACCCCCCATGTGCACCCCCCATCCCCCAACATCTGGGGGGGCCCACAACGGGCCCCCAACAGCAAACACCGTATGCCTTTCCATGGCGGCAACGCCGCCATGGAAAGGCTGCTCTCCGCTGCCATACTAATATGGATGGCGGTGTCTAGCAGACACCGTCACCATATTAGGCCCCTTTACCACCCGGTCCGCTGTCGGACCGGCGGAAAACCGGCGGACGGTCTTTCCGTCCGCCGGTGTCCCCCCCCGCCATCGTAATATGGTGGGGGGGAACTAGCATGCGGGCAGTGAGAAATGGCGGGCGGATCACCACCGCCATACGGGCGGTGGCGATCCGCCCGTCATTATAATGACCCCCTAAGTTTCTGTTTTTGTTTTAAAAGAGAAAAAAATGGTGCACTACATTATTTGATATTTATACCGTTTTAAATGTGAAAGTGTTACATTTTATTTTATATATTATGTTTGGAGTAGTATATAATATTTGTGGATTTATAAATGTTTATGATATTATTTTGTTATTTTTAGAATATATATGTTAAGTGATTTATAATGTATGTTGTGTGTGTTAGTGCTATTTTTATATTTTGGGGGTATGTTTTGATTTAAAATAAAATATTTAACATGTCGATATATTTTTTAAACGATAATTGTGTTGTCTATATTTTTGTGATCGATATTTTTGTCTTTTTGTATATTTATTTAATGTGTTCGATTTTATTTATTACAATATTTTTGACTTCGATAATGTTGAAAACGATGTTAATGTTTTACGATATTTTGTAGTCGATATTTGTGTATTTTCTTAATTAAGTATAGGATGTCGATATTAGTGTTATCGATATTTTTGTCCCGATATTTTGGTAGGTCGAAATTGTGTCTGTCGATATTATGTCAGTGATCCCCGCACTTTATCAAATATATCCACAGCTTCAACGGCGGACTTTTAGCTCTGCACCTCACGCTAGTTCCACCAAATCCTGGCCCTGCGCAATGCTCCCCAGTGCCAGCCGTTGCGTAACGCCTCTGTGTTCCAGATTCAGACAAATTGCTTATAGATTCAAGAAAATACATACGGAAGCGTGGTTGTTCTACGACAGTTTTCTCCAGGATATTGCACTGGAAACCGTGGTGGTACTCACAGGCACAATAAAACCTGCACTTTGAAGACCTACTTCTTGTCTGACGGCCTCCCTCCTGGTTCGGCTGGTCCTGTTTGACTCCACGCTTCCGGATGTATTTTCTTGAACCTATAAGCCCTGATGAAGTTCTCCTAGTGGGAACGAAACGCGTTGGCTGAGCTTAGTTTTCTACTGAACATTTGAAAAAACCAATTTGAAATAAAGGAATTTTTTTGAGCTCACACTCAGGGGCCGATTCCGATCTCGGCCGGTAGGGCACCGAATCGGATTTGGCTTTACCGGATCCGATTCGGAGGCCTAGTTCCCGACCGATTCGTACGGGCGTCCACGCGAGCAAGTACGATGCGAGCGCACGCAAAATCGCCAACCGACTCGTTCCCGAGTCCGAACCGCTCCGACCGACTCGTACGGACACAGCTCGCACTACGCAATGGAGACGTTACCCGACTGAGCCAGTACGATGCGCACCTCGAACAGCCAGACCGACTCATAGCATCTGGCTCTGAAGAGCTGTCGGAGCCGGACTTGGGGGGTCCGTGACGGACCCCCCTGCACTTGTAGCCGCGCGAGTCGCACACAGGGGGGACCCAATGGTCCCCCCTACACATGCATGTGCGGTGCGAGTCGCACCAACGCGTACCCACTGTAGGGGGCCCCCCTGTTTGCGACGTGCCCATTCAGTCAATGGGAGCCCGTGTACGCGATGTACGACCGGCTCCCATTGACTTCAATGGGAGCCTGACCGAGTCGAGTCCGGCAGCATCCGGCCGCATCGTACTCGCTCGGTCGGACTGCTGGAGTCCGGCTCGGTCGGAAAACTCACCGGATCCGGCTCGGTCGGAGAGTTTTCCGGCCCAGATCGGAATCGGCCCCTCAGTCTTTTGGACTTCATTGCCTGGCGCACCCCCACTTGTCGCACTTTATCAAAGTTCATTGACATAAAATGGCAGAAAGCCGAGTGCGAGAAATCATCTGACTATGGAGTCAATGTACAAAATACATGATCTGTGTAGGCACTAAGCTAAGCAGTCACACATTTTGCTCCTCACAGCCATTCACATGTGTAGAATGAGATGAGAACAAGAAGCACCTCACTCACACCATTCCAAAAAATATATGGGAAGATTAACAGAGTGTGTAGGCAGCCACACCAATGTGACTGCTAAAGACATGCACCAAGCCCAGTACCCTGGCCACAAAAATACATACATTGGGAGAGAAAGAGTATATATGTCACCGTGAAAGTAAATATGTGGACAACAACAACCCACCTGTGCCATTCACATGGTGTCACAAACCAGTCAATGTCTTTGGTCATGTAATGTGAACTAAACACAACATGCCCATTGATGCACATAGCTGGACAGGTTCATTAATCCCCATCTTGTTAGAATTTCATTGTATCCCCAAAACATAGGCCTGCATCATAGATGAAGGAGTCCAATCTATGTACATTAACTTATCATTCGGTTCAGTAGCCTATGTAATGTGTATGTTTGAGGGGCAGTGGACATCATTCATTGTGTCTTTCATGTACCCACAGGGCGAGCTGGGAACATCACTGGAAGCAACCAGGACAGCCAGTCTCTGGTCAACCAGGAGCTCTCCGGCGTTGAGGTCTCTCAACCATCTTCGGACGATGAGGAACGACCTGGCACATCAGATGTGGGTCACCCCACAGCACCAGCAGCGACTACCTCAGGATCCTCTGCGACCAATCCTGCATCAACTGACAACACCCAGCTGACCCCTACCCTCATGGACACAGCAGCCCGAGACACCACTGACAACACAGCAACACAGGGCACTCTGGAGTTGGGGGACAAGAACATCCCTGTCAATGATGAAGGAGGCTCAGTGTTGACTGGGCCAACACCAGCTGTGCCTGCTCGGGTGGGATGGGGTGGTGGGAGGGGACATGGGGACTGGGGCCAACATGCAGCTGGTGCTGCTGATGAAGAGCACCCACACCTATACGGAATCCTCCATGCTTCAGGTTGCACCGGAGATTTTGGCCAGATCGTTGGGATCCCCAGGACCATGCAACAGCAGCAGGCAGCCCATTTTGAACAAATCGGCATGTATAGGACCAAAATTGATGACCTGACTGCAGCGCACAGGGATATTCTCACATGCCTCCGCCAGATTGCCACCAACATGTCTACACCTCCCTGTGTGCCCACAACATCCGGTGCATCAACATCTGCACCAGCCACGGGAAGGGATGTGGACTCTGGCGGAGAGCCCCCTGTACCGCTGCTGCCTGCACCTGAGGGTCGCCCTGCAAAACGTTGGAAGGGTCGTCCGAAGAAGAATCCTTGAGAGACAGATGGCTACGCATCACCGCCAGGAAGTGCCGACGTGCTCCTGATACCCTCTATTGTGTGTCAAGCGTTCACTTTGTTGACTGTCATTGAACTGTCCCACATTGGCTGGAGGGTCTAAGTTGGACTATGGACTCAAATAACTGTGGATCTACTTTGGAATACTTCATCTACAAACACTACCAACTCCTATCTGCACTTTGTTTTGTAGTTTTTTCTTGAGCACTCCACCATGGTGTGGAATGATTTCACTACGCCGTGCACGAAAATAAATCACTTTGCACAAAATACTAGCTCATTCTGTGACTTTGAATCCCAAATGTACAAATTGAAATGACAGACAAAATCACAAAGAAAGAAAGTGTCAACAACATTGGTAACAAATCACTTCATAAATGTTATTACTGGCTTGTGAGTAAATGTATGTTGTCGCAGCATGATAGATAGACACAACCAGGTTATCACACAACCCATAGGACATGGTACGGATTCAATGGAAGTCTATTGCCTAAAAAACTAGCACCCTTTGCAAGCACAATCAACAATCATTGTCAGCAAACAGATCATCATGGAACATGTTTTGTTTTCTAACTAATATTTGGATGTGTGAAAACAGACAACGCACACCTCAATGTGGAGCACAGGTTTATTCTCCAGATACAACCTGGCGCCTATTCACAAAATAAGATCATATCACACTGTGTCGAAAAGCACAAAAGAACAAAAGATGACCATCAGGTCTGAAGTAAGTGCGTGCCAGGGATATCCAATACAGTTCAATGTTGGAATATGTCACTGCATCAAGGGTCCGGGAGGTCACAAGTCTGCAGACGACAGGGCAAAGTACCCTGGTAAGGAGAAACATAGAACAGAGTCAGGAACTCCTGAATCAGTTGGCCAAATTTACAAGAGATTTTAATCAAAAGCACAAAATTGTATGTTTCAACACTAGCTAGGATTCATATTAGCACTGTACCTGTTAACCTACAAACTTAATTGAACCATTTCATTTGAAAAGGTCATGTTAATTATCATACACTCACACGCATACATACACATTGTACACCAGCAACACACAAACAAACAAGTTGGCTTTTTCCTCCTCCTCACATTGCATACTTACACTCAAGGCAAGGCGTGCAAAAGGCTGGAGTGAGCTTGGAGACGGGACTTTGACCCGATCTCGAAGGGGAACTATCGGGCTGCTATCAAAAGCTACCATAGGGCCATTCAATCCGAATGGGCAGCTTTCTATGCGCAGAAAATTCAAGAGAGCTGCAATCCGGCGAAAAGTATTTTTTCGATACTCACAGACCTCAAATCACAGAAGTCCTCTACAGTACCTATGATCATGTCCGATCAGCAGTGTGAGGACCTCGCCACCTTCTTTGTCAGAAAGGTGGAAAATATTTACAGGTCTTTCCCGCCGGCCCAAGCCGGCTTAAGTGCTGCTCCTAGTCCCCGCACTACCAGCACTCTGGAAGCCTTTCCTCTGATCTCTCAAGATCAGTTGCAATCGCTATGCGGCAAAATCAAATCTGGCTCCCCTGCTGACCCTCTTAAGCCCGACCAATTCAGGAAAATTCTACCTGTACTCCTGGCACCTTTGGTCCAGGTGATGAACAAGTCAATCTCCATGGCGGTTGTCCCTAAGGTTTGGAAGCAGGCCAGGGTGGTACCTCTGCTCAAAAAACCCACCCTGGACCCAGCTAAGCCAGAGAACTTCCGCCCTATTTGCCTCCTGCCATGGGCGGCGAAGATCACTGAGGCTTATATCAATTCCCTCCTTACTGATTTCCTGAACACCAATAACATCTTAGAATTGTTTCCGTCCAGGCCACAGCACGGAGTCAGCGCTCCTGGCTGTGACCGAACACCTACGGACAGCTCTAGATGCTGGGCGCACGTCGGCACTGATATTATTGGATCTCAGTGCCGCATTTGATACGGTGTCCCATTCTATTCCGCTGCAACGTCTGGAGGATGTTGGAATTGTGGGTTCTGCCCTAGATTGGCTCTCTTCTTTTCTCGCAGGGAGGACGTTCCAGGTGACAGCCCCCCCTTTCACGTCAGGTATTCATACCATCAAACAAGGGGTGCCACAGGGCTCTTCCTTGAGCCCGTTGTTGTTTAACCTGTACGTCCAACCCCTTGCCGCGGTAGCCAAAAACAGAGGTCTGACTATGGTCTCCTACGCCGACGACACACAGTTGGTAGTGGCACTCTCGGATGATTGCACGCGGGACGCTCCCAAGTTCCGGAGCGATCTTGCGGCCGTCGCCGAGTGGATGACTGCCAACTGTCTCCAGCTTAACGCCAGCAAGTCTTAGGTGATGTTGGTGGGGAGAGACCATGGGCTGTGGAGTGAGCACTGATGGCCCGAAACCCTTGGCAACGCCCCCCCCAAGCAGGTGGTAAAGAATCTGGGGGTGTGGGTGGACTCGTCCCTCAGCTTCCAAGTTCAAACTAAAAAGGTGGCAGGGACTTGTTTTGGGCTACTGCGGGGGCTCAGACCTTTGCTGGGTTTTTTCGATGCGTCTACACGGCAAGTCATCGTCCAGGCCTCGATTCTGTTGAGACTGGATTATGCTAGCTCGCTGTATCTGGGGGCAAACAAAGCAGAAATTCTAAGACTACAGAGGGTCCAAAATGCGGCTGCCAGAACCTTTCTTGGTCTCTGTAGAGCCAGATGTCATTCACCGGTTCCACTGGTTGCCAGTGGCCAGGCGGATTGAGTTCAAGGCTCTCTGCACAGCCTTCAAGGTTTTGAAATATGCCACCACAGAAATCTTGGCCAACTTGCTGCTGCCATATGAACCCACACGCCAACTCCGTTCCTTGGGGCAACACCTGGTTGTGGTCCCCCGGGTAAGGAGGGTGCGCGCTGGGGGACGTTCTTTCCGTACCATGGCGGCAATACTCTGGAACTCGTTGCCTGTACAGATCCGTAGCCTGAACAACTATCTAGAATTCAGGAAGGCAATTAAAACACACCTCTTTCCACTGCATAGGCCTGTTTTCTCTCTGCCTCGTCCGTTTTTCTGCTGTCAGCGCCGGGACGCCTCTCTGCTGGGGCAGCTGTTGCGCTTTATAAAATGTTATAACATAACATAACATGGGAAAAAGTTGTGAATGAGCTGTTGTCGCAAATCCAAGCCCTCCTCCTCATCACCACTGGCAACATGTCCCAGTTATGGATCCTCCCTCACTGGTGGATGCTGGTCTCCATCATCCTGTATCAGAGGTATTCCTCCCTTATACCCAGGTTGTGTAGCATGCAGCAAGCTGTGATGATTTTAGACACCTTCAATGGTGCATATTGGAGGGCTCCTCCTGTGCGGTTAAGGCAGTGGAATCGGATCATCAGTAGGTCAAAAGTCCGCTCCACCACTCGCCTGGTCCTTCCATGGGCCTCATTAAACCGAACCCGTGTAGGGGTGACAGGGTTACGGAGTGGTGTCAGCAACCAAGGATGTTTGGGGTATCCAGAGTCTCTTATATTGAACACAGAAAAGACTTCAGTTGTCTGAAAACAGAGCACTATCTGACATACAATCAACACACACCACAACATAAACATCCAACATCACCTACCAACAAGCCAAGCATGATCACGTTGCAGCTGCGACATCAAATGGGGGATGACACTGTTCCTCATGATGTAAGCGTCATGTGCAGAGCCAAGGAAACGTGCGCAGATGTGGGATATCAACATGTCAGCCAGACATACTACCTGGACATTGTCTGCTCATTTGCTTGTGGTGGTATCAAAGCGGTGGGCAGTCAAAATATCGAATTTTAAATATCGACCTACACTAATATCGAGTTTTTAATATCGTAGGGACAGAATATCGAAGTCAAGAATATCGTTGACCAGAATATCGACTTTAAGGTAAGTAATATCGATTTTTTAATATCGAAGTAAGTAATATCAAAGTCATTATTATCGTTAGCAAAAATATAGTTGTAAATAATATCATTTTTTTTTAGTGTTATGTATTTTATATGTATGTTTAACTTTAAAAAAAAGTTTTTTCATTATTTTTAAATATATGTATTAAATGTTTAGAAAATAGTTTTTTTTTTTAAAGGAAATTTTGCGTTTTAGTATCAGAGCGGATTGTGGGTTTATAGGGGAATAGGGTGGGAAGTAATTTAATTATAATTATTTAATTAATATGTTTTTATTTATTGTTATTCATTGTTAATTTATTGTTAATTAATTATTAATTGGTAATTAATTTATATTAATTGGTTAATGTATAATTATATTAATTATAATTAATTAATTATTAATTTTTATTTATTGTTATTGTTAATTAATTTATTGTAAATTAATTATCAATTGGTAATTAATTGTAATTCATTGATTAATTGGTAATTAAATTAATTATGTTATTTTTAATGTGTAGCGGATTGTGGGTTTATAGGGGAATAGGGTGGGAAGTAATTTAATTATAATTAATTAACTAACATGTTTTTATTTATTGTTATTCATTGTTAATTTATTAATTTATTATTAATTGGTAATTAATTTATATTAATTGGTTAATTTATAATTATATTAATTACTAAGGGGCCCATTACGATACCCGGCGTAAAAAAATCCGCCAGGCATGGAAGCGGCAAAAATCCGCCCGCACACACCGCCTGAACACCGACCACGCCATTATGAGTACACAAACCGAAACCGCCATCGGCGGAAAAATCACACAAAATACCGCCCGCCATCGTCCGAGTCGGAGTCAAACCGCCCGCCACGGACGGAAACACGCACGACAACACAAAACCGCCCGCCCACACGGCCGACACACCGCACGTGAAATTACGATCGCACCGCCATGAGCGCGGAAAAACAACAAATATACCGCCCACCAGCGCAAACAACGCCGATGAGAATCGACACGGCAGAAGCCATGGCGCCAACGTACCTGCACAGAAACCATCCGCACACAAAACCAATAGCACACAACATGGCCAACAAGTCCACACAGCAAGGCACACACAAATACACAAGCACAGTACACATCCCGAAAACACCCCCCGGACAAACAAAAAATACAAAGGCCAGAACCCCAGACACAACACACCTGAAAACAACAGACCATGAGGACACACCCACATAGGTGAGTACAAAAGCAGCACTCCCACAGACCACAACCCCTTGCTACATTGCAAACCAGAGAGGAGAGGAGAGGACACAGTGACACAGCAAGGACAGCAGCACACCACAGAAACGCACACATCACTACCACCACCACCACCACCACCACCACCAAACACCACCACCACCACCACCACCACCACCAAACACCGGCACCACAAACCCCCTGCACATTACACAACACACACCGCACCAGCACCACAAACACCATGGCACCACAAAGGATGCCCAAGTTCACGCCCATGGAGCTGACGGTCATGGTCGACGAGATCATCAAGGTGTACCCACAAATCTATGGGAACATGGTCCAGCACACACCACTAGCCACCAGAAACAGAATGTGGAACCGGATCGTAGACCAGGTCAATGCAGTCGGGACCCTGCCCAGGAACAGAGTCGAGATAAACAAACGTTGGAATGACGTAAAGAGCCTGGTCAAGAAGAAGGAGGGCAAAAACAGAGAGCTGGCTGCCGTCACTGGCGGAGGGAATCCCGCGCTCTTTAAGACCTTCAAAGCGTGGGAGGAGAAGGTGCGAGTCGTAATCCATCCGGAGATCCTCGCCGGATTAGCAGGGGGAGTGGAGGCTGGTAAGTACAAACTAATGTATACTAGCACACCGCTATGTACTCACATGCGCAACTACCATGCCACAGCTCCCAGGGACAAACACCCCCATGTCCAGCACACAATACACAACACAACACACGCACATGCAACAGACACTACCACACACAGCCCAAACCGAACAACTGTAAGATGCGTGGGGACATGTGTACACTAAGCCAGCCACGTAACCACCAACAGGTCCCCAAATATGCCAGAAGCGCCACAACGAGCACCCACCACACCCATGTGTCCGCCACAGCTGCACTAACCGACAAGTAACAGGTAAGTGGCAGGAACACAAAGTGCAGTGGGTGGGACGGTGGACAGCCCAAGTACAACACACACCAGGCCCCAGTCCCACAGCACAGCAAGGAGGAGCATCCCCCACACCCCACAGCCACGTGTCAGCCACCGCAGTGCACAACGACAGCCGAAAGGCAGACATCACGGTCCACAGCAATCGGTGTCAGTGGGTGTACAGCCACCCCCACGACCCACTACACCCCCCACCCCCACAGACCTGCAACATGGAGCACCCCCGCTTAGAGCCATGTGGCATCCAGTACAGTGCACGCACGAACAACTTGCAGGTGGGAAACTGGACAGGGCTGGATTACTGGAGGCTTGAGGACCATAACACCACCAACACATGGGACATGTCACGTAGCAGACGAACACGCAGCACCGCCCACCGTCACGAACAAGTGAACAATGTGCACACGGACATGAACAACAGACTCACACCCCACATGACCCATCACAGACATAGCAACACCCAAGGAGCCACGTCTGCATGCACAAGCCACACTGAATATAGTCCCACACGGCAGCCACTGTGCAACTCATCACACACAACCGAAACACCATTGAAGTCCTGTCCATGTAGCCCCCACTGCCTGTCAACCCCACACCCCACAACTACGCCTATGTAAGACAAACAACACTAGACGCAACAGAGCGGAACAACAGAAATGCACACGAACACCACTGAACCCATCAAACTCACAGACACACCATGCACATACAACATACCATCCATCCCATCCGTCAGCCCCAGTCACATGAAAGGCATGTCATCCGCACAGCTGCCACACATACAGCAGTCACGCTAAGACACATGCCCATGACCAACCATGTGCCAGAAGTCAATTAAGCGCACGACACACTGTGAGCAACAACACACAACATGGGCCACACCCCCCGAGCACTGCAGTGATGCACATGGCACAGGGCAGCACGCACACCAAGGAGATGGGACAACTGCAATACGTTGGCTGGCACACAACTATCACTCACTCATAACGATGCGTCCAATGCCATGTCCAGTAACCACAACAGACAGCAAATATGCAGGGCATGTCAGGCATGCACACACCTCAGACCATGCACTGTCATGCTGCCACAACACATGTCACGTTCGGCACCCATGGCTCACAGCATGTACCCCAAAAGCATATCCCCTCCCAAATGCGAATCTGGGGCATGGCCCCCATGTTGCCATATGCGTTCCTAAGCGTTCCATTTGAACCCCAAAAGCATATCCCCTCCCAAATGCGAATCTGGGGCATGGCCCCCATGTTGCCATATGCGTTCCTAAGTGTTCCATTTGAACCCCAAAAGCATATCCCCTCCCAAATGCGAATCTGGGGCATGGCCCCCATGTTGCCATATGCGTTCCTAAGCGTTCCATTTGAACCCCAAAAGCATATCCCCTCCCAAATGCGAATCTGGGGCATGGCCCCCATGTTGCCATATGCGTTCCTAAGCGTTCCATTTGAACCCCAAAAGCATATCCCCTCCCAAATGCGAATCTGGGGCATGGCCCCCATGTTGCCATATGCGTTCCTAAGCGTTCCATATGAACCCCAAAAGCAAAGTACAAACCAGACCCAGGATGGGCCAGGAGCCCGCATACACCAGAGTCACAATGAGTAGGGGCACAGCAACACACCCATCGGCATGGCCAATCCGTCCCATGCCACATGTGCACAGCACACAGTCCCATTGCCTAGCACACACAACTACAGATGCCACAGCCACACACTCGCCTCCGGGAAACCCATGTACGAGATTGCACGAACTGCCAATGTCAGACGACTAATACATACTTCGCCAGGTGCAACACAATAACAAATCTCATTCTCTCCACAGGTGACGAACTGCTGGACGCTGGGGATGGAGACAGCAGCCAGCACAGCCAGCCTACAAGCCCCCAACGAGGACACACGGATCTGGAGGATCTGTCCACCTCTTCGGACACGGACCACCAAGCTGGCCCATCTGGCGTGGCAGGGCCCAGCCGCTCCCCAGGACCCCTCCTACCCACCAACCCATCATCCAGGGACGCTGAACAGTCCCAGTCCCCTGCTGCCACTGTCGTTGCGGCCACACCCACGGTCATTGCGGCCACTACCACTGCCGCAACCGCCACCATCGCCGCACCGACCACCACCGCCTCCACCACCACCACGTCTTCGCTGGCACCAGCCCCAGCGCAGGTGGTGGCCCGGCCGACTGGATCCACCCTGGGAGCCACAGCGAGGACCGTGGTGTGCAATGTGGCTAGTGGGCAGGCCGGTGGCAGCAGGACTGGTAGGAGGAGCAGGGTCAGGGAAACGCCAGCCTCCCCTGGGAGCCATGCCCTGCCTCAAATGGCCAGAGTCCTTGGGGCCTATGAAGAGGCCCAAGGACAATGGGCCAGGTCTGCTACTGACACGCGGGAGGTGCTGGGGGTGCTGAGGTCCATGGACGCCCATATGGGCCAATTCGTGTCCCGTATGGACCAACTCGTGGACCTCATGGGCCAGCTGGTGGTGGCGGTGGGGTCACAGGCAAGGCCAGCAACACCACCTCCGCCACCACCTGCTAGGGCGCAGGGTCGGCCAGCAGTGTCCACTTCCCCTGCGTCCACAGCCAGTGAGCACACCTCACCCACCACCAGCAGGTCGCCACCACACACCCCCTCCCAAACGTGGAAGGGGCCGTCCGAAGAGGAAACAGATCTCCCGGGAGGACTTCGCACGCTCCAGTCGCAAGTGAGGCAGCCAGCCAGCCTTCCGCCAGCCTTCCTTGACCAGCCACTGCATTGACTTGCTCTACGATCCCACTCCACACAGCCAGCTGGATGGCATGTGTGTGTTGGACTATGGACATAGAACCAGTGGGTACACCCTGATCATCACGCAGCCATGACCGACAGCTCATTGTCACTGCACGCACCACTTTTGTCATCACCTTACACACAATCACATGTCACAGTTTGTAATAAATGCACCTTTTTCACTAACTGCTGTTTGTGCCCTGTGTTTTATTTGTACGGAATACAACGGCCACCTTGGGCGGAAGGGCACCTGATGCGTGGCATGGCAATGGAATCCGGAGGGCCTGTAGGGACCTAGGGGTGGGAGACAGAACAGGAGCACATTCAATGAGTGTGTCACACACCCATCACACAGTACATGTCAACAACTACAAGCAATGTACACACATCGCACGGAGCAATAGGGCACAATGCCACAGTCACCAACAGTGGCATACTACCCTGGCCATGGAGCGTTGACACACTGCACGCAGTGAACATACGGCCACCCTGACACAGCACACACACACCTGCACAGATACAGACACATCATCCGTCGTACATGGACACTCACCGTCAAGTGAAGTAGCGGGCGATGAGCTGCTGGCGCACATTCCCAGCTTCCTCCTCTCCGCTGTCCACCTCACTCGAGCTGTCCTGGTCTGCGGGCTGGGGCCCTGGTTGATCTCCGTCATCCACAATGAGGGGGATCTGCTTCCGAATGGCCAGATTGTGCAGCATGCAGCACGCCACCACTATCTGGCACACCTTCTGTGGGGAGTACGCCAGTGCACCCCCGGTGCGGTCCAGGCACCTGAACCTGGACTTGAGGAGGCCAAAGGTACGCTCGACCACACGTCTGGTCCTCCCATGTGCCTCATTGTATCGATCGTCTGCTGGGGTGCGAGGATTCCTCAATGGACTGAGCAGCCATGCCCCATTCGGATACGCAGAGTCACCTGGGTGTGAGGGACACAGAGAACCGTAGCTATTCCAACTGGACAGGGGACAGCATCGCACAACCAGCACGCTACACCACTCCACATACTCACCGACAATACAGGCACGATCCTGTTGCAGATTGGCCATCAGTCGTGGCAAGATGCTGTTGCGCATTATGTGTGCGTCATGTGCCGAGCCTGGAAACTTGGCACACACGTGGGTGATCACCATGTCCGCAAGGCACACCACTTGCACATTCAGGGAGTGCGTGTGCTTCCTGTTGCGGTACAGGTGCTCAGTGGCCTGTGGTGGAACAAGGCCAACATGAGTGCAGTCAATTGCTCCCACGACGTGTGGGATTCTGCCAAGGGCATAGAATGCACCCTTCACTGCCGCCAATTCACGAGCCCTGGGGAAGCGGATGTACCTGTTCCGGTACAGCATCATGGCTGCCAGTACATCCCTCAGCACCTTGCTGAACATGGGCTGGGACATCCCTCCTCCACTGCCCACTGTGTGCTGGAATGACCCAGTGGCGAAGAAATGCATGGCGGCCATCACCTTAGCCGTGGGGGTGACAGCAGTCGGATACACCCTGCGGGGACGGAGATGGGGCTCTAACATGGCACACAGTCGATGCAGAGTTGGCCTGTCCAGCCGAAACTTCCTGATTACCTCTGTATCGTCCATGTCCGCCAGCAATTGGTATGGGCGGTCAATGTTCGGTCTCCGCCTGGGTTAAATGGCAGAGGACACATGTCAAAGCAACACGGCACATAGCAATTTCGCATACACATCACTGACATGACTGAGCAAGCACATGAGCCACAGCCCAGCTGTCAAGCTGGGACGGCACGGCCACAATACACTTACACAGGTCTCCAAACAATGGCAATGGCAAGTGAGACATACCACTGCCATGTGCATGCACATGGGGATCTAGGCCCCAATGACTTGCGGGGCGTGCTGATGGGGACTGACTGCATATTCGTCAAGCGGCAACGCCACGGCAACATGAGTGTCTGCTGAGCATGGAACTGCTTCCGAGGCTGGATGAGTATGGCACACGACGACGACGATGTGGGCACGGGCTGAGCGGCCAATACAAGTGGGACCTGTGGCACGAGGGGATATGAGACAGTAGTAGGTGTCAGCACTGCACCCTATGTACAGCACTGTACGGATCACAGCTCCCGAAACATTGACTGGTGTCCACATTGACAGCCCCATGCCAAGACGGCTGTGTGCTTGCAGTCACACGTCACAGGTGAGAGGTTACATTGCACGTGCCAGGTGGCAGACGTACATAGTGGGAGCTGGCATGTGTGTGCATGTGTCTCCTGTTCAGGATCCACCAGATGGGCGCTGACTCTGTACTGACCATTGGACACAGCATGTTCCGTGGAAGGCTTGTGTGTGTGGGATGGTGGCACTGGATGTGCCTCCGTTGGGTGGGGGCCATGCACAGGGCGGGTACGTCGATGATTGCGCATTGTTGGTCACGGTGGGTGCACCAACTAAGATGTGTTGCCCTGTGTTCAATTCCTATGTTCGCATGATGATGGACTGTAGATGTGGGCAGACTACACATTGGTCGATGTGCTGTCTATATGCATGTGCCTTCACACCAGGCACAGCTGCCCCTGCACATGTGACCCCTGCTGGACTCGCTGCTGGGTCTGTGGAGCTGATGCACCTTCTGCGCGTGGGGCGGACAGCTCTCCTCACTTCCCTCATTGCGCATGTCATGACGTTGCCGCAGGTGACATGGATCATGGAGGGCCCACATGTACGCGTGGGTAGGCTACACATGATTGTACACTGGTCGCCACCCCCAGTCAGTGTTTCGAATGGGAAGGTTGTCGTGCTGGTGGTATGTTCGATGTGGCGGATGGGCGGGCCTAGGTGCGGGCTTACATTCCGGACATGGGGGGTAGTTGGATTGGCGACTAGTTGCAGTACACACGGGACACGTCTCTTCCTTTCCACATCTGGGTCATCCCTTGTACTTACTGACAGTGATACAGTCATCTTCGCCCCAGCCCTCATGTCCTCCCCTCGCTCCCCCAATATGAATGCTCACCTGCGAGGCTAGCGCCTGCACAGGCAGCCCCAAGCTCGCACCAGAGAGGGCAAGGAGTGTATGTGTGGGTCCAGTTGCACGAGTGGGCTGTCTCAGGGTATGATGTGTGGCGGGACGCCGTCCACCTGCGTGGTGCCCCAAATGGAGACCCGGCCTGCATGGACTATGCATCACAGTCTTCGCCTTCCGGATCCGCCACCTGCGACACCCAGTGGCTGTGGCTGCCCTTGCCGCCAGGCTGCGTCCGTCTGTGGCTGATGGCCCACACATTCACTCTTTGGCCTCTCTGGGGAGGGCTCGGGGGTGGTGGCGCACGCGCTTGCACTTAGTCGCAATGGCATGTGGCGTGGTTGGTATGATGGGCAATGGATGGGATGGTGCGAGCCACCTCCCGTGACGTCAGTGCTGCTCGTGCTGTGGTGCGTCCCCCTACACTTCCATTTGACTTGTGCCATGCTAGTCGTTGAGGTTCTATTGCCTGCGTGATATGACCAGGAGGAGCGCGAGGAGACCTCTCACACACCATGCTCCACTGCCATCCCGTGCCCTGTATCGCCTGTGCGGATTGACTATGTTGGGGTTGCACCTGGTCGACTGGGGCTGTGTGTGCCTTGTCAAGGGGCATGGCGGGCGCACAACAGGATCCAGCTTGTCCACAGAGGGTGGGCTGAGGTGCGCCTGGTACCGCTTTGTACGTGTGCCCGGCTGCTGTGCACACACGTGTTCACTCCCCCGACAGGTGTCCTCTCACAATGCCCAGGGAAGCGGTGGTGTACTGTTCATGACCCCTCCCAACACGGCGTGCTCCAACTTGGCATGTGCGCATCTACCCGTCGCACCCACCCACCTGAGCACTGCGTCCATACGACTTCACACGACACATGTGTGTCTTCCACAGTAGTGCTACTCATTTGCGTTGACATCCAATACCAGTGGACTACATGGTCATGTCACGACTGCCGTGTACTTCACATACTCTCATCCTCTCTCATTCGTACTTGTGAAATGAGTCAGCGAAAACAGTTTTGGTTTCAAACATTATATTGAGTCTTCTGTCCTCTGTGATGCAGTATAGTGGACACTACTGGCAGCGGAATACATGTTGAGGATATACTGAGCATGATAACAAATGGGATAGGGTGTGGGGTTACATCTGCTTGGCCAAGGCTGTGCTAATGTACATTTACGTATAGCTGCTGAGCTGCGGACTTTGACACAGACGGTATACATGTAGCCTACCAGACCGCTCGGCATCATGGGCACAGTCCATCTCAGTTCCATGTGACAGGTTTGCTGCGGTTGTTCCTCATGCACGCGTGCATGTGAGATGACATCAGGGCATGTGCTTGCGTGCATGCAGCGGCGTGCCACTTGTTGTTGCAATGTGGTGGTTACTGGACATGTCACAGCCACTGGGGTCGTGTTGTTGTTGTATGCACTTGTCGTCCATGCAAAGGTCCTGGTATGGGATTCCCGGGGTGGGGGTGGGAGGGGTGCAGCACCCACAGACTCCAGGCGACCTATTCATGTCCACTGAGCGGTGTGTGTGTCCATGTGCGCTGGATCCACGTCGTGTCCTGGTTGTTCGTGCAGTTCCGTCCATGTGGGTGCGATGCACAGAGCCCATGCCACTGCCTCCCACGATGCATGCGGTGTTCCTGGATGTGATGGGGAACAGTGTGCATGTCCCGGTCATATCCGATGTCATGGCGATGTCGTTGATGGTGTGGTTACAGTTGCCGGTCGTTTGGTATGGCTGTTGTGGTGGTGACTGGCCAGTCCGTGCGGAAGCTGAGCATGGGTGCGGGGTTGGACTTCATAGGTCACTCGGGGAACCTGCGTTGTGGTCCGACGTATTTACAGGTTGTCAGGTATGCGATGCCGTCCAGCAGGGCTTCCATGTCATTGGTGGTGTACATGTTTGCCAGCCAATGAAGCGGATGGTGGCTGTCAAGGTGTTGTTCGTAGGTTGTCCCTTGGAGGACCATGATGGGGCATGCTGGGTGACATTCGATGTAGCTGTTCTCGATGATCCGTCGTGTGGAGGCACAGTGGTTCCATTTCAGTGCGCGTGCGATGTTGGCCACATACGCCATGCCCCCATAGGCAGAGCAGGCCCTGTCGTGTGCGTCCAGAGGGAGGAGTAGTGGTAGCAGGTCCGCCTTCAGACATGCCGGGTTGGAGAGGCATATCTCGACGGGATGCTGGTAGGGACACCTCCGACAGTAGAAGACGGGCATGACGCAGCTGAACAATGTGATGCGGTAAGTCAGTCGGTAACTTACGTTCAGCAGGGACAGGAGATCGCATCCCAATGTATGTATCGTGTTGGTTTGGTACAGCTTGAGCTGTTCGGCGTAGTTGGGTAGGTGTGTTGCGGTTGCCATTTCGCAGCGGTTCGTAGAGGTGGCGTGCTCCGGCTGTGTGTGCAGTCTGCAATGTGCACGCTCCGGGGTTGCTGTGAGCTCTGTGTAGTCGTGGGGAGACAGGACTTGTGTTCTGTTGGCTTGTTTGGAGGACACGGGCCCTCTTCCCACATGCTTCTCAGACAGTTCAAGGTCAGTGCTGTGTGACTCCTTCCAATTAACTTGCATGTGGCCGACATGGGGGAGTGTTTTCTTCTTTCTTCCCCGTCCGTTGTGTGCTTCTGTGATATGCGCTATCTGCCCTGTGGTCGGTCTCCTCGGCATGCCTGTGTTGGTCTATTCTTGGACAATGGCTGTATTCACCGGCTTCTGTCGTAGGGCTGTGGTTTCGGTGTTGGAATGGAAGGTCATTCAGTGCTGTCTGCTCTCCCTTGTGTGGGCGGCAGGCTGCCTTTCCGCTCTGCGTTGGGCCTTGTGTGTGGATGTAATTCTTGGGCCACCTGTTGTCGGTCCCCGTGCTCTTTGGTGTTCCGTTTCATGTGTCTTGTTCATATGTGCAGGGTGGTATGGGTTTTTCAGTGTGGTACTGGCGTTCCTCTTCCCGAAGGGGCCCTGCTTCTCCTAGTTGGTGTTGCCGCCGCTGTGTGCTACGCCATGTTTGTTACACTGGGGTGTGTCCTGCAGTTGCGTGTCTTCACTGACATGTGTGCGTCGTTTGTGTGGCGTTGGGTGTTGTCCGTGAATTGGGCGTTGGGGACATGTCTGTGGCCGGCCTGTCACGTGTCATGTGCGTTCGGGGTGGGGCTGATGTGTGTGCTGCTTGGTTGTGTCCCTGTGTCTGTGTGCGACGCATGCATGGCGCTGCGGTTGGCCTCTGCGTTGTGCGCATGTGTGGCGGCGTCATCGGCGCTTTGGGGCCATGACGGGGTGGTTGGTTCCTAGTCCCAGGTGGTGTGTACACATGTGTTCTGCGATGTTAGGATTTGGCCTGTGTGTCATATGTGGATGCAATGGTGGATGTGTAGTGTGCACGCGCTGGTGGGGGTTGTCCGCTTTTCCGCCCTTGCACTGTGTGCGCTGTTTGCGTGCACTTGTTGTGTGTGTGCCTACCTGCGTCTCCGCGGTACGTTGCGTCCTTGGTGGTGCATCAGCAGAAGCATGGGAAGGGCCTGCAGTGCTGGATTCATGCCCGGGGTGCCGCTTCTTCGTTGTCCGTGCTCTGCGTCCGTGTTTCCGCCTCTCTTTCACGTGCGGTGTCTCTTTGCCATGGGAGCCGTTTGTTTGCGGCATCGTAATTTATGCGCCGGGCGGGACGTGTTTCGTCGGACGGTGTGTGTCAGTTATGCTGCGCCGCTACGTGTGCGGGCGCACTTTGATGGCGGACGGTATTGCTGGCTTGCCGGCGGTGTTTGGCCTGCTTTTCGCATCATAATTGTGCGGGCGTGTGGACTGCTGCGTGCCGGCGGTAACTGGTGGTTTTTGCATCCGCCAGCACGGCGGTTGTGCTTCCGCCCGCCATCGTAATGGGCCCCTTAGTTTGTTAAGGTATTTACTTTGTTTTTTTTTTTCTGTTAATGTTGATTTTGTAGTTGTTTTGTAAGTAAATCATTGTTTTGAATTTTCTAGGTGGAGTTTTAGTTAAGTTTAGTCTGTGAAATATAAAGAAAACATTATATTTTTAGTTAATTTGTTTATATTTTTTTTCTTTTAAGTTAATTTTATTTATTTATTTAAAAAGTTTTGTTCATACATTTAATGAGATTTTTTCTGTTTAGTTGTTTGTGTAGATCTTTTTTGTGCTGTTTTCTGCCTCACAAAGGGGGTGATTAGGATGGCAGGCAGATTGCCACCACCGGCCCAGCGGTGGCGATCTGCCCACCATCCCACCCTGATTTACCCCCTGCCATATTACAATGGCGGGGGGTATCGCGGCGGACGCAAAGTGCGTCCGCCTCATTTCCGCCGGTCGGCAATCGTTCCGATTGCCGGCCGGGCGGACTGGGGCCTTAATATGGTGGCGTGCCTAGCAGGCACCGCCATCCATATTAGGATGCTGGGTTTCACAGGCCTTTCCATGGCGGCATCGCCGCCATGGAAAGGCTGGTGGGGAATTGCTTTGGGGACCCGTTGCGGGCCCCCAGGGGTGTGGGGGGCTGCACTTGAGGGGTACCTATGGTACCCCCTTCATTGCCATGCACAAGGTGGCAGGCACCGCGCGGTGCCTGCAACGTTGTGCATGGCAATGCACAACATGCCTCTTTGGCATTGCGGCGGGTGCTGCTTACAGCAGCACCCGCCGCAATGTCAAAAATGCGGAATGCGACCGCCAAGGTGGCGGTTGCATCCTAATTGGCGGTGTGGGACCGCCGCACATCTGGCGGCCGGTCCCAGCACCGCTAGGGTCCGCCCGCCATCCTAATAACACCCAAAGTTTTGTCCTTCTGCAGTGTTTGTCTGTTTCACTGTAAATGTTGTGTTTATTATTTGATTGCTTTTTCAGTGTTTATTTAATTAGTTAGAGTTTTCTATTGGTTTGTGTTGGTGTAGTTTAAATTCATTGGTTGAGATAGATTTTTTTCAATTTTTTTGGTAGTTATAATTTAATTTGTTTATTGTTAATTATGTTTATTTAATGTTTGCTTTTATTTTGTTTAGTAATATAATTAAAATGCATGCATTAATAAATATTATATATTTTTTATATATGTAATTTATATATATCTGTTTATTTTTGATAGTAGTGATATTTTTTATGTTGTAGTGTTTGTTTATTTTTTTGATTTTTAAGTGTATTTGTTTGTGTTTTAGTTTTATTAATTTTGTAATTTTTTGTGTTTGTTTTTAATGTTTGATATATGTTATTTGTTTATATTATTGAAAATTGTTTATTTTTATGTTTAAATGTTATTTTTTTGTATAGTTTATCTGTATTTTATCAATGTTTGTGTTGTCGATATTATGCAAATCGATGTTTTTGTTGTAATATATGTTATTTTGATTTTATCGATATTTTTGTGTTCTTTTTCTTTGTTGTCGATATTTTTGTCATCCAAATTTTTTTTACGATATTTTTTTATCAATGTTTGTGTTATTTTCGTTTTGTGTATTGGGTGTCGATATTTTTGTATACGATATTGGTGACTCGATAATTTTGTAGGTCGATATTATAGGAGTCAATGTTGTGTCAGTGATCCCATTTAGAGCAGGAACAGGCCCAGATCAGACAGTGAAAATCATTTAATAGCCCAGTTCTTTCTTGGGATGTCAAGGCAAAGAACAGGACAGGGTGCCTCTTGTTTGCAATAACTGAGCAACACGCATATACCCTATGTAAAAAAATATGTAAATATGTGTGTTTCTGTAGTACTTGATTTATATGTGTGTGTGTCTGTGTGTTACTTGATTTATATACCATTTCTCATTGCAGTTTTTCCATCGCTATACACTGTAATGAAAAGGTGTTGCTGTTACTCAGTTTAAAAGTCTATTTTACCAACCAACCTCAGCAGAATAGAAGGCTGAGCTGATCTACAGATCAGAATTCAGAGGAGATGTCAGTGACAGAGTTGCTTCACACAGGGGGTTACTTTGATGTCAGACGGAATTCCTTCCGCCCGACAACGACTCGGTCATGGGACCAACCGACACCCGGTCAGCAGTCCTGACCGGCATTTTATAATGCGACGGAACACTGGGGCTCATTAAGATAGCGTACGGAGCCATCGTCCCAGGGATTGGGACAGGCTGCCTATATGGCGGTGGTCCCGCACATGGCATTACATAGCGACCGCCACTGTGGCGGTCGCATTGTGCATGTTTACCATTGCGGCGGGTGCTGCAGCCAGCAGTGGTAAAAATGCATGTTGTGCATTTCCCTACACTACTTGGCAGGCACCACGCGGTGCCTGCCACCTGGTGCAGGGAACTGTAGGGGGCACCATAGGTGCCCCCCCAAGTACAAAATTCACATGCCCCTGCACAAGGGGGCCTGCAACGGACCCCCAAAGTATATCCCCGCCAGCCTGTCAATGGCGGTTGAAACCACCATAGACAGGCTGGCGGGGATGCAGCATCCAAATCTGGCGGGCTATTTTGCAGATGCAGGGTGGGTACGACAGGCAATCGTAATGATTGCCTCTATCGGACCCGTGGCCTACGGGCTTTCCGCCCGCCAGGCATACCGCCCGCCATCCTGATTTGGCGGGCGGTAATTGGCCGCACGATGGCAGTGAACCCACCACCGCCAGGCTGCCGGTGGCGAGTTCACCACCATCATAATCACCCCCACTGTTCTGTCGCATTCCACTTTTCTCAATGGGAGCTTGTGTTACAGCCATAAACCGGCCATAACACAAGCTCCCATTGAGATAAGGGATGGGCAGTTTATCCTTGCACCCCGTGGCAGGCACCTCATGGTGCCTGCCGCAAGGTGCAGGGATCAACAGATGAGCACCATAGGTGCCCCCTCGGCCTCCAACCGGAGGCCATGCACCAAAGGGATCCCTGCTGGGGGCCCCCAAACATGCTTTCTGATATGGTTTCCATGTCGGACAGGCCATCATGGAAACCATGTCGGACAGACCCACCCTTGAGATTACTTGTCGGAATGACAGGCAGGTTTATTTTCCGACCGCCTTCAACATAATGAGGCGGTTGGAAAGTAAACCGATCGACCCATTACAATGCAGCCCTAAAGGCTCCGACCTTTACAGGCCGTATCATAATTGGCCCCTTAATGTGAGATCATATCTGTCGCCATTTCGTGCCAGATGTACAAAGCTTTTACTTGTCACCTACCCTTTAATTTGCTAAATCAGAGGATTTGCAACTAATGCACTAAACCAATTTTGTAATTCAGATACATTTTTTCAAATCACTAAATGGGTTTACAAATGATTCCTGATTCACAAATTGAATAGGGCATGTTTGTAGTGTATCTTCCAAACTGCAAATCAGTAAACTGTGTATCAATGGTTTGCAACCGGAATTCCAGTTGCAAACTATTGATCAGTTACTGACTTCCAAGTTGGAGTAACTGATTCACAAAGCGGAAGAGATCCCCTTTGGGTCCCTTGCCATTGGAAATCATGGTGGCGGCTGTCCACTGCCTGTTCTAATCAAAGGTTTCCAAAATGGAAACCTTTTTTTTTTTTTTTAAAGCAATCTTGTTTCTTTTCAGAAACTTGGGCTGCTTTAAAAAAAAATCCATTTTGAAGTACTTTCACATAGATGGTGAACTGTAGCCCCTTGCAAGCCACAATGACTGTGAAAGTACAATTAGAGGGAGTAGTAATTTGCTACCTGCAAATATTAATTATGTAGGTCATTCTGCGATCCCTCCAATTCCCTATTTTGTGAACTGACCTATCTGTGCATAGGTCAGTTCATAAAATCAGATCAAATTCACAAAAAGTCTGTGTCCAATTTGCAAGTGCATTTTGCGGGTCCAGTGTTAGTACATGTGACCCCTACTCACTTCTTGAACAAAGGTTGAGTTGCACCTGCACATGAAATGTTTTTTTGATGCTTCATTGATTTGGCAACATTTGAAGAATCTGCACAAATGTGTCCTAAGTTTATATTTGTCCACCTATAAATTTTGTTGCCCAGTTTCTTGTAGACTGGCCAAGTGGGAATTTCTAGAGGATCCTAAACCTTGCATTCCCATTGAAAAGCCTAAAGAAATTTATACTCTCTGCTACACAAAACAGCTGGACATAACTACAACAAAACTGATATGAAGAAAGAGCCAAGGGCAAGCCGAGCAACTGTTGTAAATCTTGAGAGAACTTTCTGGTTTGGTGTAAACCATTACAGATGTTTTTAAAGAAATAAAAGAAAACAAATTGCATTATGGCCAAGACCTAAACAGCACCTTAAAGGAAACCCTATTGAGAATTTGTTAGGTGAGGTTAATATGATTTAGTGAAATTACCTAATCATTTTTGCTCAGATGGTGATTGTAATGTTTGGTTCTCAAAATAAAAAATTACACATAAGCTGCCACCAACCAGGGCTCGGTTGAGGGATCTCTCAGGGGACTCTGGAGGGTAGCCCAGCTAATGGTGTTTGTTGCCAGGAACTTTGGGCTCAAGACAGCATCATGCTTTGCCTTGCTGCCGCCTCTACCTCCAGGCTTCCTTATCAACAGGATTGGGTTGGGAAGAAAGGTAGTGTAGTACATTATTAGCAATCTATATCATGGTGGAGACAAATACACCTGCATCACAAACACAGAGATTCTGGGGTTACATCCCAGCATCAGCTATCACTGAGTCTTAATCTAACATTATTATTAGAGCATTTAATGCATGCCTGAATTTGTGTATGGTGCTTGCATGGGAGACTGCTGTTGCATCCAGACTCTCTTCACTTACAGGCATCCTGTTCCATTACTTGCACACAGCGAGGAATCAGTGTTTCTTGTGTTTCTGTCACACTGTTCACTTTGAGTCCTGTTGCCTTTTTGACATTTTTTGCCTTGTAGTTCATTGACGGTTCTCTTGACCTTAGGACCTGTTTTCTGCACCATCAAATGGCAAGCAAGGTTGAAGGCTTGGCTCCTTATGAATTGGCATCCTTTGCAAGAGATTAATTCATTCTGACAGTAAACTATATTGTTCATGATTTATCTCCTTTGGATTTTTGAGCATCATTTTGTTTTTACAGTCTTTCTATTCTTCTCCACATTTTAAGTTATCATTTTGGCAAGCATTGATTGTGCAGCAACATCATGTAATTTTGTAAAGCACTTTGTATGAATATGCAATAGTAAATGTGCCAGAGAAATAAGCATATAAGTTAATAATGGTGCAGAGACAGAATATCAAAGCAGAAATATCGACAGACATGGATATCGAGTCAAGAATATCGTTAAAGAAGAATATCGAGGTGAGTAATATCAATGTTGAAAATATCGAAATTTGTGTAATTATGAAATATAGAATTTGAAAATATCAATGTTAGAAATAAAGTTGATCATAATATCGATTTTTTTTTTGTCATTTTATTGTGAAGTATAATATATAAGTTTATTTTGCTAATGTTATTTGTAGTTTTGAATTATTTTTTAGGAGCGGGATGTTGGGTTTATAGGGGATAAGGGTGGGGAGTAATTTAAAATATTTGTTTGAAATAAATTATTTTTCAAAATTTTAATTTGTATTTATTTTGTAATTTATTCAAAAACAAATTGTTAAAATAAAATAATTTCCAAATATAAAAAAATCATTTTTTGGGGATGTTATTGTATTTTGTTTGTTTATGAAGGGTTGATAATTTAAAAAAAAGTATGAATTTTATTTTAGTTTTATGATTTAAAAATATTTTAAATGAAAAAGAAATTGTGTTGGTTTAAGTTATATTTTAAATATTTGAATTTATTTATGTTTATTATATGACTAATGTATATAAAATATGTTTAGTAGTTGTAATTGGTGTTTTTAAAAATGTTACAATTTTTTTTTTATTTTTAATTTAAATAAAAAACTTGGGGGCCCATTACGATACCCGGCGTAAATAAATCCGCCAGGCATGGAAGCTGCAAAAATCCGCCCGCACACACCGCCTGAACACCGACCACGCCATTATGAGTACACAAACCGAAAACCGCCATCGGCGGAATAATCACACAAAATACCGCCCGCCATCGTCCGAGTCGGAGTCAAACCGCCCGCCACGGACGGAAACAAGCACGACAACACAAAACCGCCCGCCCTCACGGCCGACACACCGCACGTGAAATTACGATCGCACCGCCATGAGCGCGGAAAAACAACAAATATACCGCCCGCCAGCGCAAACAACGCCGATGAGAATCGACACGGCAGAAGCCATGGCGCCAACGTACCTGCACAGAAACCATCCGCACACAAAACCAATAGCACACAACATGGCCAACAAGTCCACACAGCAAGGCACGCACAAATACACAAGCACAGTACACATCCCGAAAACACCCCCGGACAAACAAAAAATACAAAGGCCAGAACCCCAGACACAACACACCTGAAAACAACAGACCATGAGGACACACCCACATAGGTGAGTACAAAAGCAGCACTCCCACAGACCACAACCCCTTGCTACATTGCAAACCAGAGAGGAGAGGAGAGGACACAGTGACACAGCAAGGACAGCAGCACACCACAGAAACGCACACATCACAACCACCACCACCACCACCAAACACCGGCACCACAAACCCCCTGCACATTACACAACACACACCGCACCAGCACCACAAACACCATGGCACCACAAAGGATGCCCAAGTTCACGCCCATGGAGCTGACGGTCATGGTCGACGAGATCATCAAGGTGTACCCACAAATCTATGGGAACATGGTCCAGCACACACCACTAGCCACCAGAAACAGAATGTGGAACCGGATCGTAGACCAGGTCAATGCAGTCGGGACCCTGCCCAGGAACAGAGGTGAAATAAACAAACGTTGGAATGACGTAAAGAGCCTGGTCAAGAAGAAGGAGGGCAAAAACAGAGAGCTGGCTGCCGTCACTGGCGGAGGGAATCCCGCGCTCTTTAAGACCTTCAAAGCGTGGGAGGAGAAGGTGCGAGTCGTAATACATCCGGAGATCCTCGCCGGATTAGCAGGGGAGTGGAGGCTGGTAAGTACAAACTAATGTATACCAGCACACCGCTATGTACTCACATGCGCAACTACCATGCCACAGCTCCCAGGGACAAACACCCCCATGTCCAGCACACAATACACAACACATCACACACACATGCAACAGACACCACCACACACAGCCCAAACCGAACAACTGTAAGATGCGTGGGGACATGTGTACACTCAGCCAGCCACGTAACCACCAACAGGTCCCCAAATATGCCAGAAGCGCCACAACGAGCACCCACCACACCCATGTGTCCACCACAGCTGCACTAACCGACAAGTAACAGGTAAATGGCAGGAACACAAAGTGCAGTGGGTGGGAGGGTGGACAGCCCAAGTACAACACACACCAGGCCCCAGTCCCACAGCACAGCAAGGAGGAGCATCCCCCACACCCCACAGCCACGTGTCAGCCACCGCAGTGCACAACGACAGCCGAAAGGCAGACATCACGGTCCACAGCAATCGGTGTCAGTGGGTGTCCAGCCACCCCACGACCCACAACACCCCCCACCCCCACAGACCTGCAACATGGAGCACCCCCGCTTAGAGCCATGTGGCATCCAGTACAGTGCACGCACGAACAACTTGCAGGTGGGAAACTGGACAGGGCTGGATTACTGGAGGCATGAGGACCATAACACGACCAACACATGGGACATGTCACGTAGCAGACGAACACGCAGCACCGCCCACCGTCACGAACAAGTGAACAATGTGCACACGGACATGAACAACAGACTCACACCCCACATGACCCATCACAGACATAGCAACACCCAAGGAGCCACGTCTGCATGCACAAGCCACACTGAATATAGTCCCACACGGCAGCCACTGTGCAACTCATCACACACAACCGAAACACCATGGAAGTCCTGTCCATGTAGCCCCCACTGCCTGTCAACCCCACACCCCACAACTACGCCTATGTAAGACAAACAACACTAGACGCAACAGAGCGGAACAACATAAATGCACACGAACACCACTGAACCCATCAAACTCACAGACACACCATGCACATACAACATACCATCCATCCCATCCGTCAGCCCCAGTCTCATGAAAGGCATGTCATCCGCACAGCTGCCACACATACAGCAGTCACGCTAAGACACATGCCCATGACCAACCATGTGCCAGTAGTCAATTAAGCGCACGACACACTGTGAGCAACAACACACAACATGGGCCACACCCCCGAGCACTGCAGTGATGCACATGGCACAGGGCAGCAGGCACACCAAGGAGATGGGACAACTGCAATACGTTGGCTGGCACACAACTATCACTCACTCATAACGATGCGTCCAATGCCATGTCCAGTAACCACAACAGACAGCAAATATGCAGGGCATGTCAGGCATGCACACACCTCAGACCATGCACTGTCATGCTGCCACAACACATGTCACGTTCGGCACCCATGGCTCACAGCATGTACCCCAAAAGCATATCCCCTCCCAAATGCGAATCTTGGGCATGGCCCCCATGTTGCCATATGCGTTCCTAAGCATTCCATTTGAACCCCAAAAGCATATCCCCTCCCAAATGCGAATCTGGGGCATGGCCCCCATGTTGCCATATGCGTTCCTAAGCGTTCCATATGAACTCCAAAAGCAAAGTACAAACCAGACCCAGGATGGGCCAGGAGCCCGCATACACCAGAGTCACAATGAGTAGGGGCACAGCAACACACCCATCGGCATGGCCAATCCGTCCCATGCCACATGTGCACAGCACACAGTCCCATTGCCTAGCACACACAACTACAGATGCCACAGCCACACACTCGCCTCCGGGAAACCCATGTACGAGATTGCACGAACTGCCAATGTCAGACGACTAATACATACTTCGCCAGGTGCAACACAATAACAAATCTCATTCTCTCCACAGGTGACGAACTGCTGGATGCTGGGGATGGAGACAGCAGCCAGCACAGCCAGCCTACAAGCCCCCAACGAGGACACACGGATCTGGAGGATCTGTCCTCCTCTTCGGACACGGACCACCAAGCTGGCCCATCTGGCGTGGCAGGGCCCAGCCGCTCCCCAGGACCCCTCCTACCCACCAACCCATCATCCAGGGATGCTGAACAGTCCCAGTCCCCTGCTGCCACTGTCGTTGCGGCCACACCCACGGTCATTGCGGCCACTACCACTGCCGCAACCGCCACCATCGCCGCACCGACCACCACCGCCTCCACCACCACCACGTCTTCGCTGGCACCAGCCCCAGCGCAGGTGGTGGCCCGGCCACCTGGATCCACCCTGGGAGCCACAGCGAGGACCGTGGTGTGCAATGTGGCTAGTGGGCAGGCCGGTGGCAGCAGGACTGGTAGGAGAAGCAGGGTCAGGGAAACGCCAGCCTCCCCTGGGAGCCATGCCCTGCCTCAAATGGCCAGAGTCCTTGGGGCCTATGAAGAGGCCCAAGGACAATGGGCCAGGTCTGCTACTGACACGCGGGAGGTGCTGGGGGTGCTGAGGTCCATGGACGCCCATATGGGCCAATTCGTGTCCCGTATGGACCAACTCGTGGACCTCATGGGCCAGCTGGTGGTGGCAGTGGGGTCACAGGCAAGGCCAGCAACACCACCTCCGCCACCACCTGCTAGGGCGCAGGCTCGGGCAGCAGTGTCCACTTCCCCTGCGTCCACAGCCAGTGAGCACACCTCACCCACCACCAGCAGGTCGCCACCACACACCCCCTCCCAAACGTGGAAGGGGCCGTCCGAAGAGGAAACAGATCTCCCGGGAGGACTTCGCACGCTCCAGTCGCAAGTGAGGCAGCCAGCCAGCCTTCCGCCAGCCTTCCTTGACCAGCCACTGCATTGACTTGCTCTACGATCCCACTCCACACAGCCAGCTGGATGGCATGTGTGTGTTGGACTATGGACATAGAACCAGTGGGTACACCCTGATCATCACGCAGCCATGACCGACAGCTCATTGTCACTGCACGCACCACTTTTGTCATCACCTTACACACAATCACATGTCACAGTTTGTAATAAATGCACCTTTTCACTAACTGCTGTTTGTGCCCTGTGTTTTATTTGTACGGAATGCAACGGCCACCTTGGGCGGAAAGGCACCTGATGCGTGGCATGGCAATGGAATCCGGAGGGCCTGTAGGGACCTAGGGGTGGGAGACAGAACAGGAGCACATTCAATGAGTGTGTCACACACCCATCACACAGTACATGTCAACAACTACAAGCAATGTACACACATCGCACAGAGCAATAGGGCACAATGCCACAGTCACCAACAGTGGCATACTACCCTGGCCATGGAGCGTTGACACACTGCACGCAGTGAACATACGGCCACCCTGACACAGCACACACACACACCTGCACAGATACAGACACATCATCCGTCGTACATGGACACTCACCGTCAAGTGAAGTAGCGGGCGATGAGCTGCTGCCGCACATTCCCAGCTTCCTCCTCTCCGCTGTCCACCTCACTCGAGCTGTCCTGGTCTGCGGGCTGGGGCCCTGGTTGATCTCCGTCATCCACAATGAGGGGGATCTGCTTCCGAATGGCCAGATTGTGCAGCATGCAGCACGCCACCACTATCTGGCACACCTTCTGTGGGAGTACGCCAGTGCACCCTCGGTGCGGTCCAGGCACCTGAACCTGGACTTGAGGAGGCCAAAGGTACGCTCGACCACACGTCTGGTCCTCCCATGTGCCTCATTGTATCGATCGTCTGCTGGGGTGCGAGGATTCCTCAATGGACTGAGCAGCCATGCCCCATTCGGGTACGCAGAGTCACCTGGGTGTGAGGGACACAGAGAACCGTTGCTATTCCAACTGGACAGGGGACAGCATCGCACAACCAGCACGCTACACCACTCCACATACTCACCGACAATACAGCCACGATCCTGTTGCATATTGGCCATCAGTCGTGGCAAGATGCTGTTGCGCATTATGTGTGCGTCATGGGCCGAGCCTGGAAACTTGGCACACACGTGGGTGATCACCATGTCCGCAAGGCACACCACTTGCACATTCAGGAGTGCGTGTGCTTCCTGTTGCGGTACAGGTGCTCAGTGGCCTGTGGTGGAACAAGGCCAACATGAGTGCAGTCAATGGCTCCCACGACGTGTGGGATTCTGCCAAGGGCATAGAATGCACCCTTCACTGCCGCCAATTCACGAGCCCTGGGGAATCTGATGTACCTGTTCCGGTACAGCATCATGGCTGCCAGTACATCCCTCAGCACCTTGCTGAACATGGGCTGGGACATCCCTCCTCCACTGCCCACTGTGTGCTGGAATGACCCAGTGGCGAAGAAATGCATGGCGGCCATCACCTTAGCCGTGGGGGTGACAGCAGTCGGATACACCCTGCGGGGACGGAGATGGGGCTCTAACATGGCACACAGTCGATGCAGAGTTGGCCTGTCCAGCCGAAACTTCCTGATTACCTCTGTATCGTCCATGTCCGCCAGCAATTGGTATGGGCGGTCAATGTTCGGTCTCCGCCTGGGTTAAATGGCAGAGGACACATGTCAAAGCAACACGGCACATAGCAATTTCGCATACACATCACTGACATGACTGAGCAGGCACATGAGCCACAGCCCTCATGTCCTCCCTCGCCCCCCAATATGCATGCTCACCTGCGAGGCTAGCGCTTGCACAGGCAGCCCCAAGCTCGCACCAGAGAGGGCAAGGAGTGTATGTGTGGGTCCAGTTGCACGAGTGGGCTGTCTCAGGGTATGATGTGTGGCGGGACGCCGTCCACCTGCGTGGTGCCCCAAATGGAGACCCGGCCTGCATGGACTATGCATCACAGTCTTCGCCTTCCGGATCCGCCACCTGCGACACCCAGTGGCTGTGGCTGCCCTTGCGGCCAGGCCGCGTCCGTCTGTGGCTGTTGGCCCACACATTCACTCTTTGGCCTCTCTGGGGAGGGCTCGGGGGTGGTGGCGCACGCGCTTGCACTTAGTCGCAATGGCATGTGGCGTGGTTGGTATGATGGGCAATGGATGGGATGGTGCGAGCCACCTCCCGTGACGTCAGTGCTGCTCGTGCTGTGGTGCGTCCCCCTACACTTCCATTTGACTTGTGCCATGCTAGACGTTGAGGTTCTATTGCCTGCGTGATATGACCAGGAGGAGCGCGAGGAGACCTCTCACACACCATGCTCCACTGCCATCCCGTGCCCTGTATCGCCTGTGCGGATTGACTATGTTGGGGTTACACCTGGTCGACTGGGGCTGTGTGTGCCTTGTCAAGGGGCCTGGCGGGCGCACAACAGGATCCAGCTTGTCCACAGAGGGTGTGCTGAGGTGCGCCTGGTACCGCTTTGTACGTGTGTCCGGCTGCTGTGCACACACGTGTTCACTCCCCCGACAGGTGTCCTCTCACAATGCCCAGGGAAGCGGTGGTGTACTGTACATGACCCCTCCCAACACGGCGTGCTCCAACTTGGCATGTGCGCATCTACCCGTCGCACCCACCCACCTGAGCACTGCGTCCATACGACTTCACACGACACATGTGTGTCTTCCACAGTTGTGCTACTCATTTGCGTTGACATCCAATACCAGTGGACTACATGGTCATGTCACGACTGCCGTGTACTTCACATACTCTCATCCTCTCTCATTCGTACTTGTGAAATGAGTCAGCGGAGACAGTTCTGGTTTCAAACATTATATTGAGTCTTCTGTCCTCTGTGATGCAGTATAGTGGACACTACTGGCAGCGGAATACATGTTGAGGATATACTGAGCATGATGACAAATGGGATAGGGTGTGGGGTTACATCTGCTTGGCCAAGGCTGTGCTAATGTACATTTACGTATAGCTGCGGAGCTGCGGACTTTGACACAGACGGTATACATGTAGCCTACCAGACCGCTCGGCATCATGGGCACAGTCCATCTCAGTTCCATGTGACAGGTTTGCTGCGGTTGTTCCTCATGCACGCGTGCATGTGAGATGACATCAGGGCATGTGCTTGCGTGCATGCAGCGGCGTGCCACTTGTTGTTGCACTGTGGTGGTTACTGGACATGTCACAGTCACTGGGGTCGTGTTGTTGTTGTATGCACTTGTCGTCCATGCAAAGGTCCTGGTATGGGATTCCCGGGGCGGGGGTGGGAGGGGTGCAGCACCCACAGACTCCAGGCGACCTATTCATGTCCACTGAGCGGTGTGTGTGTCCATGGGCGCTGGATCCATGTCGTGTCCTGGTTGTTCGTGCAGTTCCGTCCATGTGGGTGCGATGCACAGAGCCCATGCCACTGCCTCCCACGATGCATGCGGTGTTCCTGGATGTGATGGGGAACAGTGTGCATGTCCCGGTCATATCCGATGTCATGGCGATGTCGTTGATGGTGTGGTTACAGTTGCCGGTCGTTTGGTATGGCTGTTGTGGTGGTGACTGGCCAGTCCGTGCGGAAGCTGAGCATGGGTGCGGGGTTGGACTTCATAGGTCACTCGGGGAACCTGCGTTGTGGTCCGACGTATTTACAGGTTGTCAGGTATGCGATGCCGTCCAGCAGGGCTTCCATGTCATTGGTGGTGTACATGTTTGCCAGCCAATGAAGCGGATGGTGGCTGTCAAGGTGTTGTTCGTAGGTTGTCCCTTGGAGGACCATGATGGGGCATGCTGGGTGACATTCGATGTAGCTGTTCTCGATGATCCGTCGTGTGGAGGCACAGTGGTTCCATTTCAGTGCGCGTGCGATGTTGGCCACATACGCCATGCCCCCATAGGCAGAGCAGGCCCTGTCGTGTGCGTCCAGAGGGAGGAGTAGTGGTAGCAGGTCCGCCTTCAGACATGCCGGGTTGGAGAGGCATATCTCGACGGGATGCTGGTAGGGACACCTCCGACAGTAGAAGACGGGCATGACGCAGCTGAACAATGTGATGCGGTAAGTCAGTCGGTAACTTACGTTCAGCAGGGACAGGAGATCGCATCCCAATGTATGTATCGTGTTGGTTTGGTACAGCTTGAGCTGTTCGGCGTAGTTGGGTAGGTGTGTTGCGGTTGCCATTTCGCAGCGGTTCGTAGAGGTGGCGTGCTCCGGCTGTGTGTGCAGTCTGCAATGTGCACGCTCCGGGGTTGCTGTGAGCTCTGTGTAGTCGTGGGGAGACAGGACTTGTGTTCTGTTGGCTTGTTTGGAGGACACGGGCCCTCTTCCCACATGCTTCTCAGACAGTTCAAGGTCAGTGCTGTGTGACTCCTTCCAATTAACTTGCATGTGGCCGACATGGGGGAGTGTTTTCTTCTTTCTTCCCCGTCCGTTGTGTGCTTCTGTGATATGCGCTATCTGCCCTGTGGTCGGTCTCCTCGGCATGCCTGTGTTGGTCTATTCTTGGACAATGGCTGTATTCACCGGCTTCTTTCGTAGGGCTGTGGTTTCGGAGTTGGAATGGAAGGTCATTCAGTGCTGTCTGCTCTCCCTTGTGTGGGCGGCAGGCTGCCTTTCCACTCTGCGTTGGGCCTTGTGTGTGGATGTAATTCTTGGGCCACCTGTTGTCGGTCCCCGGGCTCTTTGGTGTTCCGTTTCATGTGTCTTGTTCATATGTGCAGGGTGGTATGGGTTTTTCAGTGTGGTACTGGCGTTCCTCTTCCCGAAGGGGCCCTGCTTCTCCTAGTTGGTGTTGCCGCCGCTGTGTGCTACGCCATGTTTGTTACACTGGGGTGTGTCCTGCTGTTGCGTGTCTTCACTGACATGTGTGCGTCGGTTGTGTGGCGTTGGGTGTTGTCCGTGAATTGGGCGTTGGGGACATGTCTGTGGCCGGCCTGTCACGTGTCATGTGCGTTCGGAGTGGGGCTGATGTGTGTGCTGCTTGGTTGTGTCCCTGTGTCTGTGTGCGACGCATGCATGGCGCTGCGGTTGGCCTCTGCGTTGTGCGCATGTGTGGCGGCGTCATCGGCGCTTTGGGGCCGTGACGGGGTGGTTGGTTCCTAGTCCCAGGTGGTGTGTACACATGTGTTACGCGATGTTACGATTTGGCCTGTGTGTCATATGTGGATGCAATGGTGGATGTGTAGTGTACACGCGCTGGTGGGGGTTGTCCGCTTTTTCCGCCTCTTGCACTGTGTGCACTGTTTGCGTGCACTTGTTGTGTGTGTGCCTACCTGCGTCTCCGCGGTACGTTGCGTCCTTGGTGGTGCATCAGCAGAAGCATGGGAAGGGCCTGCAGTGCTGGATTCATGCCCGGGGTGCCGCTTCTTCGTTGTCCGTGCTCTGCGTCCGTGTTTCCGCCTCTCTTTCACGTGCGGTGTCTCTTTGCCGTGGGAGCCGTTTGTTTGCGGCATCGTAATTTATGCGCCGGGCGGGACGTGTTTCGTCGGGCGGTGTGTGTCAGTTGTGCTGCGCCGCTACGTGTGCGGGCGCACTTTGATGGCGGACGGTGTTGCTGGCTTGCCGGCGGTGTTTGGCCTGCTTTTCGCATCGTAATTGGGCGGGCGTGTGGACTGCTGCGTGCCGGCGGTAACTGGTGGTTTTTGCATCCGCCAGCACGGCGGTTGTGCTTCCGCCCGCCATCGTAATGGGCCCCTTGGTGTATTTGAATTATTTAAAAAAATATAGATACATTTGAAAATTTGAAAAAAGTTTAATTTTTGATTTTTAAAAGTTTTACAACATTTTATAAATATTCAATTTATAAAAAAAATGGTTAAGATTTTAAAAAAATAGGGGAAAACCATAAAACAAAATATATTTTTGAAATTATTTTTAATGTAATTTTTTATAGTGTTGTATAGCTTTAATTGAAAAAATTGTTACAAATGAAAAATATTTTGTGTTGGAATGGAAAAAAATTGTGTAAATGTTAAGTTTATCTGCATTTTTATTACTATGTATATTTTTGTTTTGTAACTTTTTTTCATAATTAATAAAAATACAATTTTAGGTTTATATGACAATTTAATATTGTTTTTTTGGGTAGGAGTAGTATTAGCAAATGTATCATTTTATTCATTATGTCTTTAGGGCCTCATTACGATGTCGGGCGGAAAGCCTCCTCCAGATAATCGGAATCTCCTTGACCATGTCGGAATGCTTCTGACTGACTGTCAGTTTACAATTCGCCGACCGATTACGATGTTCACGGTCGGATTGTAACCCGCATGGTCTTTACGAATTGGTTCTGACTGGCTCGCGGAGAATTTGTGTTGGTCGGAACCGCAATGTACAGCTCTACGGACAGCATTTACTACCCAGGGGCCGATTCCGATGCGGGCAGGAAGGGCTCCGACCATCAGTCAGAGTCCTCCTGCCCGCATCGGAATGTGCCGCCCGGATTCCTTTCCGATCGAGCCATTCTGATGGAAAGGAATCCGACTCGGTGTTCCAGATGGCTTAGGGCAGGCTTGGAGAGCCCGTCCGCCATCCGGAAACCCTTTAGTACTCCCCCGGCTGGCTCCTTCCGGTCGAGGGAGTATGATGGCAGTTTCCCACTGACTTTTTGTGCCAGTCTTTTGGGCACAAAAAGGCAGTGGGAGACTGTCTTTGAGGGCCCCCAGCAGGGTCCTCCATGGGTGTGTGGCTGCCAGATAGAATAGGTGCCCCCCTGTTAATCCCCTGTTGGGTGGGATCCCCTGTTGATCCCTGCACCCGCTGGCAGGCACCCTGAGGTGCCTGCCACTGGCTACTGGGATGAACTGCACCCCTGCTCTTTCAATGAGAGCATGCATTCCTTTAGGAATGCATGCTCTCATTGAAATTTATAGGCATGCGACCGAAAAGAGTTCGGTCGCATCCTACTTGCAGGTCTGTAACCAACGACAATAGTTCGTGACCGATGTCGGACAGACTCTGGTCCATCCGACATCGGAATCAGTCCCCTAGCGATTACAATGCCGATTTCCAACAGCCTTTCCGAGTCGGTCTGTCCGACACAAAAATGCTGCCGGAAACTGACTTTGGGGGCCCCTGGAAGGTCCCCGTTTATCCTGCGGCCTCCAGTTTGGGCCCAAGGGGGTACCTAAGGGACCCCCCCTGTAAATCCCTGCACTGTGTGACAGGCATAATGGGCTGCGTGCAACAGGGTGCAGGGTTTTCTGCACACACCCCATTTCCCCATAACACCGGCTCCCATAGAAGTTAATGGGACTCTGACCGAACAGTGTTCAGTCGCATCATAATCGGTCGGGCGGAACCACCAACCACGAGTTGGTCGGTTCCCGAATCCGAGATGATGTAAGGAGGAAAGTTTCCGCCCTACTTCGTAATGAGGCCCTTAATGTTTATTTTATTCATTTGGTTTCAAAATAGTAATTGTTTTTTGTTTAGTGTTTATTAATTTTTTTTAGTTTTAATATTTTGAAATTGGTTAGGTATATGTCTTTTTGGATTAGGGTGTGGTATTTTTTATGATTTTTGTTAGTTTGGAGTTGGAATAGTAACTTTTTAGGTTTTATTCTCCAGCTCTTTCCCTGAATTTAGTTAGTTTGGAGTTGGATAGAAATTTTTTAGGTTTTATTGTCCAGCACTTTCCTTGAATTTAGTTAGTTTGGAGTTGGAATAGTAATTTTTTAGGTTTTATTACCCAGCACTTTCCCTGAATTTAGGGGGTCATTAGGATAGCGGGCGGATCGCCACTGCCCGTATGGCGGTGGCAATCCGCCCGCTATTTCCCACCGCCCACCTCACATTTCCCCACCTCCATATTAGTATGGCGGTGGGGACCCAGGTGGACGGCAAGACCGTCTGCCGGTTTACCGCCGGTCGACCAGTCGACCGGGCGGAAAAGGGGCTGGATATGGTGGTGGTGTCTGCTAGACACCGCCATCCATATTACCATGGGCAGCGGTGCAGGGCTTTCCATGGTGGAGACCTCGCCATGGAAAACCATGCGGAGTTTGCTTTCTGGGGCCCGTTGCAAGCCCCCAGGGTATTGGGGGTGTGGGGGGTGCACATGGGGGGTACCTATGGTACCCCCCTGCATTGTCATTTACATGGTGGCAGGCACCTCGTGGTGCCTGTCACCTTGTGCATGACGATGCACACAGTACATTCCCAGCATTGTGGCGGGCGGTGCTGTGAGCACCGCCCGCCACAATGCTGGGAATGGAAGATGCCACTGCCATGGTGGCGGTGGCATCATAATACGCACAGCGGGACCGCCGCACCTCTTGCGGGCGGTCCCTTCGCCCGCCATCGTAATGACCCCCTTAGTTAGTTTGGAGTTGGAATAGTAATTTTTTAGGTTTATTGTCTAGCACGTTCCCTGAATTTAGGGGCTGATTAGGATGGAATCGGGACCGCCCGACAAGCTGTCGGCGGTCCCGACATAGGCATTATGATGCAACCACCACCACGGCGGTCGCAATGCCTATAGTTTGCATTGCGGCTGGTGCTGCACCCGCAGCAATGCAAAACAGGGACACTTCACATATCCCTGCACTTATTATTTTTTTTTAATTTATTTATTTATTAAACTTATAAGGCGCAGCAGCTACCCAAAAAGGGTTTCCCGGTGCCGAGACGGAACAAAAGAACCCAAGGCGGCAAAGTTGATTACTGGTTGAAGAGCCAAGTCTTCAAAGATTTCCGAAATTGGGTGTATACTGTTTCTTTTCGGATAGCTTTTGGAAGTGAGTTCCATAGCAAGGGACCGAGGTAGGAGAAAGACCTTCCTCCCATGCGGGATAGCTTTATTCTAGGCATTGAAAAATTCCCTTGAGTGGATGAACGGAGGCATCGGGAGCGCAGATAGGGGTTGACCAAGGCTTGGAGATATTTGGGGGCAACGCCTGTTTTGATTTTGAACATATAGCTCAGGGCTTTGAACTTAATGCGGTTCTCCACCCTGAGCCAGTGCAGGTCTCTCAAATGGCCTGAGACTGGGGTCATCCTGGGTACCTTACAAAGTAGTCTTGCGGCAGAGTTTTGGACCAGCTGAAGCCTGCGCGTCGCTGCCTTGTTGGATCCAAGGTAGAGGACATTGCAGTAGTCCAGTCTCGAGGTGATGAGGGCCTGGACTACTGTTTTCTGCGTGGGCTCTGGCAGCATCCAGATGATCTTTCTTAACCACTTCAAGATGGTAAAGCAGGTGGCTGCTACCTTGACTGTTTGATGGTGCATTGAAAGTTGGTCGTCAATGATAACACCAAGGTTGGAGACTTTGCTGGAGGGTCGGAGAAGAGCACCCATCGCACTACGTGGCAGGCACCCTGCGGTGCCTCCAGCGCCCACATTGGAGGGCCAGGAAGGAAAGGGGGGCCCGCTACGGGTCCCCAAAGTCCCTTTCTGCCTGCCTGTTCATGGCGGGTTAACTGCCATGAAAAGGCAGGCGGAAAGGGACATCATAATCCCTACGGCGGTGCCTGATAGGCACTGCCACTGTTGTAGGGATATGATCCCCCTCTGACGCACCGGCGGGCTCAAGGAGCCCGTCAGATGCATGACGGTCACTCTTGCCGACCGCCAGCCATCTGCCCACCATCGTAATATGGCGGACGGATTAGATGGTTCCGATGGCGGTGGGACCGCCACCGATGGGCTGTTGGTGGTGGTCCCACTGTCATCGTAATCGGCCCCTTAGTTAGTTTGGAGTTGGAATAGTAATTTTTTTGGTTCTATTATCCAGCGCTTTCCCTGAATTAAGGGCCTCATTATGATGGCGGTTGGACGGCATCATATCGGAGACGGGACAGCCCGACTTCCTGTTGGCGGTCCCACCAATGAAATTACAATGAGACCGCCTCCAAGGCAGTCGCAATGTCTATCTTTTGTACTGCAGCCGGTGCTGTGTGCTGCAGCACACGCCGCAGTACAAAGAAATAGACATGACACATATCCCTGCACTACGCGGCAGGCACCATGCAGTGTCTGTCACATGGTGCAGGAATACGTAGGGGGGTACCGTGCCCCCAACACCCAAAACTAAGAGCTAGGGGGGAAGGGAGGCCCGCTACAGGCCCCCAATGTCCCTTTCCAACAGCCTTTTCATGGCTGGTAAACTGCCATGAAAAGGGTAGCAGGGAAGGACATCATAATCCCAACTGGGGTGCCTGGCAGGCACCGCCACCATTGTAGGATTATGGCTGCCTCTGACACACCGATGGGCTCCTTGAGCCCGTCAGATGCGTGGCGGTCAGTTTCTCTGACCGCCAACCATCCGCCCACCATTGAAATATGGTGGGTGGCAAACATGCTTACGATGGCGGTGAGACCACCATTGACAGGCTGTCGGTGGCAGTCTCACCGTCATCGTAATCAGGCCGTTAGCTAGTTTGGAGTTGGAATAGTAATTTTTAGGTTTTATTATCCCGCAGTTTTCCTGGATTTAGTTAGTTTGGAGTTGGAATAGCATTTTTTTAGATTTTATTGTTCAGCACTTTCCCTGAATTTAGTTAATTTGGAGTTGGAATTGTAATTTTTTTAGGTTTTATTATTAGTACTTTTCCTTGATTTAGTTAGTTTGGAGTTGGGGTAGTAATTTTTAGGTTTTATTATCCAGCACTTTCCCTGAATTTAGTTAGTTTGGAGTTTAAATAGTAATTTTTTGGTTTTATTATCCAGCACTTTCTCTGAATTTAGTTACTTTGGAGTTGGAATAGTAATATTTAAGGTTTTATTATCCAGCACTTTCCCTGGATTTAGTTACTTTTGAGTTGGAATAGCAGTTTGTATGGTTTGGTGTCCAGAATTTTTCTAGAGTTTGTTTTGTTTAGAGTTGGCATAGTCTTTTTTTAATGGGTTAGTGTAATATTTTATTTTTTATTAATTGATTTGGGTTTTGGTTAATTAATTTTTTAGGGTTTGTTATTTTTAAAACTTTAGTATTTTAATATTTGTTAGAGTGTAATATTGTTTATAGGGTTTATTATATAGTTTATATTTATATTTAAATATATTTTGTTAGTTGTGTGTATTTTTTACAATGTTATATATAGTTATTTTAAGGAATTTTATTGTTAAATTAAATATAAATAATAAGACACATACAATTTTTTCATGCAATGAGTTTTATTAAACATATATTGTATTTAGACAGGAAGATGTGATTAAGATTTTTTGGGGTTATTTTTATTTTCCATTTATTAAAAATAACACAAATTAGATCGGAAAGGCTCTGAACGGCATTTGGTTTGTCCAAATACGATTCGGAACCTGCGTTTCCAACCGAATCAGAAACACATCAGATCGACCGATTACGATAGTTGGAAACCGTTTGGTCGTTCTGACTCAGTTCCGATCGGCATTCGGAGAAACCGAGTCGGTCGGAGCCGAATCGTACAGGTCTATTGACCGCGTTTCTGACCGACGCATTACGATGTTGGATTTGGACAGCCTTTCCGAATTGGTTTGTCCGACATGGATCGGCTATCGGAATCCGACTTTGGGTGCCCGTAGCAGGCTCCCTTCACCCAGAAACCTTCGGTTGGGACCCATGGGGCTACCCATGGGTTCCATCTTTTCAACCATGCATGGTGGGGCGGACACCAAGGGGTGCCCGCCACAGGGTGCATGGTTTTCCGCGACCACCCCATTTTTCAAAGGGAGCCTGTGTTGTCGGTCGGAACACAGGCTCCCATTGAAGTCAATGGGAGTCCGACCGAACGGTGTTCGGAAACATCGTAATCAGTCAGTCGGACTCCCCGTATCTGATTCGGTTGGAAACCATTCCAAAACCGAGTCGGTCAGAATGCTTTCAGATAGACATCGTAATGCCTCAGTCAGAAACGCGGTCCATAACCTGTATGATTAGATGCTAGAACGTCTCTAACCTCTATTTCTATTACATTGGGGGGGTGGTTGTGTTCTTTAACATTAATTACTGTTGTTTCCCTGGCGGTTGCCCTCCCATAGCAAGAGTTGGAGTAGTATTTAGTACATTTTCAATGTTTTTTATTGTCTGATAATTTTTCTTATGCATAACTGTAGTCCATGTAACCCAGTAGTAATTTTCCTTTTTGTGAGGAAATTAATTTAGCCCCTTCTGTCATTTTCTTTGTATTTCTGTTAATATATGTTTATGTTAATTGTTAATAAGTGAAAAGTAAATGTTTTGGTATATATATATATATATATATATATATATATATATAATATTTTTATTAATACTTACATATATGTTGTTTTTCTTTTTGATGCTTTTTCTAAGTTTGTTGGTGGATTTCCTGCTTTAATGTTTTTGTTTCTGTTGGTTTAAAAAACAAGTTATTAGTTTTATTGAAGTGTTACATATTTTTGTAAGTTTAGTTCAGTTAGTGCCTATTTGTAATTTAATTATTTTTTATGTTAAGTAAAATTCTTATGGGGTTATTTCGATGTGAGGTGGAATTCCTTCCTCCCGACACCGACTCAGTCATGCGACCGACCGACACCCGGTCCCCGGTCCTTACTGGCATATTATAATGTGACCGAACACTGTTCGGTCGCATTCCACTTTTCTCAATCGTAGCTCGTGTTACGGTCATAAACCGGCCGTAACACAAACTCCCATTGAGAAAAGGGAGGTGCAGTTCATCCCTGCACCACGTGGCAGGCACCCTGATGCCTGCCACAAGGTGCAGGGTTCAACAGGCATCCAACCGGACGCCGTCACCAAAGGTGGCCCTGCTGGGGGCCCGCAAACACGCTTTCCGACATGGTTTCCATGTTGGACAGGCCGGCATGGAAACTATGTCAAATAATTCATCATTGTTGGGAAATCTTCAGACATTTTGATCCTGGGCAGAGTTGAGGCTTTCAGGATTTGTTTCTTCTCTTCGATGCTCAGTTCAGCATAGGCTGTGCCTAGTTGCTGTTTAGCCATGCCTTTGTGGTATATGCCCTAGCTGTATGTCAAGATACTTATTGACTGTATTTATTAGGTTCTCCTTTCTCTTTTTACTGCCCTATTCTGGCTGCACATGCATAATAACAAAATTCCTTGGATCTTACATCATGTTTGGTACTTGTCCTTCTATTCTTGGCATTTTGAACAGTTTCACTAGTAACCTACTTGCTTCCATCCCATCTTTACTATCCTTGTCATACCACTCCGATTGGCCTATTGCATCTATTATTTTTGACTGAGATCGTTTTGAGCCTGGCTTGGTGCCAAATTCAACTTTTTCCTTGCTCTGTTTCCCTGTCCCAAAAAGGGGCAAGAACGTCGAGGATAAGAGGGCTCAATAACTACATTCTTGGCCGGGGGCTGTGAAACTGTTTCCCACTGTCTGCGACATTTTCTACATTAAGCAGTTTTTATGGTTGGCTTTTAATTCCCGCTGTGCTCTCATCTCATTCTGTTTCTGTTGCCTAGCTTTGTTCAAGCAGCAGTTTTCCTTACATTTTTTATTGATATCTTGGTATAACAGCCAAACAAGAATTTCAGCATGTGGTTCCCACTGGACAGAAATTTGAGAAGCATTATTATTGTAACAAATGCGAGACATAATTAATGCACAGAATTGACTGTTTTCCCCTTAAGCCACTTTTATGTTCTTTCGAGGTATTCTGTTCTAACTCATTTTCTGACTGGTTTCTTAGTTTCTCCTTTTGTTCTGCACCATAGAGTCAACCTCCGTTTTTAGAGATTTTATTATGGTGTTTAGTTGGCGAGATCCATTTTTCTGCGTTCCGCTCTAGATGTTGCACAGCTTGCCTTCTCACTGATTTTACCTATGCCTTGAATATCTTGGTTCTCATTATGGAGGGCTTTGGTTTTACTCGCCAATTATTTAGAAGGATTGAGGGGAATGTTATGCTATCCTGCGGTCTATCACCCGTGGTCTCTAGGCGCTACTCTAAGTGGAAAATACTTTGAAAACTAGTTGGAACAGTTAAGTTTTAAGCTGATGCTGGAATTGAAATAGAGGTGATTCAATGCAGAAATTGGGGGTAGGGAGATCCAAGGTTTTGCAACAGTAATAGAGAAGCATTGCCCCCCTGAAGCAGCCATACCGAATATAGGGCCAGTCAGCATAGCGGGACATAGGATTGGAGTAGAAGGGCCGATTCTAATTGTTCTTGAACTTTTCTAGAGTAACACTCTGATGGATCTTTTTAGCAACATGAAAGTGTGAAGGGGTGAAAATCATTAAAGCACAGTCAATTTAGAAACGCTGACTCCGGATACATAATAGCCAAAGGACAATTTAGGAAGGTTAGTTAGGTTTATTACAAAGCCAAAAAATAACTGAACATAAACACACCTCAACAGTAGGTTATAGAATTATAAAGGAAACAACATGAGCCAAATCTACGTGCCAAATTCAGATGGTGCAACATAAGTAGAACTATTAGCTCAAGAAGGAGAACGCAAAGTATCAAAAAGCAACTGTCCAAATTTCCTTGCATCGAGGGTTGGTAGGTGAAAAGCATTTAAATCTATCCCTACCCTATTGCTAAGGTGACATCCCTACTTTAATGAGCAAGCATTCCGGATTAAGAGGAAAAGTGTCAGTCGTGGAGTCTTCCTAAGAAGTCTCTCCACTATTGAGATGGGTCAAGCAGCATAAAGCCACTATCGCAATTGCAAGAGGAAGAGCTAGTTACGAGATGCTCCCTCCATAAAGGCAAGGAAGATGTGGGGCCCTATCCATAATTCCAACAACCAGTTATCCACAGGTAAAGTTACCATTGTGCACTTCACACATGCCTTCCACTGGGTACAGCCATGAGCGTACTTTTCCACGGTGTTCTCCATGTACATCTTTTGCAACAATTCGTCCTTGGTTCTAATGCCTTCTCCCGTGTGGAACCAATTTCAGTCCTTTATCGCCGCCAAGTCATACGATTGTAACTCCTTCTCTCCTTGTCTGTTAAAAAAAACACATTACTTTGTCTAGAATAATGCTTCTCCACCTGCAGTGCTAAACGTGAGAAAGAACAACTTCCATGGTGAACATGAAATTCAGAACATTGGTCCTAAAGCGGGAGTTGTAAAGGGTTGCATTTCAGGCCTACAGCTTTAGCTATTACATAACTACATTTCATTTCAACTGACACATTACCAAATTACAAAGATATTATTATTATTAAACGCATCTACTACATGAGTAGTATTAAACTTCAAAGCACAGTTTCTCCATGTTAGCGTTTTCTGCCAGTTACATTTGATTCCTACATTAATTCTTCATGCCACTTTGTCAGTAAACTAAATATGTCACCTAGATACATTAGCACGGTTCACAGTTCTAACCCACACATTTACACAAGACATGATTATATGTGGGTGCCCTCTACTCGTGATTATGATGCACCCCTACCAATGAGAAAAATGCAAATACGAGATTTCCACTTTATCAGTTGTATCCTTTGAATAGAAGCAGGGACATCCCTAGACCTAGATTTGTGGACAATGTGCACAGCTTTAAAACATATGTGCTGTCTAATAGGAAGCCAATGCAGCTTTTGTAGCATGGATTTGGCATATATAAAGCGAGGTGCAGCTGCCACTAACTTGGCAGTTGAATTTAACTTGAAGTCTGTGCAGCGAAGCTCCAGGCAGCTCTAATAAAAGTGAAACCGGGAACCTGCCATTGGCGTGTCTGCAATGGGCCTGCTTTCAAATAACAAATATGGAACAATATTTCTCAAGATTTGAGTGTATTTCTTTCCTCTAGACCCTCTCTTTTATCTTTTGCAGCCTCTGTTGCAAGGTTAAGCCTTCTGCATTACTGCTCTAGTTACCTGTGACTCTGGTTCACTGTTTTGATTTTGTAAAGGGATTCTAACTTCAGAATATTTTTCTTCTCCACTGGTCTATATGGCAATCTGGCAGTGCCCAAAGGGCTGTTCTAACAGGTCAGTGGGTGGGCTGGTGTTTGTAGGTCTGTTTTATGGCCTGCCGGGCTAGTTTTTAGGTTTCGCCTGCACAGCACTTGCACTGTGCTTGTGAAATCTATTGTATTAAATATATCTTAAAGGGGACTTACATCCCGCCTTCGTTTCTTATTGGTCGTTGTGCTTGTCACTTTACTTTTACTCATTTCTATTTGTTGTAGGCATTCTATTTCCTGTTCTTCTATGTGTGACTCTCTTATAACGTTCCCATCGGCAAAGTACTGTGCACATCCGCTTTGGTGGAACTTCTTTAAAGCGTCTCAAGCAATGAACAGGAAACCAAAAAAACAAGAGCTACACCCTTGCTTTAAAGTTACAGTGCTGCCTAAGTGCTGTGGGATCAGTGCTCTCCATGGAGATCCTCCGACATGCCTTTTATTTCTTCTAATCACTCTGGATGAAGCAGCACTACCTTTTTCCCTGAGGGGCCAAGCAGGGACCCACGTGACTGAGTTCCTCATTGCGTGCATTCCACCGTCCCCCCGGGCACAATCAGGCATCCACTTCAGTACTTGTTTACTGAGCAACTGGGCTTGGCTATTATGTCCTTGGAGATAGATGCACATACTAGCGCATTTGCGTTATGTCTCCGCATCACCACAAAGAGCAAAGAAGGTCACACTATCTGCAGATTGTGTGTTCTTGTTTTTCAGTATTTCCCGGGTGCCTAAGCAGCATTGGCTGATTGATTTCGCTGGACAGCTTGAAGGCACCAGCACATTTCTAGCGGTTGTTATCAGCAGCCAATCTGGAAGTGAGAAGATCAGTGCTTACAATGATTGGAAGGTGCTGTTCTTGGCCAGACCTTTGTGCCCAGGCTTCTACTGGATGCACCACAACGACGTAGTCACCCATTGCCCGCCTACAGAGAGTGCTTGTGTCTGCATGAAGACTTGAGCGTGAAATTGGCTGTCTGCAGCACTTAGGTCAGGAGGTGAAGCACTACTGGACCAGCAGTGAGTAAGAACGCCCGCCAAAGGATTCTAACATTTAAACTCCTTTCACAAAGTAAGCAAAACTATTAGTGCATCTGGCTCAAGCCCTGCAGTGCCTATTATGCAGCCTTGCCAGGCAGTCTCTTCCACACTCTAGCCCGTTCCTGGCCCGGTCCTTCCTGAAGGCAATCTCTCTTCAGTGCCTGTACCACTGAGGCGAGTGCTCTACCTTGATAAGTGCAGCTGACAGCCACAGACGGTGCTCCCAGTTTCTTCTATTTCGAATTTCTCCCAAGAGTCCGTCTGCAGCTCACTCCCTCCTCTTCCGAATCTATCTCCTCTGCAGTGGCAGCTCCTCCATTGGGGCGTAGGGGCGTCGCCCCACTGCTTTCTCGCAGTGCGAGAAGCAGAAACATAAAATGGTAAAACTACCATTTCATGTTTCTGCTTCTCGCACTGCGAGAAAGCAGAAGTGCCTGGTTGGGGGCGGGCGGTACTGCTCGAGGGTAGGGGGGAGTGGCTTGCCCACTGTTGTGGGCCCTGACTGTTTGGTTGGCCCTGGGGCCGACCAAACCAGTCATGCACACTCTACATTTCCTCTATGTAAGCTGCATGCAGCCTACATAGAAAAAAATGGCCTCCCTACAGGCACTCGGCTGGGGCGCTGTCCGCTGCACCGCACCAATCACAACGCTGCCATTGCAGCGTTGTGATTGGCTTAGGGGAGCGGGAGGGAGGCTGCCTAGGTTAAACGCAGACCCGGCCAGGAGCAGCAGGAGCTGAGGCGGCGGCGCGTGACCTGGAGGAAGGTACAATTTTTATTATATTATTTTGATTACCGTCCCGCTTCCTCTCCCCCCCTCCCTAACACCCCCACCCGCCCGTCTTGCGGCCCACGACTGCACCTAGGTGTACACTAATACAGACAGGGTCCTTCTCAGCGCACAACGCCTCGTCAGGGGCAGTAAGAGCTATATAAATACTATTTAAAATTATACCAGGCATACAGAAGTGACCGGTATTCCGATTGTCTGCAATAAATAGTTCGTCGAGCACTGCTTAAACTGATTATAAAAACTGGCTGCCAGAACGCCTGGGCAGGGTTTGAACTGTCGAGAAAGTGTTGAGTTGAGTGAGTCAGCAGCGGTGTCAAAACATGGCTGCGAGGCATCTCGAGGGTAGCCAAGATTCTGCTCTTGCCCGAGGCTCGCTCGCTGAAATCAGTATGTTTGCATGTTTAACTGTCTGTTGTGGTGATCCATACAGTACTTACTGTATTTGTATCAAATGTACCTCGGTGAATGATGGAAATGTCAGGGAAGGAGACCGGCGAAGGGAATTAGCTTGACTGGTCACACCCAAAACCAATCCAAAAATCATAGTGCACTTCATTTTCACTCTCTCTCTCGCAAGAATAGACATAAGGCATTTGCAATGAAGCCCCCTCTACCATCAGACGATAAACACAAATCAAGCCACGATGTGCCTGCCATCATGTATGCAGTATAACCAGGTATTTCACAACCCCAATGCTTATGTTCAGTGTTGAAAGGACCGTTCTATATGGCAATTTTTAAAAGAATTTACACAAGGGTTGAGGCGCATAAAACTCATACGTGCGGATGACACAACCCTCGTGCCATAAATACATAACTTACAAATACATTAATTCACATTCACCCGCTTCTGTTTAGTAGCTTTTAGCAGCAGCACTCGGCTAGACGGAACAAAAATTGAAATATAAAACAAATGTAATCATGCCAGTGTCCTTGCCACAACTTTATTTAATCTCTGCACACCGCTTGCAACTACACAGAACACCCTCCTTTCCTCCTCTGCTTCCCTGCATCCCCGTCACTTAGTTAGAGTGGCAAATAGTCTAGTTTTATGTGATTGTCGCCGGACATGCCTGCAGGGGTTTTTAGACACTCTAGGGAGTTATAATGGTAATGTTTTTGTGAACGTTAATATGTTAAATTGGAGTAAGTGGGTATCAAAGACCAGCGTGCTGAGCTTTTTTCTCAAGAAGTGGTGGAAAGTTAAGACGCAGCCGCTATAACTAAACGCACAGACGCACTCCTGGATGGGTTCTATTGCTCTCTATTCATCAGAGCCATAATATGCCTGAAAGGTAGGATGCTATGGGATTTGCGAAATGTGGTAGTGTTATGATATCATTAAAGGTTCATTTGCATAGATCTAATGGACTCCGTGTATGCTAATGATCTCGAAAAAGGTGAGCAAGCTCCCTTGCGATGAAACTAAAGTCAGCAAATATCTCCCCCAAGGCAGTAGATACTCAGAAGTATCTCAGGACCATGTAAAAGTAACCACAAATATCAAGACAGAATTATCTTAGAGATCAGAAGCCATTACCCGCGGAAAGCATGGCAACTGAATGCAGCCGCCATCCACGGGAACTGAATGCAGCCTCCATCAGTAGCAGCAGTACATTTGGAACTATTGTAAATGCAACAGAGCGAGAAGGGAATGCACGGAGAGGCTGTTCCCTGCCGGAAAGGTAGTGGGGGTGTGGGGATGGCCAAATTGGGAAGGGGCAGGATTGCTATGCTATTCATTCAATAAAAGAGAAAGTACAGCAAAAAGGCTGTTGAAGGCTGTACTCGTTTCATTTTATTGAACAAAGAACCCTGCACAAACTTTGTATATCTCCTAAACAACCTTTGACTTTTTTATTGTAATTGACATTGAATCGGTGACTCTAACGTCCTACGTTCAAACGGATTTGCAGAATGTCTGAAAAGAGGTCACTGCCCCTTACAGGGTTTGCCATATAAGCAAGATAACTTTTTGTTTTGGTGTCAATGCCTTATCAGGCTAGTGTACAGCGCTGGCATCAGCGTCCATGACAGTAACACAGGGCCCACGCGCAGCATGCTCCCACCTGCCTCTCGAGCCCCGGGTCCTTAAGCACATGAGAAGGCCATGGCGCTAAAGATAGTGTTATCTTGTGTGCCACAGCTTTCAGACAGTAAAACCAAGAGCTGCTACCTTTCATTTGCAGGGCGCAAGTGATTTCTTTGTGTATTCGAATGACTTGATGGAGCCAGTACCCCGGGGATGCATATCCGTCAATAATCGCTCTGGAAACTACCCCTGTCCTAGAAATGTGCTGTGTGCATTACATTTAGTACAGCAACACCTGTTGTTTAACGTGCTTAAAAACAGTAAAACTTGGTATTAATGGATATATAATTATTAGTTATTATTTTATCAAGTGAAACCTGAGGCATGACTTATGTTAATGTGCTCTTTATTCTATCTAGTGCTTTTGAAAAAAAGTAGAATAAATACTTTTGTAAAATAAGTAAACTTTTACAGCTTTGTGGCTCCTAATGCAGACGAACAGTTGAATTGCTTTATTAACCTTCTTGCTTTCTTAAATTTGCTTGAAAATGCAACATTTGCCCGCTTTTTTTTAAAGAAATTATCGGGGGTAGAACCCCCCCGAGCCCCCGTTAGGTTGTTCGGGCTCGCTACGCTCGCTAGCCGCTGTGCACTCCACCGCAAATTTTACGCCTTACCACTTTCAGATGTCACCAGCCGCCACTGCTCCTCTGGTCTCGCCCGAATAAACCGATCTATTGTAAGATAGATGCCAGCTCACCTCTTCTTTAAAAATGCTCCCATCCTCAATGCTCATTTCCCTTAGCCTTGTTTACATTCACAAAACTCGTCCCTGATGTTTGACTGACACAGTGGAATATTTCTTCCCTTTATTTTCCAAGCAATGTTAACTATACTCTAAACAGTAATAAACGACCTAAATTGGAGTTTAACTTTATTACATCCCAATTTATATCTGAAACATGCGCAAAAGGCATGCCTCTCAACCTTCGTTCCCTCGAGGGAGAGTACAGTGGAATTGCTTTGAAATGAGATCCTCTTCAAATCAATACACATGCCGATTTTTGGAGAATGACAAAGGTGAGGTTCACCTCTTCCAAATCAGGTTTGTTGAGAGAGTTATGCAAAAGGCTAATCTTGTCATGCTATCCACAGGGTACACAGATGAGTGACCTCAGGTCTCTGCCTCTCTTTTACACAGATACATGCTACCCACAGCTGCTTTTGGGCTTATTCAGACCACTGAATCGCACAAAAAGAGAGTTCTTTATGAAACTGATATCATTGGGCCTCATCCTTTATTTTATTTGTAGGAAAGTGTCACACACAATGCACTGCAATGTCACACATAAGCACACTGAAAAAATTCAAATGTCACAGATAAGCAAACTAAAAACTTGGCAGCTATGCAAAACCTAATTTTATTTAACTTAATTTCCCATATTAAATCCTGGATGTTTGCCATCTGATGACAGTGTTCCAAAGGTAACACTCTTCCATGAACTTGCACCTTTTTATTAGTTTCAGTAACTTATATTGCACAACTACTCGCCAAGCTAAAATTTACAACCGAAAGAAGAACTTATTCATCTCATCGGCAAAGCCTAATGCATTTACCAATGCTTGTTACTGTTTATTTCCTTGATTGTAAAATAAACATTGCCTGCAGCAAGATCAAATCCATGCAGTCTGCCACAAAAAGAAATTATACAGCGTGTATTTATAAGTTCAAAACTGCCCAAATAAAAGCATATAAATTCCACTTTTTAGCTTTCTAATTCACTAATGGGTGCCACTTTTATTTTGGTGCCGGACATATTTTCTTTCTGTCCCAGTCAGACCCTGAACATACAAAAAATGGTGAATGCGTCAATCATGAACGACTGTATAAATATTATAAATTAACAAGCTCCTCAATTTACCTTGTCTCTTACAGGACAATATTTGAAAATGACAATATACTGTGTCATGAAAAATCATAACACTTTTATTGCTTACAAAAGAGAAATAATGAATGAAAAGTGTCAAAACAGCTTTGATAGTCTCCCTGAGACATCTATATTCATCAAATATTTTATTTTCCCACTCAAATTATGTCTGCTTTTAAACCTCATGCGATTTCATTAGGAAAGGGAGAACATAGCCCGGTACAGTAAATCAGTAGGTTATTTCCAAAATATTTGTTGGTCCCCTTGGAGTAATAAAGCATGTCATGTTTTGTGGAAGGAGATGTGAACCGCTCCGAGGCTCATTTGTTTCCATACTGGCAACTGTCTTCTGATTGATGTTAGTTACTGTGGGTTCCTAAAGCTGAAAAATATAATTAATAGCCATTCTATTATCAGTACAAACGTCAGCAGACACAGAATGCACTAAAATGCAACTTTATCTCACCAATGAGAGAAGATATATGATGCTCATCTAATTTGTGGGTTAGTAACCCGTCTCTGAGCATTGTAATAGCATTAAATGACTACACAATGTATGAAGGTTATTTTTGTTTTGCTTTAGCTATGGCCAAGAGACAGCTTTGGATGTCTGGCTGCCTCATGTTTTTCAAAAAATGCATAATATATTACTGGTGGTGATAGCACCAGTGTAGTTATAGTTAGGTCACACTTTTTATAGGAAATGCATTTTTGTTATCTTAATTATTTGTGCGTTGTTTGATGAATATGCATGAAACTTTTCAGTGATGTAATCAATGATGTTATTTGAGATGTCATCAGTGATGTCATAAATCATGTAATAGAACATGTCATTAGTGGTGCAATATGTGAGGTCCTACGCAGTGCGTGATGGGGCGCAAGTTATAGTTAGCTCTGTATAACTGGTAAATGTCTGTGTTTTTTTAGTTCAAAATTTTAATATTGTCACTGATATATATTCACCTAACTATAATGTTACTTTTACCATTGGTTTTTTTCCAGTGAATTTCTATGTTTTGTTTTAACAAAAACAGATCTTTTTATCACACCTAACTATAATGTTACTTTAACCTTTGTTTTTTTCAGTGAATTTCTAGTTTTTTTAATGTAAAGTAATATTTTATTACTATACATATACGGCCGTGAGCAGTGGGGGTTGACCTCAGGGCTTCGCCTGCGGCCACGCCCTGCAGCAAACCCCCGAAAGGCAGTCAATCCTACATTACACGCGGCCTTTGCCCATTAACAACAAGGTGTTGGTAAATGGACCTGGCCTGCAGCTAGGTCCTGTGGTCAACTCACCCGGACCCAGCACTGTTGCTTATGCATACTTGCAAGCAATTAAAAGGGAGAACCATGGACTCTGCTCTCAGACCTGGAGGCGACAAGAAAGAGCCCACTTATCTCGGATAGTCACTTTAAAAGAGAGTGCGCTTCAATACATCAACAATGAATTCACCTCCATCAAGGATTTCAGATAATTTTTCCATGTGCAGTTGTAAAGAAAACACACTGTCCATCAACCTGGAAAATCATGGGAACACTGTTGCATACTACTAATGTAGAAGGAGCAGGGCCAAACAGGCAGAGTTTGTAGGTGATTCAGAACCTATGCATAGTCAGTAGCAATTTAAAAGGAGAAACCGTGGACCATATGTATTTTTAAAGGGGAGGGGGACCACATGGCCCCCATCCCTGAGCCTTATTAGACCCTGGGGACTCCATCTCCCAGATCTGTTTTTGGTCTTTAAAGGGGAGGGGACCTGTGCAGCCTTCCCCTTCCCAAGCCTATTTTGGCCGTAGGTACCCCATTCTCCAGGGTCTGATTTTAATATAGGTGTGTGCCCTGATGCCCTCCCAGGGCACCCACCATACATAATGTTGGGGGCCGCAGGGTAAGCCCCAGGGCCCCTGCAACCCAAGCTGGTTTACCTCATGCTGCGGGAGCTGGCATTGCTCTCACCTGGAGGGAGCAGCTATTTATGCTGCTCCCTCCTCACGGGAGCAATATCCTGATCTGTTTCCCTGCCCGAAACAGATTTCAAGTCTTCTCCCAGCTGGCAGGAGCATTTTTTAAGTTCCTGCCTGCTGGGAGCAGACTTTGTTTTTGCTTCCGTTTGGTAGGAGTTTTAAAAATTCTACCCACTAGATGGGAAAAAACCCATGTTTCCTAGCCCATGTGGGCATGGAAACTGCTGTGTCCTGGGGGGTGGGCTCCCTGGGGCAGTGTGTGAGCTGGCCCTGGGGGATGGGGTACCAAGGCAATTAAAGGCTCAGGGGGTGGGACCATGTGGTCCCCCGGTCTTTTTGTAAAAGGAGGGACCATGGGGGATGCGGTCCCCAAGGCCATTTAAAGGTTTAGGGAGTGTGCCGCGCTGCCCCTGTTCCCTTAAAAAGTGCTGTGGACCCAAGAGGATAGGGTACCCAGAGCCCAATTTGGTTCAGGTAAGGGGGCCACATGCTCTCCTCACCTAATTATTTCAATCAGACCCTGGAGAATGTGGTCCCAGGGTTAAAAAATGGCTGCGTGACCCCCTCCCGGTAATTTAAGAATGAGGCCCCTGGCTGCCATTTTTTCCAGATCACGGCAAAAATTACCATTTGTTCTTCAATTTTTCCCAGGGGTCCCTCTAGATCCCCCCAATGGGGCCTAGGGGGGCAGGGTAGTCCCTTGAGCCCAACTGTACAGATACACAAATATTTTGTAACCTTAATTTCTCAAAAACTACTGAACAGATTTACATCAAATCAAAAAAATCACAATCCGCGGACCAAGGTTTAGCTTCCTGCCAAATTTGGTGTAAATTCAATCAGCGGTTTTTGCAATAGTGCTTCTTAAAGAAGATTTTGTGTTTTGGGACCCCCTCCTTTTTTCTTGGATCCCGCTTGACAGATCACCCCGAAACTTTCTGTGCACAAACTAGGCAAAAAAAAGCACTTTTGTGGAATGGTTCGTGGAGATTTATCAAATGGTGTCAACGTTATTAGCAACAGAAAAATGTGTTTTCTATGGAAACGCTGATCTAACTATAACTACAGGGTAATCAGGGTAATATATACATATATTTTTATTTATTTACTTTTTTATTTTTCATATTCCTTTACTCCTTCTAACAAGTAGTCACTTCACAAACTCATATTTTCCTAAGATGTGCTTTAAAGCCATAAAGGGTTTCTATAAATGTTTTAACTACACCTCTGTGTTAGGAAGCACCTATACTGTTAAAAATGTAGGCAATGGTTATTTTGTTTATTTAAAACTTATATTGCAAGCATATGGCCACCACATTTAGGTTTCTGTTTGTTGCTTATATTCGTAATACAAAATAACCATCATACCAGTTTACAATGGCCAGACCATTTGGTTATGTGAATGCTTGTTTACATTATAATATAGAAATTATTTAAAAATTAAACAAGTAAACTGTGGTAAAAAAGGATGCAAATTTTCTGCATGTTTTGCAAACTTTGCTGCTGCATTTGACACACTATGGGGCAGTGTTGGGACCGGCCGCCAGACGTGCGGCTGTCTCGCACCGCTTATTAGGATGCGACCGCCACCCTGGCGGTCGCATCCTGCATATTTGACATTGCGGCGTGTGCTGCTTACAGCAGCACCCGCCGCAATGCCAAAATGGCATGTTGTGCATTTGCATGCACAACGTGGCAGGCACCACGTGGTGCCTGCCACCTTGTGCATGCAAATGGAGTGCAAGTGCACCCCCCCACCCCCCTGGGGGCCGCCATAGGGCCCCCAAAGAACATCCCCGCCAAAGAACATCCCCGCCAGCCTTTCCGCCATGGAAAGGCCTTCACAACACACCGTCCTAATATGGATGGCGGTGCCTGCTAGGCACCGCCACCATATTAGGGGCCAATTCCGCCCGGCAGGCAATCAGAACGATTGCCGACCGGCGGAAAAGCGGTGGACACACTTTGCATCCGCCGCGAAACCCCCCGCCAATATGGCGGGGGGTTTCACTCGTTACGATGTCGTGACGGGCGAACTTCACGACATCATAATGAGCCCCTATATTGGGTAGTACTTTGGCAGCAAGTACACATTTGGGCATCAATTCGGCATTATTATATTTTACTGTTCAGCTCCATACTGACACTTGTGTCAAAATGCGGTGCAGAGTCGGAATATCGAATGAAAAATATTGAGTTGCACAAATATCGAGTTGTAAATATCGTGGGTCAGAAATATCGGCAGCAAGAATATCGTGGTCAAGAATATCGACCAGAGGTAATTAATATCAATTTTAAAAATATCGAAGTGTTTAATATCGTTTTCAAAAATATAGTTGTTAAAAATATTTTTTTGTTTATTAATGTTATGTATTTTAGTATATATTTTATATGTATGTGTTGTATGTTTTGAGTTGCAGAAATATCGAGTTGTAAATATCGTGGGTCAGAAATATCGGCAGCAAGAATATCGTGGTCAAGAATATCGACCAGAGGTAATTAATATCAATTTTAAAAATATCGAAGTGTTTAATATCGTTTGCAAAAATATAGGGGCCGATTATGATGGCAGGCGGATTGCCCCCGCCGGCCCGGCGGGGGCGATCCACCCGCCATCCACCTGAATATTCCCACCGCCAAATTAGGATGGCGGTGGGAATGGGAATTGTACCGCGGCGGACGGAAAGACCGTCCGCCGCTTTTCCGCCGTTCGACTCGTCGACCGGTGGAAAACGTGTTGAATATGGTGGCGGTGTCTGGAAGACACCGCCATCCATATTACGATGCTGGGTGTGAGCAGCCTTTCCATGGCTGCATTGCCGCCATGGAAAGGCTGGCGGTTCCTGCTGTTGGGGGCCCATAGCGGGCCCCCATATAGTTGGGGGTGGGGGGTGCACATGGGGGGTACCTATGGTACCCCCCCTGCTTTTGCATGTACAATGTGGCAGGCACCACGAGGTGCCTGTCACGTTGTGCATGGAAAAGCACGCCATGTTTATTTTACATTGCGGCGGCTGCTGCTTGCAGCACCGCCGTCGCAATGTAAAATATAGAGGATCCGCCCGCCAGTGGGGCGGGCGCATCGCAATTCGCATTGCGGGACTGCCGCACCTATGGCGGGCGGTCCCTTTTGCAGCTGCGATGGCGGGCGGACTTTGTCCGCCCGCCATCATAATCGGCCCCTTTGTTGTTAAAAATATTGTTTGTTTATTAATATTATGTATTTTAGTATATATTTTATATGTATGTGTTGTATGTTTTTGTATAAGAATTGTTTGTATTTTTAATATATGTGTTACATTGTTAGTAGTTATAAAAAAAAAAATTACTTGAAATTTGCGTTTTTAGTTCCGTAGCTGTTTGTGGGTTTCTAGGGGAATAGGGTGGGAAGTAATTTAATTATATTAAATTTATTGATTTTTTATTTATTAATGTTTGCTTAATTGAGATGTTATAGTGTTAAATGTGTAATATATTATTAATTAATTATTAATTGGTTGTTAATTAATTTGAATTAATTAATTGGTAATTAATTATGGTAATTGTGTAATTAATTTTAGGTGTGTGTTGTGGTGTTTATAGGTGTTAAGGGTCGGAAGTAATTTATTTTTTATTGATTAATTAATCATTGGATGTTAATTCATTTTAATTAATTAACTGGTAAATAATTATGGTAATTGTGTAATTAATTTTAGGTGTGTGTTGTGGTGTTTATAGGTGTTAAGGGCGGGAAGTAATTTATTTTTAATTGATGAATTATTAATTGGATGTTAATTAATTTTAATTAAGTAATTAGTAATTAATTATGGTAATTGTGTAATTAATTTTAGGTGTGTGTTTTCGTGTTTATAGGCGTAAAGGGTGGGAAGTAATTTGTATTTAATTAATTAATATATAGTTGTTAATATTAATTATTTTATATTTATTTTGGGTAATTGTTTATTTTTTTGTCTGTTGTTTTTACTTTTAAAGGGGTAAAGGGTGGGTATTAAATACATTTTAATTACTTTATTATTATTTGTTAATAATAATAGTTTTTAATTTTTAAATAAGTTTTAATTGTGTTTTATTTTTTTAGAGTTTAATTTAGGTGTGTGCTGTGGATATCATAGTGTTAGAGTGTGTGTAGTCAATTAATGTCTATTAGTTTTTTTTATTAATAATATTCTTTAAATTGATTATTAATTGTGTTAATTTTGGGAAACAAAAATAAAAATTCTGAAGTGTTTTGTTATTGGTGTGGTGTTATAGGGTAGGAAATACAATAAATACATTTATGTATTAATTAATTTATTTGTTTGTAAATATTTTCTAGTTTAAAAGAAGTACTTTTATAAATGTATTTATTATTTTATATTATATATTATTTGTAGGTTATTTTATATGGGCCTGATTCACAGAACTAAGTTACGTCAAAAACGTAAAGTTAGTACATTTTGGTATTCACAGAATACACTTACTCATTTTGGTATTCACAGAATGAACTTACTCATTTTGGTATTCACAGAAGTTAGTAGTCCTAACTTTAGGACTCCTAAATGCCTTCTGTGAATACCGAAAGTCTTAAAGTTAGGATTTTTCTCAGTTTAGAGTAGTAAAGTTAGTACTCCTAACTTTAGGACTCCTAAATGCCTTCTGTGAATACCGAAAGTGTTCAAGTTAGGATTTTTCTCAGTTTAGGAGTAGTAAAGTTAGGACTCCTAACTTTAGGACTCCTAAATGCCTTCTGTGAGTACCAAAAGTCTTAAAGTTAGGATTTTTCTCAGTTTAGGAGTAAGTCCTAACTTTACTACTCCTAAACTGAGAAAAATCCTAACTTTAAGACTTTCGGTATTCACAGAAGGCATTTAGGAGTCCTAAAGTTAGGACTACTAACTTCTGTGAATACCAAAATGAGTAAGTGTATTCTGTGAATACCAAAAAGTACTAACTTTACGTTTTTGACGTAAGTTAGTTCTGTGAATCAGGCCCATTGACCAGACAACCTTGTTATATCTTGTTTATGTATTTATGCATTCCCCCTGTTGCTTTGCCCCTAGCTACTCAGCCAGTGTGAATGCAGCAGGCAGGCTGCTCCTGGTGGGGCTGCTGTACATGGATACTAACCTGCAACAAAATCTGAATAAATCATCTTAAACTACACCTCGGCTACCAGGCTTTGATTACAACAAACCTAAAGCCTAGAGTCTTAAAAGATCTTCTAGCAGACACTTGACCATGGTCACAGGGCAAATCAGCCCTTAACCTGCATGCCAAGAGTCAAAGATCTGAACATTAGACTCAAGTGATGCTTCTATTGAAATGAGAACATAGGCACTTGAAACAAAGAGAGGCCTAGACTTAGAGTACAGTGGTAATGATACGCTGTCACAAAGACTACGGAGTATCCTTATTGCCATACTGAAGGTCCCCCCCATCTCATTTAGAGTCAGGCGGACCTTCAGTATGTCAGCGGGTAGACTTCTTCATCTCCGCAGCTGACATACTCCTCCAACAGCCTGATAGGGTAAGCATTACTATTTGTTCGCCCCCCTATTTCGAATGGGAAAACAAATGGGAAGTTTTTACTTTCACTTACCGCAATTCAAAACGTGACAGTAAGTGAAAGTAAAAATATTTAAATGACCCCCGGCCATGGGAGAAAACTGTCATGGCGAGGGGATCATTGCTTTTTTTTATTTTCAAAAAGAAAATTCCACTTTGGGATTTTGTTTTTTAAAGTAAAAAAAGAAATTGAAAATGTGCCCACAGCTCCCTCAGGTTGACTTATAGATTTATAGATATACTTGTAATTGAACAGACCTATCAGATCATGGAGATGAACAGTATTTAGGAGTCAAATCGAGCACTTACTGAGACAAAGCACTCTAATTTCAAACTCGACTTTGGCTTCCAACTTGTTCTCGTAGAACAGAAGCAGGAGTGCACTCTTGGCGCTCATAACAGCATGTTGCCATTGGCATCAAAATAAGGACTAAACTGAATATTTTCACATGAAAGTAGCAACTGTTCACTTAGCTGAGATCCATTTTCATAAATCATTTTTTGCTCTGTGATTTTTTAAGAAGTCAAGCAGGCACAACTGCATCACGACACCTATACTAGAAACATTTTCGGACATGTATTAGAGGAAATCATTATCACTTCACTTTAATTGTAGTGCTACATACCACGCAGTTATCGTTCAGATAATTAATTTATAAATTACGAGGCAACAAACAACAAGGCGATGGTCGGAATCCTTGAATTAATCACAGCCGCTAGTGATCCCTCAGGCACATTCTCGTCCATCATTTTTCACCCACCATGCCCCTGTAGACAAAGGTACGTCTTATGCAAATCAATGCTCACTCAGCTCCTCATAGGAATAGTCCATCCCAAACTGGCAAGTGAGACCTCCTCTAGAAGGGACCACAAGCAACTGCAGACCCGTTTATCTGTGGCACTGATTTGCATAAGGTGAGGCTTTTTCAAGAGAGGCACAAAGGATGAAAAACGATGGGTTGTAATGCTACCTCGAGCAATTGCCACTGGTTAGACTTCAGGCATTCCTCCCAAAACCTTTTGTATGATTTAAATAATGAGGCAGACGGTGCTGGGTCTCAAACCAATGATATTCTGCTTGTATAACAGAAGCTTTTAGCCCTGTGCTATCTGGCCCTACCAAATAGTCAAATATATAACCCTGTAAGCATCCAAGGTAGAGTAAAAGGGTCGAGAAAGTATATATTTTCGGTGATGAGCACGGGATGAACAGGCACTATGGTAAACCTGATACACACATGGTTGCTAACACCCTGTCTCAAGAAGTAAAAAGAAAGAAACAAAAAAAAGAAAACCAGGAGCATTTATTTGACCCCTATGCTAAATTTCAGTTTCATGCATCTGTTAGTGAAAAATCAAGAGAGAACCAAATAAGCAGCTTTTCTGAATAAATTACATATCCCAGGTTCTTTTTTTTATTTCTCTCCTTTTAATGAGATTTGTTTAAGTTTTCAGACAGAGAACACCTGCTATGGCATTTCAATGTAACAATGTAGTGTCACTGACAATGAAAACGCGTTAACTTCTTAGGGAGAAAGCACAGTATCAACTGTATCTCTAGCCCTGTGCTATCTTTGCTCAATATACACCCTGCATGTAGAGGAAGAAAAATGAATAGGTGAACATCACACAAGACACAAGCTGTACAGGCATTCAGCGGGTCCGCCTAGGGAGACAACCCCAATCCATGCCATCACAGATATCGCACCCAGTCCTGCATCTTTAACATATAAATCATTACCAACAGGTGTAATAATCTAATTTGGTCAATGGAAGAACATGCAAAACTCCAAAACCCAGAATGCATTGGGTTGTCATATGAAAAATCAGTACTGGGAACAGCACCTGTGACAATACAGATCTGTTAAGGAAGGCCTAGTTGAATGTCCAGTTGCTCCCAAACGTCTCACGGGTTTCCAGCCCCTGAAGACCATAGCAGAAAACAGGACACTGCCTAGTAGGGTGCTGGCCATCCGCTGTATGGGTAAAATAGGTGTAGATCTTCCAGAGCAGCAGAAGAGTCCCCCCAGATTCACACCTCGCCACCCAGATACTGAAAGAACAAATGAATTATAAAGACCAAACTGCAGGGCGGGAGAAAAAGGAGGTGTAAGGCCTAAGAGCTGTGGGAGATAGAGTGGACAGCTAGAGCATTCCCACTTCAACTAAATAAACTCACATACCCTGACTGACCAGAAAACAACTGTTCTGGGTATGGCACAGCCACAAGGGTAGTACAGAGCAGTGTAGTACCTATAGATGCTGTAGCAGGTGCGGTGGCATCAGGACCCTGGGGTATGAGGAACCCACCACACCCCAATCATAGCTGCATTTAATACCAAACCAGCGGATGGGGTTCCTTAATTAAATCAGGGCCAATTGACACTGGTATAAGGAATGTAACGGGTGAGAATATAAAAAGAAAAGAAAAAGACAGTCACCTAAAGGGAAGGTAGGTTGGGAGACAGAAACAAACTGGAAGTATGTCTCTCTTTATTGCTGCCAGGAAGGAGGTGGAACCTAAGTTAGGAGCTGGTTATAAGTATATGCTGTTAAGTTTATTTTAGAGTTAAGGTATGTACATTCTGTCGGGGTAAGAAGGCAAACCTCATATCTAGTTCCAGCTAAGTTGTTGGTTCTGAGTATTGCAAACTGAAAGGTCTTACGGATGTAACTGTATGTTACATTTGTTAAATGGGCCCCAGGGCAACAAATTAAAGATAACAACTTTGTCATCAACTAGTTTTATTTGTTATGTAAATGATTACTTTCTTTAGGAACACCATGAGCAATCTACACAAGTAACTCCTTGCTAAATTGGGACTGTGTGGTATATTCCTGTTGTGTTTATAATGTTACCTGGTTCCTAGCTGCTCAGCCAGTGTGAATGTTCTGTTTGGAATGTTGGTGTGATGGACATGAGTGGAATACTTGGGTGCCTGGTGTGAGTGTTGACAGTTAAAGATGGGCTGAGCAGCAGGCAGGCTGCTCCTGGTGGGGCTGCTACCACTGATGTTATTGACTTAATAAATAACTTACAAAGACACTACTCTGCTACGTCTACTACTTCACCTCAACGTACTGTACTTCATCACTACATTTTGGCGACGATCTGGAGACTTACTCATGCGATACAACTAGTCCTACTGAAGAGCAAGTTGACACAGAAAAGAAGTTTGCGCAACTGAAGAAACAAATCGAACTGGGTAACTAAAAAAAACAAGAGAAACCTTGAAAAGACATAAGTTTGCAGACAAGCGATCTCAGCTTTAAAGGAACCTACTTAAAAGGCAGATGCTGACAGCGCAAAGTAGTTTTCCAGGTGGAAGATATTCACAGAAGAAAACAGGGGTCAACAAGTAAGCAGAGAAAATGGAGCAGCAGGCCTTGAAGCCCCACCAGTGTCCTTATCAGCGGACAGCCCCGGCCTGGACATGCTTCATTTGCCTACAATGTTTGGATTGCTTCCAACTCCACTTCTGGTGCGAGTCCAAGCTTTTCCACTCAGCTCATTTATAGTACATTCAACATTACAGTGGCATAAAGCTCCTAGTTTCTGCCAACAGGAATGGGTGGAAGTCATCCATGGGTGAGGTCTGGATTGGCAGCTGCTCCAAATGCTGGTATACTACTAGTTTAATGTTTCTGTCAGCTCTAGGTATGAGTATTATAGCCACTGAGGGTGTGGACTCTGCCTGCACGGTATCTTTGGCTTTTTATTTCGCAATTCTACATCTACATTTGCAATGCGTGAAAAATACAGTATCATGCACGAAAACTATCGTCAGATTTGGACATGGTACCGACGTTTGGATGTTGTTGTTTTTTCTTGATTGGCAGCAGCACAAATGGTGGTGAGTTTCACTTTATTTTTATTTTTCTCATCAACTACAACTTCTTAAAAGAGGGTGGCCGGTTAAACCGCTAGTCTGCTGTTTAAATTTTAAACGCAACGCGTGCAGCTTACCTGGTCAATGGAGTCGCGCGGGTATGTCCATGGCACCACTGTTACGTCTCTGCATCTATGCGGCACTGCGAGCTGCTTTGGGAAGCTTTGCAGCACGCCGCAATCATCAGCCACCAGGCGCTTTCGTAACAGCTTGCCTCCATCTTGGTATAGGTGGCAACACGCAAGCAGCGGGCTATGGATTGTCCCGTATTGTCCTTTCAGTGTTGTATCACGTTTGGACAACCGAAAAGCAGTGCGGGTGATAAAGATCAAAGTTTAAGCCTACCGGGCACATCCCAGGATCCCGGTGTACTGTTGCTCCGCATTTTCATTGTGGATGAAGGAACGATGTGGTAATGTAACAGTGACTTTTGGCCATCCTTTTCTAACGTTAGACTGTGGATGTGATATGTGATTCGTGCTCACAGCTACGTCATGTTGACATCACTCAATTACATTCTTTTAGGTGTTACTATATTAAAAAAAAAACCAAAGAAAAACGTTATACCGAAGATGGGCCTTTGTCACATGACACGGGTGAGAACTCGCTCACCGGAGGAGGGTTTCGTTGTTTTTGGGCATTATTTTTTTTTTTACTTTCCATGTTCTGCATCTCTCTTCTTCTGCATTGACAAACATTTTTCTTGTATGGTGTGTAGTCCTCAGTAGAGTCCATGGAGCTTCGTATTACACTTGCTACATTTTAAGGGCTTCATTTCGTTGTTTGGTGTTCACAGTTAGGAGTCTATTACGATGGCGGTCGGATGTCTACCGCCGGGCTGGCGGTGGTGCCCGCCGGACCGGCGGTGGACATCCGTCTGCGATCGTAGCCAGAAATCCGCCGGTCAAATTAGGATGGCGGTGGTGACTGCGGCGGTGGGAAATTCCGACTGCCGCTTTACCGCCGGTTGGCATCCGCACTCCTGCCTGGCGGACGGAGCAGGACTGGGATAATGGTGGCGGTGCAGAGCAGGCTCCGCCGGCAGGATTATGATGCCGGCGGTAGCCAGCCTTTCCTCAGCGGTCAGACCGCCATTGAAAGGCATACGGTGAGTGTCTTCCGGGGGCCCCCAATGTGTTGAGGGGGTGTGGGTGCACTGGGGGGGTACCCATGGTCCCCCCCACATTTCCCTGTACCAGGTGGCAGGCACTGTGCAGTGCCTGCCACGCTGTGCAGGGAAATGCAGGACATGCTCCTTTTGACATCGCGGCGGTGCTGCGTGCACCAGCGACCGCCGCAATGTTGAAGCCCGCGATCCGACCGCAGCAGTCGGATTTCGAGCATGCAACATCGTAATACGACTGGCGGTTATGTCGCGGGCCTTGCGGGCGATCTTTGCCCGTTACCATGGTGGTCAGGGAGGTTTTCCGACCGCCATCGTAATAGGCCCCTAAGTCGCATGACCCTTACAAGAGGAGTGGCTTAAGGGGTGCCATTCCCTTTAACACAGGTAATGGGTTGTAGTCCTATTTCCAGGCAGTAAGTCACACGACCCTTAGAGGAGGGGTGGCTTAAGGGGCATCTCTCCCTTTTTCACAGTTAATGGGTTGTAGTCCCATTTTACATTGGTTCAGTTTGCTAAGCTTTACATTAGGTATGTTAGAGTGGGTGTTAGTCCCATTTTTACAGTTTGCTTTGTCATAGTGCATAAGTCATCTTGTGCTGCATGTTGGTTATATGGTGTTTAAGTCACCCTGTGCTGCACCTATTCTTTTAGTTGTTATGTGTGTGTAAGTCACCCTGTGCTGCACGTCATGTTCTCTGACTTAATGGGTTTTAGTCCCATTCAACGCAGTTAGTCATGTAAAAAAAAATGTTTTACCCTTATATTAGGGAGGTTTTGATAAGTCATTTGACCCTTTCCAGAGGATGACTTAATGGGTGTCAGTCCCATCTACACAGTTTGCTTTATGGGTACAGTCCCATTTTCACATGTCTTGTCCCTTTCATGAGGAGTGGCATGTTGGGTTTCAGACAGTCCCTTCTCCACATTTTCCATTGTTTTGTTTCTTACATGAGGAGTTGATACATGGGCGCAGTCCACCCATAGTGTTAGAGTTCTGGGGGTGCGTTACTCCCATGTTTCTCTTCACTGTGTTAGAGTTCTGGGGGAGCGTTTCTCTTGTGTTTCTCTTCACAGTGCTTTGCTCTGCTTTGCAGTGCATGGTTGGATGCTTCTTTTGCATCTTTCATTAGTTTATGTTTCACATGTCTTTTCATGTGGTGGTGTCTCACTTTGTTCTTGTGAGCTTATCGTTCTTGATTCATTTCGTTTTGTTTGTAATATTAGAAGGGAAGGATGGTTGATATTTCATGTGTATCTTTTAACTCTTCTTTCCTCCTTTGTTTAGTCTTTGTTCCCTCTCGTGATGTGTTTTACCTTTTATCCCTGGGTTCTGGACTGTTGCATTCTTTTGTACATTGTTGTGTATAGTTGTTTGCATTTTTGTATTGTTTAATTAATTTTCAATTTTATGGGGAGAAGATATGTGGTATCTTCCTGTTGTGTTTATAATGTTCCCTGTTACCTGGTTTCTAGCTGCTCAGCCAGTGTGAGTGTTCTGTTTGGAATGTTGGCGTGATGGACATGAGTGGAATGCTTGGGTGCCTGGTGTGAGAGTTGACAATTGAAGATGGGCTGAGCAGCAGGCAGGCTGCTCCTGGTGGGGCTGCTACCACTGATGTTATGGACTTAAATAACTTACAAAGACACTACTCGGCTACGTCTACTACTTCACCTCTGTGCACGGTACTTCATCACTACATAAGGCAAACCTGATATCTAGTTCCAGCTAAGTTGTTGGTTCTGAGTATTGCAACCAAAAAGGTCTCTGGGATGTAACTGTATGTTACATTTGTTAAATGGGCCCAGGGGCAACAAATTAAAGATGACAACTTTGTCATCAACTAGTTTTATTTGTTATTTAAATGATTAGTTTCTTTAGGAACACCATGAGCAATCTACACAATTAACTCATTGCTAAATTGGGAATGTTGTCTAGTTTTCAGAAAATGTTTAGCCTTCCGGTTTCACCCATGGGTTTCACACCTTATTCAAAATCAAGCTGCAAGTAGGTTGGACCTGTAAAAAATAGGAAAAATTGGTTATCAGTTAGAAAAATGCAAAAACTGATGTAAACATGGTTTTCTTTTACAACTCTGCTTGTTCCTGTAAGCTGGCTAGATGGTGATCATAGCACAGCAAACAGTTTGTTTATGCCATTGCTATGAAAAACACCATATGCTTTCTTGCAAAGCACTTTTTCCAACAAAAAACACATTTTGTTATAGTTTGGCTATTTTCTCGGCTCCCACCAGGGTTATCCACAAACCCTGGGTACCTTTAGAATTCATAAGATGCAGGAAAAAGGACACATATTTGGCCTGATACGTTTTGTGTACAAAAAAGTTATGAAGGCTAAGTGTGAAGTGCTAATTATCAAAAGAAGTGGGTAGTGAGAGGATATGCCATGTTTGTCCTCCACATCAAATATCACATCAAAAAATGAGAACCCAGCTATGTCAAGGAGACTAACTCTCCATTGGAAAAAACAGAGTTTTCTTGCAAAACCCTGACCCACTAGGGCTATCTCTTGATGGCATGCTTCATCATCAGGTCCATCCCGTTGTGCTATGGAGCAGGGTGTGCTGCGACCTACGGACTATGTGGGTATTTGTATGTCTCTGAATTTGTGGTTACTCATACTATCATATGATTCAGAGGGTAATTTGCAAACTATGATTTTTCTTGCACTCTGGTCTACATTTGAAAACCATTAATGGAGAGAAATTAAATTCATTATGACAAACAGTGTACTATTCTGTGTTCCCACACTTCTTCTAAGAAAAATTGAACAGTACTTGGATTGCTCGGCCTGGTGCCTACAACACGGAAGGGCCAAAAATATAATGTGGAGACATCGGGCCCGATTCACAGAACTAACTTACGACAAAATCCTAAACTTACTACCATTTTGGTATTCACAGAATGAACTTACTCATTTTGGTATTCACAGAATAAACTTACTCATTTTGGTATTCACAGAAGACACTTACACATTTTGTGTAACTTACACATTTTGTGTAACTTACTCATTTTGTGAAACTTACACATTTTGTGTAACTTACACATTTTGTGTAACTTACACATTTTGGTATTCACAGAAGGCACTTTCTCATTGATGAGTAAGTGCCTTCTGTGAATACCAAAATGAGTAAGTTAATTCTGTGAATACCAAAATTGTTGTAAGTTCATTCTGTGAATACCCAAATGTGTAAGTTCATTCTGTGAATACCAAAATTGTTGTAAGTTCATTCTGTGAATACCCAAATGTGTAAATTCATTCTGTGAATACCAAAATTGTTGTAAGTTCATTCTGTGAATACCCAAATGTGTAAGTTCATTCTGTGAATACCCAAATGTGTAAGTTCATTCTGTGAATACCAAAATTGTTGTAAGTTTAGGATTTTGACGTAAGTTAGTTCTGTGAATCAGGCCCATCATGTTTTCTGTAAGAAAAAAGGCCTTTTTTTGCTGATATGGGTAGCTACGGATTTTGGGGCATGGTCTGCCACCACCTAGGACAACCTACTAAATCCAGGCATTTTTAAAAAAAATTAGACACTTAAGGCAGTCCAGGGATGAGTCACTTTCATGGATCCCACTACCGTTTCCTACCCATAATGCCTTGCATACCTCATGCTTTGGCTACAAGCACATATTTTCCACAGATTTCTGTGGGAGAGCTCCAGAAGCTGGGAGTTTCCATGAAGTGTATACCACCCAGCCTTTCCACAAAGGCCCCAAAACTCAACATAGAGACATCAACATTTCCTGCTAAAATAAGCCTGTTTTTGTGATGGAAGTAGCTGCAATTTCTGAGCCCGGGCTCAGCCACCCCTCAGGGAAACTTACCAAACCCAGACATTTTTGAGAATTAGACAGATAAGGGATTCCAGGGTGGTATTACTTGCTTGGATGCCACAACAATTTCTCAACCACAATGCCCTGCAAACCTCAAACGTTCCTAAAACCATGCATTTCCTAGCCGGGAAGGGTACCGAGCAGGAGCCATAGTGGAGTGCTTCCCAGTGTGTACTCTCAGGCTGAATAGAGAGCCAGTTGAGCTCTTACACAACATGTATATCAAGCTCCTTTGTTTGGTATGTACTGATGGACAGCAGTCACCCTTTAAAGAGCATCAAGGATTTGTTGATCACTATATTCATTTGAGCAGTTTAAATCTCTGGAAACTTGGCAAACAAATGTTCCATGGCAGGCTAAGTTTTGAACAATCTGTCATGGCCTGATGGTCGTGTGGCAATGCTCCTGAAATGCAGAATATGCTGCAGAATCAAAACCTGTCTCTGGGTATGAGTGGTGCAAAGCTGGGTGTTGCCTAAACTGTATAAGACACTGGAAGTGGGATTTCTTCAACAGTGCAAGGATGCAAGCTGTATCCAAGAAAGCTTTGACGGGCCCGCTTATATGGATTTGCTGCTGAGGAGAAGAACGTAGCGAGTGCTTCAGGGTAGTGAGGCCCACCGGTAATGAACCCTCAGTGGATCAGCTGGCTTGCCGCTCCCGGCCCTCAATGGTTCTCCAGGCAAAATGCTAGCAACAAATTTAAAGTCCCAGGCTTCTAGGTTTAGGCATGAAGAGTATATTCTGACACCAGCCAAGGGTTCAGGACCTCAGGAACAGCACTTGGAGTCCAGGACTCACTCCAACAAAAACCACCAGCAGGGTCCAGGGTAAGGTGGGTTAAGGCCTGTCAAAAGGTGTTATTTTGGCAGGTCGAAAATGCAGTTTAAAAACTGCACAGACAGGCTAAAGTGGTAGGCCTGCAGTCATGGTTTGTACTGTCACTATAGTGGTGGCACAATGTGAACTGCGGTCTACCAATTACATTTCATTTACAGGCCTAGGGTACAATGTTTACTATATGCCAGGGACTTATAGGTAGCAAGTTAAATATGCTTACTAGGGTTATAGCCAATGTAGCATGTTTTAGGGGTCAGAACACACGCACTGGGGTCTGGTTAGCAAAGCCCTAGTGCACTGAGTCAAAAAACAGCAGCATCAGTCCAAATTAATGTGGTGGCCACATAGAAAGAGCAATGTTCCTACACTCAGTATGAGATCTAATACCGGATGGGTAACAGCTACAATATCTGTTCAAAGAGGATTCATCTAAATATTTTAAAAAAAGTTAAGAACACTCCTTGCGGTGAGTACAGTGGTGACAGCAAGACACAAGGTAAACTACTGGCATGGTACAGGTTAATTTATACACTCCTCCCAGAATTCTTCTCTTACAGCACAACTAATCAATAGAAAAGAATCAGTAGCATGCAGGAGGCAGGTCTCTTTACAGGGGAGATGTTTATATTGTTCATAGAACAGCACCAAGAATTCAGCCTTCCCAGACCACCTTTTATAAGTATTTGCAGATTACATAATGAAGATGTAAAATAGCATGAAATGACTGCTGCAAGCTAACAACATGTTTGACTTGTACCTAGATTACATTCTTTAAACACAGATTTTTTATTCAACTGTACTCAAATTTGGTTCACTGACAAAATATTGATGTTAAAAATATAGAAGTAAAAAATGTTGATGCAAAAATATAGAATGCAAAAATATCAACTCCTATACTTAAACAGGTAAGTACAAAATATCGAGAAAAAAATATCAATGTAAAAATATAGTTCTACAAAAGATCGAATTTTATATATATATAAAATAAATCATAAATATTAAATATGGAATATAATAACATTAATAAAAAAAGAAAGTAGATTTAATATAACTTTTAAGAAATATAATAAATAAACAATAACATTTTTTAAACACACATACATAATAGTTCATATATATTTACTTTAAAACAATTAATAAACTATCAATTTTAAATTATTTTATAATTTTAAAATTATATAAAAATGTACATATATATATATTCACTGAAAAAACCATAGGTTTCAGGCACGTTATAGTTAGAAATTAGCATTTAAAAAACCTTTGAAATTCACTGAAAAAACCATAGGTTTCAGGCACGTTATAGTTAGAAATTAGCATTTAAAAAACCTTTGAAATTCACTGAAAAAACCATAGGTTTCAGGCACGTTATAGTTAGAAATTAGCATTTAAAAAACCTTTGAAATTCACTGAAAAAACCATAGGTTTCAGACACGTTATAGTTAGAAATTTGCATTTAAAAAACCTTTGAAATTCACTGAAAAAACCATAGGTTTTAGGGACAGTTATAGTTAGTTGGACATTGCACTCGTACAAAACCCGTGAAATTCCCCCGTTATAGTTAGTTCAGCTAACTATAACTTGCGCCCCCGCAATGCACTGCTGATGACGTCACATATTACATCACTCATGACATGGTCAGTGACATCACTGATGACATCACTGATGACATCTCAAATGACATCACTGATGACATCATGCAGTGACTGTGTTTCTATAAAGTTTAAATATGTTTAATATATATGCCAAGGTGTATTGAATAATGAGTGGGTGTATAAGTGTCTGGATGGATGATTTAGTAGGTGCGTGACTGACTCTATAAGTGAGTGATTAAACGTATCTTACTAAATGCATGGGTTAGTGACTAAACTGTGTGAATGTCTTTATCCGTCTGTCTGTTGGTGTGTAAGTGGCTGCATGGGTTTGTAAATAGCTACATGAGTGTCTATGAGTTATTGATTGGTTGTCTGAGTATCTGTATGGGTGCCTGAGTGTTTATGTGGATGGGGTGTGTGTGACTGCACATAGATGTATCAGTGGGTGATTCACTGGGTGTATGGTTTCAAGAGTGCATCTGTGATGGACTGTATGGGTGGGGGAGTGTGTGTATGGGTGTGTTAGTGAGTGAATGTATATCTCAGTGGTACATGTGTGAGTAACTACATATGTGAAAGGCAGTATATATGTGTGTTGGAGTATATAAATAGCTATAAGCGAGAGTGTGTGATTGTGATTGTGAGAGTGACTGTATGGATGAGTGTGTGCTTGTATCAGTGATTGTATAAGAGCGTAAGAATGTGCTAGTATTTGTATGAGTAAGTGAGCTGGTGTGTGTATAACTGTATAGGTGAGTAAATGGCAGTGTGATTAATTATTTGCATGACTGACTAGGTGTGTGAGTACCTCTATGGATGAGTGGCGGTGTGTGAGTGTCTATGTAGGTGTATGAGTGCATATGATAGTCCTGTACTGAGTGACCGTAAGTATGAGTGACTGTACGGGTGAGTGAGTGGATGTGTGTGTAGACCTAAGAATCAGTGAGTGGGTATGTAGTTATTGGTGTTGGAGTGTCTATGGTTTTGAGAATGGCAGTCTGTAATTTACAGTGGGTGTATCAAAAGTTATATTAGGGTGTGAGAAGATGCATGAAATTATCACATGGATGATGTCATCAGTGATGTCATTTGAGATGTCATCAGTGATGTCATCAGTGATGTCACTGACCATGTCATGAGTGATGTAATATGTGACGTCATCAGCAGTGCATTGCGGGGGCGCGAGTTATAGTTAGTTTTGTACGAGTGCAATGTCCAACTAACTATAACTGTCCCTAAAACCTATGGTTTTTTCAGTGAATTTCAAAGGTTTTTTAAATGCAAATTTCTAACTATAACGTGTCTGAAACCTATGGTTTTTTCAGTGAATTTCAAAGGTTTTTGAAATGCTAATTTCTAACTATAACGTGCCTGAAACCTATGGTTTTTTCAGTGAATTTCAAAGGTTTTTTAAATGCTAATTTCTAACTATAACGTGTCTGAAACCTATGGTTTTTTTAGTGAATTTCAAAGGTTTTTTAAATGCTAATTTCTAACTATAACGTGCCTGAAACCTATGGTTTTTTCAGTGAATTTCAAAGGTTTTTTAAATGCTAATTTCTAACTATAACGTGCCTGAAACCTATGGTTTTGTCAGTGAATTTCAAAGGTTTTTTAAATGCTAATTCCTAACTATAACATGTCTGAAACCTATGGTTTTTTTCAGTGAATTTCCAAGGTTTTGTAAATGACAATTTTTAAATGTATTAATTGTTATCTTTATTTTTTTGATACTGATTTACTACATTTTTTTAAACTATTTATTTTTTAAATTACATTGTAATTACATTATACATTACATTACAAAATATACTTTCTCAGAATGAATTACTTTAGTTTAAATTCTTTGCAAATAGGCAATAGACTTTTAAGTACAGTAGTTACAGTTGTTGCAATGGGCAACACAATTTCAAACACAATGCAACATTGAGCTCAATGTGAATTACTAGTTAAATGCAATTAGTTACTTTATGGATTACTTTTCTAACCACAGGACTGGATCCTAGATTCAGTCCTGGGACATCTCCTGTAAACAGTTGAGTAAAAGCGTTTTGGTTACAGTACTGATTTTTAAGGAATATTATTGTATTTTAAAAGTTGACACTTAGAAACTTTTTCACATAGAATCACCAATGTTATCCTATGGCAGGAAATTCACTTAGCAGGTAAGTAGTGTTATCGTTACTTTTTCTTACTCAGTGGTGGATCCTGGATCCAGCACTGGTGCATCTCCTGTAAACAGTTGAAAGAATGCGTTTAAGTCATACAGGCGATTTTTAAGGAATATTTGTAGTTTGTGAAAATCGACACTTTGAAACTTTTCTGCTGAAAACCAGACAATGGTTTCCTATGGAAGGAAATACAAGTTACTGGTAAGTACGGTTAGAATTACTTTTCAGGGTCAGTGCTGGGCTAAAAGATGCAGCACTGGGTTCTCTCCTGATAACAGGTGAGTAAATCGGAATTCGTAGTTCGGCTGATTTTAGAGGAATATTATAATGTTCCAAAACTCCACACTTAGAAGAATTTCCAAGTGAAACCAGTCAATGTTAGCCTATGGAAGGAAATTCAAGTTACTGGTAAGTACGGTTAGAATTACTTTTCAGGGTCAGTGCTGGGCTAAAAGATGCAGCACTGGGTTCTCTCCTGATAACAGGTGAGTAAATCGGAATTCGTAGTTCGGCTGATTTTAGAGGAATATTTGCACAATGGTGAAGGAAGGGGTGGGGCCTGAGGTGACATGTCTGCAAACACGCCCTGTGGCGCGTTTTAAGTTGGAGAATTAATTCCTCCTCCATCCCGAGGGTCCCTAGGGGCCAACTAGCCCACCAGGTACCTCCAGTATGCGCCAGAGAGCTGCGTTGCAGAGAGGTGTTCAGAGGCCACGCCCCTTTTGCACCTCTCTGCAACGCAGCTCTGTGGTGCTTTCTGGACGTACCTGGTGGGCTAGTTGTTCCCCAGGGACCCTCAGGATTGAAGGGGATTTAATTCCCCATCTTAAAACACGCCACGGGGCCTGTTTGCACACATGTCATCTCAAGCCCCGCCCCCTCCCTTCACCACTGTGCAAACATGCCCCGTGGCGCGTTTTAAGTCAGGGGATTAACTCCCCTTCAATCCTGAGGGTCCCTGGGGTGCAACTAGCCCACCAGCTCCCTCCATTATGCGCCACAGAGCTGCGTTGCAGAGAGATGTAAAAAGGGGCGTGGCCTCAGAACACCTCTCTGCAACGCAGCCCCCTGGCGCATACTAGAGGTTCCTGGTGGGCTAGTTGGCCCCCAGGGACCCCCAGTATTCAAGGGGAATTCGTTCCCCATCTGCAAACGCGCCAGGGGGCGCGTTTGCAGAGTGGTGAAAGAAGGGGGCGCGGCCGGTGTTTTTTTTTTTTTTTTTTTAAGAAGGGGGGCTATGTGGCCCCCCTTCTTTTTCTAATTTATTGGTCCTGGGGACCCCATCCCCCAGGGCCTGCCCCCTATTTATTTAAAAAAAAAAAAAACAATTTGGAAGGGGGCCGCGTGGCCCCCCTCCCGAGGCCTTATTCGGCCCGGGGACCCCATCCCCCGGGGCATGGCCTTTTTTTTTTTTTTTTATTGTTTTGGAGGGGGGCTGCGTTGCCCCCCTCCTCAGGCCACTTATGGCCCCGGGGACCCCATCCCCCGGAGCCGGCCATTTTTTAAAAAAAAAATTGGGGGAAGGGGGCCGCGTGGCCCCCCTCCAGGGCCACTACTTGCCCCGGGGACCCCAATCCCGGGGCTGGCCCTCTCCGTTGGGGACTGTGGGGGGGTCCCCAATCCCCCCACAGTCCCGCCGGCTCCCCGCGTTCCTTGGGAGCCGGCATTGCTTTTCCACATGGGGAGCTGCTAAGATGCAGCTCCCCATGTGGAAAAGCAATTTGCTTTGGATATTGGAAGTGAGAGCAGGTTTCCCTGCTCTCGCTTCCAATATCCAAAGCAGTTTGCTATGACAGGACGGGAGCCGCGAGGCTTCCGTCCTGTCATAGCAAACTACAGTGTCCCGGGGTTAGGCACCCCGGGACACTGCAGGAGCCGGCCCTGGGGGGTGGCGGTCCCCAGAGCCATCAATGGCTCCAGGAGGGGGGCCGCGCGGCCCCCCTCCCTTGAATTGCACAGCCCCGGGGAGGTGGTGGTCCCCAGGGCTCCGTAACAGACCCCCACATTAAAATATTTAGTGCCCCGGGGAGGTGGCGGTCCCCGGGGCGTGTGGGGGGGCTCAAGCCCCCCCACATAGGTTATTTTAAAAAAATAAAAAGAAGCCCCGGGGGGGTGGCGGTCCCCGGGGCTGCGGGAGGGCCGAGAGCCCTCCCGCATCATTTTTTTTATTAAAGCCCCGGGGGGTGGCGGTCCCCGGGGCTTGGGGGGCTTTAGAGGCCCCCCACATCATAAAACTTAACCCTCCCATGCCCCCGGGACTTGGCCCACCCGGGGGCCAATTCCCAAAGAAGCGCGGGAGCCCGCGCTTCGTTTTTTTTTTATCGGCAGGATCCGCGCACCGTAAGCGCATCCTGGCAATTTTTAAAAAAAAACAATTTTTTTTTGGGCCCTGAGGGTCCTTGTAGGTCCCCCTGAGCAGGCCTAGGGGGTCAGGGTGTTTCTACCCTGCCCCCTTTTTGCGTATTGCGCACTTTTTTTACTGCTTTCTTGTTCCTCGGTTCTACCGAGGAACAAGATGGCTGCCAACACTTCCTGATTTGGAGTGTTGACAGCCAATTAGCATGCAGCTCGTGGTCGGGAGGGTGCGCGGATCCTCCGTGCCTCTAAATATCGAAACATTTATTTTGGATTTTCTCAGCAACTACTGAACGGATTTACACCATTTTTAAAAAGGGTGCTTTCTGAACCAAGCACTACCTTTTTGCCAAATTTGGTGTAATTCCGTTCAGCAGTTTTTGCTGTAGCCTTACATAAAGTTTCCTATGGGAAATCGATTTTTTCACTCTTATTTTTTGAATTTCTCCGCAACTACTGAACGGATTTACACCATTTAAAAAAGGTCGCTTTCTGAACCAAGCGCTACCTTTTTGCAAAATTTGGTGTAATTCCGTTCAGCAGTTCGAGCTGTAGCCGTGGCTAAAATTTCCTATGGGAATTAACATGGAGAAAACGGAGAAAACGCGTTTTGGGACCCCCCTTTTTTCTCGGCCCCCGCTTGACGAATCAACCCGAGACTTTCAGGGTAGGAGCGGAGCGCCCCAACAAGTTGGAAGCTTTCGTGAAGATTCGTCAACCGGCGCAAGAGTTATTTCAAATAGAATGTTGCGGATTTCCTATGGATAAAGGTCCTAACTATAACTATCTACTGGCGACTGCCAGTAGATAATATATATATATGTGTGTGTGTGTGTACCAATAACATAAAGTCTAATTCAAAAGGGAGGGGTAGAAATTACTATTCCCACTCCACTGAGTGCAACAGTAGGGAAGTGTTGGATAGCGGAGGGGTAAAAATTACTATTCCCACCCCAGTGAGTGCAACAGTAGGGAAAGTGTTGGATAGCGGAGGGGTAAAAATTTCTATTCCCACTCCAGTGACTGCAACAGTAGGGAAAGTGTTGGATAGCGGAGGGGTAAAAATTACTAATCCCACTCCAGTGAGTGCAACAGTAGGGAAAGTGTTGGATAGTGGAGGGGTAAAAATTACTATTCCCACTCCAGTGAGTGCAACAGTAGGGAAAGTATTGGATTGCAGAGGAGTAACAATTAATATTCTCACTCCAGTCAGTTCAAAATTAAAAACAAGCAAAAGTTTAACAACAATACAAATATTTAAAAAACAAAATAAATGTAAAAATATATAAATATGTTAAAAATTCAAATACAAATATTACATTTTAATTTATAATGTTAAATAAATATAATAAATACCTACAAGTATTATAATAAATTTAAAAAATTATAATTTCCAAACAAATAAATATTTTTTATTAAAAAATATTTAGAAACAGAAACATTAATTATTGCTTAAATGTAGTTTTGTTCCCCTACCTTATAACACCACACAATTCACAACCCACATCTAAATTTTTTTTAAAAAGTACTTCCTCAACTAACATAATTAATTACCAATTAAAGAAATATTATTAATTAAAAAACAAATAAAACTCATAAAAATGATTTAACTTCCCACACTTTAGCCCTATAATCCCCACAACCCACAGCTAAAATTAAACTGTAAAAAATTAATTACACAATTAAAACTTATTTTCAATTAAAAAACTAATAGTATTTAACAACTAATTATAAAGTAAGTAAAATTAATTTACTGCCCACACTGTACCCCTATAACAATAAAATCCACACACAAAAATATATAAACAAATACCCTAATTAAATATAAATTAATTAATTAATATTAATTATCAACTCATTTTTTATTAATTAACAAATATTACTTCCCACCCTTTACCCCTATAAACCCCACAATCCACACCTAAAATTAATTACACAAATTCCATATTTAATTTTCAATTAATTAATTAATATTAATTAACAACTAATTATTAATTAATTAACCATAAATTACTTCCCACCCTATACCCTATAAACCCCACAACCCACACCTACAATTTATAAAACAATGTCCATAATTCATTTTCAATCAATTCATTTATATAAATTAACAACTAATTATTAATTAATCAAAAATAAATTACTTCCTACCCTTTACCCCTATAAACCCCACAACCCGCACCTAAAAACAATTACACAATTACCATAATTAATTATCAATTAATTCATTAATATTAATTACGAACCAATTAATAATTAATTACAAATAAAGTACTTCCCACAATTAACGCTTTAAAATCTAAATTAAATAAATAAAAAATAATCATTAATTTTTAGAATTAAATTACTTTCCACCCTATTCCCCAATAAACCCACATCCCGCTAAGGAACTAAAAATGCAAAATGCAATTAAAATAAAATTCATAACTACTAAAAATGTAACACATATATTAAAAAACATAAACAATACTTATACAAAAAAAACATACATCACATACATTTAAAATATAAACTAAAATACATAACACTAATTAAAAAATAGATATTTTAAACATCTATATTTTTGCAAACAATATTAATGACTTCTATATTCTAAAAAACGATATTTTTTACCTTAAATTCGAAATTCTTGAACACGATATTCTTGCCATCTATATTTCTGAATCACAATATTTCCAACTCGATTATTGTGTAAGTCGACATTTCCAACTCGATATTCTGTCTCAGCACACTCAAATTTATATCAAATGTAATTTTTGCAACTGGAAAAATGGGGTCTGAAATTGACAGCTCTAATGCTTTTCACTTACTGTAACGCACTCCTTGTAGGCGGCATAGTTTGAATTGTCTGGTAAAAACACAGGGGCATATTATCAAGGAAGTGCGATATTTATCGCTAACCGCGCTTAGCGCGTTTTTTTTTAACGCCGCCTATCGCTGGAAATTATCGCTGAGATAACACCCTATTAGTAAGGTTTATCTCCATAGCGATAATATTTCCAGCGATAGCGGCAAAATGCGAGAATATCGCTGGAAAACCAGCGATATTCTCGCATTAACGCTATGGTGGATTTAGCCTGACAATCCACCCCCTATGCTACAAACAGGTAAGTCACCCTCAGTAGCAGGTGTAAAAATCTAGCGATAAACGCGCTTAGCGCAATTTATTTTATCGCTTCGCCTGCCTTGCTAATAGGGGGTAGTTGTGTTAGCGACTGTTTTCAGTCGCTTTTAGTGGGGAACGCCTACCTTGCATGTCATTAGCGATAATTATCGCTGACATGCAAGGCGATGTAAAACCCGTCCGCTAACGCCTGAAAGCTGTCGCTAATGCCTGTTAGCGACAGCTTGCTAATAGGGCGATAAAAATATCGCCGCTTTAGCGGCAAAAAGTGCCGCTAAAGCGGCGATAAAGCCCTTGATAATATGCCCCTCAATGCTTTCATGTTCACCTCATGACCAATATGTCACAACTTTGGTTATTCATCTTAAATTGGCAGCGTGGATGTACACGAACAGTTATGGGCATTTTTTCTTAGGTGATCAGATAAAGTTTACAATAATAATGCACTGGTATTTTTTGCTATTTTTATAGGGAGGTTGATCATTGCCAAAAATGCAAGGACTCTCCCTCACTAATTTTTGATCGTTAGTGGAAGGCATTTGGGTAATGATGTATGATAAAGAAACAAAACGGTTTGCCAGTAGACAACATTGCTACTTTCAAAGTATATATGATTTATTGGTGGTCTATATATAAGAAGATAACATTCAGCTTTAGCAGCTCTCTTTTTGTAGGGATGTTATAACTATTATTTTGTTCATTCTTCTTCTTCTGTATGTTTTTCATTCTTTGTATCACATGCAAATTGTATTTTACAATCCTAAAGATGTTTTTTTCTTTTTCTATGATGTAAACGTTTTATATGGAATTGTTTTCTTTCTTCTTCCTCCATGATTTAACTTGTGCTTGAAAATATTCTCTGTTTTAATTTGACACAAATAAAAATAACTTTGGCAATACCAATAGGTCTAGCATTAATGTGAATCACCCTGAACTCACATTTCCCGCCTTGCACTCACACAGGCACACCCCTCACTCACATAGGCACTGGTAGCCCTGCACAAATACATGCACACCATTCACTCTGCACTCCCAACGCCACACTTTTCACCCTGCACTCGTAGACACACATGTATCTACAAAGGTGCACTGCTCACCCGGCACTCAACCAGGCACACCGCTCACTACTTGCACTCTCAAAGGACACATCCCTCACCCAGCACTCACAGTCACTATGCTGATCTAGCACATGAACAGACACACCGCTCATGCTGCACATACACAGGCACACCACTCACACTGTACTCACAAAGGGACACCACTGACTGTACACTTGCATATGTGGCAGTGTTCAAATAGTGGAACTTTTCTGTCTACTGCCAAGAAAATTTCAGAGACAAGGTTGCCTGCCAAGTGCTTTCACAGCCATCATAATTCTCAGTCCGTGTTCCATACTGTGGGGCCGATTCCGATCTCGGCCGGTAGGGCACCTAACACTATTCGTCCGGAAAAAAACCCAGCCGAATGCGTGTTTCCCGACCGAGCCGAACAATCGTCCCAACGAGCAAGTACGATGCGCATAACAGCCCAGATTCTGAGCGAGCCGTACTTACCCATTTCAGCTCCTCTTCCCCGCCCGAGCCGGATCCATAAATGCCGAATCGAGTCGCACGGAACCAAATACACAGCACCTTCCGGCCGGACGAGTACGATGCGCACTCCGTACGCGCCGAACCCGTCGCAACGTCCGGCATGTCAGAGCATCCGGGAGAGCTGTACATAAGCTCCGATTCGCACCACAAGACGATCCACGGTGACGAGACGAACAAGCCAGCGACGAGTACGAGTCGAAGCCACGAGAAACCCGAATGAGACGAACAAACCATGAATCCCATTGCGCAGGTCCTACCAATACTCTACATCTATTACCGGAACAGGTACGGACGCGTACGGCGCAGACGGTAAGTCAAACACCCACTACACAAACAAACGACACGTACCCAACATATGTCACACACACATAGGGATGCAGAAATGACGTACACTAGCAACAGCAGAACCATAGGGGCGGGATGGCTACCACCAATGCCATACACACCCATAGGGTGCTGGATGCCTACCACTACCACCACCCCTACTCAGGAGGGGCCTGGATGCCTGTCACTACTACCATCCCCACTCATAGGGGGATGGATGCCTACCACTACCACCACCCCTACTCAGGGGGGCCTGGATGCCTACCACTACCACCACCCCTGCTCAGGGGGGCCTGGATGCCTGTCACTACTACCATCCCCACTCATAGGGGGATGGATGCCTACCACTACCACCACCCCTACTCAGGGGGGCCTGGATGCCTACCACTACCACCACCCCTACTCAGGGGGCCTGGATGCCTGTCACTACTACCATCCCCACTCATAGGGGGATGGATGCCTACCACTACTACCACCCCTACTCAGGGGGCCTGGATGCCTACCACTACCACCACCCATACTCAGGGGGCCTGGATGCCTGTCACTACTACCATCCCCACTCATAGGGGGATGGATGCCTACCACTACCACCACCCCTACTCAGGGGGCCTGGATGCCTACCACTACCAACACCCCTACTCAGGGGGCCTGGATGCCTGTCACTACTACCATCCCCACTCATAGGGGGATGGATGCCTACCACTACCACCACCCCTACACAGGGGGCCTGGATGCCTACCACTACCACCACCCCTACTCAGGGGGCCTGGATGCCTGTCACTACTACGATCCCCACTCATAGGGGGATGGATGCCTACCACTACCACCACCCCTACACAGGGGGGCCTGGATGCCTACCACTACCACCACCCCTACTCAGGGGGCCTGGATGCCTGTCACTACTACCATCCCCACTCATAGGGGGATGGATGCCTACCACCAACACCACCCCTACTCAGGGAGGCTGGATGCCTACCACTACCACCACCCCTACTCATGGGTGCTTGATGCCTACCACTACCACCACCCCTACTCATGGGGGCTGGATGCCTACCACTACCACCACCCCTACTCATGGGTGCTGGATGCCTACCACTACCACCACCCCTACTCATGGGGGGCTGGATGCCTACCACTACCACCACCCCTACTCAGGGGGGCCTGGATGCCTGTTACTACTACCATCCCCACTCATAGGGAGATGGATGCCTACCACTACCACCACCCCCACTCAGGGGGGCCTGGATGCCTACCACTACCACCACCCCTACTCAGGGGGCCTGGATGCCTACCACTACCACCACCCCTACTCAGGGGGCCTGGATGCCTACCACTACCACCACCCCTACTCAGGGGGCCTGGATGCCTGTCACTACTACCATCCCCACTCATAGGGGATGGATGCCTACCACTACCATCACCCCTACTCAGGGGGGGCTGGATGCCTACCACTACCACCACCCCTACTCAGGGTGGCTTGGATGCCTGTCACTACTACCATCCCCACTCATAGGGGGATGGATGCCTACCACTACCACCACCCCTACACAGGGGGGCCTGGATGCCTACCACTACCACCACCCCTACTCAGGGGGGCCTGGATGCCTGTCACTACTACCATCCCCACTCATAGGGGGATGGATGCCTACCACCAACACCACCCCTACTCAGGGGAGGCTGGATGCCTACCACTACCACCACCCCTACTCATGGGTGCTTGATGCTCTACCACTACCACCACCCCTACTCATGGGGGCTGGATGCCTACCACTACCACCACCCCTACTCATGGGTGCTGGATGCCTACCACTACCACCACCCCTACTCATGGGGGCTGGATGCCTACCACTACCACCACCCCTACTCAGGGGGCCTGGATGCCTGTTACTACTACCATCCCCACTCATAGGAGATGGATGCCTACCACTACCACCACCCCCACTCAGGGGGCCTGGATGCCTACCACTACCACCACCCCTACTCAGGGGGCCTGGATGCCTACCACTACCACCACCCCTACTCAGGGGGCCTGGATGCCTACCACTACCACCACCCCTACTCAGGGGGCCTGGATGCCTGTCACTACTACCATCCCCACTCATAGGGGATGGATGCCTACCACTACCATCACCCCTACTCAGGGGGGGCTGGATGCCTACCACTACCACCACCCCTACTCAGGGTGGCTTGGATGCCTGTCACTACTACCATCCCCACTCATAGGGGGATGGATGCCTACCACCAACACCACCCCTACTCAGGGGAGGCTGGATGCCTACCACTACCACCACCCCTACTCATGGGTGCTTGATGCCTACCACTACCACCACCCCTACTCATGGGGGGCTGGATGCCTACCACTGCCACCACCCCTACTCATGGGTGCTGGATGCCTACCACTACCACCACCCCTACTCATGGGGGGCTGGATGCCTACCACTACCACCACCCCTACTCAGGGGGGCCTGGATGCCTGTCACTACTACCATCCCCACTCATAGGGAGATGGATGCCTACCACTACCACCACCCCTACTCAGGGGGGCCTGGATGCCTACCACTACCACCACCCCTACTCAGGGGGGCCTGGATGCCTACCACTACCACCACCCCTACTCAGGGGGGCCTGGATGCCTGTCACTACTACTATCCCCACTCATAGGGGATGGAAGCCTACCACTACCATCACCCCTACTCAGGGGGGCCTGGATGCCTACCACTACCACCACCCCTAGTCAGGGGGGCCTGGATGCCTGTCACTACTACCATCCCCACTCATAGGGGGATGGATGCCTACCACTACCACCACCCCTACACAGGGGGGGCTGGATGCCTACCACCACCACTACTCATGGGTGCTTGATGCCTACCACTACCACCACCCCTACTCATGGGGGGCTGGATGCCTACCACTACCACCACCCCTACTCATGGGTGCTGGATGCCTACCACTACCACCACCCCTACTCATGGGGGGCTGGATGCCTACCACTACCACCACCCCTACTCAGGGGGGCCTGGATGCCTGTCACTACTACCATCCCCACTCATAGGGGGATGGATGCCTACCACCAACACCACCCCTACTTGGGGGGGCTGGATGCCTACCACTACCACCACCCCTACTCATGGGTGCTTGATGCCTACCACTACCACCACCCCTACTCAGGGGGGCTGGATGCCTACCACTACCACCACCCCTACTCAGGGTGGGCTGGATGCCTACCACTACCACCACCCCTACTCATGGGTGCTGGATGCCTGTCACTACTCTCATCCCCACTCATAGGGGGAGGGATGCCTACCACCAACACCACCCCTACTCATGGGGGGCAGGATGCCTACCACTACCACCACCCCTACTCAGGGGGGGCTGGATGTCTACCACCAACACCACCCCTACTCAGGGGGCTGGATGCCTACCACTACCACCACCCGTACTCAGGGGGGGCTGGATGCCTACCACTACCACCACCCCTACTCAGGGGGGGCTGGATGCCTACCACTACCACCACCCCTACTCATGGGTGCTTGATGCCTACCACTACCACCACCCCTACTCATGGGTGCTTGATGCCTACCACTACCACCACCCCTACTCAGGGTGGGCTGGATGCCTACCACTACCACCACCCCTACTCATGGGTGCTGGATGCCTACCACTACCACCACCCCTACTCATGGGGGGCTGGATGCCTACCACTACCACCACCCCTACTCAGGGGGGGGCTGGATGCCTACCACCAACACCACCCCTACTCAGGGGGGGCTGGATGCCTACCACTACCACCACCCCTACTCATGGGTGCTGGATGCCTACCACTACCACCACCCCTACTCAGGGGGCTGGATGCCTACCACCAACACCACCCCTACTCAGGGGGCTGGATGCCTACCACTACCACCACCCCTACTCAGGGGGGGCTGGATGCCTACCACTACCACCACCCCTACTCAGGGTGGGCTGGATGCCTACCACTACCACCACCCCTACTCATGGGTGCTGGATGCCTACCACTACCACCACCCCTACTCATGGGGGCTGGATGCCTACCACTACCACCACCCCTACTCAGGGGCCTGGATGCCTGTCACTACTACCATCCCCACTCATAGGGGGATGGATGCCTACCACCCACACCACCCCTACACATAGGACGGGTAATGCATGACACAACCAGCATACTCCAACATAAGGAATGTCTGAAAAATACATCCCGCCAACACCATGACAAGCGTGTGTAGTCTGTGTCAAATGCCTACAACACTGAACATGACATTGAACATACAATCTGACCCCCTATCACATGTGTCACACATAAATGTGTGTGGCCTTCACAATGCAAGCAGACCATGACCACTGTGGGAATGGGTATAACACCCCATCATCACAGTGCCCAAAAGGTAAGTGTGGGGTCCATAGCTGAAGCACATTTTGAACAGTATGGCAATGGGGTCCAAAACCCCATCATCACAGTGACCAAAAGGTAAGTGTGGGGTCCATAGCTGAAGCACAATTTTGAACACTGTGGCAATGGGGTCTAAACCCCATCATCACAGTGACCAAAATGTAAGTGCTGTCATGGGAAAAGCTGCAAATGCCAAACAGCATGGATGATTCCTGGTCACAGAACAACAAACACATCTGTGGCATAGTAGTGCTTGTGTCCCATAGCAACATACATTGCGTGAGGCAAACAGTGCAGTGCAAATAAGATATACCTTTGGCCATGTGCAGACAAACATCACCCATGGGGGCTGACATTGTCAACATTCGTCAATAACACAATGACAGAAGTGACCATCATAATGCAGCCCCACATATCTGCACCAATGGACACACAAACGTAGATATCCTGTGGAGACTGTAGATGTCAGGTGAACAAATACCATACCATGGCAGCAATGGGACATACAAACCATGATCATTGTGCTGACTGATGACCTAGGAGTCCCAGGGACAGCAGGGGAAAGCCACCAAACAACATATAGCCAATGGCACACTAAAGATATGCCAATGCAGTGGTGCAGATGCACAAACACAAACAGGCAGCCTCACACTGCATATCAAACACAACAGGTGATGGGGGGGGGGTGTGCCAGTGTCCCCAGGCAACCACACAACACATGAGGAGGCCTGAATCACAATTACACAGATGTGTATACAGTGCCACACAAAAGTAACTCATGGATCGGATTCCCCTATGTGGGCAATCAGGCATTGTTAGATGAGAGGGAGCCCAAAATACACATGTCACACAAGCTTGTAGGAACAGCAAATAACACAGCAAGAGACAGACCCACCACAGCACTACCCCCAGGGACCCCACATTGTGGTGACCCTGGCCTGCATGATAATCCCACTGTGATACAAAGCTAAATGTCGTTCACACTGTGAACCACAGTCATGTGTCCTGAGCAACAAACTACCATCACACCTACACAAGCACAAATCAATCAGCACGGCCTGTCACTCCAAGGCCAACATGGAGGTAGGGGTCTAGCCGTGCAACAACTCTCATTTGCACACACTCAACACCACACACCTTGATCTCCACCAATGTGCAGCAGTGAAGCTCACATGGACTGGTGACATTGCACATGCACCCATGACAATCCCAGGGGTGGTGGTGGGAACTAAGGTGCAGAAACCCATCACACATGGCCAGTAAACAAGACTCGTGAATGTCGGACACACTGCACAGTACGCCGTACATGGGCATGACGTGAAATCCACCACAATCAATGGGATCCTGGACACAGTCACACACCAATGAAGAAGTCAAGGTCACCCACAAAGAACACACATAGACAACTTCCAGCATTGCAGCTCTGACCCTGAGGAGTGGCAGCAGTCACACACACAACGTGTCACAATCACTGAAAGCTAACCCAAACTGTAAATTACATGACTTGTGTAACCAACAAGTGCCAAGGGGAATCCTGACTGTGTCTCATCTGCGTTTGCCCACAAACTCAGCCCTGACAGCAAACACACCTATGGATGACACCCTGATGACCAGTAATGTGCCATGCACCCACATCCCAGAGAACCCAGTGCGAAGATTTGGGGGGAACATAGGTCAACTCAGCAAGCATCACAAACAGGAACATCATTAGGGATCCCAGCCTGCGTAGCAAAATGGAAGTGAACACACACAGACATGCTCACACAACACACACCTTTGGCTCAGGCAATGTCACGGAATTACACACTGCCATGAGGGTACTCCACTCCTGTGTAAGGAAAGCTGTGCCATACGTTGTCTCTGCAGGGCTCTATCATGTCAGCAGAACACTTGGTCACTCAGTCAACAATTAGCACAAAATGAAGGCTCTCGTCACATCAGCTTGGTCATGGGAGTGTCACCGAAATCATCTGCACAGATCCAACACACATGTATAGCAAGTTGCACTGATAACACAGATGAGTCCTTCCCCATTGATGCCCAAACTTGCATGTCCAGTGGAGATGGTCACACGGTCAGGGAAATAGACAAATTGAACAATGGCAAGCACAACTGATGTGCAGGGGTGTAAGCCACAGATGTGATATTGCAAATAAATGTAGGAAATCCCATTGGCAAATATTGAAAACATGACACCCTCATATTGCTGCAAAGGATGACATGGCTACACACCAGGATAGGACACATTCCCCCTGGACCACATGGGGTCCTGCACAGTGACACTTCATTTTCATGATATCAAAAATCACCATCACTGCAGCAAGGGCATGGTTAGCATCAGCAACATCATGTACATCTGAAGCAAAACCACCAGAGAACAGAAAGGAGCTTTATTCAGCATATGTGTGTGAAATAGAAAGTCCAGAAAAAAGACAAAGGCCAATGGCCAGTCCAACAGTAAAGTCCGAACAGGGTGACAGTGGCAGATGTCACCCTTTGCTTGCCTGCACCGCTACGAACCAGGGACATTCCCCTCGGAGGGGCATACGGGGGGGGCAGGCCAGGCACCGCAGGGACAGGATCAGGGCTCACCAGAAGGAGGCAGGGAAGGGGTGGCTGTGCTGGAGAGTCACTGGCAACTGCAGTGGAGGTGTCTGACATGGTGTGTGCCGGCACAACTGGGGGGCATGAGTCAGATGGTGTGGGTGCCGGCACGACTGCAGTGGGCTGGCCAGATGGAGTGGACAGGTTCCCCACTGCAGTGCCCAAGTCAGACGGGGTGGTATTGGACTCCACTGCAGTGCCTATCTCCAGGGGAGTAGAATGGGGTTCAGGTAAGGTGGGCAGGACAGAGGGGGAGGACACGGTCTCCACACCAGTGGCACAAACATGTGCAGCGGGGGGTGTGAGGCTGGAAGAGCAAGTGGTAGGGGGAGAAGGCCGGATCATTTTGGGGATGGTGTATCTGTGGGTGGGGGAACCTGTGTTGTGGGGGCCTGAGGGATAGAGGAAGGAGACTGTGTGGTTGAGCTGCAGGGCGGTGGCGGGGTCTTGCTCTTCCGGGACCGGGGGGACTTGCGTGTGGGGGCCTCAGTTCGTCTGTGCCTGGGGGAGGGTGTCCGGGGGTGAGGGGCACTCCCCTCTGTGTGGGTGGACTTCCTCTTCCCCCTGTATGCTGGATCAGCTGGATCTGAGGGGAAGAGGCCGAGGTCACAGAGGAAGAGCTGCTTTTTAGGTGGGGTTGCAGGTGAGGCAAGGGAAGGGGTCTTGGAGGGAGAGGATTTGGAGGACAGCGGAGTGACTCTGGATGCCTGTGTGTGTGTCTGTTCCCCATCCCCTGTGGGTGTGGTATCAATCCCCTGAGGATGCTTGCGTGCATGTTTTGCCTTTGTTTTGGGTGTTTCTGTGCTGCTCGTGTCTGTGTGTTTGGGTGATTGTGCAGGTGTGCATGTTCTTGGGACAGGTAGGGTGCCAGGAAGTGTGGATGGGGCAGAGGTACGAGGGGTGAGGGACTGTTGGAGGAGGGACACTGCTGCCATCAGGGAGGAGTCCATGGACTTATTGCTCCTCTGTAGGGCAGACATGCCCAATGAGATGCCCTCCATGAACGACACCAGCTGTGTCAACACAGAGTGGTGTGTGCATGGAGGACACTCAGCATTGCTGTCTGCCCTACATGGAGCTGGCGAAGTAAGTACACAGACTCCTCACTCAGGGCAGCAGGGGACACAGGGGCAGGGGGTGCGGTGCCTGGCACGAAGGAGACACGCTCCCGAACACGGGAGCCTCCACGGACCTCTGGAATGGGAGCCGATGGGAGGGCGGTGGTGGTGGTGGTGGCGGGGACAGCAATACTAGCTGGGGTGTGGTGGCTGCTGCCACCCGCCTCGACAAGGGAGTCATCCTCTGAGCTGCTGTGGTCCTCAGCTGAGGTGGATGGTGCTGAGGACTCCTCGGTGTGGCTCCCCTTGCCCTCCGTGCCACTGGGTCCCTCCGACCACTCATCGGCTGCTGACCCAGTCCGGCTCTGCAGCTCCTCCTGGTCCGTGGAGCTGTCCCCTCCTGTGGCCGTGGATGTATCTGCAAACAATTAGGGAAACAGACAAACATCAGTCACCTGCACTGACCGCACACACCACAGTAAGTACAGCACATTACAGAGCAAGCCCTGGCATCCTTAGTTGAACATTGCCAAAAGTGCTCACACAGATTAGGAGAAGCCAATTGTCAGTCTGATGGTCAACAATGGCACTCACACCCCTCCTGGCCTTTGAAGTAGGGTTCTGTTCTACCATATAACACAGACCTATGTACCTTTCTGCTCTGCCCATGAAACACGGCACTCCCATATAGGCCCCACCAGTCAGGCCCTGATAGATGACCTAAGTTGTCCATTTTTCTTTTAGCCTTTTAGTACCTGTCACAGTGGTCCACACCCCCTTAGATACATACACTTAGGCCCAAGCCCTCACAGTGGTCCACACCCCCTTAGATACATACACTTAGGCCCAAACCCACCTCCTTAGATGCACACACATGTAGGCCCAAGAGGCCACTGCCCCTTGCTATCATTTTTAATACAACAAATCTTGTAGGCCTTTCTGACCTGACAACAGGGACCTGTGCCATCCACCGCGGCACCAGCCCCCCCTTGTAAATTTCCACAGTCACAAGAATAAGGTTAGCCCACACGTACGTGACACTCTGCTGGTACATCTTGCTCTTTCACAAGCAATGTTTGCAATATTTTAACTTATGAAACTTTCCACGCTTGCTCAACTGAAACTGAAAAGGCGGCTACGTGACAGAGAAATAACATATGAATTCTTAATTTCTGAGCATCTTACGGTAAAAGTTATCTTTTTCTTATGTTTGCGGTCAAGAGCACCGACCACCTGCTAAAAGCCCATTTTCACCATGATACCACTTCTCTGTTCTCCCAAAAACTTTCCACAGTTACTGTAAGCGTGCAGTCAAGGACCCACGTCAGGGCCCACGTCAACTGTGGGTAGGAGTTCTGCATTAAGCCATATAAAAGGTTTGCACCCATGTCCACGCCCTGAACTCTTCATACCAGTGCATTGCATGGTGAGGGTTCCCGGTCGGCCGTTCTCCTGATCTTGGGCCTAGAACTTCTACTCTCAAGGTGGTAATGCTCTTTTCTGATTGCTAGCCTTTTGGCTTTGTCAGCCTCTCTAATTTAGCTCATCCACACCCAATTCATTGCATTTATCCTAGCTTAAACTGTGTAGCATTGGATGGTTCTTGCTCTCTTATTTAAGATTTGCCTTCTAGGCGCTTGCCTATTCATGATCCCTCTTTTAAGACTTGCCCCATAGGCTGTAGCTCACTGATAGATAGTTACATAGATCTTTGTGCTTCACTTAAAATATGATTTGTAATATTGTTGATGCTTTCATTTTCATCCTGCTCATGTGTTGACGAGCAGCATTAAATGAACAGTTCTCGGTGTTACTGAATTGCTTAACAAAGTGCCACTGTATTTCACACCGTTGTTCCTTCTTTTCAAGTGAACGAGCAGAGTGCGGGTCGTGCTCTCATGAGCCGGTAAGCAGAAGGGTGTGACCACCCATTTACCCTCAAACACCTTGCACCCATCTGTCTGATGCCTGTCGGATGGTAATACCCCAGTGTGGACACATGCACCAACTACCCAGTTGTTGGACATTGCAGAGAACACGGTGAAGTATGTGAACATGCACACATCACATCTCTTGCCACTGAGTCAGTACAGGTGTCCGGATAAAGGGATGGCCAGAGTCTAATTTGAAATGCATGTGATGCATACCAGCACCAGACACCATGATGCACCCATGTCCTCATAGTCAATGCCACAATGGGGTGCATGTTGCACATGTCACTCCCCTGCAGGATCACTCTTAGGAAGTTTAATGCCATGGCACAGGCATGCCTGCAAAGTCATACATCACTGTCTCCAGTCACATGGGCAGGGCAGCCAGCCAACAACAGTCTGCACTGTGTCATCAATCCTAGGTCATGGGGAATGCAAGTTCTGTAGCTGACAAGTGCACATGTCCATCCCCCACACACCACATCATCTGAACTCTTATTTGTCCACGTCATACCAATTGGACATATGGGAGACATGAAACACAACTCTCTGAACCTGAGCACCTCACAGTCTGCAGTGAATGAAAAACAGCTGCCTGAACTTCTCAGTCGCATGCACCAGTCTGCACAGTCAAGTGATCAAACACCTATATGTCACACAAGTATCGTCTCTCATGGTCACATCTCAGATGGCATGCTGAGCCCTAACCGATGAACACCCCAGTAGTCCTGACAACGAAGCCACAGCACAATGACACAGAGGCAGAGACCTGAGGGAACATTTCACTGAGCACAACGTGTCAGCTGATACACGGGAGTGGGAGTACAGAGTGTATTGTATGCCCTGGAGTAGGCATGACTGTCCTGCTCCACGTGAAAGAGGGATGAGCCCTGGACAGTAGGCATGTGGCTAAGTATGTGTGACACACTTGATATACATACTCCTGAGGCCCAAACATTGTTCCCACCTGCAGCATGGGGGTGTGCCAAATACCCCAGGCACATGTGGTGAGTCAGATCAGCAATTGGAACACATATCAAACTTACACGCAGATTACATGTCAGAACTCAGGCATTGTGTAAGCAATTGACCCACCCATGAAGCCCACCACAAAGGTACGGTAACAAATGCTGTCCCTCACCCTGAGCTAAGCAAAATGCAAGGACACAGTACCCAAGTGACACAATTTCCAGACTGTAAGGGCCACACCTGGTTATAAGATGAGCAGTGGGCATGTCACAATTGAGGGACATGGGTCCTGGACCACAAGACTGATGTACTGTGGAGGTTTAACCAGGCCAGAGGAGGGCGAATAGCATGTCAGACAAAGTTCACAGTGCAGTCATGGACTCACCCCTCCTTGCTGCTGTCTGGCCTTCAGCTGCCCATCCAGGTCAGGGAAGACCACCGCCAGGATCCGGAGCATGTGGGGGGTCAGGGTCCGGTGTCCGCCCCTCCTGCGAGGAGGCGACAGCTTCAGCTGGACCCTTGCGATCCTCCGGGTCCAGCCCCGAAGGTCCTGCCACCTCTTCTGGCAGTTGCGGATCCGGCGCTTGTAGTCCCCCACGGATCGTACTGCCCGGACGATGGTCAGACAGATCTCCTGCTTCTGGTGGGCATCAACCTGTGAGGATGACAAAGTGAAAAAGGCCATTACTACACATGCAACATATCCGTGCATCACACAGTTGGAAATACATGTCTCAATCACAGGGGCATATGATGTACACAGGCAGTGCAACTATGGCTATGAACAGTTTACCAGCAGTTACTGATTGGTATCATTGCCTGGGAAGTAAAACCTTGTTGGAATGCACTGTTACTGCAATATACCTGTTCAGTGCATGTAACTACACACTTTGGGGGGTGAGAACTACTCAGTGAGCATGCTAGCCAGTGGTGTGCACACTGGAAGTCTTACTAGTCAGACAACATGCACATTTAGTAAGGCAGTGGACAGCACACTCACCTGCTCCCCTGGTTTCCCATACAACTTGCTGTACTGTGGAAGGAGGCTGTCCAGCAGGGCCTGGTTCTCCTCAGTGCTGAAGGCTGGGGCTCTCTCCACAGTACATGCCATTGCAGTAGCCAGAGGATGCAGAGACAGCAGCAGTGTTGGTGGCAGATGTCGTCCTGGAGCATGTAGTGCAGGCAAGTGAGCTCTCAGTGGAACAGCTAGCATTATATGTGTGCTGCAGAGGCAGATACTGTCCCATGTGTCCAAAGTGATAGGTCCAAGTCGTTAGCATCTTCTGAATCTGGCCAATCCATGGAATTGCACCACTTATACACGCCCACAGCATCCTTCAAAAGTTCAACTTCATGACACCCATGAATTTGCAACATTGTTGTGGCTGGCCAACTGAATTCACTGCATCAGACTCGTTAAAGCTTCGAAAACGCGTCCGTTGCCATGCCAGGCCCTAGCCAATGCGTGCGCACCGATCGGACCATTGCTGTACAACGCGTACCCGCTCACATCATATGCAATGGCCAATGCGTGCGCACCAATCGGTCCATTGCTGTACAACGCGTATTTCTGTCCACATCATATGCAATGGCCAATGCGTGCGCACCGATCGGTCCATTGCTGTACAACGCGTATTTCTGTCCACATCATATGCAATGGCCAATGCGTGCGCACCGATCGGTCCATTGCTGTACAACGCGTATTTCTGTCCACATCATATGCAATGGCCAATGCGTGCGCACCGATCGGACCATTGCTGTACAACGCGTACCCGCTCACATCATATGCAATGGCCAATGCGTGCACACCGATCGGTCCATTGCTGTACAACGCGTACCCGCTCACATCATATGCAATGGCCAATGCGTGTGCACCGATCGGTCCATTGCTGTACAACGCGTACCCGCTCACATCATATGCAATGGCCAATGCGTGCGCACCGATCGGTCCATTGCTGTACAACGCGTACCCGCTCACATCATATGCAATGGCCAATGCGTGCGCACCGATCGGACCATTGCTGTACAACGCGTATTTCTGTCCACATCATATGCAATGGCCAATGCGTGCGCACCGATCGGTCCATTGCTGTACAACGCGTACCCGCTCACATCATATGCAATGGCCAATGCATGCGCACCGATCAGTCCATTGCTGTACAACGCATACCCGCTCACATCATATGCAATGGCCAATGCGTGCGCACCGATCGGTCCATTGCTGTACAACGCGTACCCGCTCACATCATATGCAATGGCCAATGCGTGCGCACCGATCGGACCATTGCTGTACAACGCATACCCGCTCACATCATATGCAATGGCCAATGCGTGCGCACCGATCGGTCCATTGCTGTACAACGCGTACCCGCTCACATCATATGCAATGGCCAATGCGTGCGCACCGATCGGTCCATTGCTGTACAACGCGTATTTCTGTCCACATCATATGCAATGGCCAATGCGTGTGCACCGATCGGTCCATTGCTGTACAACGCGTATTTCTGTCCACATCATATGCAATGGCCAATGCGTGCGCACCGATCGGTCCATTGCTGTACAACGCGTATTTCTGTCCACATCAAATGCAATGGCCAATGCGTGCGCACCGATCGGACCATTGCTGTACAACGCGTATTTCTGTCCACATCATATGCAATGGCCAATGCGTGCGCACTGATCGGTCCATTGCTGTACAACGCGTACCCGCTCACATCATATGCAATGGCCAATGCGTGCGCACCGATCGGTCCATTGCTGTACAACGCGTATTTCTGTCCACATCATATGCAATGGCCAATGCGTGCGCACCGATCGGTCCATTGCTGTACAACGCGTATTTCTGTCTACATCATATGCAATGGCCAATGCGTGCGCAACGATCGGACCATTGCTGTACAACGCGTATTTCTGTCCACATCATATGCAATGGCCAATGCGTGCGCACCGATCGGTCCATTGCTGTACAACGCGTACCCGCTCACATCATATGCAATGGCCAATGCGTGCGCACTGATCGGTCCATTGCTGTACAACGCGTATTTCTGTCCACATCATATGCAATGGCCAATGCGTGCGCACCGATCGGACCATTGCTGTACAACGCGTATTTCTGTCCACATCATATGCAATGGCCAATGCGTGTGCACCGATCGGTCCATTGCTGTACAACGCGTACCCGCTCACATCATATGCAATGGCCAATGCGTGCGCACCGATCGGACCATTGCTGTACAACGCGTCCCTGTACAAGTCACTCGCATATGTCACCATGCCTGTCACAGGTGAACGTATGCCAGCCACATTTACTTTCCAGGGACTCAGGGGCACACCTACAACACCACAGCCTGTCCACACTGTATCCTAAGGCATGTAAGGCTGCATTACCTTTTCTGTGTATGGGGGTCAACATGTGGTTTTTTGGGTGGCACTTGGGGGCAGCCACTCCCAGGCTGTGCACGTGTTCATGGGGGCAGAATCCTTGGTGTGTTGTGCACATGACCACTGTGATGTACAACTGTTCATTTCAGAGCATGTGGCATGGTCACATTTCCATGTTGTGTATGTGTATGTCATGTCACATACCCCCTGAGTCCCATGTGGGATGGTATGTACGTCACAGGGTGACCCATTGCCACAATAGTGATGGCCCTCCACAGTCTGTGTGCATGTTGTGTTTACAATGTCTCTGATTCCATGTGCACAATGGGAGACAGTCTCCACATCCACGTTGTTTGTGCATGGACTTTGATGTTGTGCGTGTGTGTGTGTCACAGATGTCCATGTCTGTCCTGCAGAGGCAACAGGGACCACTACCTGTGGGGGTCATGGTTGTTTTGCTGTGGTGTATTCATGATACGCCATGTCATGCCAGTGTCCATGTGGCAATACAGGGTCCCTGGGAATCTACCTGTCAATGAGCTGTGATGCCTGGGGCACATCTGTCCTCACATGTCACTGTGGTGTGTGTTTGGAACGTGACAACAGTACATGGGTACTGTGACACAGCCTAATGATATCCCATAGCACAACCTGGAACTTGTTGTCAACACATGTTGAACTGTGATGTTAGATGTTGGCCATGTAGGTGCCATACATGTCCTTACAGAACGGCACACACATCAGGTACTTGTGTCTCGTAATGATGTATCATGTGATATTGAGTATGGTCTATGCCACATATGTGGGGTGACTGACAATCTTTCTTTCTTCACCTATGCACTGCAGGGCACCAGCTGTCCATAGACCATTCCCTGACCTTGCAACCATGGTTGAACGGGACTGCATCCGACGGTACCGCTTCAACAGGCCGTTGATTGAGGAATTGACGGTGCGGTTGGCCCCACATTTGCAACATGGCCGGCCATACCCTACAGCGCTGACCCCCAAGGTGAAGGTGATGGCAGCCCTACACTTCTTTGCCACCGGTACCTTTCAACACACTGTGGCGTCTGCTGGTGGGATGTCACAGACCATGTTCAGCCGTGTGCTACGCGATGTTTTGGAGGCAATGTTGAGATACCCGAACCAGTACATCTATTTCCCTAAACGTTAACAACTCACTGACGTCAAGAGTGACTTCTATGCCCTGGGGAGGATGCCGCATGTCATTGGCTCCATTGATGGGACACATGTGGCTTTGGTACCACCACAGGCACATGAGCAGGCATACAGGAACAGAAAACATTACCATTCGGTCAATGCTCTGGTGGTATGTCTTGCAGATATGAGCATCTCACACGTGTGTGCCCGTTTCTCCGGTTCTGCCCACGATGCCTACTTGATGAGGAGTAGTCGCATCCCGAGGATGATGTCACAGATGCAGAACCAGCGTGCCTGACTTGTCGGTGTGTACTGACTTTGTACCATTGTGTGTGTTCTGCAATGTAGTATTCCACCCTCTTTTCCAACTCATCTAATGTGCAATTGTCTGTATGTAGGTGACTCGGGATACCCCAACATGCCGTGGTTGCTGATGCCCCTCAGGAACCCTGTGACACCAGCCCAGATGCGCTACAATGAGGCACATGGTCGGACCAGGAGAGTGATCGAGCGGACATTTGGTCTCCTGAAGAGCCGCTTTCGCTGCCTGGACAAGACAGGAGGGGCCCTCCCATATGCCCCAGCAAAGGTGTGCAAGATTTTCATCGTCTGCTGCATGCTACACAACCTGGCAGGGTAGAAGGAGTTGCCTCTCATCCTGGATGACGATGACCAACATCCGCCACCTGTGGAGGATCCTGGCCTGGGCCACGATGCCAGTGATGGTGATGATGATGAGGGTGATGTCCGCACACAGCTCATCACCAACTTCTTCAGCTGAATGTGAGTATCCAGAGATGTCATGTCAATGATGTGAGTTTGCGTGATATGTGTTGGTGGTGCTCTGGTGCTGTTTGAGTGTGGCCATGTGCTACTTGACTGGAAGCATGCAGCGATGTGTCCTTACAGGTAGTCTGTACTCCCCAACAGTGTTGACATGCTAACTTGGTTTTGTGTAGGTATCTTGTGACATGTATTGGGCATGAGTATTGCAGTTCTGTCCTGTTCTTCAGTGCTTTTGACTGTGTGTCATTTCTGTCCTTCACAGGGTACTTTCAGAGTTGTTTGGTCAACTGTCCCCGACACCATGATTCAACTTCCAGGGTGGAAGCTGTTGTTTCCCTACAGGTGATGTGCCACACACCCCTGGACTTTCTTTCTTCTACACTTGTTGACTGTGTGGCCACTGCCACGTGGGATTACCTTGCATCTGTAGTGGAAACAACATGTTGCAAATGTGTAATAAACCTGTGCTTCACTTTGGGATGTGCGTTGTCTGTGGTCACACATCTGACTGACATTTGCTTACTGCACCTGTGGGCTAGTTAACACAGACTGTGAATAGGTGTGGTGTCTGTGCATTCCACTGTATTTCCTGGCAACATCAGTGTAGGCGATGAGTCAGATGGCCCTGGTGTGTATGTGTTGTGTAGCCCTAGTGGTGTGTCTCCCTCATATGTGTCACATCGCCATGACTCACATGACGGTGTTGAACTTGCTGTAGCAGTTAGCATGCACAGTGTATTTAGCAGATCATCATCTCCATGACAGAAACCACGTTGGAATCACAACAGAGGCAAGTATGGTGTATTAGTGAGTTTATTTACATACATGTGTGAGTATAGTGCACAGGATGGTGGGTGCTGTACATTGGGATTGTAATCCAAAGTTCCCAGATGAGTTGGAAGTCTTGGTAGCAGAAATGTCCTGAGTAAAGTCAACAGTCATCTGATACATTGGGCCAACTTAAACTCCCCATGTCATGTGGGAGAGTTGGGTTGCATTCGACAGGGTGAACAGTTTGCACACAAAGGAGAATTTCCAGAACAGGTGTTGGGTTCCTGGGGGATGTACATGGCCATCGGCCTCTCAGTTGTCCTTCCTCGGACGACCCCTCTTCTTTGGGGGGACCCTCACGTGCAGGCTGCTGCGGTGCAGGGGACTCTCCGCCAGAGTCCTCCTCCCTCCCTGTGGCAGTTGCAGTTGTTGCAGCACCAGATGTTGTGGGCACACAGGGAGGTGTGGCCATGTTGGTGCTATTCTGGCGGAGGCATGTCAATATGTCCCTATGCACCGCTGTCAGTTCTTGCAATGTGTCCCACTTGGACTCCATGCGAGACATGTGTGTCTCCACACGGGACATGTGGGAGTCCAAGCGGGCATGATGAGCATGCTGCTGCTGTTGAATGTCCTTGAGGATCCCCACTACCTGGCTGACCTCTCCGGTGCTATTCTGGTACGCATCAGCAATGCGTACCAGTTGTGGGTCATCAAGCAGTCCAGACCCCTCTGCAAACAGTGACCTATGTCTACCACCCCTCCCACCACCCCTGGCGACACGTGCGGGACCTGCGGTGGCACACACAGGTGACCCTAGGCCCCCTTGGGGGTTGTTACTGGGGTTGTTGTCCATTGCTCCACGTTGGGCCGGGGTCCCTGTGCTGTTGTCATTGGTGGTCCTTGGTCTGTTCGTGTCGGCGGGGGTGGTCTGTGTGTTGGCAGTTGTTGGAGGGGTGGGTGCAGGGGGTACAGATGGTGGTCCTGCTGGTGCTGCATGATGACTCACACCGGAGGGGCCAGGTAGGTCTTCGCCATCCGAGGAGGGCAGAGGCTGTTCCACACCAGTGAGCTCAGTGTCCCCCGGAGCCTGGGACAGGGACTCCTCATCGTCTGCTGCTGTGTCCCCATCATCACCTGTTTTTGGGAGAGACACACAATGTATGTTATGTTTCTACAGGCATCAATGGTTCACACACCTGACAGTTGTGACTGTACCTCTGGATGCGGGCCTGTACATTGCATTGTCCTAAGTTGTCACAGTCAGAGGCTGATATTGGTGTAGCACATTGTTCTGCAAACTTGAAGCATTTCAATGTGAATGTTGAGGTGTGTACATGGACAGCATTGGTTGTATTTGGTGGACATCCGGCCCTCCTTCTCCCCCCAGCCCAGTTATCCCACCATGAAGCATGCCACCCTTGCAGTGGGTTCAGGTTGACTCTCAGGATGTCAGTCAGTGGTGTCCTGCTGTTGGTTGGTGCACAGTTCCCAGCAGGGCCTTGTGCTCCCCACAACAGAGCACCATTGTCAGACATCTTTGAAGTGGCTTTTCACTCCCTGTGAGGTGTGCATGCTTCAGTGTGAGCTTGCTGGGCCATGTGGGTGGGGGATGTTGAGCTGTGACTACCACTCCCATCATGCTATTGCCTACACCCCCTTCCCAGCATGCCCATACTTCCTTCCTTTTGAGTGGACTTCACTGTGTGTGAGTGTGACAGCAATGGCAAGATGGCTGACAGTGTGGTCCTGTTGTTTGTTGGTGCCCAGTTCCCAGCAGGGTCTTGTGCTCCACACAGCAGTACCCAGTTTCAGCCATCTTGTCAGTTCTTTTCCACTTCCTGTGAGGTGTGCATGCTTCAGTGAGAGCTTGCTTGGCCATGTGGGTGGGGGATGTTGAGCTGTGACTACCACTCCCATCATGCTAGTGCCTACACCCCCCTTCCCAGCATGCCCATACTTCCTTCCTTTTGACTCTGCTTCTCTGTGGGGTAGTGTGCCTGTGCTGAAAGGATGGCTGACAGTGTTGTCCTGGCGTTTGTTTGGCTACAAGTCCCAAGAGTGTCCCTGTGCTTCACACAGCATAACCCAGGGTGGTGGTTCTTTGTGGGATATTTAATTAGAGTGTGAGGTATTGCATTCTCCCAGGTGAGTTGTGTGTAGTTTGTGTTAAGGGGGTGTGTGAGAAAAGCTGCTTGTAAATATGGTCAGAGCTGTCAGTCCTCCTTCCCACCCAGCCAGATATCCCACCATGGAACGTGCTTCCATTGCAGGGAGTGCAAGTTGGCTTTCAGGATGTCAGTCAGTGGTGTCCTGCTGTTGGTTGTTGCACAGTTCCCAGCAGGGCCTTGTGCTCCCCACAGCAGTACCCAGTGTCAGCCATCTTGTCATTTCTTTTCCACTCCCTGTGATGTGAGCATGGTTCAGGGTGGTGTTGATGGGCCAATTGTGAGGGTGAGCAATATCTGTGACTACAACTCCCATCATGCTATTGGCTACACTGACTTCACCAGCATACACAGAATTCCTTCCTTTCAGTGAGCTTCCCTGTGAGGTGGTGTTCTAGTGGTGGCTAAATATCTGACTGTGTTTGTTGGTTAGATTTGTGCCACTGCCTAGCTCTATTTGTTGTTGGGTTTGTACATGTCATGACACAGTTACATATCACTATGAAATGGCATGTATTGTGTTTATCTGACTAACATACACATCTTGGGATGATTATCTTTTGGTTGCTGTGGATTTGCAAAGGGTGCATGGTTTGACTATCCCCTTGACAGTGATGTGTGTGTATTGTCACACAATATTGTGTATATTTGTTGTGTACTCACCAGGCTCTGGGATGTTTGATAGTCCATATACGCTCACTGGTGGTAGGATGGCCCGCACCTTCTCCTCCCAGGGCCTGAGGTATACTGGTTTGGCAGGAGGGCCACTGCCGGTGCGATGACTCAAGGCGTAATCCTTCTTTAGTAGGTCCTTGACTCCTCCTGCGCACATCATACCACCTGTTCTGGATGTCTTCCTTTGTGCGCAAACATGGTGATTGTGCGTTCACCCTGTCGACGATCCTCTCCCACATCTTGGTTTTCTGCGACATGGGGGTCTGTTGGACCAATGTACCAAACAACTGTGGCTCTACCCTGAGGATCTCATCTACCAGGACTTTCAATTCACTGTCTAGGAACTTTGGATTCTTCTTTGGGGGCATGGTGATGGGTGGTGGTGGTGATTGATGTGTGTGTGGGTGTGCAAGTGAGGGTGTGTGAGTGTAGGTTTTGCTGGGTGTATGTGAGGGTGCTATTTGTTGAGGTGCTGCTGGTGTGTGGCTTGTGTGATGGATGAGCTGTGAGTGTGTCTGTGGTTGCTGTCTGATGGTGTTCTGTGCTGGTAGGTCAGTTGAATTTGCAAAGGATCATGGTAGGGATTTGTGGCCTTTACATGGGTGGAGTTGTGGGTGTGTCTTTGTTCCATGTTTTCCCCCAGTATTTATTGGCATTGTAATTGCTTGTTTGGCCCTTTTTTTTGTATTTTTTCCTTTGTACTTTTTGTGCATGTAGGAGACGTTCTTCTGACCGAGTAGGACGCTGCAGTTGTCTCATGCGAGCTTCTCCGAGTCGTTCACGCTGTGTTTCTGCTAGGTTTCATGTGCGGCGTACGCGTCGGTCGCGGAGTATTGGGTTGCTTCGGCTGGGTTTTGTATGCGTGTCAGTCGTACGGCTTGGGCTCCGTGCGACTCGGTCTGGTTTTCCACGCATTGCATCGTACTGCACGGGTCGGAGTTCGCGGGTACGTTTCGTTCGGGTTCATTCCTGGTGTGTGTCGGTCGGTTCGATTTGCGTTGTTTCCCGGCCGGATAGCTGGTTTCCGTGCGGTTCGGTCGTTCGGCTTGTGTTCCGTACGAGTCGGTCGTGATTCACATGCATTTCATCGTACTACGCAGGTCGGGCAGCACCGGTATGTGTCGGTCGGACTAAATTCCCGTACCGAGTCGGTCGGTATGTTTTCCGGCCCGAATCGGAATCGACCCCTGTATATGTTAGAGGAACCAAGACGCCCCAAAACCATCATTCCTGAGGCATAGACTAGTGAAAGAACCTTTTTTATGGTCTGGCTTGACAGCATAGCTGACGCCTGACAATTTAGCGCTACTAGAGAGGGGTTTTGGCTCCGTCCACAAATTAAGAATTAGGAGTGCATGTTTTGATTGGGCAGAAGTTGTGTGCTTCCAGAAAAAAGTGCTTGCCCTCTACACAGCTGTGATCATTTTGTTTATTTATCTAGTTGCCTAAAGTTGAACTGTCAGAGGCACACAGATGGTATTGAAATTCTATTCAAGTGTCTTAGATCACTAGATAATGTATGTTGTTTTTCTCTGGCATCAGCACAGATGGGAGAATGGCAGTCATTAACCTACATAAACATCTAGGTCTGACTGGACAGTGCAACTGCCACCTGACCTTTTAACCTACATGAATATCATTCTACAATTCTTTGCTCCCACACAAATACATATCAATTCCCATGTTATTTACATGTATTATTTCGTATTACCATACAACATTCTTTTAAAGCCAGACATATTGGCATTGGCAGTGCTTGCTTATACCAGGGGCTGAGGAGACAGACTGTTTTGCAGGGTAATAGCGACGATTAGTGCAACAGGTGCAGTGCCTCAGGGTGTGAGGGGCCCACCATATCATAATCAGGACTGTGTTACTATCCAAACGAGGAGTGGAGCCTACTTTGGGACTCAAACAGACTCCTGAGGGAAGAAAGCAGTCTATAGTTACTTTTAGTGCAACAAATGTGGTGACATCAGTTCCCTCGGATTCGGAGGACCCCTGCACCTCAATTATTATTGTATTGCTACCCAATAGGTCAGCGGAGGCCCATTTGCCCTCGGTCCTAGGGCTTGCTTGCCATGCCAGTTTCAGTGCTCTTTCAGGTCTTTATAAATGGGCAGATACAGTGCTTCAGGCCTCAGTTCTTAGCGTGATGTCCCAGGGGAGGGGGGGAGAAATGGAGACTGCAAACTGCTTCTCAGAGCTGTAGCCATCGTCAGTGTAGCAAGTGCAGTTATACTGGAGTTAAGGGCAGGGAGGGTTTTACTGCACTGCAGAACAGTGTATTTAGGTCAGTTTCACTTTTCTTTTGATGCATTTGCTCTTATCACATTTAGGGGCCAATTCCGATCTTGCTCGGAACGGCACCGAATGGGATTTGTAGCGAGCAAGTCCGATTCGTAGCCCCAGTTTCCGGACGACTCGTACTGCTGTACGAGCGAGCAAGTACGATGCGAGGATAGCCTCACGCTCCGACCGACTCGTACCCGTCAGCGACGCCGTCCGGACGACTCCGACTTCATCGACGCGTACCGCGCAATGGGTCTGATTTCCGAGCGACCAAGTACAATGCGAGCGTCGAGCAGCCAGATCGAGTCGGAGCCTCCGACTCGAAAAAGCTCCGGGAAGCGGACTTTGGGGGTCCGTATCGGACCCCCCCTTCACCCGCAGCCCTACGACTCGATCACTGGGGGGGGGGGTCCCAAGGGTCCCCCTACACATGCCAGCACAGTGCGTGCGGGACTGATGCGTTCCCGCGACAGGGGGCGTACTTGTCTGAGACGTGCGTTTTTGGTCTATTGGAGCCCATGTACGCAAGGTACACCAGGCTCCCATTGACTTCAATGCTGCTCCGAGCGACCCGAGTCCATCAGCGTTGCAGCGCATCGTACTCTGTCGCTCGGAGCCCAGGAGCCTGAGTCGCACGGAAAGCTCTACGGGCGCCAGCGAGATCGGAATCGGGCCCTTAGTGTGGGTTATGGGCTAGATAAAAGATACTTGATATCATTTCATAAGACCCACACCCTGCCCCCACTTCAAAACATATTGCTCAGGCAGAGCTTGGATCAAACAAGTTTGAAGAACTCTACTCTAGAGGAAAGAAAACATGACATGTTGCTCCTAGGTTTTTATCCGATCCGAGAAGAGGATTCACACGTCTCTTTAGGCCAGGGAGGTAATAACAGCAAGAACGAATAAAAAGAGAAAATCCACAGTCAGAATTTCATACTTTTCCAATGAATTTTTTGAAATGATTAAATGCAGAATCTAGTCCCTGCTGATCTGCGACCAGAAGGAAATTGAGGAGCACAGAACTTCTGTAAGATGGGTGTCAGAAACTCTTCAACTCCTAGACCTAAGGAGGCACCTGGTCAAAGCCTTGAGTGCGGTCCCTAAAAGAGAAGTCACAAACAAAAAGGAAAAGAAAGAAATACTATATGTTCATTCTAAAGAGGAGCTGTCAGCCAAAGCAGTGAGCCAGAATAAAGAAACCGCTTGGCTTCAAGTGCCCCTTTCTAAGTTGTCTTGCTATTTTAGATGTTCACCCGTTAGTGACAGATACCAGCCTAAAATTGTTGATCTGATGAACTATTCAAAACATCACAGGCTATTCCAACACAACATAAAATTACTAAATCCCAGTCCAGTCAGGAAGTTTAAACCTTGGTGCCATGATTTGAAGTTTCATTTACTAACATTAATGTTGCAATCAATAACACACGGCGGGAATATATCAAGGAACTCGAAGTTTATTCCATGCTTAAACAGCACATGACCATCCTGGCAGCTCGTCCCTGACACTCTGACCGTCTGCCTTGGAACGCTCTACCAGCATCGTTGTGGCGACATTCTAAAGATAAGGTTTCCACTGTAAATGTAACTAAAGTAAGCCTACAATGCATCTTCTCCCTTAACAGTGAGATATACCCAAAATAGCACAACAAATACAAATTAAGGTAAAATACAAACAGCAAAATCACATGACTAATGCAATACAAATTTACGTAAGTATGAGGGGAGAACAGTATTCCTCACGCTGCATACCCATCCAGCTGCTAATGAAGTACCATTAGCTTCAGATGCTCCATCCTGACTATACACACCTCCTCCACCAGCAGAGGCAGTGTTTGAACTGGATGGTGGCACACTTACATGCATGGGCCGGGAATCCCCACCTGATTCAGTCCGTAACTCAGTTTGCCCAGCACTACACACTCACACCCTCCACTAACCATCAAGCAATGTCCATACCAGTGACCTCACCAGGTGTTTTTTCTCACATGCAATATAACTACCCACAATGTTTCCTTCTTCACGTGCATTTTCCACCAAAATGGAATCATTGGACACTTTCACCACTCTTGTGGCAGGGAAGAACTTGGAGACAATTTTTTTGTCCCTGTGGTCTTTCAATCTTTACCACATCACCAACATGAAAAATCCCCTCCTTGACATTGTGAAAGGTGTCGTACCTTGCCTTGGACTTCATTTGCTTTTCACTCACCTCACAACGTACTTCCCTGCACTTAGAAATTCTCATACCCACTGTAGTCTTATCCAGCACCCACACAGGGGATAAATCGCAGGACGAAATGCCTCCCTCTCAACAACACACAGGGCGCAACACTTGTAGAGGCATGTGGCATGTTGCGATAGCCCCACAGCTTATCCAGGACAGCCCTTATCATGTCTGTACCATCCCCCAATGCCAAATGGAGAATCTCCTTGACCATGTGGTTAACTCTTTCCACCATCCCATTGTCTTGTGGACCTTATAGATCTACGGTGAGATGCCTAATACCATGGTCAGTCAATGAATTCTTGCATGGCATTAGACTTAAACTGCCCTCCATTATCGGTGACTATAAGCTGGGAATATCCTTTCCTCTTAAACAAAGAGGATAAGAACCCTACCACTGCTTCAGTATTAGGTTCCTTCATAAACTTGCACACCACCCATTCAGAGAATTTAGTCCTCGACAACCAAGGCATATCTTCTACAAATTGGCAGATCATACATAGACCCAATAAAATCCATTCCCAACGTTTCCCATGGGCCTTTAGGATACTCAACTGGGGAGAAAGAAGCTTGATAAACCTGCAGCAACTTGTCAGCCTGACTACAACTGGTATACTGAGTGACCCATACGTCCACCACATTGTCCATCCCCAGCTACCAATAAAAATCACATACCCTTGTTTTAGTACAAGTTCTGCCAACATGACCATGATGTACAAGATCGATCAATCACTTCCTCAAACAACCTGGAGGAACAAGCCTGTTTCCATGTAACACCAACTTGCCTTCAATGGACAGTTCATCCTTAAACTTGTGGAAAGATCTAAATTCTTTGCTTACGTTCCTCTCAAGATGTCAACCATTAGAAATGAACTGTCTTAAAGAGGCCTGACAACTGTCTTTCTCAGCATGCTCTTGCCATTTGAAAAAGGAGATGGTTTTTCCTGGCAATTTCTACTCTGTCCACCTTACCAACCAAATATTCAACTTCATCAACTATCTCCACGGAACCTTGAATGGGACACATTGAAAGAAAATCAGCTCTTGCATTCTTTGCAACTTTTACATCAAAACTGAATTCAAACATCCTTGCAAGCAACCTTGCCAATCTGGGGGTTGCTTTGCTCAAATGTTTCTCTGACAGTAAAAACGCCAATGGTTTGTGATCTGTAAAATGAGAGAATTTGAGTCCCCAAAGATAAGTTGCAAAATGTCTGGTGACCCATACACAGGCTAATGTCTAACATTATATAGTACTATAATTGCACTCTGCCATGGACAGGCGCTTAGAGGCAAATGCTACTGTGCCTTCCTTACCATTATTTAACTGTGAGAGTACTGCTCCCAGCCCAAAACCACTAGCATCAACAGTCACAACTGATGCTAACATCATCTTTAAACGAGGATAAGGCAGGGGCCTAGCAAATAAGTTTTTTCAAATGTTTTAAACGCTTCACTCTCTTCAGAGCCCCAAGCAAATTCAACCCCTTTTTGCAAAATCCTCCTGAGAGGTTCAGTTTGTAATGCAAAATTCTGTATGAATCTGGCATAATACTCATACAAACCTAAAAAGGACCTTAACTGGTCTTTGTCAGTAGGTTCTGGGCTCTTGTTAATTACATCAACTAAGTCTGACGTTGGTCTTATATCTGTTTCTGGCAAAATGTGCCCTAGATACTCCACCTCCGGGGCCATGAAGCAATACTTATCCTTTTTCACAGTTAGACCCTGTCTTCCCAGTGCACACAGCACCTTTTCCAACACTTCCAAATGCTCCTTCTCATCGTGTGTGAATATCAGTATATCAACCTGATATGGCAAAACGTGTTTGTTGTCCCCAAAGAGTTTGAACATAAGTTTCTGGAAGACTGATGCGGCTGATGCTAGACCAAGCGGCAGTTTCAGGGATCTATACACCCCGAAAGCTGTATTAAAAGTAGTCAAAGACCTAGGATTGGGACAGAAATCTATTTGGTGATACGCCGCCCTAAGGTCAATGATGGAAAAAACCTTGGACTCACTCAACTGTGCGAACATATCTAGGGAAGTGGAAAATAATCCACTAGTATGTTCTTGTTAAGAGACCCACACAGAGCCTCATCTCCCTATTTTTTTTCTTGCCCACTACAATTGGGGAAACCCACTCTGAGGAGTCAACAGGCTTGATGACCTTGTCAGTGCACAATTTGTCCAGATGATCCTTCAATGTTCTCCTGACACTCAAAGGAACATTCCTAGCTCTATGCACCAACGGTACTGCATCTTTTTTAAAGATGATTTCATGCTTGAACCCTTTACCAACCCTTGGCAGTCCTCAAACAGGGAATCATGAGTCTCCAACAACTCTATCAATGTATGTGGTTGGCGCCTGTAATCTGAAACTAAATTAGCAGACTTATAGGGTAGTTCTACAAGATTCACAAGAAATATAGGACACTCAGTACCAGGTCTGAGCACCATACCAAGCACTCCCTGAGCTCTCCAACCCAGAATGCTGTGGCCTTTGACAGCCACATAGGTTTTGATGGAAATAGACCTCCCCTTAAATGTCGAAGTATCCACAAAGAACCCCATCAGATCAATACTATGGCCACCCAAAGCAATGGTGCCTATATCAGGCAGCAACTGACGGATGGAATACCACTCAGCACAGAATAACTTGTCAGTAACAATGGTAATGGGTGACCATGAATCCATTGTAACTTTTACTTTCGTTTTCCCTATTGAGACATCACATATGGGGTACCACTACCTGCTTTGTCTTGAGTAGTCTCCACCATCTTGATGGATAAAATTACTCTAGTGTCTAACTCTTCTGCTAACTCACTATAGGAAGGAGAGTCCTCCTCCCGTACCAACCCAACCTTTTGTGCACCCCTGCATACTTTCGCAAAATGTCTTACATTTTTACATTTCAGACATGGCTTATTGGCTGCTGGACAATTTCTTGCATTGGCCAGCTGGTTGAACGAGCCACATCTGAAGCAAGTGTTTAAACCCCCTCCAGGTCTCCCACTTTTCTTTACATTATTATCCACAGTATTTGCTTTGGCTTTTAGTGCAATGGCCAATGCGTGCGCACCGATCGGACCATTGCTGTACAACGCGTATTTCTGTCCACATCATATGCAATGGCCAATGCGTGCGCACCGATCGGTCCATTGCTGTACAACGCGTACCCGCTCACATCATATGCAATGGCCAATGCATGCGCACCGATCGGTCCATTGCTGTACAACGCATACCCGCTCACATCATATGCAATGGCCAGTGCGTGCGCACCGATCGGTCCATTGCTGTACAACGCGTGACCCGCTCACATCATATGCAATGGCCAATGCGTGCGCACCGATCGGACCATTGCTGTACAACGCATACCCGCTCACATCATATGCAATGGCCAATGCGTGCACACCGATCGGTCCATTGCTGTACAACGCGTACCCGCTCACATCATATGCAATGGCCAATGCGTGCGCACCGATCGGTCCATTGCTGTACAACGCGTATTTCTGTCCACATCATATGCAATGGCCAATGCGTGTGCACCGATCGGTCCATTGCTGTACAACGCATACCCGCTCACATCATATGCAATGGCCAATGCGTGCGCACCGATCGGTCCATTGCTGTACAACGCGTACCCGCTCACATCATATGCAATGGCCAATGCGTGCGCACCGATCGGACCATTGCTGTACAACGCATACCCGCTCACATCATATGCAATGGCCAATGCGTGCACACCGATCGGTCCATTGCTGTACAACGCGTACCCGCTCACATCATATGCAATGGCCAATGCGTGCGCACCGATCGGTCCATTGCTGTACAACGCGTATTTCTGTCCACATCATATGCAATGGCCAATGCGTGTGCACCGATCGGTCCATTGCTGTACAACGCATACCCGCTCACATCATATGCAATGGCCAATGCGTGCGCACCGATCGGTCCATTGCTGTACAACACGTATTTCTGTCCACATCATATGCAATGGCCAATGCGTGTGCACCGATCGGTCCATTGCTGTACAACGCATATTTCTGTCCACATCATATGCAATGGCCAATGCGTGCGCACCGATCGGTCCATTGCTGTACAACGCGTATTTCTGTCCACATCAAATGCAAAGGCCAATGCGTGCGCACCGATCGGACCATTGCTGTACAACGCGTATTTCTGTCCACATCATATGCAATGGCCAATGCGTTCGCACCGATCGGTCCATTGCTGTACAACGCGTACCCGCTCACATCATATGCAATGGCCAATGCGTGCGCACCGATCGGTCCATTGCTGTACAACGCGTATTTCTGTCCACATCATATGCAATGGCCAATGCGTGCGCACCGATCGGTCCATTGCTGTACAACGCGTATTTCTGTCCACATCATATGCAATGGCCAATGCGTGCGCAACGATCGGACCATTGCTGTACAACGCGTATTTCTGTCCACATCATATGCAATGGCCAATGCGTGCGCACCGATCGGTCCATTGCTGTACAACGCTGCACTCGCCACATCATATGCAATGGCCAATGCGCTGCGCACTGATTGGTCCATTGCTGTACAACGCGTATTTCTGTCCACATCATATGCAATGGCCAATGCGTGCGCACCGATCGGACCATTGCTGTACAACGCGTATTTCTGTCCACATCATATGCAATGGCCAATGCGTGCGCACCGATCGGTCCATTGCTGTACAACGCGTACCCGCTCACATCATATGCAATGGCCAATGCGTGCGCACCGATCGGACCATTGCTGTACAACGCGTCCCTGTACAAGTCACTCGCATATGTCACCATGCCTGTCACAGGTGAACGTATGCCAGCCACATTTACTTTCCAGGGACTCAGGGGCACACCTACAACACCACAGCCTGTCCACACTGTATCCTAAGGCATGTAAGGCTGCATTACCTTTTCTGTGTATGGGGGTCAACATGTGGTTTTTTGGGTGGCACTTGGGGGCAGCCACTCCCAGGCTGTGCACGTGTTCATGGGGACAGAATCCTTGGTGTGTTGTGCACATGACCACTGTGATGTACAACTGTTCATTTCAGAGCATGTGGCATGGTCACATTTCCATGTTGTGTATGTGTATGTCATGTCACATACCCCCTGAGTCCCATGTGGGATGGTATGTACGTCACAGGGTGACCCATTGCCACAATAGTGATGGCCCTCCACAGTCTGTGTGCATGTTGTGTTTACAATGTCTCTGATTCCATGTGCACAATGGGAGACAGTCTCCACATCCACGTTGTTTGTGCATGGACTTTGATGTTGTGCGTGTGTGTGTGTCACAGATGTCCATGTCTGTCCTGCAGAGGCAACAGGGACCACTACCTGTGGGGGTCATGGTTGTTTTGCTGTGGTGTATTCATGATACGCCATGTCATGCCAGTGTCCATGTGGCAATACAGGGTCCCTGGGAATCTACCTGTCAATGAGCTGTGATGCCTGGGGCACATCTGTCCTCACATGTCACTGTGGTGTGTGTTTGGAACGTGACAACAGTACATGGGTACTGTGACACAGCCTAATGATATCCCATAGCACAACCTGGAACTTGTTGTCAACACATGTTGAACTGTGATGTTAGATGTTGGCCATGTAGGTGCCATACATGTCCTTACAGAACGGCACACACATCAGGTACTTGTGTCTCGTAATGATGTATCATGTGATATTGAGTATGGTCTATGCCACATATGTGGGGTGACTGACAATCTTTCTTTCTTCACCTATGCACTGCAGGGCACCAGCTGTCCATAGACCATTCCCTGACCTTGCAACCATGGTTGAACGGGACTGCATCCGACGGTACCGCTTCAACAGGCCGTTGATTGAGGAATTGACGGTGCGGTTGGCCCCACATTTGCAACATGGCCGGCCATACCCTACAGCGCTGACCCCCAAGGTGAAGGTGATGGCAGCCCTACACTTCTTTGCCACCGGTACCTTTCAACACACTGTGGCGTCTGCTGGTGGGATGTCACAGACCATGTTCAGCCGTGTGCTACGCGATGTTTTGGAGGCAATGTTGAGATACCCGAACCAGTACATCTATTTCCCTAAACGTTAACAACTCACTGACGTCAAGAGTGACTTCTATGCCCTGGGGAGGATGCCGCATGTCATTGGCTCCATTGATGGGACACATGTGGCTTTGGTACCACCACAGGCACATGAGCAGGCATACAGGAACAGAAAACATTACCATTCGGTCAATGCTCTGGTGGTATGTCTTGCAGATATGAGCATCTCACACGTGTGTGCCCGTTTCCCCGGTTCTGCCCACGATGCCTACTTGATGAGGAGTAGTCGCATCCCGAGGATGATGTCACAGATGCAGAACCAGCGTGCCTGGCTTGTCGGTGTGTACTGACTTTGTACCATTGTGTGTGTTCTGCAATGTAGTATTCCACCCTCTTTTCCAACTCATCTAATGTGCAATTGTCTGTATGTAGGTGACTCGGGATACCCCAACATGCCGTGGTTGCTGACGCCCCTCAGGAACCCTGTGACACCAGCCCAGATGCGCTACAATGAGGCACATGGTCGGACCAGGAGAGTGATCGAGCGGACATTTGGTCTCCTGAAGAGCCGCTTTCGCTGCCTGGACAAGACAGGAGGGGCCCTCCCATATGCCCCAGCAAAGGTGTGCAAGATTTTCATCGTCTGCTGCATGCTACACAACCTGGCAGGGTAGAAGGAGTTGCCTCTCATCCTGGATGACGATGACCAACATCCGCCACCTGTGGAGGATCCTGGCCTGGGCCACGATGCCAGTGATGGTGATGATGATGAGGGTGATGTCCGCACACAGCTCATCACCAACTTCTTCAGCTGAATGTGAGTATCCAGAGATGTCATGTCAATGATGTGAGTTTGTGTGATATGTGTTGGTGGTGCTCTGGTGCTGTTTGAGTGTGGCCATGTGCTACTTGACTGGAAGCATGCAGCGATGTGTCCTTACAGGTAGTCTGTACTCCCCAACAGTGTTGACATGCTAACTTGGTTTTGTGTAGGTATCTTGTGACATGTATTGGGCATGAGTATTGCAGTTCTGTCCTGTTCTTCAGTGCTTTTGACTGTGTGTCATTTCTGTCCTTCACAGGGTACTTTCAGAGTTGTTTGGTCAACTGTCCCCGACACCATGATTCAACTTCCAGGGTGGAAGCTGTTGTTTCCCTACAGGTGATGTGCCACACACCCCTGGACTTTCTTTCTTCTACACTTGTTGACTGTGTGGCCACTGCCACGTGGGATTACCTTGCATCTGTAGTGGAAACAACATGTTGCAAATGTGTAATAAACCTGTGCTTCACTTTGGGATGTGCGTTGTCTGTGGTCACACATCTGACTGACATTTGCTTACTGCACCTGTGGGCTAGTTAACACAGACTGTGAATAGGTGTGGTGTCTGTGCATTCCACTGTATTTCCTGGCAACATCAGTGTAGGCGATGAGTCAGATGGCCCTGGTGTGTATGTGTTGTGTAGCCCTAGTGGTGTGTCTCCCTCATATGTGTCACGTCGCCATGACTCACATGACGTTGTTGAACTTGCTGTAGCAGTTAGCATGCACAGTGTCATTTAGCAGATCATCATCTCCATGACAGAAACCACGTTGGAATCACAACAGAGGCAAGTATGGTGTATTAGTGAGTTTATTTACATACATGTGTGAGTATAGTGCACAGGATGGTGGGTGCTGTACATTGGGATTGTAATCCAAAGTTCCCAGATGAGTTGGAAGTCTTGGTAGCAGAAATGTCCTGAGTAAAGTCAACAGTCATCTGATACATTGGGCCAACTTAAACTCCCCATGTCATGTGGGAGAGTTGGGTTGCATTCGACAGGGTGAACAGTTTGCACACAAAGGAGAATTTCCAGAACAGGTGTTGGGTTCCTGGGGATGTACATGGCCATCGGCCTCTCAGTTGTCCTTCCTCGGACGACCCTCTTCTTTGGGGGACCCTCACGTGCAGGCTGCTGCGGTGCAGGGGACTCTCCGCCAGAGTCCTCCTCCCTCCCTGTGGCAGTTGCAGTTGTTGCAGCACCAGATGTTGTGGGCACACAGGGAGGTGTGGCCATGTTGGTGCTATTCTGGCGGAGGCATGTCAATATGTCCCTATGCACCGCTGTCAGTTCTTGCAATGTGTCCCACTTGGACTCCATGCGAGACATGTGTGTCTCCACACGGGACATGTGGGAGTCCAAGCGGGCATGATGAGCATGCTGCTGCTGTTGAATGTCCTTGAGAATCCCCACTACCTGGCTGACCTCTCCGGTGCTATTCTGGTACGCATCAGCAATGCGTACCAGTTGTGGGTCATCAAGCAGTCCAGACCCCTCTGCAAACAGTGACCTATGTCTACCACCCCTCCCACCACCCCTGGCGACACGTGCGGGACCTGCGGTGGCACACACAGGTGACCCTAGGCCCCCTTGGGGGTTGTTACTGGGGTTGTTGTCCATTGCTCCACGTTGGGCCGGGGTCCCTGTGCTGTTGTCATTGGTGGTCCTTGGTCTGTCCGTGTCGGCGGGGGTGGTCTGTGTGTTGGCAGTTGTTGGAGGGGTGGGTGCAGGGGGTACAGATGGTGGTCCTGCTGGTGCTGCATGATGACTCACACCGGAGGGGCCAGGTAGGTCTTCGCCATCCGAGGAGGGCAGAGGCTGTTCCACACCAGTGAGCTCAGTGTCCCCCGGAGCCTGGGACAGGGACTCCTCATCGTCTGCTGCTGTGTCCCCATCATCACCTGTTTTTGGGAGAGACACACAATGTATGTTATGTTTCTACAGGCATCAATGGTTCACACACCTGACAGTTGTGACTGTACCTCTGGATGCGGGCCTGTACATTGCATTGTCCTAAGTTGTCACAGTCAGAGGCTGATATTGGTGTAGCACATTGTCCTGCAAACTTGAAGCATTTCAATGTGAATGTTGAGGTGTGTACATGGACAGCATTGGTTGTATTTGGTGGACATCCGGCCCTCCTTCTCCCCCAGCCCAGTTATCCCACCATGAAGCATGCCACCCTTGCAGTGGGTTCAGGTTGACTCTCAGGATGTCAGTCAGTGGTGTCCTGCTGTTGGTTGGTGCACAGTTCCCAGCAGGGCCTTGTGCTCCCCACAACAGAGCACCATTGTCAGACATCTTGGAAGTGGCTTTTCAATCCCTGTGAGGTGTGCATGCTTCAGTGTGAGCTTGCTGGGCCATGTGGGTGGGGGATGTTGAGCTGTGACTACCACTCCCATCATGCTATTGCCTACACCCCCTTCCCAGCATGCCCATACTTCCTTCCTTTTGAGTGGACTTCACTGTGTGTGAGTGTGACAGCAATGGCAAGATGGCTGACAGTGTGGTCCTGTTGTTTGTTGGTGCCCAGTTCCCAGCAGGGTCTTGTGCTCCACACAGCAGTACCCAGTTTCAGCCATCTTGTCAGTTCTTTTCCACTCCCTGTGAGGTGTGCATGCTTCAGTGAGAGCTTGCTGGGCCATGTGGGTGGGGGATGTTGAGCTGTGACTACCACTCCCATCATGCTAGTGCCTACACCCCCCTTCCCAGCATGCCCATACTTCCTTCCTTTTGACTCTGCTTCTCTGTGGGGTAGTGTGCCTGTGCTGAAAGGATGGCTGACAGTGTTGTCCTGGCGTTTGTTTGGCTACAAGTCCCAAGAGTGTCCCTGTGCTTCACACAGCATAACCCAGGGTGGTGGTTCTTTGTGGGATATTTAATTAGAGTGTGAGGTATTGCATTCTCCCAGGTGAGTTGTGTGTAGTTTGTGTTAAGGGGGTGTGTGAGAAAAGCTGCTTGTAAATATGGTCAGAGCTGTCAGTCCTCCTTCCCACCCAGCCAGATATCCCACCATGGAACGTGCTTCCATTGCAGGGAGTGCAAGTTGGCTTTCAGGATGTCAGTCAGTGGTGTCCTGCTGTTGGTTGTTGCACAGTTCCCAGCAGGGCCTTGTGCTCCCACAGCAGTACCCAGTGTCAGCCATCTTGTCATTTCTTTTCCACTCCCTGTGATGTGAGCATGGTTCAGGGTGGTGTTGATGGGCCAATTGTGAGGGTGAGCAATATCTGTGACTACAACTCCCATCATGCTATTGGCTACACTGACTTCACCAGCATACACAGAATTCCTTCCTTTCAGTGAGCTTCCCTGTGAGGTGGTGTTCTAGTGGTGGCTAAATATCTGACTGTGTTTGTTGGTTAGATTTGTGCCACTGCCTAGCTCTATTTGTTGTTGGGTTTGTACATGTCATGACACAGTTACATATCACTATGAAATGGCATGTATTGTGTTTATCTGACTAACATACACATCTTGGGATGATTATCTTTTGGTTGCTGTGGGTTTGCAAAGGGTGCATGGTTTGACTATCCCCTTGACAGTGATGTGTGTGTATTGTCACACAATATTGTGTATATTTGTTGTGTACTCACCAGGCTCTGGGATGTTTGATAGTCCATATACGCTCACTGGTGGTAGGATGGCCCGCACCTTCTCCTCCCAGGGCCTGAGGTATACTGGTTTGGCAGGAGGGCCACTGCCGGTGCGATGACTCAAGGCATAATCCTTCTTTAGTAGGTCCTTGACCCTCCTGCGCACATCATACCACCTGTTCTGGATGTCTTCCTTTGTGCGCAAACATGGTGATTGTGCGTTCACCCTGTCGACGATCCTCTCCCACATCTTGGTTTTCTGCGACATGGGGGTCTGTTGGACCAATGTACCAAACAACTGTGGCTCTACCCTGAGGATCTCATCTACCAGGACTTTCAATTCACTGTCTAGGAACTTTGGATTCTTCTTTGGGGGCATGGTGATGGGTGGTGGTGGTGATTGATGTGTGTGTGGGTGTGCAAGTGAGGGTGTGTGAGTGTAGGTTTTGCTGGGTGTATGTGAGGGTGCTATTTGTTGAGGTGCTGCTGGTGTGTGGCTTGTGTGATGGATGAGCTGTGAGTGTGTCTGTGGTTGCTGTCTGATGGTGTTCTGTGCTGGTAGGTCAGTTGAATTTGCAAAGGATCATGGTAGGGATTTGTGGCCTTTACATGGGTGGAGTTGTGGGTGTGTCTTTGTTCCATGTTTTCCCCCCCCCAGTATTTATTGGCATTGTAATTGCTTGTTTGGCCCTTTTTTTTGTATTTTTTCCTTTGTACTTTTTGTGCATGTAGGAGACGTTCTTCTGACCGAGTAGGACGCTGCAGTTGTCTCATGCGAGCTTCTCCGAGTCGTTCACGCTGTGTTTCTGCTAGGTTTCATGTGTGGCGTACGCGTCGGTCGCGGAGTATTGGGTTGCTTCGGCTGGGTTTTGTATGCGTGTCAGTCGTACGGCTTGGGCTCCGTGCGACTCGGTCTGGTTTTCCACGCATTGCATCGTACTGCGCGGGTCGGAGTTCGCGGGTACGTTTCGTTCGGGTTCATTCCTGGCGTGTGTCGGTCGGTTCGATTCGCGTTGTTTCCCGGCCGGATAGCTGGTTTCCGTGCGGTTCGGTCGTTCGGCTTGTGTTCCGTACGAGTCGGTCGTGATTCACATGCATTTCATCGTACTACGCAGGTCGGGCAGCACCGGTATGTGTCGGTCGGACTAAATTCCCGTACCGAGTCGGTCGGTATGTTTTCCGGCCCGAATCGGAATCGACCCCTGTATATGTTAGAGGAACCAAGACGCCCCAAAACCATCATTCCTGAGGCATAGACTAGTGAAAGAACCTTTTTATGGTCTGGCTTGACAGCATAGCTGACGCCTGACAATTTAGCGCTACTAGAGAGGGGTTTTGGCTCCGTCCACAAATTAAGAATTAGGAGTGCATGTTTTGATTGGGCAGAAGTTGTGTGCTTCCAGAAAAAGTGCTTGCCCTCTACACAGCTGTGATCATTTTGTTTATTTATCTAGTTGCCTAAAGTTGAACTGTCAGAGGCACACAGATGGTATTGAAATTCTATTCAAGTGTCTTAGATCACTAGATAATGTATGTTGTTTTTCTCTGGCATCAGCACAGATGGGAGAATGGCAGTCATTAACCTACATAAACATCTAGGTCTGACTGGACAGTGCAACTGCCACCTGACCTTTTAACCTACATGAATATCATTCTACAATTCTTTGCTCCCACACAAATACATATCAATTCCCATGTTATTTACATGTATTATTTCGTATTACCATACAACATTCTTTTAAAGCCAGACATATTGGCATTGGCAGTGCTTGCTTATACCAGGGGCTGAGGAGACAGACTGTTTTGCAGGGTAATAGCGACGATTAGTGCAACAGGTGCAGTGCCTCAGGGTGTGAGGGGCCCACCATATCATAATCAGGACTGTGTTACTATCCAAACGAGGAGTGGAGCCTACTTTGGGACTCAAACAGACTCCTGAGGGAAGAAAGCAGTCTATAGTTACTTTTAGTGCAACAAATGTGGTGACATCAGTTCCCTCGGATTCGGAGGACCCCTGCACCTCAATTATTATTGTATTGCTACCCAATAGGTCAGCGGAGGCCCATTTTCCCTCGGTCCTAGGGCTTGCTTGCCATGCCAGTTTCAGTGCTCTTTCAGGTCTTTATAAATGGGCAGATACAGTGCTTCAGGCCTCAGGTCTTAGCGTGATGTCCCAGGGGAGGGGGGGAGAAATGGAGACTGCAAACTGCTTCTCAGAGCTGTAGCCATCGTCAGTGTAGGAAGTGCAGTTATACTGGAGTTAAGGGCAGGGAGGGTTTTACTGCACTGCAGAACAGTGTATTTAGGTCAGTTTCACTTTTCTTTTGATGCATTTGCTCTTATCACATTTAGGGGCCAATTCCGATCTTGCTCGGAACGGCACCGAATGGGATCCGTAGCGAGCAAGTCCGATTCGTAGCCCCAGTTTCCGGACGACTCGTACTGCTGTACGAGCGAGCAAGTACGATGCGAGGATAGCCTCACGCTCCGACCGACTCGTACCCGTCAGCGACGCCGTCCGGACGACTCCGACTTCATCGACGCGTACCGCGCAATGGGTCTGATTTCCGAGCGACCAAGTACAATGCGAGCGTCGAGCAGCCAGATCGAGTCGGAGCCTCCGACTCGAAAAAGCTCCGGGAAGCGGACTTTGGGGGTCCGTATCGGACCCCCCCTTCACCCGCAGCCCTACGACTCGATCACTGGGGGGGGGGGTCCCAAGGGTCCCCCTACACATGCCAGCACAGTGCGTGCGGGACCGATGCGTTCCCGCGACAGGGGGCGTACTTGTCTGAGACGTGCGTTTTTGGTCTATTTGAGCCCATGTACGCAAGGTACACCAGGCTCCCATTGACTTCAATGCTGCTCCGAGCGACCCGAGTCCATCAGCGTTGCAGCGCATCGTACTCTGTCGCTCGGAGCCCAGGAGCCTGAGTCGCACGGAAAGCTCTACGGGCGCCAGCGAGATCGGAATCGGGCCCTTAGTGTGGGTTATGGGCTAGATAAAAGATACTTGATATCATTTCATAAGACCCACACCCTGCCCCCACTTCAAAACATATTGCTCAGGCAGAGCTTGGATCAAACAAGTTTGAAGAACTCTACTCTAGAGGAAAGAAAACATGACATGTTGCTCCTAGGTTTTTATCCGATCCGAGAAGAGGATTCACACGTCTCTTTAGGCCATGGAGGTAATAACAGCAAGAACGAATAAAAAGAGAAAATCCACAGTCAGAATTTCATACTTTTCCAATGAATTTTTTGAAATGATTAAATGCAGAATCTAGTCCCTGCTGATCTGCGACCAGAAGGAAATTGAGGAGCACAGAACTTCTGTAAGATGGGTGTCAGAAACTCTTCAACTCCTAGACCTAAGGAGGCACCTGGTCAAAGCCTTGAGTGCGGTCCCTAAAAGAGAAGTCACAAACAAAAAGGAAAAGAAAGAAATACTATATGTTCATTCTAAAGAGGAGCTGTCAGCCAAAGCAGTGAGCCAGAATAAAGAAACCGCTTGGCTTCAAGTGCCCCTTTCTAAGTTGTCTTGCTATTTTAGATGTTCACCCGTTAGTGACAGATACCAGCCTAAAATTGTTGATCTGATGAACTATTCAAAACATCACAGGCTATTCCAACACAACATAAAATTACTAAATCCCAGTCCAGTCAGGAAGTTTAAACCTTGGTGCCATGATTTGAAGTTTCATTTACTAACATTAATGTTGCAATCAATAACACACGGCGGGAATATATCAAGGAACTCGAAGTTTATTCCATGCTTAAACAGCACATGACCATCCTGGCAGCTCGTCCCTGACACTCTGACCGTCTGCCTTGGAACGCTCTACCAGCATCGTTGTGGCGACATTCTAAAGATAAGGTTTCCACTGTAAATGTAACTAAAGTAAGCCTACAATGCATCTTCTCCCTTAACAGTGAGATATACCCAAAATAGCACAACAAATACAAATTAAGGTAAAATACAAACAGCAAAATCACATGACTAATGCAATACAAATTTACGTAAGTATGAGGGGAGAACAGTATTCCTCACGCTGCATACCCATCCAGCTGCTAATGAAGTACCATTAGCTTCAGATGCTCCATCCTGACTATACACACCTCCTCCACCAGCAGAGGCAGTGTCTGAACTGGATGGTGGCACACTTACATGCATGGGCCGGGAATCCCCACCTGATTCAGTCCGTAACTCAGTTTGCCCAGCACTACACACTCACACCCTCCACTAACCATCAAGCAATGTCCATACCAGTGACCTCACCAGGTGTTTTTTTCTCACATGCAATATAACTACCCACAATGTTTCCTTCTTCACGTGCATTTTCCACCAAAATGGAATGATTGGACACTTTCACCACTCTTGTGGCAGGGAAGAACTTGGAGACAATTTTTTTGTCCCTGTGGTCTTTCAATCTTTACCACATCACCAACATGAAAAATCCCCTCCTTGACATTGTGAAAGGTGTCGTACCTTGCCTTGGACTTCATTTGCTTTTCACTCACCTCACAACGTACTTCCCTGCACTTAGAAATTCTCATACCCACTGTAGTCTTATCCAGCACCCACACAGGGGATAAATCGCAGGACGAAATGCCTCCCTCTCAACAACACACAGGGCGCAACACTTGTAGAGGCAGGTGGCATGTTGCGATAGCCCCACAGCTTATCCAGGACAGCCCTTATCATGTCTGTACCATCCCCCAATGCCAAATGGAGAATCTCCTTGACCATGTGGTTAACTCTTTCCACCATCCCATTGTCTTGTGGACCTTATAGATCTACGGTGAGATGCCTAATACCATGGTCAGTCAATGAATTCTTGCATGGCATTAGACTTAAACTGCCCTCCATTATCGGTGACTATAAGCTGGGAATATCCTTTCCTCTTAAACAAAGAGGATAAGAACCCTACCACTGCTTCAGTATTAGGTTCCTTCATAAACTTGCACACCACCCATTCAGAGAATTTAGTCCTCGACAACCAAGGCATATCTTCTACAAATTGGCAGATCATACATAGACCCAATAAAATCCATTCCCAACGTTTCCCATGGGCCTTTAGGATACTCAACTGGGGAGAAAGAAGCTTGATAAACCTGCAGCAACTTGTCAGCCTGACTACAACTGGTATACTGAGTGACCCATACATCCACCACATTGTCCATCCCCAGCTACCAATAAAAATCACATACCCTTGTTTTAGTACAAGTTCTGCCAACATGACCATGATGTACAAGATCGATCAATCACTTCCTCAAACAACCTGGAGGAACAAGCCTGTTTCCATGTAACACCAACTTGCCTTCAATGGACAGTTCATCCTTAAACTTGTGGAAAGATCTAAATTCTTTGCTTACGTTCCTCTCAAGATGTCAACCATTAGAAATGAACTGTCTTAAAGAGGCCTGACAACTGTCTTTCTCAGCATGCTCTTGCCATTTGAAAAAGGAGATGGTTTTTCCTGGCAATTTCTACTCTGTCCACCTTACCAACCAAATATTCAACTTCATCAACTATCTCCACGGAACCTTGAATGGGACACATTGAAAGAAAATCAGCTCTTGCATTCTTTGCAACTTTTACATCAAAACTGAATTCAAACATCCTTGCAAGCAACCTTGCCAATCTGGGGGTTGCTTTGCTCAAATGTTTCTCTGACAGTAAAAACGCCAATGGTTTGTGATCTGTAAAATGAGAGAATTTGAGTCCCCAAAGATAAGTTGCAAAATGTCTGGTGACCCATACACAGGCTAATGTCTAACATTATATAGTACTATAATTGCACTCTGCCATGGACAGGCGCTTAGAGGCAAATGCTACTGTGCCTTCCTTACCATTATTTAACTGTGAGAGTACTGCTCCCAGCCCAAAACCACTAGCATCAACAGTCACAACTGATGCTAACATCATCTTTAAACGAGGATAAGGCAGGGGCCTAGCAAATAAGTTTTTTCAAATGTTTTAAACGCTTCACTCTCTTCAGAGCCCCAAGCAAATTCAACCCCTTTTGCAAAATCCTCCTGAGAGGTTCAGTTTGTAATGCAAAATTCTGTATGAATCTGGCATAATACTCATACAAACCTAAATAGGACCTTAACTGGTCTTTGTCAGTAGGTTCTGGGCTCTTGTTAATTACATCAACTAAGTCTGACGTTGGTCTTATATCTGTTTCTGGCAAAATGTGCCCTAGATACTCCACCTCCGGGGCCATGAAGCAATACTTATCCTTTTTCACAGTTAGACCCTGTCTTCCCAGTGCACACAGCACCTTTTCCAACACTTCCAAATGCTCCTTCTCATCGTGTGTGAATATCAGTATATCAACCTGATATGGCAAAACGTGTTTGTTGTCCCCAAAGAGTTTGAACATAAGTTTCTGGAAGACTGATGCGGCTGATGCTAGACCAAGCGGCAGTTTCAGGGATCTATACACCCCAAAAGCTGTATTAAAAGTAGTCAAAGACCTAGGATTGGGACAGAAATCTATTTGGTGATACGCCGCCCTAAGGTCAATGATGGAAAAAACCTTGGACTCACTCAACTGTGCGAACATATCTAGGGAAGTGGAAAATAATCCACTAGTATGTTCTTGTTAAGAGACCCACACAGAGCCTCATCTCCCTATTTTTTTCTTGCCCACTACAATTGGGGAAACCCACTCTGAGGAGTCAACAGGCTTGATGACCTTGTCAGTGCACAATTTGTCCAGATGATCCTTCAATTTTCTCCTGACACTCAAAGGAACATTCCTAGCTCTATGCACCAATGGTACTGCATCTTTTTTAAAGATGATTTCATGCTTGAACCCTTTACCAACCCTAGGCAGTCCTCAAACAGGGAATCATGAGTCTCCAACAACTCTATCAATGTATGTGGTTGGCGCCTGTAATCTGAAACTAAATTAGCAGACTTATAGGGTAGTTCTACAAGATTCACAAGAAATATAGGACACTCAGTACCAGGTCTGAGCACCATACCAAGCCCTCCCTGAGCTCTCCAACCCAGGATGCTGTGGCCTTTGACAGCCACATAGGTTTTGATGGAAATAGACCTCCCCTTAAATGTCGAAGTATCCACAAAGAACCCCATCAGATCAATACTATGGCCACCCAAAGCAATGGTGCCTATATCAGGCAGCAACTGACGGATGGAATACCACTCAGCACAGTATAACTTGTCAGTAACAATGGTAATGGGTGACCATGAATCCATTGTAACTTTTACTTTCGTTTTCCCTATTGAGACATCACATATGGGGTACCACTACCTGCTTTGTCTTGAGTAGTCTCCACCATCTTGATGGATAAAATTACTCTAGTGTCTAACTCTTCTGCTAACTCACTATAGGAAGGAGAGTCCTCCTCCCGTACCAACCCAACCTTTGTGCACCCCTGCATACTTTCGCAAAATGTCTTACATTTTTACATTTCAGACATGGCTTATTGGCTGCTGGACAATTTCTTGCATTGGCCAGCTGGTTGAACGAGCCACATCTGAAGCAAGTGTTTAAACCCCCTCCAGGTCTCCCACTTTTCTTTACATTATTATCCACAGTATTTGCTTTGGCTTTTAGTGCAATTGCATGCACCTGTTCTGTCGCAACATGTTCCTTGCCTTTGTTCAACTCTTTTGTAGCCTGGGTCGATCTTTCAATTCCTCTTGATGTTTCCAATGTTTCCTGGAGATCTGGATTCCGGCAACATAACACTTTCTGCTGAATGCGCTTATTGAAACAATTGACCACAATCTGATCCCTAAAGTAATTATCTAGGTTGCCATCTAATTCGCACATGGAGGCCAAAATTCTCAACATAGCTAAAAAGGCGTCAATGGACTGAAATTGCGATTGCGATCTTGTAAAAAACCGATGTCTCTCCACTATTATACTGGTGTCATCCTTGAAATTATTCTTGAGCCTACAGATGACTTCTGGGTAAACATCTCATTCAGTGTCAGCAGGCCGAAGAGCTGGGGGTAAATGGTCAAAAATGCGCTGCCCTTCCTCCCATAAGCAATTATACAGTAGGGCTAGCTTTCGTCTTGCATTGAATTTGTCTCCATCAATAGCAAGCAAGTAGCTACCAAATCTTTAAACCACTGAAGCCATATGTATTTTTGGATACCAGGTTCAGGTAAAAATAGTGGTGGGGTATTAGCATTTTGCTTGTTGGCGTACACTGAAAAAACACTATGCTGATCATTAATGCACCGGTGGCACAAAGCAAAGTACAACAATAATACCTTTAGACTAACCAATTTTCTGCCCCACCCCACAAGCATACAAATCAAGAAAGACATGAATAACGAAAAGTAGAATGGGCACAATGTCCACCAGTGTAGAACTAAAAATGAGGAAAAACATGTCTGACATCAAAGACAGGCTAATGCTGAAGCATCAAAAAGTGCTTGTTGCCGCTTGATCTGAAGAACACCTACAAAAAGCGTGCCTGATGCTGAGAACAAACCACAAGCAACTCAGCAAAGTGTAGCTACCAAAGAGAACTGACAGTAACAAGCAATGAGTAAAGGCGTGCCTGTTGACGCAAGTATGCAAGCAAGTATGTAAGAATATGGAGAAGGCGTGCCTGTCACCGTAATTAAACAACTGCTCCTTGCGCAGACAACCAGCAATTGGTTGGTAAGGCGTGCCACAAGTATTCAAATATCATTTGTGACATAGACTGGCCAAATGATTAAAAGTAGGCGTACCTGTCTCTGAAAGCAGATCCAGGACGAGTTTGTCTAAAGTATGGCAGCCACCATTTCATTTCCTAACATTAATGTTGCAATCAACCACACAAGGCGGAAATATATTAAGGAACTCTGAAGTTTATTCCATGCTTAAACAGCATATGACCATCCCGGCAGCTCGTCCTTGGGAGTCTAACCTTCTGCCTCGCTGTGCTCCACTAGCATCATCATGGTGACATTCTAAACATAAGGTTCCATTGCAAATGAAACTAACAACAATTACTTCGAACAGAATGGACCAAATGACAGTCATAAATTCAGGAGCAATTTAGCCTCCACCACGTTGCTTAAAGCAGAGTTACCAAACCACCATATCCCCTGATATACCCCTACAAAGAAGGTAGAAGAGAAAAGCAAATCATTCAATGTAAGTACTCCTGCATTTTGCCAGCCCCATCAAATCATGAAATGATAAAACCATGAAACATATTGGCAAAATGCTGATAATGCAAAATGGTTGCCTTTGAGTATAAGCAAAAGACAACTGTGGTATTTGAGACTTATGAGCTGAGCCCTTCAGTCTGAATATCAGTCAGTGGTTGCCCCTGAAGCTCCCTCACCTGTGAAACTTCCTGCCATCATTCATGCTTGTCAGACATTTCCCCTGGTATCCCAGGACCAAATTTTGGCTAACTTATAACGAGGGCCTGTATGTACATTCTACTTGTAACCAAAGGCGTTCTGCCTATTGCCATTGTGCCTAACCCCACTATACCCAATTCTACCTATCCACATTATGCTTTGGAATTCATCTTCAGTTTTGGGTCACTACTGTGTCCATGCCACAGACCTCTATGAGCACTTCTTTTCATTAAGAAGCAGCTTTGAAAACTTTCCAATGTCCTAATCCACACCCTCAGATTCTCCCTCTCCCCTGCCGCTCTAGCATATGTGGATTGCACAAGGGAATGAGAGCTGCAGAGGCCATGGATGAGGACACACAACGAGCCGCTGTCCCCCCACCATTGCTCACAGTGTCACTGTGAGCTGCAAAAGAAGAAAGAAAGGAGATCGATTCAGCCCCTGTAAGTCCTTTAGCCCTGCTAAATGAAGACAATTAATTTGGCAGAGGAATCAGGGCCTAATTTCAGTATCCTTTGACAGCTACTGCTGTGTTTGTGTGCATGCACTAGCAACTGTCAGGCATGTACAAAGAGTTGTGAAGAGACCTGAAGTTTCAGAGGTGTGAGGGGCTGTAGACTCACTGCATCTCCCACAAGGCTGTTTTTTTAAAATAAATTGGGACATTGCATCTCCATGGGGAGGAATGTTCTAATAGCCGTATTGACTCCCTTAGTGAGCTATTCCAACCATTACAGTCATTTTCACTTGTTTAAGGACTTCTTCTTCTGCTCTGGCCTTTAACACTGGAGCAAACATCTATTGGCTGGTAGAGCCCAACACGGCAGACTACAAGGTTATATTACTCTGATGTGCTACAAGATCAATGCAAGAAGTGGACATGAGAGCTGAGCAGTCCAATTAACTGACTCTCTCATGCTTATGATTTATGTCTTGATTCCGACTAAATGATGTATGCAACATTTAGAAACCCTGCTTCATAGGTAGTTAACACCTGACACATGCAGAAAATGGAGAAAAGTTTGAAAGGTCTAGATGTTTGAAATTTGGGACGGTCAATGCTATTTTAGTTGACATGTTGGCAATGTATCATTCTCTGCAAGGAAAGGCACACTGAACATACTGATCAAAATTTGTCATCCTTCATTTCATCCATCAAATATGGGCTAAATCCTAGGCCTAAATATAGTACGACATGAGGTCCATTAGAGATCTATTTTTGTGGGGTGACGATCTCCTACTTACATTTTTTAAGGGTGTAGCTGCAGAAAGCACCTCCTAATACTCTTAGGTGGCATGAGGACCTTATGAAGAACTACTGCACCAAATAAGGAACAAACGGAGTTAGAAATTCAATAAAATATGTGGCGTCATCAGACTAATTGAACAATCTATTAAAAAAGGTAACTCAGGGGAGTAGGACATTTGCAATGGGATTCGGGCTTCTTGCCGAATGGTTACTTGACACGTGACATTCTTTTAGTCTCTCTTCTATGATTTGATAAAGTAGTAGGAACTATTCTCAATCTCTTGGAACTCTCTTGATGAATATGCATCCTCAATAATCTTCATGTTCTAGATCAACTGTCTGCAGGTACAGTCTCTTTACAAAATTGACCCTTCGTCATCTCAAGTAGATTACACAACTGGTCACCTATACTTCTTCACTCACATTAAATGCAGCTGCTTCTTTGAGATCAACCTCACCTGCACATTCACAATTCTTTATTTGTGTTGGTTGGCTCCCTGTATCACTCTATGTAGGGTGGGGTCAGCTCATGTTGCTTTAATAATGCTCTCGATAAGGACAAATTGAAGTGATGCTTGTTCCACCACAAAACTGAGGTATTCTACCTCCAGAGGTTCAGCTTTGTCAGTATCAGTGGATGCTGAATGAACAAATTAATTAATTAATTAACTAATTAATGAACGGCTGAATTAATGACTGTATTTATCGAGACCACGGCTACTCAAGAGTGTCCCGACACTGAGGCAGCAAATCAGGTCAGAGGGAAATGCTTGTCGCTAAATAGGGGAGTTTTTAATAGCTTCCTGAAGGCAGCCTCATCCGAAGTATTTCTTAGTTGGAAAGGGAGCAGATCCAGATCGAGGCTACTTAAAATGAGAAAGAAGAGCAACCTTGCCTCTTTTTCTTAAAGTGCAGAACAACTAGGAGCCGGCTTTCTTGGAGGGCAGGGATTTTGAAGGGTGTTTATTCTTGGATCCTGGTCTTAAGATACTTGGGTCCCTTATCATATAAAGCGTGGTGAGCGATAGTCAGAGCTTTAAAGGTGATTCTTTTGCTAATAGGCAGTCAATGCAGCTACTTTTGAAAACCAGACACTGGCATCCATTTTGTAAGTTTGAACAGAAGTCAGACTGCATATTCTGTACCACTTGAAGATGGTGTGTCAGATATTCAATTAAGCCTAGGTAAAGAACATTAGATTAGTCTAAATGAGACAGGATCAGAGACCTGACCACAAATAGTCTGCTGGATTTTGACTATTTTCCGGCTTCTGTTTTATGTTATAGATGTATTCTTGTACCCAGATTTCCCGTTGTTCAATTCAAGATGGCATATTTGCTTTGGGTTTTGTCATGTGGCCCATAGGGACATTGGCATTTTTCACTAACTTAGCATGAGCACGTTGCAGCTTGACTGCTGCTTTTGCACACGTTACTACACGTTTTTATTTTTGCAATATTTTCTATGGCTGCTTTCAAATGAGAACTCATTGCTGTGTTCAGTCACTGCATGTTCCTGGTATTTTGACTGAACATTATGCGCAAGGTTGAACAACCATGCCCCTTGTTATTTTGTTCTGCCCAGACCTTAGCCCTTAGACAAAACATACAGATGCAGCTGTTGTTTGGACAGCGTACTTGGGTTTTTAGTGGGGTACACAAATAGGTGAGACACACTTGGAGAGGGACCTTTCCAGGAGAAGAGCGTGAAAGCACCTGTGATGTAGATCTACCATCTATAGGCTAAGGAATGGGGTCTGCTAACAAAGCCCAGAGATCTTCTATAATACAATAATTCTTCTTCTTAGCAAGGAGAGGGAGGTTAGGCACTATAGTCTTTTCTCCATTGTCTTTTTATGATGGCATCTCCCTTCATGATATATGGACTAGCTGCAATGCTGACTATATTTGTGCTATGCATTTTCCTGCTTGTTGTGGCACATATACTGCATGTTAGGGCACGTTAGTTAAAATAAATATTTTAAACTGTTTAGTGTCTCTGTCAGATCTTATTGTGGACAAGTACAACAGTGTGAGCGAAAGGGTGTCTTGTTACCGCGATTCCTGAGAGATCTGGGAGAGTTGTGTTCTGGGGTGTCTAATCATTTGTTTCTCTGTGAGTGAGTAGGAGAGCAAGTGAGACACTATAGCTAGTCGGTCCTGGGTTCGTGGGTACTAAGGTGGCAGGAAGACTCAGTCCCAATACACCAAGGTCCCATACTCCTGCGCATAGTTCTGTATTTGTGCAGAATCCCTGCAACATGGCTCCACCATCATTTCGTCTGGTACATATTTGCGAGACCCCTGAGTAGCGCTTGTGCTTGTCCACAATCCCCTCACACCTGTTTCCAGAGACGTCCATGGTGTGGGGCTTAGCCTCCTATATTTGTATCTTTATAGGTTTTTCAAGCTTGAATTTTAAAAGGTTTTTCTTTACCGTAATTTGCGCTACCATTTTCTCAGTTTCCTTGTCCCATTTCTAATATAACACAACCAGTCGCTACTGCGGCACCTAACCACGCTGCGGTTACTGCATTCTTGACTCAACGTGGAGTCCCTAATGCGGGGGCAGATTTTATCTTTGTTGTCGAGGCGGATGAGGCTTACCGCTTTGAAGTTTTCTACTCTTGGGTTACATTTCCCGCAGTGGTTGGGAATGATAATTTCTTTCATGAATATATAGCAACCGTGGTTCCACGGAATTATCGCCCTTATGCATTACTTGAAGTTCCGTTAATGGCCTGGGAGCATACCATCTGGTTTAATGGCACCCTTCCTCATCCTGTTTCAGTGGTCCGTTTAGGCCCCTTATCGGTTGATGGGGCCACTTGGCCTGTTTTGGCTGGTTTTACACCACATCCCAATTATCTTCATGTTACACTAGCAGAGCTACGTCAGTTACATGCATTATTAATATATATACACAGGAGTGACATACAATTTATGTCACGTAATATAAGTGGCTCCGGTTGGAGCCGCTCCTCAGCCACCATTAACTCAGTGATGTGCAAACGTCCTCAAAATAGAGACGATTTACCATATTGGCTTGCAGAAAAATTTGAGTAACTCGAGGCTGTTTTTCCACATACTACACCTGTTGAGAAACACAGGATCCTGACAATGAGTTTACCGAGTGGTATTGTTCCTGCTTTGGCTGATTGCAACACCTGGGGGACGGTGTTTGCTGTGGTAAACACGCTGTGCTTTGACACCCCCTCCATGAGTGTGCTACCGAGCGTTCTGAAGAAGGTTCAAGATGAACACAGGGCTGGCCCAGCCCTGGAATTGGGGAGGAGATTAGTGGGCATGTTCCCTACTGTCTCTGATATGATTCTGGCCAATGTCAAAGGTGAGGCAGTTAGCTTACAAGTGGGTCAACGCCTATCGGCTGTGCAGACGTTGATCGGCAGCGGCAGTTACCGATCATTATTGCGGATGTGTACACATCAATGGGTCGCAATAGTTTGGGAGTAAGACCTTTTACTCAGGTACAAAATAAGCCTGCTCCTGACAAGGAGAGTCATCCAGTCTTTCCTAAAAAGGCTTGGAATAAAAATCAGCGGCTGCAGCAGAAGCCTGGCTCTCGTGCTAGTTCGCCACCACCTGACGCTTCTGAACGTAGATATAATTTGAGCGACCGCTCTAAAAAAAAGTCTCCTGAGAGGTTTCAGGTCACTGATCCTCGTTCTCCTCGTTCCTTTCAGGAATCATCGGATCAACAGTTTGGTGGGGGAGAGTGTCAGGATCGCAGACAAGGCGAATCCATGCAGCCACGACGTGACCAGCAGCGCCAGTTGGACGTAAAAGCCAAACCGGAGGGACAACCTCAATATCGTGCCCCATTTCAGAAGAAAAAAGTTGCTGCTTTGACTGCAAAGTATGCCTCAGACGGTAAGAACCCTGCTCCTCAATTGGAGATGGGCGGTAACACTCCTCAACAGAGCGGTGGAAGTTACCATAGTGCGGGAGGCACTCCACCAGTGTCTGGAGATGAAAGCAACTGACACCTTCATTACAGTGGAAACAGCTGACACAAGAGTTGCACCCACTGAGAGGCTTTATGAGATAGGCCGCCAGATTGAAGGTGATATTAAACGCACAATCAAGGCGGTCTTTTGGGACAGCCTTACTTCTTCCTATGATATTTTGTTGGCGGAAGTTGATTGGCCTCCCCCATTTGTCCTGGCTTCCTCCAAAGGGGAGGATGATATTCTCGCAAGTTTTTCGCATTTTGTCTCGGAGGAGGCTAAACAAGCTTACGAGTCAGAGTTGGTGTTTGCCCTTGCTCCGGCTGTGTATCGTAATCAGGTGGGTTGGGATCAGGATTCGCCGGCACATGAAATTCTTTTGCGATCAATGCCACAACCCCAACCCCAGTATCCAATTAAGTGAGACGCGAAAGCATCCGTGAGTGAAATCTTGGCCCTATTGGAATATCAGGGTGTGATTGAATCCTGTGTTTCATCGATGAATAATCCTCTTTTTCCGATATCGAAACCGGACGGTTCAATTTGTATTGTTTTGGATTACCGTCATTTGAACAGTCATGTTCGTACCTTTGCGGTACAGAACACACACAGCTCTGCGTTAGTGAATAACATTGTTCGTAAAAAATATAAAATGACTCTTGATATCTCCAATAGTTTTTATAGTCACAATTTGGCTCTTGATAGCTGTGACTTGACAGGCTTCAGAGCCCTCCGCAATCATAAAAGGTATACACGCTTGCTTATGGGATATAAAATAGTCCCGGCACTTTTGCGTCATGCATAGTGTCTGTTTTACATGAAATTGACCCTGATGCTCTCTCGTATGTCAATGACATTTATTTGATGGATGATGAATTGATACTGCATCTTGTGCGTGTGGACCGCATCATAATGTCTTTTGCAGCCTTGGGGTACAAATTTAACTTTGCCAAGTCGCATATTGCCTGTTTGGCAGTTCTTTTTCTGAGTTACAAACTCACCAATGAAGGTAGGGGGTTAGCCCCCCACTTTCTGGAAAAATGTGCCAAGATCCTGCGTTTGCCTCTAAGGCTTACTGGGATGCGATGAAGTCTCTTGTGGTGTTGGTGCAATTTTCATCTCCATACCGGCCTGAGGGCAATTCAGTTGTGGAGTGGATGAACCGTGACTTAAAGCAATCTTTGACAGCTAGAGTCTTAGGTACTGGCAGGTTGGCTGACTCATTTGTATGGAGTCCAACGTGCACTAAATAATCTCCCTAGAAGATCTCTGGATGGGCGGAACCCATACAAAATGCTCTTTGGCATTACAATGTTTGTGCCAGACCTTGATGGTCTAGACGTGTGGCGGCTGCCGCAACCTTTGATGTAGATAATAATTTGTGCTATGTTACAGGATCTACAAAACGCTCGTGATTCACAAGCAAGAGCCCAGTTGCCCTCTTCCGTGGATCCAGAGGTGCTGATTCCTGTTTTTGGCTAGCTTCCTAAAGTTGGAGATCTGGTCCGAGAAAAGATGGAGAGCAAAAAAAAAATTTGTCCATCCTACCATGCACCGGTCAGAGTCCTTGGTTTGAAAGGCACCCGTACTGTGATCCTCCCTCCTTTACCTGGCCGTAAGGAGAATCGTTACATTTCAATCGAACATGTCAAGCTACACCATAAGGCTGATACTGGATAGTATGCCACTAAGCATTCCACGTCGAGATCTTTCACTGAATCTGATGGCTTCTGTTTCTTTGACGGCTCCCCAGCAAACCGACGGGGAGATGGAAATTTCAATTGATTGTTTGCCTGTTTTACCTTCTACATCCAACACTGCAGACATCGAGTATGCTTCTCCTCTGGTTGAGGTCATGATTGACATTCCTGAGAGTACCATACATGATCCATAAGATGCTGCACAACCCCCGTTGTTTCAGTTGGAGTCCAGTGGTTATTATATGGACCATAACAGTTTTTCTTCTGGAACATCTTCTTCGTCCTCATCTGTGGCAAAACCCCCTACACATACCAGTCTTTTCATCTCCTGGTCCAAAAAGACTTACCTGGTCCCGCCCTGGACATATGTCTGGATGGTGCTTACGATGATATTCCTCTTCATGTGGATCGGATTTGTGACTGTGTTTTTTTCTACTCATTAATGGCCATTATTTACCTGAACGCTCTGCTGTGAACTTTTTAGATGGAGTTCTGGCCCCTCACACGTCATCCCATATAATGAAAAGAGACCAAGCCTTTGTCAATATGTCAGCAGTCCCTGTTGCTGATGGCATTGTCTGGGATAAAGTATCATACGATATTCATGGCCCAACCGAAATTTTGAACATTCCATACATCTTCCGCGTTTCCTTAGGGGCTGTGGTTTTGCCTGACATACATTCAGATGACTGGGATGTTCATGCAGTTCATTTATTGTTCTCTGATTTAAAATGTTACGCTGCTTTTGACACTGAAGATTTGTATTTGAGTTGGGCTAATTAAGAAGATTTATTCTGCTATCAACATTATGGCCATCATTTTTTACAGAAAACTAAAACTCAAAGACCTTTTTTTAATTATACCCAATGGGAGCATTGCCCAACACTGTTACAGGGAAGTTTGAAGACCCAACAAAGTAAATTTGTGTATTTTTCTGGTTAGAATCTGTCTGACCCACAGTCCTATTTTTATAAATTGAAGATGCCGCCCCAAACTAAATTTATGTTAACATACACTAAATTGGTTTACTCCATGTCCTTCAGGAACAATTTGTCCGTGAAGGGTTATGAACTTTGGAAGGACACAATTGATTTAAAATCCATTTGGGGTGCTAGAGATTGGCAAGTGCAAGGCACTGAAGCTTTGCATCATGCATGTCTGATACTGTCTCAAATTTTATTTTTAAATGGCACGATACAACAAAAATCTAAATATTCCCTCCATTCCATTATTGGTTCCATATGATACATGGCAAGCACACACTAACTACACAATTGAAGACTTATCTGTCTTATTTCAAAATGGCACCCTTAACTCTTCCAATATTGACCCCTTGGGATGGTTAGTGTGGGCGACAACTTCGAATGCATGTCAATTACGTTTTTTGAATACTACAAAAGGTTTTAAACAGAGTAGACCTGATCCACGCTTCCCACATTCACATACAGGTACCACATACTCTGTGGGTAAATTATGTCAGCAATGGTTAGAACATTCCACACTATCGTCTGTAAAACAACACCTTTCTCGTTTGTCAGGTGACATTGATTTAGCTGATTTTCTTTTAGGTCCAAAGTCCCCTCGAACAAAACATTTTATTTATTCTGCATATAATGAATTTTGGAAACTGTCGCAGATGGAAGCTGCGGTGCGTCTCCGCCAAATTGACCAGGCTAATTTAGAAAAAGTCCTTGCAGTAGTAGACAATAGTATTAATACCCTGTCTTCACGTATATACACTTTGGATAATATTGTATCATCTGTCATTGACATTGTTCAACATGAAGTGTCTGTTTTGTATCATGGTCAAAATCAGTTACGTTCTGTAATGCAGTTTGCTTAGACGTTGCAAACACTCAAAAATGGAAAAGTGCCATGGGATTATTTTAATGCTTCTGCACTGTTTTTGCCGTTTAATTTGACTGATAAACAGAAATGAATGTCCATGAAAGATGCCACATACACATTGTTACATATTGAAAAATTAGAAAAGTTACAGTTTTCAGTAGCCGAGACTGATTTAGCTGGGTGGTTAATACATGGGGTTATTTCACTGCCTATCTCACTTTTTCAGTTCACAGCATGCATGAAACACCATCCGGTTGGGAGATATGAGCACCTCGGCAATAATTATATTCACGAATTATGGTCGTTACCTTTCCCCTACAGATGTCAGCATGCAGAGAAGGAAGTTTTTCTTACAGGGGAGGATTGTGATTCCACAGTGGGACATTCTCTAGTCTGTAAACAAGTTAAGCTTCACGGAGCCTGTAACGTTTCGGCCCCTAATCTGGCTTGTTTTTTGAAAGGTACCCCAGTCCCGGCTATCATTCTTGCATTAACTTTGCTTTCTAACGGTAGTTATCTTATTTTGAATAACCACGACGGTTTCACAACGTGTTGCATGTTGCAGCAATGTCCTATTTCCACCCCCGCATGGGATTGTAGATAGTTCGCTTTGGCCTTCCATTCCAACTTTGAAAACAGATTTCAATAAACTAAGCAGACTCAAAGCGCTATTGTTTCAACAAGAAGTCGCTTTCATATCAGCTCGAGAGACCTTCGAATTGCAGGTGGCGAGAACCGCAAGTGAGATACACTCGCTGCTAAACACAAATCTCCCACTCCATTTTGGAGAATTAATACACCAAATATTTAATGCGTCTTATACTGAGGGCCTTGCCCACTTTTTTAAACTTGTGGGATCCGGCCTTGTTTCATCCTTTCAGACTATTTTTAGAGTACTACCAGCCTTTATTCATTCTATTTTTTCCAGCGCCTTTGGAGGGTTTCCTCTGGTGCTCCTGTTGATTTGGGGCGTGCTGGTTCTCCTATTGTTGCTTCGCAATGGATGCTCGATCTGTGGAGCTGCCAAACCCGGTCCAGTTGCAGCTGTACCGTGATCGAATATGGCAGCTTTTTGGTTCTATGCCAGTGACGTCCTTTGCCATCGACTATTGGCTGACCTTCCGTTATGCCTACTTCACCTGCGTGCAACCTGTGTTCCTCTGTCTCCGGTGCCCCTTTCAATACGCTCTGGATGTCTGCCTCTCCCATACCACACACGCGGCCCTGGATTACGATCTGTTATTGGGTCCATTGAAGGCCCATGATCAAGAATGTACCATGGGTAGGCGCCTGTTGTGCGGTCCTCTGCTTGGACCAACGGCAGACTTGAGTACCTGTGCCCGTGCGCAGCGCCTCATAGCTCAGAGTTTAATCGAAGTTGACGCAGGTTGCCCGGACATGCTCCTAACAGCGTCTGGATATGAGGAGCATGTGTGCTCATTCGATCTACTAAACTGGATGGCATGCCTTTTCAATATGGAGGGGACTGACAACATTATGGAGTTCATGGCATTCCGCTTTTCACGTAACATTTTTCTCTGCGAAGAATAACCATGAATGGATGGGTTTTTGAGTGCTCAATTGGCAAAAACAATTTTGGGGACCTCTTGTCTTTTACAATTGGAATAACACAGTGACTTTTTGCCTCTGCTTACTTTTGATTTCTGTCTTAGCACAGGGCTAACGACCTGGCCAAGGGGAGGGTGTCACATGGCCCATAGGGACATTGTCGTTTTCCACTAACTTAGCATGAGCACGTTGCAGCTTGACTGCTGCTTTTGCACACCTTACTCCACATTTGTTTTTTGCAATATTTTCTACGGCTGCTTTCACATGAGAACTCATCACTGTGTTCACTCTCTGCATGTTCCTGGGATTTTGACTGAACATTATGTGTAAGGTCGAACAACAATGCCCTTTGTTATTTTGTTCTGGCCAGACCTTAGCCCTTAGACAAAACATACTAATGCAGCTGTTGTTTGAACAGCGTACTTGGGTTTTAGTGGGGTACACGAATAGGTGAAGCACACTTGGAGAGGGACCTTTTCAGGGAGAAGAGCAAGACAGCACCTATGATGTAGATTCCCATCTATAGGCTAAGGTATGGGGTCTGCTGAGAAAGCCCAGAGATCTTCTATTATATAATAATACTTCTTCTTAGCAAGGGGAGGGAGGTTAGGCACTATGGGCCCCATGCATCATCCGAAAATCGGGTCGCAAACGGGCAGATTCGCAGAATCTGCCCCTTTGCGACCTGTATTTTTGCATTTGGGATGCATCATCCCAAATGCAAAAATCGCAATTTAAGGAATTGCAAAATTGTGATTACTTAAATTGCGATTGCATTTAAGGAATCGCAAATTGAGATTCCTTAAATGCAATGCAACAAAGTAAAAAAATTAGCGATTTCGCTATTAGGGGCGCAATTTACCATGAAGTTGAACCTCATGGTAAATTGCAAAACTTTGAGAAATGCACTAAAGTGCATTTTTCAAAGTTGAAGGTTACACACACACATGTCCTTGGGACATGTGTGTGTGCAACATATGTGCACGGATCAATTTCAGGGTGCAACAGGGTGTCCTTTGACACCCCAGCACCCTTGAAATTGCATGCGCAATTTGCGAGTACCTATTGGTACTCGCAAATAGCGCTCGCAATTTCCATTCATTCCTATGGGCCTGTAGGCCCATAGGAATGAATCGGAAGCCATTCCTTATTTGCGAGTCGCAAATAAGGAATGTGAAGGAATCGCTATTATTATAGCGATGCCTACATGCATAGGATTTTGCGAATCCTTAATTGCGAATCCTTAATATTCGCTATTAAGGACTCGCAAAATCCTAGCTTGATGCTTGTGCCAGTATAGTCTTTTCTCCATTGTCTTTTTATGATGGCATCTCACTTCATGATATATGGACTAGCTGCTATCCTGACTATATTTGTGCTATGCATTTTCCTGCTTGTTGTGGCATGTATACTGCATGTTAGGACGCGTTAGTTAAAATAAATATTTTAAACTGTTTCGTGTCTCTGTCAGAACTTATTGTGGACAAGTACAAAAGTGTGAGCGAAAGGGTGTGTCTTGTTACCACGATTCCTGAGAGATCTAGGAGTGTTGTGTTCTGGGGTTTCTAATCATTTGTTTCTCTGTGAGTGAGTAGGAGAGCAAGTGAGCACTATAGCTAGTCGGTCCTGGGTTGGTGGGTACTAAGGTGGTAGGAAGACTCAGTCCCAATACACCAAGGTCCCATACTCCTGCGCATAGTTCTGTATTTGTGCAGAATCCCTGCATCAGTTTGCCAAATATTGTCAGCAGCACCTAATGAGCTGTTGTGATTGTGAGTGGTTCATCGTAAATGAATAAGTGATAATGTTCATATGCCCGTACAATTGCTAGTCTCTTCATTTACAGTGGCAAGTAGGCTTTTTGAAGTCAGCTACAGCTGATGTATATTGATACAATTTGATGTCTGGTGTCACCTTGCTCATGTTGGTCTAGGATGGTAGCTTGCCTGATGGGGCTAGTGCCCACGAGGATTTCTGTTCACAGTTGGAGGCTCATGTATGCCATGTTTGCTCCACTGACCCTTTTCTTGTTTGTCTCATTGGCATATTCATCAATCCATTTAAAGATTTTTTGCTTGTTTTGTGAGTTGTCACAAAACAGCACAGATGGTTGTGTAAATGTTAACATATCTTGCGCAGTAAGTTGCCATGCCTGGAATAGATCAAACATCACTGACATTACAGGGTGCTGGTTTGTTTTTCAGTGCTTACATCTTATCTGGGCCTTGTCTGAGGATATGCATCCATAGATGTTTAAGTGAGCCCTATGGAACTCATACATGGCTGTGTTTAGTGTGAGGTTGGCCTCTTACCATGAATAAAAGACACATCTCAGCATTTCATCCTGTTTGTCTATGGTTTCTCTGAAGTTTAAGCTGTCATCACTGTAAATTAATGTATTGACAATGTGTCTGATGATCCATTAAAAAGCTCCTTGGAAGATCTCTGCGGTCGATGACACTCCTAAACTCTCTTTTAAATCATTATAGTCCATGGTGGCTCCTGGAAGAGGTAATATATTGAGAGTCCTTAAGCAGTTCAAGTTGATGGGATCCTTGTTAAGGTCTATTTTTTAAAACATCATAGCCCTGTTGAGCAAAATGACCATATCACTGATGTGCAGACCAGGATGTTTTTCTCTTTCAATCACTATTGGGGTTGTCTCATGTCATCGTATAGTCTCACCTTGCCCTCCGAGTTCCACTTGGTTACTACTACTAAAGGGTATAACCAAGGCTTGGGTTCATTAGAATCTCCAATAATGTCTGCCTTGTGAAGGTCTTAGAGTTCCTCTTTTACTGCTGGTTGTAGATGAAAGGGATTTTGAATTGGTACTGAGAAAGTGGCCCAATGTTATCATTTATGTCTCATTTTACTTGGTAGCACATTTTTCCAATACAGTAAATAGAATCGGATATTGTCTCAATATCTATGCCCCATCTTGAATAGTTTAAGGATGGAAAATAACTTTAATTGTTTATCTGAGAGGAAATTGAGGTAGAGTACAGGGCCTTTCCTGCAGACATGCACTGTGCAAAACCACTTGTAAGAGGCAGGCTCTGTTGGTTGTGCCAAACACTGTGCGCAGTGGGGTTTGAGCAACCACAGCAGGTTGGGCCTGGCAGCCAACCTTTGCTGTGCATGGATGGGCAAAGGCCGTCCACAGTATGATTTGGAGAGCCACTGGTGGTTGGCTCTCTCACCTGTCTTGCAGACAGGCCCTGTAGCCAACTCCGGCTGCGGTTGGGAGGATACAGGTGGTTGGGAGAAGGCCCTTCGCACACAACGCTCTCTGCACATGGCTGAAGGCTGTTCACAGTGGGGATTGAGCAGCCTCAGCATACTGGGCTCAGGATGCTGCTGTGTACACAGCTGATGCTACACAGAGCCAAAGGTTTTGGTTGAGGGAGCCTGGTTGTGTTGGGTTCAGGGCCCGGCCAAAGGCAGTGTGCTGCTGGGGATCAAAAATAGAAGAAAAATCTATAAAATTCACTAAAAACAACCACAGTTAAAATGTGAATAATATTGAGGGCTCAAATATGCAAAGACCACTGAAATGTGTCAGTTGTGTTTAAGAATGCACACAACACATAACATAATTTAGCCCTCTGGCCAACCCCTAATGCCAGCCATGTGCTTAGAGTTGGCCACCATTAGCAGTAGATTGGGCGCAGAGCCTTCCTGGAGGCCAGACCCTGGGGTCGGTCTACTCCCTGCTGTGCCAAGCTAATCACTATGCACAGCTGGGGACTGACAATTGCTGAGTGTTGGATCAGGGCACTCTTAGATGTTGTATATGATCAATAAACCCCCAAAATACAACGAAACATGTTAAATTGAAGATATGGTTGGCATTGGTTATAAAATCTCAATATGTTTTTAAAAAACTCACTAATTCACCAAAATCTACAGTTCAAGTGCAGCTATGATACAAATTAAAACCCAAAAGACAAAAAAAGTCTGCAAGTTATGTTTAGGAGTGCAACCCACAGCTTGCACAAAAGCCATGCAAAAAGTAACTCACACACCAAATGCAATGCTTATGATTTCACCCTTAATGAAACAGATAAAATTATAAATTTTACAAATCATCTTACAGATGCCCTCATAGCCAGTGCATTCCCAACCCAATATGACAAGGCCCTTTATTTCCAAACTGATTCTTACTGTCTGCCCCTCTCCATTGACTCTGTGGGGTTTAAATTTCGATCATTTTATTCCCAGTGCAGGTTTTAGTGCAGGAATGCATTGCATGCAAGGTACACAACAGCTGATATCTTTCAACATCAAAAATTCAGACACGCAGCCAAATGTGTGGTTTAGTTCAAATACTTGGCTCTGCTGCTGATTTTTTTGTTCTGCTTGATTTTTTTAATATGGCGAATGAGTCGTTTTTTGTGAAGTATGAAAAAACAATGTTCACATCATTTTTCGAAGCTTTGGTAATGCAACAAAATGATCCACATTGGTTTTAAATATCACTCACATCATTTACTGAATTATTCAGTTCATCATTCGTATTTAACCCTCTACTGTCCTGGTCTAGAACGAAAGGCAGAAAAACAAAAAAGGAGAAAGAAAGCTCAATTAATCCAATGTTTTCTATTCAGTTATGGCGTAGCCGTTTCATAATTCCTAGCACTGATTGTAAACCATTCTCAGTGTTAATACTGTTTGGTGCTGTTATAGTTAAGTAAAATTTATAATGTAATTCTCTAATCCTCAGTCTGAGGTCACGGTTGCATTTAAAGAGATGGGGTTTGATATGCTACATTTTCACAAATTTCCATATCCTTACTATGCTGTCATCTGTGTGCACATTATTGTGTATTGTATGGCCTCTGGCTCTTGTGTTTTATGAATAATAATATTTTGTCCCCATCTACTGTGCTGCTTTTGCATGTTATTATATGTTATTGTTAGACCTTTTATTAGAATATGCTTTTATGACAGTAAGCCTCATTTTCATACAAGAATTGCAGATTGCTTCAGTCTTTCATTTATTCATAGTGTTGCCTTCCACCTAAAAGTGTTTGTAGTACAGCACAGATTATCATGCTATGTTTCCCAGCACATACCTGTATCACTAAGGCAACTTCTCATGCTCCTTATCTAATAAGGCTGCCTATAGGGCATGGTTCTCTGTCTCAGGTAGAGAGGATTTATTCACTTCCGGAGGAACATGAGCCTGAACCACAGTGTGGATTGTATTAGCTACAGTATGCAGCTTCTGTTTCTCATCCCTAAGGATTGCAAATTTCTAGCTGCTAAATTATTAGTATGATCTTTCATCATATTCTATATGTTTTTTAATTTTGCTGTTGCCACAATAAGTCTCACTTTTACCACTATCATTTGCACATATTCTGTATTGGGTTAGCTTATCATATATGGGATAAAATTCTGAGGTGACCTGCAATATCCTTTTAATGTGTGGTCAAGAGTATTAAATTCCTTATAATGTATAGTCACTCCATCACCCTTCCCACAAACCATTAAACTCCTCGGTGTCTGGCACCTTTATGTTCTCTGCAGACAAGAAGAATAAAGCAGAATCTGTACTGCAAATGTAATTACATCTAATATCAGTTAGTAATTTCTGCAAACCTATATTAAAATCAGTTTAATGTAGATCAAGTAAATAACATCTGTGGCCCATATTTTTTAGAAACAAGCAGTTACCTGCAATAACCTTTGGATAAATACATCATTTGTGGGAGCCCGAACCTCAATAATTTGCTTAGCCCCAATATTTACCTCTAGCAATTCAGCTCCCTTGATCTAGTGATAAGAGTCATCACCCTTCGCAACTTCAGGCCCAACAAAAAAACCGAGTAAACCAAATAGAGACTAGACTACTCAATGACTGAGTTCCAGATTGTTAATAAGTTAAAGAGTTTTATTACAAATATTTTAAGAAAGTGATACAGGAAAATGCAGTAAATGCCATGAAGGCTCAGATACAGACTAAATAGCCAGAAATCCTTTAAATCTAACAAGCAGTAAAGTCTCTCTAAATTTTAAGTGTCAGATTCATAAGGAATGCTGACAGCATTCTTAAGAGAAAAGAAAAATCTCTAAATAATCAAACACACTTCTTCAGCGAAAAATGAAAGGTCTTTTCTCTCACCCCCAAAACCAGGTGTTTTTTATAAACACTTTACACATAAACAATGAGCAAACTGCAGATTCAGCATGCATGACTAGGGATATCACATATTGAACAAATCAGAAGTGCGATTGTCAAAAGTTGTATTGCACTAACCTGTTTCTAAGGTAGTCAGTAATCTTCCATTCACTTCCACAGCAACAGCAGTCCGGAGATGTAAAATACAATACGAAACATTCTCAAATAAAGATTTTTACACTAATGTCTAGCAAGCCTGAATCAGACGTTCCAGTGGAAGAGTCCTTCATAAAGATACATCAGGAACACAATGGAATGTTTCATTCACAATGCATGCTCTCTAAGGAAAATAACCAATTGCATTACAGTATCCTATGCTCCACGAAAACTGTGGGGAGAGAAGACTCGCAGGGGGACATTGATTGGGATGGGGAGCTAGATAAGTAAAAATGCTAGAAACTGCCATTTAAAAACTATGTTAATAATCCCACTATCCCCACATTTTAATCAAATTGTTACAAGTACGACATCATTAATTCATTGGTTACGACTATATTCATCATAAAAATCTTTAGTATGCACAAATTATTTGATACCCAAAATTGCACATTTGAGAAGAACTTCAACACCCTTACCCCTCTGATTATTTTTAATAATCACTTAAAGCCCATTAGTAAAGATTATTAATCAGTCATAAAATAGTGGACATCTTCATCTCTCTTTGGTCCTCGGGCATTTTCCTCCACCATCTTTAACTGGTTGTAGTCATGATCTTTAAAAGTCTCCATTTCCAACATCCTTTAACTTTTCCTCTATCTATTATCACCTTTACCTTTATTTTTATATCTACTAATCATGCACTCTAACAATTGTAGTAATAGTAACAGAACAATTGCTCAAATCATTATTGTTATTACAGGGGTTAGGATTGACTGAAAAACACCAACACTTATATTACCTAACCACTCACCAAAACTCTTCTCTAACTCACTAAAGCATGAGCGTACAGCTTCCCATAACCAGGTTCCTCCAAAGACCTAATCTCATGAGTTAGGTTAGTCATATTAATAATAAAAGAATCAATAGCTATGCTATCATCTGGTAGATATGTACAGCACTTCTTTTGTCTTCATTGCAATACAGACTCCTCCTTCCTTTGCCTAGACAATATCTAAAGCAAGACAATTTTGCATAACTATAGCCCTAATTGCTACCATTTCTACATTTACTAGCTTAAAAGACCCGGTCATATCTATAACAAGCCTACCTACCACTGTAGACAAACACATAATTTTCACATCATTCATTGCCACTCCCATAGAAGGAATAATAACATCTAATATATCTAATACTTCATGTCCAAAACTGCATCTCACTCTCCTCAAACTATGTTCATCATTCAATTCATCCATATTGTAAACTTTAGGAACCACTAAAGCTAGATAGCATGAGCCAGCCCAAATTCTTGGCAGATTAAAATAAGCAATCTTCATACAAACATAATAAATTTCCCTCATAATATGTTCTTCACAAAGTAAATAGTTTACACTAACTTCATAAGTTCTGTCACACACACACACTCCCCTACAAATTCTACATTGCTTCTCCTTGTGGAGCTACATCTCAACATACATAACTCACCTCTTCTTTCTTGTTCCATTCTCAATCTAAGATGCAAACCTGACAATCTAAATTCCTCCTCTTCCTTTATTTCTTCCAACTAAATTTTCTGTTCTTCCCAGTTTCTCCCCACTTTTACTCCTCTCTCATTATATTCTCTAATGAAATCATGTTCCTCTCTATTCACATAGAACCTTTAATGAGGTTAGTATTTTTACCTGTTTTGTGCAATCACTCTCAAAAACATACCATAGTTGATTTCTCTGTCATCTTCCCTAATAGGCAAATTCTCTAAAGACACATTAAACATTAGCATTAACACAACCTGACACTATCCCATGGGAGTCAGTAAGCACAACAACAGTCCCACTAAAACTATCAATATTACTAAAAACATCAACTCTTCAATTTTACATCATCTGCTTTATTCCATCATCTACTAATATTATTGTGCTAAAAAAATTAAAAAAACTAAACTTTTTCTATAAAACAATAGTTTCTTCTTTTTCTTCTTATTTCATTAAAACAAAAACAAAAATCAAAAATATGTTCGTTATTTTGTCAAAAGTTCCTATGTTAGTTTAAGAAGGTTTGTTTAAAGTTCATCAGATTCAGACTCTACTTAATGATTTTTTAAGTTCCTCATAAAATAGGAAATGCTCAAACAATTCATAAAACACTGTTCTCCTTAAGTTTGTCAAGTCCGTTTTAAAGTCTTTTATCAAAGCCTCTTAGTAATCAGGTTTTGATTTCACATTTATTCAACAGCCTCTTTTGCACATTCAAGGTGTTTCTTCTTCTGTTTCAAACTCAGTTTCTTATTCACTTTCAAAACTGTACTGCCACTGGTTCACCAATGAATAGTCATCTTCGATTTCTTTTTCCTCTTCTTCAGAAACTGTAGCTAAACACACCCATTCAAATGAAGAATATATTTTATTAAGAATTATCTTTCTTGATGCCCTTTTATGCAACTAGTGATTCACTCCCACTAGTTTCTGAATCAAATTGGTTTTCTTTCTGTCTCACAATGCTGCCTTTCAAAAATTCTCTTTCTTGGAAGATCTTCTTAAGCCTTTTATTTCTCAGTAACAGTCTTTATCTCTCTATTCTCTAAAAAACTTTGACTTGTGCTCAGACTCGTACTCAAACTCGAACTTGAACTTGCACTTTGATCAACTCTGTCTCTGTCTGCTCTGTTCACAGTGAACTTTTTCTTTCCTTTGGGATATTAGTAACTCTGATTTTCAACTGCAACGTTTCACTGCTCAGATCAAAGATTACTTCTTCCACTTGTGCATTTGTCTTTTGCACTGCAACACCTCTTTACTCTGATCACTATTTTGAAACTGGACTTCAGGAATTTCAGGTTCTTCATCAGAGCTTTCACTAAACTGAAAGTTTCTCTGTTTGCGTTTGCACGTTGTCTTTACCAGTTTCAGTTTCAGAATCTTAACCCCCTTCCCCCTCTGGATTCATGCTACAAGTTTGAGCTTGGATTTGAACTAGCTTCAGCTACTCTCTCTGTCTTTATTTGAGCAGTATGGATCCATTGCGGTACACCTGCACACTTTACCGCAGTATGTGTTGTCAGGATCACCTGGTATTGCTCTTTCCAGCCTTTATCCAGGAATGCCTGCAGACGTGCTATCAGATGTGCTATCAGATTACAATCCAATCCCCGGGACTCAATCCATAACATGGAATATCCTTGTATTCTTCTGTTGCCACATTCATCTGGTGAAATACAGATTTCACCATATCAACCAGACCTTTGCAGTAATCTAGCACAATGTCATCAGTTATAAAAAAAACTAGTGCAGATAAAGGTACAAATGAAAGCCTCATTGATCTACCCATGACAACTTTATGGAGCAATAAATCAGTCTTTCTGTCAGGAGTACTTCTCCTACTCATCAAAACCAGAGGAAGAGCATCAGGCCACTTCAAACCAGTTGAAGCACACACTTTTGTCACCTTGTTCTTAAGAGTACCATTTGCCCGTTCCAGAGGACCAGAGGATTGGGGACGATTACTACAATGGAATCTCTAATTGATATTGAAGGCTGTACAAATTATTTGCAAAACTTTGTTCTTAAAATATGGAGCACGATCAGTCTCAATAGAAGTTGGAAGGCCAAATCTTGGTATCATCTCTTCCAGCAAAAAGAACAATTGATGAACAGAATGCAGAACAATGTCATACATTCACCCCATTACAGCGATCTGGGCCTAAATCCATCATTTTTTTGCTCCCCATGCCATTCCAGTTTACACCCAGCCATATACAAATCAGTCTTGACCCTGCGCCCAATGACAACAGTCCAGCCTGAACTGCTAGGCCAGGTCCTCCTTGGACTGGAACCAAGCATCCTAGGACCGGTTTCGGGGTTTCACCCCTCATCAGCCAGGATTGCTTGACTCCAGTGGCATGGAGAGCACGGGACCCACGTCTGGGCATACCCGTCCCACTCGGGGTGACAAATGCAAAAAGAACAATTGATGGACAGAATGCAGAACAATGTCATACATTCACCCCAGTACAGAGATCTAGGCCTAAATTCATAGTTTTTTTGCTCCCCATGCCATTCCAGTTTGAACCCAGCCATATGCAAATCAGTCTTGACAATGCGCCCAATGGGAACAGTCCAGCCCGAACTGCCAGGCCAGGTCCTCCCTGGACTGGAAACAAGCATCCTAGGACCTGTCCCGGGGTTTCACCCCTCATCAGCCAGGATAGCACGGGACACACGTCTAGGCATAACCCCCTCACTCGGGGTGACAAATGCAAAAAGAACAATTGATGGACAGAATGCAGAACAATGTCATACATTCACCCCAGTACATAGATCTGGGCCTAAATCCATCGTTGTTTTGCTCCCCATGCCATTCCAGTTTGATCCCAGCCATATGCAAATCAGTCTTGACCCTGCGCCCAATAGGAACAGTCCAGCCCGAACTGCCAGGCCAGGTCCTTCCTGGACTGGAAACAAGCATCCTAGGACCAGTCCCAGGATGCTTGTTTCCGGTCCAGGGAAGACATGGCTAGGCAGTTCGGGCTGCACTGTTCCAATGAGGCACAGGGTTAAGACTGGTTTGCATATAGCTGTGTCTGAATTGGGGTGGCGAAGTGAGCTAAAGAACGATGATGAATTCAACCCAGATCTGTGACTGAGGGTGAGTGTCTGAAATGTTTCAGCGCTCCGTCCATCATCTCCTTGTGTTTGCATCATCTCTTCCAGCAACATGGACACTGTATGGCTATCTGCTCTCTTTGTGGGAAATGCTTCTACCCATTTGGAAAACAAGAAGATAATTACTAAAACATACTTCAAGCCATTACAATTTGGCATCAAAATAAAGTCTGCTTGAAGTCTTCTAAATGGGCCTTCTGATTTGCCAACATGATTCATAACAGTAACTGTTCTTTTGCCCTAAATATTTAAGTTGCATGTCAAACATCAGCTGCAAATATATCCTCAGCAGCATTTGGAAATCCTGTATTCTCGCAGTACCTTTCGAAAATCCTAACTAGACTATCTCCACCTAAATGCATTTCATTGTGCAGATACTTCCACATAGGATGTAGCATCGAATTAGGAAGTGCATACTCAAGTTCTGCATTGACATACAAATCTTAATAGTTCTTGTGTAGCCTTGAATCTCCCATTTTCTCTTCTCATTTTCTGGAGCATCCTCCTGCAAATCCCTCAATGTACTCAAAGTCTGCATTAAGTTCATTAAGAAACAATTCACATTGTCTACAATTTGTTCTGAATTATTTCCCAATACATACAATGGACTCTTCCTGTAATGCACAATATTTTGCCACCTGAATTGCATATTTATTCCCAAGAATAATCATATCTGTGCCAGCCTCATGGGCTGTGCACTTAACAAAAACAATTTCTTTTGGCTTCTGTACAGCTTTCAACAAATCCAACATGTACACAATTTTTGTATGGGAACTCCTGAAATAACCCCTTTGTGACCATAGCTGTCCATAATTATGAACAACACCAAAATAATACTGGTTGTCTGTGTAAATCATCACATTCAAATTGTCTAATCGGCAGCAAGCTGTCGTTAAGGCAGCCAACTCGGCCACTTGTGCCTAAGTTACATTTGGTAAAGTAGATTTTTCTAATGTTTCAGAAATGCATAGCTGTCAAGTTTTCAGTTTGCTTAATTTCATGTTTTCAGGATGGCTAAGTGTGACAATTCAGTGCCTTATGTGTGACACTTTGTGTGACTCGTGTTGCAAGTTTTCACATTGATGAAATTAAGTACATTTAATTTATTACCGTATAGTCCAATATTTCGGTCCAGATTTGACATCAAAAGAATGTAAGCACACCCAGAGTACTAACAGAAGCTCACTCACCTCATCCCTATTCTTATAAGATCGTTCCTCTTGAATTCTCAGAGTTTTGAACCCATTCTTCATCATGTAATGGGAACTGTCAGGAGTGCACTAGGTTAGTACACACGTCTACAAGTGCCTGTGAGTTGACATTCACAATTGTTTACATCGGACACTGTCAAGGAAGGCTGCTGGTAATAAGCTAGAATGCATATTTTGCTTGCAGAAAGATGTTGATGTTTATTTACGCCTTCAATGCAGCCAGCTGAAGTTTAAGGGCCAGGCCATTCTTTGGAAACGTGTAAGTACAAGTTAAACAAGCATTTGCAATGCAATCGGTCTCGCCTTTGGGACCTTATATGTATTTAGCTATGCAGCACATTAGCCTGGGTGCTGAAACATCTACTGTTCTTTAACATGGAGGGAAAGTAAGCACTAATCTGCGTGACACGCCAGGTATGGGAACACATGGAGAGAAATATTGCCTTTCAGCGGGAAATGGTGTAGTCCAAAGCTCTGTTTTTAATATAAAATCAGGGCCTTCGGTGGTCATATCACTGAAAATACAAGATTTGAAAAAAATATTATTGTCTACAGGTGCTTGTGGAAGACAATTTCTATGGACTGGAATCTAGAGAATGCTAAAGTGATTCTGGTATTTTACTGACCTCTGCTGGTCGTTTTTTATCAAGAAAGTTAAATAGAGGCAGTTGCCAGAAAAATAAAAAAAAGAAAGTTCCTAAGCAGAAAGCAATTCTGGTATTTTACTGACCTCTGCTGGTCGTTTTCTATCAAGACAGTTAAATAGAGGCAGTTGAATAGAAAAAAGTCCCTAAGCGGAAGCAGACAAGTCCTAGGGCTGATCTCCAGAGCCCACAAAGTACATACACATACAAGTATATACTAAAGTATATACAAGAGGTCTCGAATGCTCGACCTAAAAATGCATATTGTTTTTGTCTAAAAAGCCAGGACAGGTGAAAGGTCTCAGCCACAAGAGACACAGCCAGTTGGCCGCCATTTCATGGGCTTACTACAACACATCATCATACACAGTGCACCATAAACAAGGAGTCACATGGAATAAAGTCTCCAGTCTTCCGACCAAAGGAATTTAAATTGTGCATCTTTTTCTATTTCCTTAAAATTTATAACAAGCACGTGGTCCTGTAAACAACAACATACAACACTCTTCTTGTCAAATTCATTTTCTATTATTACTGTGATCCTACCACAGGTATGACTTGTACAGCTCACTTTGAGTGTGAAGGGCTGAATTCTCTCTGGTGTCTGTACAGCAGCAGCATTAATTTGTCAAGGCAGGTGAGCTGCCATCCTGCACAGCTTTAAAGAGAAGCCCTATTATCTGTGACATGTTCAGCTAGTCATGACTTTTCTTATCCAATACTATCCTGCATTCTGGTAATGGTCGTTTTTATGCACTATTAACTGAAAAGCCAGAACTTGCTGAAAATGTCACATATGACATCTTAAACTATGCTAAATAAATGTTCTTTTTCCTTAGTTTAAGAACGCATAGGAGTTACATACTGTACATTTTAACATAGGAATGCCCTTAGAAATCTGTAGTTTAAAATACTAATGACAGCACCTTTTCTGACCAAAATATAAGCAGGCATGAAATGCACCCTTAATGTTTGTACTGTAGGGACCTGTGTTCAACCTCATGGTCACAGGTTCAAATCCTGGCGGGTCTACTCAGACTTTCATTTTTCTGAGGTCGATAAAATGAGTACCGTTGGGTAACAATAAACATCTGTTATCAGCGCCAAGATACCCTTCTGTTCAAATACACATTATGTTATTGGTAGTTGTTGGTTCACTAGCCCATTCGTACTTCTCACTGACACCATCTACACAGGGACACAAAAATCTATAAGGCCTGCATACAGTTTCTGGAATACCACAGTTGTTGATCTGCATTTCACACATGCCTGGAGCACCCACACAAAGAGGCATGCACAAACTACCCCCAATGCTATGGTCTGCACAGAGACTGCCATGGCACGCAGTGTCGGCAGGCAAGGCCACATTGAAATGAAAAGCCACAATAACCTTCAACCCGGGAGGGAGACAAGATCTACAGTCTATTCTCATTAAAACGAATAAACAGAGAACAAATTACAGAAATGTTTCTGATGTCTACTCGACAAGAAAAATAACCATGAAATTGTGGTGCATGTAGTTAGTTTATACCCTTCCCTTAGGGAAAGTATTCTAAGGAAATGAGAATGTAAACAAAAACAAATACACTCATAGGGCCCGATTCACAGAACTAACTTAAGACAAAATCCTAAACTTACTGCCATTTTGGTATTTACAGAAGGCACTTACTCATTTTGGTATTCACAGAAGGCACTTACTTACTCATTTTGAGTAACTTACTCATTTTGAGTAACTTACTCATTTTAGTGTAACTTACTCATTTTGGTATTCACAGAAGGCACTTACTCATTGATGAGTAAGTGCCTTCTGTGAATACCAAAATGAGTAACTTACTCATTTTGTGTAACTTACTCATTTTGGTATTCACAGAAGGCACTTACTCATTTTGGTATTCACAGAAGGCACTTACTTACTCACTTTGAGTAACTTACTCATTTTGAGTAACTTACTCATTTTGTGTAACTTACTCATTTTATTATTCACAGAAGGCACTTACTCATTGATGAGTAAGTGCCTTCTGTGAATACCAAAATGAGTAAGTTACACAAAATGAGTAAGTTACTCTTTGGTATTCACAGAAGGCACTTACTCATCAATGAGTAAGTGCCTTCTGTGAATACCAAAATGAGTAAGTTACACAAAATGAGTAAGTTACTCAAAATGAGTAAGTTACTCAAAATGAGTAAGTAAGTGCCTTCTGTGAATACCAAAATGAGTAAGTGCCTTCTGTGAATGCCAAAATGGTAGTAAGTTTAGGATTTTGTCTTAAGTTAGTTCTGTGAATCGGGCCCTAAGTAAGATGAACAAATTTTAAATTTGCAGAAGCATGAATAATGTTAAGAGATTGCTGAGATTCTCAGCCCATAACCAGCAACAGGAAGGATACTCGCACCAGGAAGGCTACTCTCGATCTATACTTCCGCTTAACCACTTGATAATTGATGGGGTACGAGCTGAGTATGAAATCTACAGTAAAACAGGCATTGCTGTTTGTGCGTACCTGTTGCATTGGCAAAAATACATAAACACTTACAGTTCTTCTGCCACATAGGACTTCGCTACCCAGACCATCCTCCTCCTTTCTCTTAATTTCAGTTTTAAATGCTCCTGTTGCTGTTTGCTCTGTGCGTCAGTCACAGCCCTCTGATGTATTCATGATAACCAACTCTATTCGAACCCCAGCCAGTAGCTAAATGCTAGCAGAGTCAGCATGGGATACATTTAACCAATGACGGACCTGCAGTAGAATGTGGACTATAAGTAGCTTCAATAATCACATGGAGCTCAGAATGAGCACTTTACTTTGTGTGACAATTCGATAAAGTGCAGGGATGAGTGAAAATGATCTAATTTGCTTTAGTTTAACCCCTGATGCATGACACTTGGCAGGACTGGAAATGCAACATACTGCATAGGCAGCGTTCAATGCTCCATATTGGTCTTTCAAGCAAAAATCATCAACAAACAATGTCAGAGCAGCCATTTCCAAATGTATATCTTGTCTTGGTTTTGTGCATAACTCGGTTGCCTCAGTACAATAAATCTCATCATTATCTCCCTATCTCATAACTCTTGACTGAAATACGACACAGTGTTGCTGGGTTTAAGACATTGCATCTGCAAATGGAAATATGATTTGCTGCAAGTATAATCTGCTCATAACGAGTCAGTCTACTATTCGTCTTGTGTTGCATCCTCATTCTTGACAAAAGGATCTCATCCGAATGAGGGACATAAAAAATGTAAGTATGGCCCATCACAATCCCTTCACTATGGTCAATGGCTAGGCAAACAGCTACAACTGATTTCAAACAACCTGGTAGACTTACAGCTACTGAATCCGATACAACAGAAAGATATGCCACTGGGTGCATTAAACCACTGTGTTTTTTTAGTATGAATCGAAAGCACACATCCATCTCTCTCATGCCAAACAGGAAAAACAATAAACTTTAACCAGGCATCCCAAGTCCGGGCGCATGACACAAACTCTCTTTCAGTTTTTTAAATGTATCAGCACATTCATCATCAAATGGTACTGGATCTTGGACCTCACTGCATGTCAGTCTTACTGAAGGCTTTGCTATCAAGGTAAAGTTTGGAATCCAATGACAACAGTATCCAATAATTCCAAGAAACATCTGAACCTCCCTCTGGGTACTTAGCTGACTCAATTTCATAATTACAGAAACGCGTTCTTCAGAGACTTTTCTTGCAGCCTTTTTAATATGGTGGTTAAGATAGATGACTTCCTGTTAGACCTGTCAGCCTTAGGTTGGTTATCCCCCAAACCTTTTGCCTTCACTCCTCCTGTTTTGCTTAATTCGTTTTTGTTGGTTGGCTACCAGTGGGTCTGCAGCACGTAAGGTGCCACCCACTTAAGTAGCCCTTTAAAACATGTCTCAGGCCTGCCATTGCAGCCTGTGTGTGCAGCTTAAACTGTAATTTCTCAATGGAAAAATAAACCTTTTTCCAGGCCTAATCCTACCTTTTTAATACATATAAGACACCCAGATGGTAGGCTCTCAGTACCCCATAGGGCAGGGTTGGTTGTATTTAAAAAGTTGGACATGTAATTTTACATTTTACAAATCTTGGTAGTGAAAAACTCCTAAATATTTCACCTTTCCAAACCTACCTCTCCTGTGGGATAACATTGGGTTATCTCATTACATTTAATAATTGACAACTTTTGTGTGGGAGCAGGTAGGAATATCATGTTTGGTGTCTGAAAAATTGTAATTTAAAACTATCTTTAATGGTAAAGTTGGATTTTAAGTCACAATTCTGAAAATGCCACTTTGGTATCGCTTTGTTCACCCTACGTTGGCTGGGTATGCCCAGACGTGGGTCCCTTGCTCACTTTGCCACTGGATTCAAGATAGCCTGGCTGATGAGGGTTTTGAACCCGAAACCGGTCCCAGGATGCTTGTTTCCGGTCCAGGGAAGACATGGCTTGGCAGTTCGGGCTGGACTGTTCCCATGAGGCACAGGGTCAGACTGATTTGCATATGGCCATGTCTGAACTGGGGTGGTGGAGTGAGCTAAAGAATGATGATGGATTAAACGAGATCATTTGACTGGGGGTGAGTGTTTGATTTGCTCGAACGCTCCGTCCATCATCCCCTTTGGTATCGCTTTGTTCGCCCTAAGTTGGCAGGGTATGCCCAGACGTGGGTCCCTTGCTCACTTTGCCACTGGATTCAAGATAGCCGGGCTGATGAGGGTTTTGAACCCGAAACCGGTCCCAGGATGCTTGTTTCCGGTCCAGGGAAGTCATGGCTTGGCAGTTCGGGCTGGACTGTTCCCATGAGGCACAGGGTCAGACTGCTTTGCATATGGCCATGTCTGAACTGGGGTGGTGGAGTGAGCTAAAGAATGATGATGGATTAAACCCAGATCATTTGACTGGGGGTGAGTGTTTGATTTGCTCGAACGCTCCGTCCATCATCCCCTTTGGTATCGCATTTGGTGCCTGCAGCATGTTCCTGAGTCATATGACTAGGAGCAGTTGGCAGTTGGCCTTTGTGTATTCGTCCCAGACATTATCCCAATAGAGGATCTGGGCTTTGGAAGGATAGGCACTCCTGGCCTGATGAGGGGCGGAGCTGTCACCTATCACATTTGCACCTCAAAGGCACTGGTCTAGATCACACACAGAGGACTTCACGCTAGCCTATTGTGTCCCCAGACAGTCTTGGACCAGGACAAGGAGGCAGAACATTCCAGACCCTTCTGTAGGGGAAAGATTCCAGAGGTTTCTTCCACCTAAAAGTGGGAACCAATAATAAAAAGAGGACTCCGACCCACCCTTCAGTATACTTCTGTACCTGTGAATACTATAGTAGATGGACTGCCTTACTGCCCTGCTACTTGAGGCCTGTCCTGCTGTCTGTGAAATAAGATTGGACCTGCATCTTTCATCCCAGGCTGATATGACTCCAAGGGTCAGCTGACTGACCCCCTGTTCTGAGGTACAGGGAGACAACAAGTTCCAGAGGTCTCTCTATAACTGCCCAGCTGACCTGCTGCACTGAGCCTGCCTGGACCTGCAACTGGACCAACCTGAGCCCTGCTAGCCTCTGCTGGGGTGACTATCTGATGCCCAAGAGGTGCCCCTCAGGTCCTAGACACTTGGTGTGGCATCAGTTGAGCTCCTTTTAAAAGAAAAGGAGAAATCCTGAAGTTTTGGGTTCTCCATGACAGGGAATGGGCCCATTGGCACCAAGATCTTGCCACCAGAGCTGGCCGCCAAGGCAAAGCTCCACTAAACCTGAGTCTTCACACTACAGTGACCGCCAGAGACAACCGGCAATGCGAGAACTGCACTTCGCAGTACAGCATCAATAGCCCACTGTGATCGTCAATGAGAATCTTCAGCAATGACCGTTTACAAAGCTGGACAGGATCTTTGCGCTACAGCAACATCCATTCGTGACGCCCGGCTTGCTCTTTGCCCTACAGTGACAACTATTCACAACACTCTCCCTGCTCCTTGCTGCCTCCTCCCCCACAAATAGAACTCTTCAGGCTGGACTTTAGAAGGTAACATTTTTCAGCTGATTCCTGTATCTGGAACGCGCTCTATCGTGGTCGACCTGAATTTGTGACTTTCTCCTGGTCTTGCAGATAACCGCGAGTGGCGCTTTGTGCTTTTAGTAGCTATATTTAGCTTAAATCATTGAAGTTGTATATCTCTGGTTCAACTGATTGGATTTTTGCAATTTTGGTGTCAAATAATTTATTCAATTTTACTCTATTTTTCTAATTTGGTGTATGGTTTTTCTTGTGCTGTGTTTTCACTTTATTACAGTTTGTGTGCTGCATAAATACTTTATACATCACCTGTAAATTAAGCCTAACTGCTTTGTGCCAATCTACTAGTGTGTTAAGCACAGGTTAATTTAGTGACTTTTTGTGGTTCACCCTGACAAGGATTTCAGCTGTTGCTTGAGTAGGGTTTCACCCCCCTCAACCAACAACCCAATTTCTCACCCTTCCTTTTTCAGTACTGCATCTTAGTTGGGGACACCTTATATCCATCATCAGATAGGTGATTCAACAAGGCAATTTTATCAAGTTTGCAGTCTCTCTTTCGTCTTAGATGTGACTAATAGGTCATCAAAATATTGCACCAAGACTGAATTGCATGACAATTTCAAACTCTTTAGATCTTTCTTTAGTATTTGTGAGAAGATTTAAGGACTTTTAGTATACCCTTGTGGGATCCTACACTACACAAGAACACAAGAACATTATTCTAAAGTTGGAACACAAAAAGGTATTGCGACACCTCATGAAGAGGAATTGAAAAGAACGCTTGCCGTAAGTCAATGGCATGAAACAACAATCTTGTTAATCTTTGGGAGATCATGTACAATTCTCCACTTGCCATTTGGCTTTTTAATTTACAGGAGAGTTACAAGGACTACCAAGCATCTCCCAGAGGATTCCCTGCTTATTCACCTTTTTGATCACTGGCTTCATTCCTTCTTCTGTCTCTTTTGTAAGTCTGTACTGTCTCTGGGGAATATTCCATCAGGCTTGACTTTATTTTGGCAGGCTTTGCTCTAATCTCCTCACCAGAAAAATCACATACCTCATCATTGACAATGATCCAGCAGTTTTGATCCTGCGTTACTGGGCCCACGCTGTGGTGGAGGATTTTCCTCCACTATTACAGGATCATCAATCAATCAATCAATCAGGGATTTATAAAGCGCGCTACTCACCTGTGAGGGTCTCAAGGTGCTTGGGGGGTTAGGGTGCAGCTCCGGATCAGTCGAACAGCCAGGTCTTGAGGCTCTTCCTGAAGGTGTGCAGAGTGGGGGAGCGTCTGATGTTGACTGGGAGCTCATTCCAGGTTTTCGCTGCGACGTAGGAGAAGGCTCTTCCACCTGCTCTGGTTCTGCGGATGCGCGGGGTCTCTGCCAAGGTGAGGTCGGAGGAGCAGAGGTTCCTTTTGGGTACGTGGAAGGAGACTCTTTCGTTGAGGTATTTGGGTCCGATGTTGTGGAGGGATTTATAGGCGTGGGTGAGTAGCTTGGAGGTTACTCTCTTCTCAATGGGGAGCCAGTGGAGGTCTCATAGGTGCTGGGTCATGTGCTCGTGTCGTGGGGTTTCGAGGACGAGTCTGGCTGCGGTGTTCTGGATGGTTTGGAGCTTGTGTAGCTGGGTTTTGTTGATTCCGGCGTAGAGGGCGTTACCGTAGTCCAGTCTGCTGGTTATGAGCGCATGGGTGACGGTCTTTCTGCATTTGAGGGGGATCCACTTGAAGGTCTTGCGCAGGATGCGGAGGGAGTTGAAGCAGGTGGAGGCGACGGCGTTGATCTAGCGGGTCATGGTGAGGGAGGAGTCTAGAATGATGCCGAGGTTTCGGGCGTGGTCTGATGGGGTGGATCATAAACTCTTACTTACTTTCTAACTTGGTCCGCCGATGATGCTTTGTAAGTTGCACTGAGGGAAAAGAGAGTTAGCATTTCTTGCCCGATCAATTCAAATCACAATTTTCAGTGCAACCAATTTGGCTACACAATGAGACCAGGAATCGGTAGCCAAGTTCAAGGGTCTTTTTTACAAATTAACAATCAGGTTAGGGTAAATCACTCTTAAGACCATACTGTAGAACTATAAAATAGCAACAGGGAGGTCAAGCCTCCTAAAGAAATTCAGGCATGCAAGAATCAAGCAGACAAGCAGCTCTGTTGCTACAATGCAAAACAATAACATTGATATTTGATGCTCAGAGAATAATTTCAGAGGGTCCTTTCTATACATTAGCAATCTAAATTGTCCAAGCACAAACCAAGGCACAAGAATGTTCAGGGATCAAGCTAATCTATAGAAAATGATAGGGATAAGGCACATGAGGATGAGTAACACCAGCAGAAGCATTTCGGAAGCTATGTCAAAAGACTTCGATAGGTCGGAAATAAGTATTAGTCTAAAGCACTCTTTTAGGAGAAGTAAAGGGACATAATGGAATTTCTTTTAGAGTCCACTCAAGGGGAAATAGAGTTAAAGAAATGGTTCGGGTCGGAGTCCGAGGAAGGTTCTGCATAGGGTCTGCAGAAAGGGGTTTAGCAAAAGAAGTTTAGCATACAGTCCTCAAGAGAATCCAAAGTCATCCCTCCTCCTCAGACAGGGAAATGATATGTTATAATCGATAGAGTCCATCGGCAACTCCCCTTTGGTTGCATTATGAATAGAAGTCCATTGTATTCATTTCAATCTCTGCATGGATTCACATGGTACATACTGCAACAGTAGAGAAAGATCCCACACTGGACATGGGACATTGTCTCAGTCACACGCTCAGGCTGGATTATGATAGTGCATTATTCGTCCACAGGTTTCCCATGCGCTCGCACAAATCTCTTTCTCAGACATGTAACTATTGCAAGAAATGTATCTAATCTAAGCTAACAATGCATGAGAACACCTGCAAGGAAAGCAAGTCAGCAAATACAGAAGCACTGTGAATTATGAAATGAAATACAGGCCTTTGGAGTAAAATGCTAACTTAAGACATTACATTCAATGATGCACATTTAATATACGTGTGCACATTTAAACACATACAATTATAATATCTTTTAGTAAATAAATGAAGTAAAGTACATATCAGGTCAACAGAAGTCTTTTGTATCTCATTCGTAACTGCAATATTCACAATGCATTGGCATGCAGTAAATAATCAATATGTACTTGAGTACTGGCTACTGAGTTTTATCTTTTACACATTGATGTATCTTTCATGAGACGAAAACTAATAAAGAACAACTGAAGAAAGAAAATATCGACATACATATTGATTATTTACGGCATGCCAATGCATTGTGAATATTGCAGTTACGAATGAGATACAAAAGACTTCTGTTGACCTGATATGTACTTTACTTCATTTATTTATTAATTTTGAGAGCTGAACCACCATCTGCTAAGTTGTTTTGGAAGTTTTCTTCCATATTTGAAGTAGAGAGGGGATGTGCTTCTAGGTTTGCTGCACCATCGATAATATTTATTCTTTACCCCTTACCTTTGCTGGCAAGTGTGGCTCTTCATTGCCTCAACCTCTCTGTTTCTTGTTGCATAATATCTTTTAGTACCTTTAGTTCATGTATCATATGTGTATAATAATAATCAAACTGCACATTAATAGGTATGCCCTACAGCTACATGTGTAAGTACCTACGTGCAACAATAATACATACATTGGCATTTGTTTGTCGTTTGACTTATGTTAGAATGATATACACATACGAATTGTTGGGAGCCAATAACAACATCTCCATGAGTTGAACAGACAAATTTGCACACATTGAGGATCATGCATTAGGTTTCAGTAATAACGTGAAGACAATGTTTGGAAATAAACTACACATTACTAATATTCATTCTTGCAATATGGCACATGTTATAATTCAAAATCTCTTAGTTGCAATAAAGATTATACATTTGTTATTACATGTTGGTCACTTTATTAACCAATATCAATTTATTATCTCTAAGTTATTTATATAAATACGTTTCTTCAGTCAAGGATGGTTTTTATTAACTAAACATTCAAATGCATTTCTTTCAACTTTTACTAAGCATTCAATGTGAGAAACCATAGATTCAACAGTAAAGAATCTCCACAATGGTGTTGTCAGGCATGCACAGATCACAGTGTCACGTAAGAATCATGTTCAAAGTGCACATCATTTTTGTGTCAGGCATCATTATTGTCAAGTTTTCTGTGATGTGCAAAGTGTGGGCAACTTTGCGCTACACCAACAGCATGCCTTAAATACAGAGGCAGGGCTTCTTTGGTTAAACGTGGAAACAATTAGACTCTTGATTCTAAGGAACTCATTTTGAACATAGAGTCCTCATCTTGTGCTTCTATTGCAACACCACCCAGTGTGCAATATATCACACAATTCATTTTACATAACAAGTCCTTTCCTAATAAATTCACAGAACTTGAGTCACACAAAATAAACTGGTGCTTATTCTCCATCTGGCCAATTTTGACTGGAACATCTGCTGTAACCTGGTTAACAATTTGTTTATTACTTATTCCAAAAACCCTCTTCCATAGAGGGGTAGGTTTGGGACTTCAGCAGAATGATCTGTACAAGGGGGAGCCCCTGTATCAATCAAAAATGAAACGGGATGGCCATTGACTTCTCTGTCAAAGTATGGGCTACTTTGGTCTCCCTCTAGGATTGCTGTGAGCATGAAATCCTCCTCCCCACTCAGGCACTGTCATTGTGAACAACTCTCACCCAAGTCTTCACTCAGAATCAATGAATTCTGCTGGTAACCTGCACTGTAGGAAATCTTGTTCCTCGTGTTTTGATGCATTACTGGAGCTGTTGGCATTGGCTTTTGAATTGTTTTCTGACTCTGCACATTCTGTTCTGAAATTTGCATATTTTGAACCAACATAATTTTAGTCTGAATCAGTGAAACTTGTTCTGCATTTCCTGAATCCTGTTAGGATTTGATTACGCTCCCTCTTCCAGTGCCCGATCTTATCACAGATGTAACAAGCTGTGTTCTTTTTCATCATTTTAACCTTCATATCCATTCCATCACCTCTACCACCACTTTGCGTCTGTACCTGATCCATCACATTCATTCCAGTTTGCCCAAAATTCACATTTGAACCCATTTGATTTCAGGATCCTTTTTCAAACTGCTTTGGCTGAGCAATCATCATCTTTTATTAACTTTTTCTGCTTTATCTCAAAATAATCACTAAACGTTGTCACTAACATCAAGATATCATCTATGCCCTTTGTCTGCCAACACCATTCACTTCATTGAATATGACTGCTAATTTCTGGCCTCAATCCATTCTGAAAGCAGATACAAAACCACTAACCCTATCTGTGTTTTCGACTCCGCTGTGTTTCTCATAAATATACATTAGCCTCTCGTAAAAAGAATGCACTAACTCTTTTGGCTCTGGTGAAGTTCTTAAAATCTTAAGCCAATTTATATGCTTCTTAGGGACTATCTTTGCAACTGGTGCATTTTTAGGAGCAATCCTAGCTGGTTCTTGTGTCGGCCATCCAACCACAACCTTACATTCCAATCACAAATCTCCAGGAACCATAATTTCAAATAATGAATTCAAATCTGACCACAACATCTGAGCAGTTTGTGTCAAATTATGTTCTTCATCGCACCATTTTGCAGGATCCCCTTGCAACTTTGGAAAATTATGTGTTAATGCATATACATCAGCTTGAGCACTATTTCCTCCATGAACCTCTCTTTAAGAGAATTCCAAAGCTGACTCTGCTCTAACTTCCAAATCACTTGCAACACCCCTTACTTTACATTAAGCCCCATTTTATTTGCCATCCCTTTCCTCCATCTTACTTGATAATTCTTCAAATCACTTTAGTCTGGGTTTTTATCAATTAAATCTTTAATATGAGCTCTGAAAGTAATTAAGCAAATTTCTTTCATTTCATCATGTGTTAAATCTATTTTATAATTTCATTTCACATTTTGTAGTTTGCTGAAGTTCGATCTCTAATTCGTCAACTAACTCCTCTAATGTATTGTGAGCCTCATTTGCACCTCTGGCTGCTTCCTTAATCAAATATCTTACTTCACTGGCATTGTAATTCAACAACCTATTCAAATCAACATTGCTCTGAAGCAGTTTACCCAATTCGATTTTTAAAATGCCATTGCCAATGTCTTTAGGAGGCTCCTCAGCCACCACTGTTGCTACAGCTGCGACAACCTGAGTCTGGGCTTCAGAGGGCATATCCATCCCTTCTTGTACTAGGCACTGCAGCCATTGCCTACTCTGTCGGTGCACTTGCTACTACCCCAGTACCCTGTGCTATCTCCTCCAGCACCTGAGGTCACTCCTACAGTAGTAGGAGTTGTATATACTGCTCTGTAGGTATAAGGAGGAGGTCTGAAATTGAAAAGTTTCTAATTAGCAACAGACTCATCTGCTTGTTCATTATTCTTTTTCATTTTATTTTTATCCTGCTCTTCTTTCTCAGTGACTATAGCAGGGAATGATTTTATGCACTCAGTCATTTCCTCCCTCCAACTTTTCTCCCGTCAATCCAATTTTCTCTCAAGCCAATGTCCAAATGAACTCTTCACCTGCTTTTCTGTTTTCTTTCTCTGTAGTCATGCAATCCCATTTATCAAGTGTCTCAAATTGTGTGGCTCTGAGCGTTGGCTTCATGTCATACATAGTTTGCTCAATAAATCTAACTTTCTACCATTGAAGGTACCTTCTAATGGAAATTGTAAAACTTCATCATGTGCAGTATATTTGTTCCATTAGTATCCAATCTCTTTCATCACCTCAACAACTATCGTTCCTTCTTGAGGTAATTTCTGTCTCTTCCTAAGTACCGCAGAAACCTTAGGCTTTACCAACACATTTCCTATTGTTTATCCTCAAAATAAATTACAAATAAACTCAAACAGGTTTAAAGTCACAACAAACAAACTATAGAACAACAACTCTGTCATATGTCAACATACCACAGCGCAGCTTTATCAGCAAGCAACCAGTCAGAGCACTGCTTTATGAAGAAGTATCACTAATCGCAGTACAGCTCCCTAACTGAGCAACCAAACGATCTATCCATAAACAGGAAAACGATCACAAAACCTCTTTTAAACCAAATAAATGAAATAAACCCTTGTCTGTTTATCCTAGAAAGGAAGTAAAAGTAAGTGAATCAAGGAAAATATTTTAATCACAACCTATGGAACGTCAGAAACAAGAACAAAATTTAGAATCAAGTACCGAAATGATCCACAAAATACTTAAATTCACACTTAACAGACTCACGTCCAGTGGTAATCTACCCTACTACGTGTGCTTGTTCTGTGCATAGGAACGAAGTTCACTAACTCAAATTAAACACACAATCCAGAAAAAGGAAATTTGCTAGTTCAGAATCCCTATCAATGTGTAGGTGGTGCCCCGCTCTACAAACCACAACTACAGGAAAGTACAATCAATATATCTTGAAATCTTGAATTTTGACGAATCTGATAACCAAACGAAACCAATTGATAGACCAATAGATCGTCAAATGTGTCTAAAAATATGAATAATACACCAGCACAACAGAGATCAATCCACAAATTGAACCCATGATCATCATTGCATACCCAAATAACTCACAACAGAAACAGAAATCCATCTCACTAACCCATTCTTCAATGTGCGCTCACAAACTCAATTCTCCCTATTCATACTTCCACTCCAAATTGTTCAGGCATGCACAGCCAGTCACTTCTCAGGAATATCCGGCACTGGATTGTTTGGCAAAGTTCCAAAAACTCCTTTCATCCTTGGACCGGGCATTAGAGAATCAAAAATCACAGATAATTTGTGGGAGACCGAACCCGAACCATTTTCTCACCCCCAATATTTACCTCTAGCCGTTCAGCTCCAACACCCTTGATCTAGTGTTAGGAGTCACTACCCTCTGCGACATCAGGTACAACAAATTAGCATAGTAAATCAAATAGAGACTGGGACCACCCAATGATTGAGTTTCAGACTGTTAATAAGTTAAAGAGTTTTATTACAAAATCTCAAAAGGTGATGCGGAAAAATGCATGGAGGCTCAGATACAGAGTACATAGAAATCAAAAATTGTTTAAATCCAACAAGCAGTAAAGTCTCTCTAAAATCTAAAAATTAAGGAAAAAGAAAAATCTCTAAATAATTGGACAGAGTTCTCGGAGGAAAACGAAAACTCTTCTCCCACCCATAAAACCAGGGGGTTTATTCATATTTCACACATACACATGAGCAAACCTGCAGATTTAACATGGTATGACTAGCGATAGCACATGTTGGACAAATCAGAAGAGTGATCATTATTAAAAGTTTTATAACACTAACCCATTTCTAAGTAGTCAGGAATATTCCATTCGCTTCCAAAACAACAGCAGTCCGGAGATGTTAAATACAATTCTCCTACAAAGATGCTTACAATAGTGTGCCAGTAAGCCTGCATCGGAACTTCCTGCGGAAGTGTAATTCAGAAGGATACATCAGGAACATGATTGAAAGTTTAATTCACAATACATGCTCTCTAAGAAAAATACCCAATTGTATCGGACAAAAGACTTGCAGGGACAGGGAATGTGCAGGAGGAAGATGAGCAAAACAGTAGAAACTGCTGTTTTAATAAAATGGTGCCTTCACGAAAATGTGACATAGCTATACTATGTCAATAATCACACTTCCCAGCATTATAATCAAATTGTTTTAGGTGCAGCATCATTAATTCATCGGTTGCAACTGTATTCATCATAAAAATCATTAGTTTGCACAAATTATTTGTTACCCGAAATTGCACATTTGAAAAAAATCTTTGACAACCTTACCATAAAAATGTCTCCTTTATGCTGATCACTTTATTTTTTTTAAAAAAGGATATCAGAAGAAAAGCCATATCATGTTTTAAGTGTTTAAACTTAAGCTGCTATTATGCTCCATGTCCTGCCTTTTGTCTGGCTGCTAGCTCTGGCTACAAGCATTGAAACAAAAGACCTCAACTGTAATAACTCATTACAGTATAGCAGTTACTTCAGTACGTTTTTACAGGTGATGAGAGACATCACAAATTGCCTGTAATAAGAAAATAGAAAATGAGAGTGTGGCTTCTAAACAGGAATTGCAGGCTCTCATGAATTAGAAAAGACTCTAATAAGAGTAATTCAGATGTCTTATGTGTGTACTGATTTGAGGGAAAGGGTAAAGAGAACTCACCTATAACTGCTCAGTGCATGGCAGGCCTGTTTGAAGAGTCAATAGGGATCCTTCTTCAAGTAAACTGTGGGAGAGGATTCATGGAAAATCTTTCTGTTTTCTCCACTCTGCCCGGCAGTTTGGTATACCTGATGGCCACAAGAAATCTACCAGGTGTGACCACGACATCTGGGCAATGCCACTTTACCACTTCCGTGCAGTAATGTTCATATCTGCTTTGATTTTTAGGCAGGTTGCATCTAATTTCCCATGAACTACCTGTTAAATAAGATTGTAAATTTCATTATAAGTCAATCTTTGCACAATTATTAAATCATTCATGATATCGATTTGTTTTTCAGTTCTAATATTGCTGTTGCTATAAGGGAGAAATCATCAATACCGTTGAGCCTTAATAACACATGTTGATTCCAAATGGCGTACTGAGTTTCAAAGCTACTCTCTCTATCAGTAAGCTAACATCTGGATAGTGCATAAAGACGGAAAAAATGACACAAATGGTGTACCATGTGTTTTTCGTAAAGCCCTCACTGTTGAGAATAAATTATTACAGTTGCAAATTTTCAACTTCGTTTAAGTTTGAAAGACATGTGCTGCTCTATCTTTCAAACAAATGTCAAAAAACTGATTTCAGTGCTCATGCGAAAAATGTCGTATAAAGAGCCCACATGAAGCACCAGTAATGAATGTACAGCATATTATGTATAAGCACCGATTCTATTCAGTTCCTTTTTGTGTCAAAACCTAAATAATAGACATTGAGCAAATCCTGCAAAAATGTCAACAGTTTGACTAATTTTTTATAAGTAATGCATGGTTCTAAAGGCTTGAAATAGTGGATCGACCTGGTTGCTGCTGTAAAGATGTATGCACTTTTACCAGATGGCAAAGCATAAATACTGTAGAAATCTTTTGTACAAATATTTCTATTCATCCTTACTTAGAATTAATCTCGCTGTAAAGTTATTTGATTTGATAATCAATAAGTTCTTCAGTTTTGTAACATAACCCATGGAAGGTTTCTGATAACAGGAGGAATCGCAGGTTTTCTCAAACCTTGTGCTAAATAATCCAATAATCTATAGCATTCATGGGCATGGGATTGTCACTTTCATCCAATGTTTGATTATAGAGGAGGAATCCACTTTTAATAATTCCAGTGCACTCTCTTGAAAATTGATTGTCTGGTGCATCCTTTTGTTTTATTCAGGTGCATTGGGTGCTGTATTATGAAATGTATTAGTCTAATTACTATCCGCAATAATGGGATTATTGTTTATTTCACATTTGAATCCACTGTCCTTGTTTACAAATTGACCCATTCATCGTTTCCTTATTACTTCAAGACACAGATACCCTTCCATGTTGTCTTATTTTAATAGTTCTAAAGTTAACACTTGGCACTTGTTCTTTTGATCTTTCTTCTATCTGATATTCAAATTAATTCATTTGCCATCCATATAAATTTAATCTGGGGGTGGTTTTAAATTAGTAGATTCTCAAATTAGGAAGCCAATTTCTCTTCTGGATGCAAACAATAAGAGACATATTCTTTGAACAGACAATGGTTTAACTATTGATATTCAATCCAAAGTGTAACTAGTAATACTGTAACCATCTGTGTCTTCATTTTGTTTCTGTTCTTTTGATTTCTTGACAGCCATGTGACCATCCGGCTGCCTGCTTTTACTCCTCGTTTTTCACCTCTTGTGGTTTTTTTTTAGCCCCATACCCTCCTCTACATAAAATGATTTTCTGAGTGGCCTTAAATAAACTCTTTTACTGCTAATGCAGGGGTTAATTAATTGTACAAATCCATCTCATGTTTAGTATTCATTCTCCCTAATCAATAACGTTTGTTTAAATACTTGGACACTTTTTAAAATGGAAGGCACCTAACACATAAATGTGCCTCCATGTGTTGTCCTTCAGGTTCCCATTGTAGTTTCATAGTTTTTTCTTTTAAAATGTATTTGGCTCTGTTTCCAAATAGCTATTGCAAACACAAGGAGATGATGGACAAAGCGCTGAAACTTTTCAGACACTCACCCCCAGTCACAGATCTGGGTTGAATCCATCATCGTTCTTTAGCTCACTTCGCCACCTCAGTTCAGACCCAGCTATATGCAAATCAGTCTTGATCCTGTGCCTCATGGGAACAGTCCAGCCCGAACTGCCAAGCCAGGTCTTCCCTGAACCGGAAACAAGCATCCTGGGACCGGTTTCGGGGTAACACCCCTCACCAGCCAGGCTAGCTTGAATCCAGTGGCAAAGTGAGCAAGGGACCCATGTCTGGGCATACCCTGCCAACTTAGGGCGAACAAAGCAAACACCAGGAGATGATGGATGGAGCACTGAAACTTTTCAGACACTCTCCCACAGTCACAGATCTGGGTTGAATCCATCATCGTTCTTTAGCTCACTTCGCCACCTCATTTGAGACCCAGCTATATGCAAATCAGTCTTGACCCTGTGCCTCATGGGAACAGTCCAGCATGAAATGCCAAACCAGGTCTTCCCTGAACCGGAACCAAGCATCCTGGGACCGGTTTCGGGGTAACACCCCTCATCAGCCAGGCTAGCTTGAATCCAGTGGCAAAGTGAGCAAGGAACTCATGTCTGGGCATACCCTGCCAACTTAGGGCGAACAAAGCAAACACAAGGAGATGATGGACGGAGCGCTGATACTTTTCAGACACTCACCCCCAGTCACAGATCTGGGTTGAGTCCATCATCATTCTTTAGCTCACTTCGCCTCCTCAGTTCAGACCCAGCTATATGCAAATCAGTCTTGACCCTGCGCCTCATGGGAACAGTCCTGTTCTATGGTTCTTAGGCACATTATCGACATTGCTAAGTTAGCATGAGCTTCTCTGCCATGATGCTGCTTTTGCGCACGCTACTTCATGACTTTGTTTTTGCAAGACTTTGTTTGTGCCCTTCACATGAGAACGGGTTGCCTTTCGCGTTCTCTGCCTTTCCTGGAGTTTAGTTTGAACACGATATGCAAGGTCGATAAACAATGCCCCTTGTTATTCTGTTCTGGTCAGTCCCTAGCACCTAGACATAACATGCTACACAGCTGCAGTACTGAAGACTCGTGCTTTGATATTACGTTGTTACATGTTGTTTTAACACACTTGGAGAAAGCCGTTCCATGGAGAAGAGCTCTGCTGTTCCTATGATGTAAACCTTACATCCAGGCTTTAAGGTACGGGGTCTGCTGTCAAAGCCCAGAGATCGTCCTTTTTATAAAATAAACTTCTTCTAGTCAAGGGGAGGGTGGTCAGGCCTATAGGCCCTTATTTCCACAGTCTTTATAAAATGACTTCTCCCTTTATATTCTATGGAATTGTAACAATGCTAACTGTGCTGAGTTTATGCATTTTGCTGCTAGTAGTGGCATGTATACTGTATTGTAGAGCACGATAGTTAAAATACAAATTTCGAACTATTTCAGTGACTCTGCTTATTCTCATTGTGGACAGGTATGAGTGAGTGAGCGAAAGAGGTACGTCCTGCTCCCGCGATTCCTGAGAGAGTCGGGAGTGTTGTGTTCTGGGTTGTCTAATCATTTGTAGCTCCGTGATCTTTGGAGGAGAACGAATGAGACACTATAGCTAGTCGGTTTGGGATTTTGGTAGGATGGTACACCCCTATTCACTGAGGTCCTGTTTTCCTGCGCATAGTTCTGTGTATGTGCAGAATCCCTGCAACATGGCGCTGCCAACGTTTGGTCTGGTTCCTATCTGCGAGACGCTTGAGTAGTGCTTGTGCTTGTTCACAATACCCTCACCTCTATTTCCGGAGACAGTTGTGATGGGGTGACTTCCTATATTGATGTTTTGTTAGGTTCTTTCAAGCTTGAAGTTTTAAAAAGGTTTTAATCTCTTTCTTCTTGACCCGTTATTGCGCTGCCACGCTCTAGGCTGTTATATCAGTTATGGCGGTCCCAATTCCAGCCGCTAATAGGGCAGCACTCATGGCTTATTTGACTCAGAATGGAGTCCCTAATGCTGGTGTTGTGCTGATTTTTGTAGTAGAGGCAGATGCGGCTTACCGCTTCGAAGTGTTTTATTCTTGGGTCACCTTTCCGGCGGTGGATGGGACGTATAACTTGTTTCACGAATATACGCCTATGGCCCTTCCTAATGCTTATCAGCCCTATCGGGCTCTTGAGATTCCACTTACAGCTTGGCAACACCAAATGTGGTTTAATGGCACCCTTCCTCACCCAATAACGCCGGTCCGTTTAGGTCCTTTATCGATAGATGGGGCCAAGTGGCCCGTTTTGGCTGGGTATACCCCTCACCCACGTTGTTTGACAACAGCGACGCTTGCAGAACTGCGCGTGTTACATACGTATTTGATACGCGTGCATAGGGCTGTTATACAGTTCATGTTGCGCAACTTTCAGGTGGGACCACCTGGCGTTGCTGCGCAACCTGCGGGACCTGGTGGTGTGACCATCAGCCCCCTTATGGTTAATTCACTAATGGGCAAGCGTCCACAGAATAAGGATGAATTACCTTATTGGCTTGCTGAGAAATTTGGACAACTAGAGGCTGTCTTTCCAAATACCTCTCCTGTGGAAAAACACAGGATATTGACTATTAGTTTGCCTAAAGACTTGCTTCCCGAGTTGGCTTATTGTAACACCTGGGGCAAGGTGTTTGCAGCGGTATATTCGAAGTGTTTCGGCACTCCCTCCATGACCGTGCTCCCCTCAGTGATTAAACGTGTTCAGGATGAACATGGAGCCGAAGCAGCTGTGGAGCTGGGTATGAGATTGGTGGGGGTGTTCGACGTGGTTGCTGATATGATCCTTGCCAATGTCAAGGGAGATGCAGTAAGCTTTCAAGTGGCAAACTGCTTGGAGGCTGTCCCTGATGTGGACAAGCCACGCGAATTACCAAAAATTATTGCAAAGGCTTATAAGACCATAGGCCGCAATAGTTTGGGAGTTAAGCCTTTTACTCAAACGCAAACTCAATCTCAAACTCAACAAAAAGTCCAGACGGATAAAGATGGATGTCTGTTCTTTTCTAAAAAGAACTGGAAAAATAAAAAACAGGGACAGCAACAACAGAAGCAAAGTTTGTGTGCTGGTTCACCGACACCTGAGTCTTCTGAGCGTACTTATGACTTGAGGGACCACGCTAAAATAAAGTCTCCTGATAGATTTCAGGTCCCTGATCAACGTTCTCCTCGTTCTTCACAGGACACTTCTGGCTCTCAAGTCGGAGGAGGGGAACGCCAAGATCGTGGCAAGAGTCAACCTGCACCACAGGGACGTGATCAGCCTCAACAGTTTGAAGGCAAAGGAAAACAAGAGGATCTACCTCGTTTTCGACCCCCGTTTCAGAAGAAAAAAGTTGCCGCTCTAACAGCGAGGTATGCCTTAGACGGTGAGAACGCGACTCCTGGATTGGACATGGGCAGTGACTCTGCTCGACAGCGCAATGGAAGTTACCATAGTGCGGGAGGCTCTGCGTCCCTGTCTGGAGGCAACAGCAGCTGATACATTCATTACAGTAGAGACTGCAGACACCCGGGTTGCCCCCCTGGATAGGCTCTATGAAATAATTTTCCAAATTGAAGGTGATATACCTCGTCCAATCAAAGCGGTGTTCTGGGAGAATATGACGTCCTCATATGACATTCTGTTGGCGGAGGCAGATTGGCCTCCACCATTTGTGTTGGCAGCTCCTAGGGGAAAAGACGTGATACTTCAGAGTTTTTCGCGTTACGTCCCTCAAGAGCATGCCCAGACCTTGGCTGCAGGGTGGGCTTGTGCCCTAGCCCCAGCGGTGTATCGTAATCAGGTGGGTTGGGATGTTGATTCACCGGCTCATGAAATACCTTTACGCTCTATGCCTCAGCCACAACCGCAATATCCAATCAGACGTGAAGCAAAAGCTTCCGTTTGTGATATTCTAACACAGTTGGAGTATCAAGGAGTGATTGAATCACCGATGAATAATCCTCTCTTTACGGTATCAAAACCTGATGGTTCTTATCGGATTGTATTGGATTACCGAGAATTGAACAGTCATTGTCGCACTTTTGCGGTGCAGAACACTCACAGCTCTGCACTGGTGAACAATCTTGTTCGTAAGAAATACAAAACTACACTTGATATTTCTAATGGTTTCTATAGTCACAATCTTGCTCCTGAGAGCCGTGATTTGACAGCATTCACTGCCGTCAGGAATCAGAAAAAATGTGCACCATTGCCTATGGGGTATAAGAATAGCCTCGGGGCATTTGCGGCACGGATTGTGTCTTTGTTGAACAACATAGACCCTGGTGCGTTCTCGTATGTAGATGACATTTATCTGACAGACGATGAGCTTATGCCGCATCTTGTGCGAGTCGACAGGATTACTTTGTCCTTTGCCGACTATGGATGCAAATTTAATTTTGCAAAGTCACATATCGCCCATTTGGCGGTGATCTTTTTGGGCTATGAGCTCAATAATGAAGGAAAGGGCTTGGCCTCTCACTTCTTGGAGAAATGTGCACAATTGCAACCCCCTTCTACATTTTAGAAACTTCAGTCTTTGCTGGGATTTTTGAATTTCGGGAGGACATACATTCCCGATTATGCCCAGCGTATCAAACCGCTTTATGCATTGATACAACCAACTTTTTCTTCTGCCAGCTGGCTTCCGGAACATACTTCTATTCTAAATTCTTTGCAAACAGATTTCCTTGCAACTAATTACTTGTTGACACGTGACAACACCACAAACCTGGTAATACATATAGTTTCTGGGACAGTGGGTTTCACTTACTTGACGTTCAATGAGGGAGACACAGTTCCGATTGCATACAAATCACATTTATACACTGCTGCTGAAATGCGCTTTTCAACTGTTGAAAGAATCTTAATGGCAGTACAGATGGCGATTCTAAAAGAACGCTCACTGGCACAAGGCAAACGCATTCTTATGGTCACGCCCTTCCCTGCTTTGGAAGCCGTGACTAAGGCGAGTGTACCTAACTTGAAGGCACTACATCCCCGTTGGATACAAAGGGCTGCTTCTTTGACATCAGCTGATCCTTCCATACAGACACAGGCGTTTTTACAGTATGAACACGTTCATCCTCCACCCTTGTCTCTGCTTCCTTTACATGAGTACAAATGCATCATTTACACCGATGGCTCGGCTCAACCGGCCACGGGTTCCAAACATGCTTATTCAGCTGCTTGCGCGATTGTTGCTGGCTCAATTGTTAATGGAGAGTTTAAGTCTTCCATTGTGCACACTCAAGCACTTGGAGACTGTACGGCACAATTGGCGGAGCTGCGTGCTCTTGTACTTGCTCTCGAGTTTGCTGATCCAATTGTGAATACTCTTATTGTGTGCGATTCTTATTACTGTGTCCAGTCTTTTAATGACAACTTGTTCTTTTGGTCTCAGAATGACTATTGAGATTCCAAAGGCAGCGCAATTAAGCATAAAACGCTTTGGGTTCGAGTGGCAGATCTTAAACAACGTCTGCCCCTCATTCATGTTATACATACTCTTGGCCATCAGCATGTGGGAGCACATGCTCTTGGTAATTCTTTGGCTGATGAAGCAGCCAAGTCTGCAGTAGCCATGTGCTCCGTAGCAGCCGTTACAAGATCCAAGACTAAAATCGATAATGAGATATTGGCAGCTGTAGCTGCAACGAGGGAGGGAACTGCTTATCCTCAGGGTTTCCCTTCGAAATACTCTTATCATATAACTCCCGAACAAGTTCCTTATGCTTTGATTCCTTCTGTTGGGGAGCGGATGATCCCCAACATGGACCGCAGACCTACATTGATCAAAGCTGCACACGAAGGCATAGCATCTGCGCATGCTGGTGTGTCGGCGACAGTCTCTATTTTACAGCAACGTTACTGGTGGCGTGGTTTATATAAACAGACCTGTAATTATGTCCTTTCTTGTGATATTTGTCAGCTAATCAAGCCGTCTACGGTCACCCGCCCACCACAAACACAGCTGTGTATTTCTAATCAACCTTTTGGCTGTATCTATCTTGATCACTGTGGTCCTCTTTCTTCTAATACTGCGTATAAATATATATTTGTTGCAGTTGATTTGTGCACTATATTCCTTTGGGTTTGGCCACAACGCAGTGCTGACGCTCGAAATGTCATCAGGGATTTGCGTGTCTTTGTAGGGATGTTTGCCTGTGGCACCTTCCATTCTGACCAAGGTCCAGCGTTCGCCTCTAAGGCGTACAAGGATGCGATGAAGTCAATGTGTTTTCGTCTCCATGCAGGCCTGAGGGCAATTCAATTGTGGAGCGAATGAACCGTGACTTAAAGCAATCCTTGACAGCTGGAGTCTTAGGTACTGGCAGGAACTGGCTGGCCCATTTGTATGGGGTTCAACGTGCACTTAATAACCTCCCTAGACGATCTCTGGGTGGGCGGACCCCATACGAAATGCTCTTTGGCATTAAAATATTTGTGCCAGACCTTGATGGTCTAGACATTGTGGCAGCTGCCGCAACCTTTGACGTAGATAATCATTCTACTGTGTTACAGGATCTACAAAAGACCCATGACAGCTATGCAACTGAACATTTACCCTCTTCCACTGATGCAGCACTACTGATTCCAGTTGCCGGTTGGCTTCCGAAGGTCAGAGATCAGGTACGAGAAAAGCTGGAGAACATAAAGGAATTTGGTCCCTCTTATCGTGCACCAGTTCCAGTGCCTGGACTGAAGGGTACTCGTACAGTTATTTTACCTCCTTTAGCAGGACGCAAAGACAATAGATATATTTTGGTGGACAATGTCAAGCTACACCATGTGGCCGATTCTGAATAGTGTCACACCTGCAGTTTCGTGCAACGCAATTTCATTGGATCCACTGACTTCATCATCTTCCACCGCTCCTCGTAGGGTTAAGAAAGTGATGGACACTATCATTGATCTTTCACCTGTCCGACCTCTATCTTCTACCATGGATGTCGAGTATATATATCATCCTGATGAGTCTGTCAGTGAAGTGCCGAACAGTCCTGGAGAACATCAAGTGGACCCGACACTTCCACCTCTGATAAATCGACCTGCGAATGGCTGCTATGAAGATCATGCCAGTCTCTCTTCCGGCTCTTCTTCCTCGACATCCCGTTTGGCTGACACACTGACTAAATTAAGTATTTTTTTCTCTTGGTTCAAAAAGACTTACCTGGTCCCTCCTTGGACCTACATTTGGTTGCTGCTTATCCTGATTTTTCTCGTCATGTCAATTGGTTTTGTGACAGTGTTCTTTTTGCTCATCAATGGTCATTATTTGCCAGAACGCTCTCAGAACGCTCTGCAGTGAACTTGGTCGATGGAGTTCTGGCCACTCACACATCCTCCCATATCATGAAACGTGATCGGTCTCATGTTAACATTTCGGCATTCCCGATTGCAGATGGCATCGTTTGGGACAAAGTTGCCTACGAAGTCCACGGCCCGACCGAGGTGCTTCGCGTACCAAACGTGTTTCGCGTCTCTCTAGGAGATGTGGTAACACGGGACATACATTCGGATGATTGGGTTGTGCAAGCAGTACATGCACTGTTTTCAGATTTAAAATATTATGCTGCTTTTGATGCTGAAAATTTGCATTTAAATTCAGCCAATGATGGGGATTTATTTTGTTATCAGCATTATGGGCATCATTTTTTACACAAATCAAACACGTTAAGACCTGTTTTTAATGATACACAATGGGAACATTGTCCTACTCCCGTAGAGGGAGTTCTAAAACTTTTAGTGATAAGTTCACTTATTTTACAGATTATGACATATCTAATCCGGAATCCTATTATTTTAAACTTCAATCATCTACACAATCCAAATTTATGTTAACCCACACAAAATTGATTTACGCCAACTTGTTTAGAAATAAATTGGCTATGCAGGGTTATGATCATTGGAAAGATACTGTTGATTTAAAATCAATCTGGGGCACGAAGCCTTGGCAGGTTCAGGGAACTGAAGCTTTACATCGTGCCTGCCTGATCCCAGCTCAAATTCTATTTTTAAATGATACAGTGTACCAAACAACTTGTTTTGGCCTAGCAACTGTCAAGAATTTAAATACGCCATATATTCCGTCTTTAGCGGAATATACTAATTGGCGCACACATACAGATTATACCATTGAGGCATTGCAAGCTTTGCTTCGAAATGACACCTTCAATGTCTCTGAAATTGATTCTTCTGGGTGGTTAGTGTGGCAAACTAATACAAATGCATGTCAAATGCGCTTTTATAATGTAACACCTGGTTTCACACATACTAGACCGGACCCACCTTATCCAAGTTCCCATTCGGTTACCACATACTCGGTGGGTAAATTATGCCAACAATGGTTGGAACATTCTACGCTGACATCAGTGAAGCAACATCTTTCTCTGCTGTCGCATGACATTCATTTGGCTGATTTTCTCTTGGGACCCAGGGCTCCGAGAGCAAAAAGATTCATGTATGCTGCTTACAATGAAATTTGGAAACTTTGGCAGATGGAAGCTGCTTTTCGTCTGCGCCAAATTGATCAGGCCAATTTAGAAATGGTTCTTGCCATAGTAGACAATAGCATAAACACCCTTTCCTCACGCATTTATACTTTGGATAATATTGTTTCATCTGTTATTGATATTGTTCAAAGTGATGTATCCGTGTTATATCATGGTCAAAATCAGTTACGATCTGTTTTGCAATTTGCTTGGACATTGCAAACTCTTAAAATGGGAAAAGTACCTTGGGATTATTTAAATGCCACCGCTTTATTCTTGCCATTTAATCTGACTGATAAGCAAAGGTTTTGTCCATGAAAGATGCTACATACACACTATTGCATATTGCATTAGAGCCCTTGCGGAAACAGATTCTGCTGTTTGGTTAATTCATGGGGTTATTTCTCTCCCTTTTTCGCTATTTCAGTTATGAACCACTGGGTAGTGCTTTTCTACATGAAATGTGGTCCCTGCCTTTCACTTATAGAGGTCAGAGGGAGGGTAAGGAAGTTTTCCTAACAGGGGAAGACTGCGATTCCACAGTAGGACATTCCCTTGTTTGTAAACATGTTAATTTGCACGGCGCTTGTAACGTTTCCGCGCCTAATCTGTCCTGTTTTTTAAAAGGGACTCCAGTGCCATCAATAATTCCCGCTTTTTCATTGCTTACAAATGGCAGTTATCTTATTTTGAACAACCAAGACTGCTGTGGTTTAAAGGCAGAAGTCCCGTATTTAGTAACGGTTTCCCAGCGCGTAACTTGTTGTAGCAATGTGCTTTTTCCACCCCCGCATGTGAGTCTAGATAGCTCATTTGGCCTTCCATTCCAACTTTGAAAACAGATTTCAACAAGTTGAGCAGGCTCATGGCGCTGTTATTCCAACAAGAGGTGGCCCTCACTTCTGCCAGTGAGACCTTCCAGTTACAGTTGGCTAGGACTTCTGGAGAGTGGAGAGATACAGTCCCTTCTGAACACCAACCTCCCACTGCATTTTGGAGAACTAATACACCAAATATTTAATGCGTCTGACACCGCAGGCCTTGCATATTTTTTTTAATGTGTGGGATCTGGCCTTGTGTCTTCTTTTCAGACTATATTTGGAGTAATACCGGGTTTTATTTATTCTATTTTTTCCAGCGCCTTCGGAGGGTTCACCTTGATTTTGACGTTAGGCGCTGGAATCCTGCTTCTCCTGCTCCTGTTGCGCAATGGCTGCTCAACTTGTGGTACTGCACATACCAGGCCAGTTGCAGCTGTACCGTGATCGCGTGCAACAGGTTTTCGGATGCTTGCCATTAGCCACGCTTGGCGTCGGTTATGAATTGACTTTTCACTTTGCGTATTTCACTTGCGTGCAACCAGTCCTTTACTGTCAGCGATGCCCCTTCTATTGGGCACTGGATATATGCCTCTCCAATACGTCACATCCAGTCCCGGATTTTAACCAGTTGATGGGTCCCTTAGAGGCCCATGACCAGGCTTGTTCTGGGGATGGCCGTATGGCGCGTGCGGCTGCACTTGGAGTATTGGCGGACCGTCCTGCAATGAAGTTTAATCGAATATCACGCAAGTTGCCCACTCATGCTTTTAGAGGCATCTGATTATGAAGAGCACGTTTGTTCCTTCGACATACTTAATTGGATGGCATCTCTCTTTTTTACCAACGATAGGGATGATCTTTTGGAGGGAATTGCATTCCTCGGTTTAAACACCTTGATGGACTTACCACCTCCTTCATAATAACTTTGTTATCCCGGAGGCAGCTCCCCTTCAATGAGCCCTATTAACGACTTTGAAAAAAATAAAAAATAAAAAAAATTGAAAAATTGCGATTTTTTTCCAATTTGGTTTTTTCACCCGTTTTGAACTCTGCTTCACTTGTGAACTCTGTTTTGGTCCTTTGTTTATGTCCTATGGCCTTACCAGGGGGAGGGTGTTATATGGTTCTTAGGCACATTATCGACATTGCTAAGTTAGCATGAGCTTCGCTGCCAAGATGCTGCTTTTGCGCACGCCACTACATGACTTTGTTTTTGCAAGACTTTGTTTGTGCCCTTCACATGAGAACGGGTTGCCTTTCGCGTTCTCTGCCTTTCCTGGAGTTTAGTCTGAACACAATATGCAAGGTCGATAAACAATGCCCCTTGTTATTCTGTTCTGGTCAGTCCCTAGCACCTAGACATAACATGCTACACAGCTGCAGTACTGAAGACTCGTGCTTTGATATTACGTTGTTGCATGTTGTTTTAACACACTTGAAGAGAAAGCCGTTCCATGGAGAAGAACTCTGCTGTTCCTATGATGTAAACCTTACATCCAGGCTTTAAGGTATGGGGTCTGCTGTCAAAGCCCAGAGATCGTCCTTTTTATAAAATAAACTTCTTCTAGTCAAGGGGAGGGTGGTCAGGCCTATAGGCCCTTATTTCCACAATCTTTATAAAATGACTTCTCCCTTTGTATTCTATGGAATTATAACAATGCTAACTGTGCTGAGTTTAGGCATTTTTCTGCTAGTAGTGGCACGTATACTGTATTGTAGAGCACGATAGTTAAAATAAACATTTTGAACAATTTCAGTGACTCTGCTTATTCTCATTGTGGACAGGTATGAGTGAGTGAGCGAAAGAGTACGTCTTGCTCCCGCGATTCCTGAGAGAGTCAGGAGTGTTGTGTTCTGGGTTGTCTAATCATTTGTAGCTCCGTGATCTTTGGAGGAGAACGAATGAGACACTATAGCTAGTCGGTTTGGGATTTTGGGTACTGATGTGGTAGGATGGTACACCCCTATTCACTGAGGTCCTGTTTTCCTGCGCATAGTTCTGTGTATGTGCAGAATCCCTGCAAAATTCCAGCCCGAACTGCCAAGCCAGGTCTTCCCTGAACCGGAAACAAGCATCCTGGGACCGGTTTCGGGGTAACACCCCTCATCAGCCAGGCTAGCTTGAATCCAGTGGCAAAATGAGGAAGTGACCCATGTCTGGGCATACCCTGCCAATTTAGGGCGAACAAAGCAAACACAAGGAGATGATGGACGGAGCGCTGAAACTTTTCCGACACTCACCCCCAGTCACAGATCTGGGTTGAATCCATCATCATTCTTTAGTTCACTTCGCCACCTCAGTTCAGACCCAGCTACATGCAAATCAGTCTTGACCCTGTGCCTCTTGGGATAAGTCCAGCCCAAACTGCCAAGCCAGGTCTTCCCTGAAACGGAAACAAGCATCCTGGGACTGGTTTCGGTGTAACACCCCTCATCAGCCAGGCTAGCTTGAATCCAGTGGCAAAGTGAGCAAGGGACCCACGTCTGGGTATACCCTGCCAACTTAGGGCAAGCAAAGCAAACACAAGGAGATGATGGACGGAGCGCTTAAACTTTTCAGACATTCACCCCCAGTCACAGATCTGGGTTGAATCCATCATCGTTCTTTAGCTCACTTCGCCACCTCAGTTCAGACCCAGCTACATGCAAATCAGTCTTGACCCTGTGCCTCTTGGGATAAGTCCAGCCCAAACTGCCAAGCCAGGTCTTCCCTGAACTGGAAACAAGCATCCTGGGACCGGTTTCGGGGTAACACCCCTCATCAGCCAGGCTAGCTTGAATACAGTGGCAGAGTGAGCAAGGGACCCAGGTCTGGTCATACCCTGTCAACTTAGGGTGAACAAAGCAAACACAAGGAGATGTGTTTGAGGTGGTTGGAGACCTGTTCGCTTGACTACATTGATAGTGGGTGGGCTCCTTTTGTTCTGTCATTGATTACCTACAGGCATGCTTTGTGTCTGGTAGAAATTGCACTGTCCAAACTGTAAGTAGAATTTTCCTCCATACGATATTTTGTTATACGTTGGATTACCAAGGAGATCAAGCAAGTATTGCTTTAAATTGTGCCTTCCTTCTATATTTTTTTCAATCTTTTTCTTCATCTTTAGTTCTTAACAAACGATGTTCAGTAATTTACAATGTTTCTTCAGTTTAGTTGTTAGGACTTTCGGGATTATGATGAAATATATACATCTATAAGCATCATACCTGATCCTGGCTTGGATAACTAACATGGATATGCCAATAAAGAATATATAAACATAGATATAAATATACACAATCTTACCAACAGACTATTTAATAAATAAGTGTTGTCAATATTCATAAATATATCACAGAACATTGAAAAGGACATGGGAAAAAATAATACATTTCATGCCAAAAGTAGGTGATGTGGAAACTGAGTGCATTACCAAGATGAAAAGACCCTGTTTGCAAAGAACAATGATTTTGTTTGGAAACATCATGTTTGTGAACTGAACAACAACAGTTCATCTGCTACCAATTTGTAATGTGAAAGTACAAGGGGGAGATTCTATGCACTAATAGGCACAGAGGCATAAGTAAACACATTCCCATGGGCATCAACAACAAAGAAACATCGCCTGCATCAGGCCAATATGAATATTCATATGCCAGTCAAACAACGCTGCAGCTCTAGCAGAGATACTGAGGAAATACCCACAAAAGCATATTAGAGGATACTTTTAAGTTTCAAAACAGCAATAGACCAAAACCTTGTCAACATTGCACCTTTTATGGAGGAAATACAATGGAAGCACCACAAATTGTTTGAATGAATCGGAAAACCGAATGGAAAACATGCCGGGCTTCATATCAATTAATCTATACCACCAATAGCCATACCCCACTGCTGGATTCATTTCCGACTGAGGGAAAAGCTCGAACACGTAGTGATGATAAAAATTAACACAATAGAAAAAGTGACAGGGCCTAAATCATGGAGTCCTCAGTGGTAGTAGCAGCAAAGGCAAAGAGGCCAGATGAAATTATGCTTTGTGTGGATATGAGAATACCCAATAAGGCTATCCAACAAGAAAGACATATAGCACCAATGTTTGACAACAAAATTTCAAAACAAATGGATCAGCATTTTTCACCCAGCTCAACCTAATATATTGGTATTATTGGCTAGAGCTGGGTGAAGTCTCATCACGAATAACATTATAGTGAGTGCCTGAATTTTTGCATTTCTTCAGCAGCCAAACATTTCCACAACAAAGTCCACAAGATCCTGCCTGGACTGCCGGGAGTGCTAAACATAGGCAATGACATACACGTTTTTCTCATCAAACAAACAAGAACACTACATCAATAGAGTAACAGATGTCTTGGAAAAGTTGAGCAAAGAAGGCCACATGCTAAACAATAAAAAATGTTGATGGGAGCTTGAAAAAGTTGAGCTTTTTGGATCTCTCTTTCCTAAAGAATGAATGTTGTCTGACTCCCAAACTGACTTGTGAAAAGCTCAGGATATGGACTTTAATCTCATATTCTCCTCACAATGGTTACATCTTACGTTTGGTAACTCAATGAATAAGAGATACCAATGAGGGGAAAAAAGAGCTATGTGAAGAGGGAGAAACAACTGTGAATTCGGCAGGAAACCCCTAAGAAGCTTCGTAAAAGTGCAAAGGATGGATTGGATTTTATGAGCTTCCAGCACAGGCAGTATGAAAGAGGAAGGGAGAGAGGTAAGGTATAGGCAGGAATGAAAACACACTGGCAGCTGTATGCATAGTTATGAATGCACACGGTAACCTGTCAAAGTGGTTTGTGTTGCTGTAATTAGTCCACCAGCTACCAATAATCTACAGAGAACCGAACAGGAAAAAGGTGGACAGTTATTTAGAAACTTCAAAATGGAGTACTGCTGCTTGACTGCCACATCAATATATAAGAGAATCAAGTATCTTCAATTAGATATGGACCAGGAATCTGTAGGTCTGAAGAAAAGGAAGAAGGCACAGAACTCAAAGCGAGGAATCTGCCCCAGGGAAAACTAAACAAATGTGCAAGGATACAGACCAGGTCAGAACCTACCGAGGCATTACGCCCATTCACTTGAGGCTTGTTATCTTGTCAGTACTCTTCTTGGTCTGGATCTTCGTCTTTGTCTAGCCCAGAAGAGACAGCTCCCTGTGGACAACCCCAATTCTGAACATTAGTGGGCCAATCTGCCCGCTTCTAAAACCACCATGATCAAACTTGTACTTTCTTCTGTGCAACTTGTGATGGGATGTGTGCAGTGACTTGGATTTGGAGTTCCTGATACTAGGAAGATCTTAGCCATAAGGATACCAGAAGTGCAAAAAATGCAATGGGAACAAGAAGTCTTCTAGGTTTAGCAAATTACTGTGGCCATTTCAGTAAAGACTTAGCAACTATAACTGAAACACTAACACAACTAACCAAAGCTAAAACAGCTTGGATATGGTCTGAATGGCAACAAAATTAATTTGACAAGGTAAACACTGTACTGGAGGAGCACACAATGTTAAATGCCTGACATACTGACAGAGATCATTGTGGATGCCAGCCCTGTTAGGTTGGCTGCCACACACACAGTTCAGAAGCAGGAAATATTGTCATCTATACAAGTTGATCTCTGTCAGTGTCAGCAACAGAGCAACAATATTCACACACAGAAAGAGAGGAATTATTGATCGCGTGGGGCTGCAACCAGTCCCACCTCTATTTAGAAAAAACTTAAAGTTGATAACTGACCACAAACCCCTAATATTTATATTCAACAACAAAAGCTTACAACTCCAGAGCAAATACAGAGGTGGATCTTGTAATTACAATATCAGTCTGATGTTATCTACTGAAGCTGGAATTGTAATCCCTGCCAGCTTCCTGTTGCACCACCCATAACCTATGACACGCACCCTCATAATGACAAACACAGTATCAACAGCTATTGCCCTACAGAAAACAGCCAAAGAAGATGACATTAATGCCTACGGTTTGTTGTTGAAACACATGCCAACAACAATTGGAAAACTCTTAGGAAGTCACTAGAAAGCAGAAATCTGGAAGAAAGTGTTTTGCAATAAGCCCTAATTCAATGAAAGAGAGAACTGGCCTCCATAAACAACAGCATCCTGCTGAAAGACACCAGGTTTCCCACACCAACCTCTCTGTGTTTTAGACGCACAATCAAGAGAAAAGCTGCACACTGCATAAACACCACGAGCAAACCATAAATTATCTACTTTTAGCCTACCACACTTTGCAGCACTGTACCAGTTTAAAACCAGAAAGTCTGTTCTTTAGTGTTCGTATGTGTGTGTATGCAATATGCATACATGTTTACATGCTTACATGAATATACAGATATTTATCTATAGAGACATCGTTATGAGTCTGAAAAATATGGAGATATATGGGTCTATACTTTGTGTAGGGTTGGGACTCATATAAATGCATATGTGAACACATGACTATATATGTATGTATGTTTCTAGGTCTAGATATATTGAATTAAAAATAAAATAAAACCAGCTATCAAAAATATTATAATAAAAAATTAAACTACTCATAACAAGACATTTATGGTCATACATTATATCCATCAGTATGTCATTGTATATAGAAAATATATGTAGATGTGTGTCTGCATTTATGTTTCTACTCCGTCAGGGATGAAACATATACAGAAGGTATGTAAAATGATCAGAGGGAAAATAACTATAATATAAGTGTATAGCAATTTATTTTGATATGAAAAAACAAAAAAAATAATGTATATATGCAGTCTATGTATACTCACAACATACATGGATATGTATGAACAAGTAAATGTGTGTTGTTCATGTACATATGGATTCAGGTATACAGGGATTTATTGCTTGTACATCAGTATTAAGAAGCATAATGCTTACATGGGGGTGTAAGTTATATGTAAATATATACACTTAGTTAGATCTAGAGGTGTACTTGTGTCTGTATATATGTATAAATGTATTTTATTAACTTATAACAATAACGAAAAAAAGGAAAAAATCAATTTACAGTGCAAAAATGTTTTTAATGAATCTATATATAACAATAAATGTGTCTTCCTCATCATATATAAATGTACATCATACTACATAATAAATACATCTTCTTTACATAACATATAAGTGGATGAGTTGTGCTTCTTTCTATGAAAACCCATAGATTACAGCAGTTACAGCTTGTAAATCTGATTAAAGGGAAAGTCCCAGTAAGAGTAGTACACAATATTTAGGAATAAAATTTGAAACAAAATACTGTGCGTCGAGCGCTTTTCCCCTTCCTCTAGGAAAGGTGGATTGTGTTGTCCCCCAGCGCAGCCCCCAGACAGGGAGGCTGCGACGTGCCACCTTGCAGAGTGAAGGGCCGGGGACTCTATCAGCGCCATCGTCACCACCCTGAGGGAATCTCCCTTGCAAGGCCCCTCCAGCGTAAAAAATCCATGCCGAAGGGAGGAGACGCCACATTGCCTGGGCTGCTGAGGAACGCCTCATGGGACACTGGTCCTGAACCCTGAACCAGTCACCCCTGCCGATCTCAGGACCAAGGTACCCGGGGGTGAGCAGTACTGAGCGGGTGGCTCTGTGGCCGATCCAGCTGGGGTCTGAAGGGCCCAGGAGGTCTTCGGGTGCACCCGAGTGAGAGGTTGAGTTACTGTGCTGGTGGCAGGTCCACTGCACGTTCATGGGAAGCTGCCTATAAGGGTTTGATAAGCAGGGGACCCAGCGAGGTCTCCTTGCCAATGTGGACAGTGTGTAACCCCCTACCCTTTTTCTTGGGACGTACCGTGCGCTGCTTTCCCACTGGTAGGGGAAACCTCTGGAGAGAACCCCCGATGATGGCGCAGAGCCGTAGTTGGAAACTGTGGCCATTATAAATCACCATAATACACTGGATAGGAATGCAAGGACTACAGCGCACTGGGGGTACTGAATGACCTTATAGAGGTACAGGTCTGTTACAACCTATGTGCCTATGGTGTCACTTTGTACTTTGTGTACTAAAGATTGTGTTTGGTGATTCACATGATTTCTCTCCCTCACCTAACTACTGCATTTCATGCTCTGATGTTATAATATGTATGTCGTTTTGATGCCTGCTTTGTCAGGATAATGAGTACTGATTCAGGACCTGCATGATATGTACAGTGCTAGTATTTTTATGACATGTGCAACATATAAGTCTTTATCTTATTGCACTAACTGTGATGTTGCAACAATTGCCTAGTTGGCAATGTGATTATAGGTTTATGTGGTTTTGGTCTATCTTTATATGCAATACTGATATGTTTTTTATATACTGCTGTGTGATGTCTCTTTTGTGGTGTATTTATTGTGTCACTGGTGTGTGTGTGTGTGTGGTGCAAACACTTTACACAGTGCCTCTGGGATAAGCCTGACTGCTCTGGCAAGCTACCAAGGGGTGAGCAGGGATTATCTTGGGTGTGTAACTTCCTTGCCCTGAACAGAGTGGTGGGTTCTGCCTGGGTTAGGTGCATCTCCTAGCCAACCAGAAACCCCATTTCTAACAGTAGACTACCACAGGTTAGGAGCGGAAGGACAATTAATGGTGGATAATGAAGTTGCCTCTCCCCCTCCGTGTTTTGTAGTTATTAGTAGAATTGACTATTTTCTGGTCAGGCTTACTGTACTTCTCTCATTATGGTGTTTGGTAATAATTAATTATGTGTGTGTGTGTGTGTGTGAGTGTGTGTAAATCATTTCAAGATGAGGGTCTGAATGGTGAAACAGATAGCTAAGGTCAGAGGATCAAACAATGGAAGAGAAATCAGCACCAGGCACTGGAAGAATTAACAGGGAAGCAGGAATTGTTGTTTGACTGTTTCAAGGCCTTATGATTGTTATATATTGATTAATGCTTTTTTTAAGCACACATTTGTTCATGTAGTCCTACATGTGAATACTCTGATTGATTCTAAGTGTTTTTATTCATTAATTCTATAAAGTGCCAGCTGGTACAGATTTGGAGGGCAATTTAGATTTTAGTGGAGTGGGATCTCTGATATAAACTGGCAGAGCTCTTGCTGCTATAAAACTCGCAGAAGCCCCACCCCTCCAGTCCCCCTGCTTAGAGGTGAGAGACCAGCCAAGTTTCTGATGGTAAAGCTTCAGCAGGACTCACAGTCATAAACCTATGACCTGTTAGCTCATCAGTGGTTCCACCAGTTAGATTTGGGCCAATGCCACTAGTTTCCCTGTCTGAGTTGGCCATGCGATTCATGGAGGACCCAGGCAGAGAAAACAAACAATGGCCTGATGCACAGGAAGAAAACTTTTTTGGGGTTGTTTATGAAAAGCAAAATCAAATGCCTGAGAGACAAATAATATGGGAGCCCAATCAGCATTTACTTGTAAAGTAAGTGAATTTCAAAATTTGGTAGAAACACTTTCACAGTTTCCTGCCAGTCCAGCGAGGGTGTTGCAGGCAGTCTCCACCAGGGTGGTGCAGGCAGGGGCGGCTTCTTCACAATGGCGGAGGAGTGTCGCCCCACTGGCTACGAGCCAGCAAGTGAAAAATAAAACGATTACCTAAATCATTTTATTTTGCATTTGCCGGCTCTGAGCCAGCGCATTCAGGGCGGGGCGGGCCGAGGCATGGGAGGGAAGAGGAGGAGTGCTAAATGCACTCTCTACGTGTGCATATGTGTTTGGCTGGCTGTCTCAGGCTGGCCAAACACATATGCGCACTTAGGTTTCTTCAGCCCCGCTGCCTTAAACAGCCCGGCTGGAGAAACCCCATAGACTCCCTGTTCTGAGCAGAGCATCTTTTCAGCCCGCTCAGACCAATCTCCGCGGTGCTCTCATAGAATGAGAGCAGCGTGGGGATTGCACATGGAGTCTGTCCAAGTGTATGCTGGGAGACTGGGACCAGGAAGAGAACACGGAGGCGCAACGTGGGTGGTGGCCATAGCTCCAATTAAGTGCTTTTTAAAAATTATTAAACCCCACCCACGTGCTCCCCCACACCCCCTCCAACCGCCCCACCACCTCTTCATTCTGTCGGCCGCCATTGGGTGCAGGGCGTCCACCAACCTGGGACACTGGAAACTCAACCACGAACTTGTTTCCTGGAGATATTTTGCATAATGCTCTGAGGTCTTTTGGCTCAGGCATTTGTGAATGCTTGTTATTTACAAATAAAGTTCTAAACGCTGTGAACCTGACTGCATCTATGTGTCATTTATTTAAATGCTGATAAGAATGCTTGAAATTATTCCGTATAAGCACCAGTTATTTTTGCAACCTTTGATGCTATAATTACAGTCTTTTCTAAGAACATCTCATTCAATTATGTAGTGCTAAGTGTTGTGGATTTGTCCACTTCAAGGAGCTATTTGTTTTCGTATATAAAACAGAATGTTGCAAATTGAATCTCTCTTATGTGCAAGCTGCCGTTTGGATGACCTCCAACTCGCAAACACTAAACCTCACCAAAACAGGGTTTCTCTTGCTATTTTCTGGAACTGACTCACCTATAACATACGACCTTGGTTGCATCAATTAAATGCATTGGGTTAATCTCTTAGCTAGGTTATTTTTATCTGGTCCCTGGAATTCATTATACCTTTTCACAGACATATACAAAGTCACATTATGAAACTCAGCAAACTAGCTCTCTCCCAGATTAATTTACTGCGAACATCAAACCCATGATCTTACCAAAGGAATTTAAATCACTACTCCAAACCCTAGTTCTATCCCAAAAAAATCGAGGAAATACATTTCTGGATGCCCTTTCCAACTCAGCACTGACTACACGTAGGTCCATATTGCATGAAGCAAATCGACTTGTTACACGAGCTAAGAATGGATATTCTCATCTGATCAATTTGCACGGAACTGACTCCTTCTGGAACCAAGGATTGGTTGTAAAATCTGCTCCATGACATCTAAATCATTGATTATTTATCAGCTCTTCCCATTTAAAACAACATGAGTTTTGCAATTGGATCACATATGACCCGGAGCAAATCAAGACAATTACTGGAAATAATGAAAGTAAAAAAGTCAAAAGTCTCAAACCAAGGCTTACCATCCCTGGTCTGAGAAGGTTGTGTCATTGACTAAATCTGAAGGAGCCTTCCCATCACTTCAATCGTTCCCTTGGGTGCAAAAAATGGTCTTCTCAAATGTTTTGTCATATAGAAATCGCAGGCAGCCAACTGCACCTTTATAACTCACGCCTGTGTTTAATGATAACTGCTAGTCTCTCTCTTTTTTCTTTTATAGCTATTTTTACTGATCTTGCCTTATATATAAACAAAAGTGGAGGCAGCGCGCATATTCGCAACTTCCTTATCATTACATTTTTCTGCTATAGTTTGGATGTGTTCACTCTTAATCACTCAGACACGTCTGTCCAGGTTTGTGCTGAAGAATAAATTCATAATAGGATTGTGCTCTAGGCAAAACATTGATGAAATGAATTTTAAAGTATGTGGTAAACACATTTAGAGTCAGATTTAGTACTATTTTTATATGTTACATAATTCTCATTGAAAAAGGTGTAGAAAGATATCTCACTTAATTAGGGAGCAAACATTTTAATAGGGGAAGACGTGCCAAAGGCAAATATGTTTATTTATTTCCACAGTAGAACTTTACGCATATAATTGAAGGGGTAGTGTTAGGATAACGGGGCTCAAAGGCACTAAGGCAATGATTGATGCACCTAATGTATCTTTTAGCAGGTTTCGTCACTGCATTTAATGAGGTTATGTCTGATTAGGCCGCTCCTAAGCTCTGTAGTTTTGCTATTTTGGGCATTTGCTCATGCTTCATATCTTTTTTGCCCTGTAGGCCTGTGCGGTTATTCCACTCTACCACGAAGCTGGCATTCGTAATATTCAATATAAAGAAAGATGTGTATTTATGCAACAGCGAATGATGCCACTGCACATGTAAGTAAAATGTGTAGAGTAAGCGGTGCGTGGCAGTCCAGAGCGAAATAGACACAGCGGCGGCAGGTATTTAATGACGGTGGGGGGGCAGGTCGTCGGGGGAGGGAGTGGAAAAAAAATCAAATTACACTAACCTGTATGCCTCCGCCGCCGCCTCCTCTCAGTCCTCTTCTGCCTACTTCCAGGGCAGGAAGCACTGGCTCCTGGCCCCCTGACAGCCAATCACAACGCTGCAATGTAGCATTGTGATTGGGCTAAGCGCCGTGGATCGGCACTCAGCCAGATAATGGGAGGCTGGGCATGTTCTCCATGCAGGCTGTAATGCAGGCTACATGGAGAACATGTAAAGTGCGCATGACGGTTTGACCGGCCTGAGACAGCCGGTCAAAGCATCCAGCTCACTTGGAGTGGGCAAACCACACCTCCCCTGCCCTGCTCTGCGAGCAGAGAAGCCCTGCCCCGCCCCAGCTGAGCAAGAACGTAAAAATAAAATTATAATAACAATAAGTTATCATTTTATTTTTACCTTTTTGATTTTCTCAGTGGGGTGACGCTCCTCTGCCTTAGCGGAGGAGACGCTACTGAATAGGCAGAGTGAGCGAGGTGGACAGTGGGCAGGGCACGAGCAGTAGTACAGTGTGCAGCGGTACAATCAGCAATAAAGTGGACAGCACACATAGCATACAGATTGGGCCTGATTCTAGGACTGACTCCTATAAATGTTTTCCCTGGTGTGACATATGCCTCATATTAATGAAGCATGTGAACCTGAGAGAAAAAAAAGTGCTGGTGCTGTTTTTTTGTGTGTATCACGTAAAGGAGATTTACATGTAAGACGCGAGCCCTTGACTGCGTTGTAAGGCCTCAATGCCGTCAGTCACTTTCCTTGAGTATGAGCTGTTTGTTTGCCCTGATGTCATGAATAAAGTACATTCTATAAGTTGAAAGGAGATGTATGTTAAACAAAAAAAACACTCAGTGATGAGTCCAGTGCATGCTAAACATTTAGTAGAACAGGCTCTCTATGCAGCAATATGTAACAAGCATTGGCATAGCCAATAGGTCTCGCTTTTGGGACCTTATAAGTATTTAGTTATGCAGCACAATATCCTTGGTGCAATAACATCAACTGTTGCATGTCTAAAAACGTATAAGGTCCCAAAGGCGAGACCTTTTGACTATGCCAATGCTTGTTTTTAGAGGTCTGGCATGCAGTTTTAAATGTAGGCTGGTAAGAAAGGTGCCAACCCGAGGGGCAAGGTCTAGAGAGAAATAAGATAGGAAGAGAGGTGAGTTATAATGAGATAGCACAAATAGAAAGGTGAAGCACAGAATGACAGGTCAGGTAAACAAAGTAGCGAGGCAGGTAGAGCCGGTGGGATGAAAAATAGAAAGATATGAGAAGTAGAGAAAAAGAGGTGCAAATGAGGTAGAGAGATGAGGCTAATACAGAGTAAGTGCGAGGGAGAAGTAGAGAATGGTGAAATAGGGAGAGAGAGAGACAGAGGTAAGACAGATGTATTAAACGAGCGAGACATTGGAAGCAGAGAGAGTGAACGGAAACAGTGAAGGAGATAGAAAGAGAGATGAAAGCAAAGGGAGTGATAGATGGAGTGGAAGAGGTAGGGAGAGCATTGTAGAGAGAAAGAAATAAAATAATGGGAAAGGCGAGGGAAAGAGGACATCAATAAAAAGAGAGACATAGAAGGCCAATAGGTGATGTAAATTGAGAGTCTAGATAGTGTATGAGAGGTGGGGAAGAGAGAGATGAGGCAGTGAGTTGTGAGGCAGAGAGAGAAATGAAAGAGAGAATGGTGAGGTAGAAAGAGGCATGCGAGAGGTAGAGAAAGGTAAGGTATAGATGGCAAAAATGATAGAAAGGGTAAGATAAAGAGATGAAATTAAGAGGGAGGGGAAGTAAATGGAAGAGAAATGAAGGGGGATGAGATGCAAACAGAGCAGCAAGATGCAGAAAGAAGAGAAAGTAGAGAGAGAGCGAGAGAGAGAGAGAGGCACTTGAGGAGAAGAGAGGGGCAGAGAGCTGACCGAGAGCTAGAGATCTAGAGGTAGGATCGGAGAGAGGTGGCAAGTTGAGGTCATGAGAGGTAAGTGCTGTGGGGCACTGAGGTTTATTGAAAGAGAGGTGTGACGTACAGAGAGAGAAGACAAGGACTGGAGAAAGTGTCCACACTGAACTAGAGGTTGGTGATCACCCTAAATATATTTATTAAAATAAAGCATTAAGAGAGTGCACTTTTACGGATTTCAGAGTGTGCACCATCTTGCATTGAAGATGACAAAAGAAGCCATTTTGGCACAATAAACACATCCAGCATCAGTGCTGTTGGTGCTAGCTGAGCCAGTGGAACACTTGATGAGCTCTTTGAAAACGATGACATGTCCTCCGCTGGGTCTGTTAATTTTGTCCTGTCTTATAACCTTGTGCCAGGTTTCTGTGAGGAAGAGCAGTTTCAATGTGTGGTCGTGCAGCAGGTCCCATATTTCAGTAGCGTGTTTATTGAGGGAGGTGTTGTTGAGGAGAAGGCAGAACAGGGAGGGGTGGGGAGAGGTGTGTAGGTGTGCGTGGCCGAGGGAGAGGTGAGTGTTGTGTGCGGTGCATGTGAGGGTGGTGTGAAGGTGTGGGAAGGTGCAGGAAAAGTGTCAGGTGGAACAGGGAAGGCACCTTCGCAGTCGACTACCGAGGCGTAGCAGCAGCACTGGAAGGTGCATTCAAGGTTCAGGGTGAGGAGAGGGAATCAGAGACGTAGCAGTGATGGGAGTGAAAGCAAGGGGTCTGGCGCTGGGCACGGGAGGGCGCATACGGGCTGTGCATCCAAGCTGCGGCGGACATGAATTAGGAGCGGGGGTCTCTGGGGCAATGGGTTGGGCTAAGTAACTGGCAGGAACTGAGAAGGGAGTGCGGCGTGGGAGAGGAAGCAGGGAAGGTCGCAAATTCAGGAAAAGGGCAGGAAGAAGAGCAAAAGAGTGAGAAAAAGGAAGAAGAGGAGTTAAGAGAGCAATTGAGTTCGAAACTCGAAGAGAAGAGCTGAGACTAAAAGAAGCCAAGAGCAGCAAGGATTGAGTGAAAAGGGCAGAGAAAAATGTTAAAGAATGAAAGGCAAAAGCACAGAAGATCAGCAAAGAATGAATGAGAAAGAGTGGCAGATGCCCAGCAGATCGGCACAGAATCAGTGTAAAAGTTCAAAAAGCAGCAAAGAAAGATTGCGGAATAATGAAAAAAGCACATGAATGTGGCAGAAAGAGAATGAGAAACGCACAGAAAAGCAGCAAAGAAGGAATAAGAAGGAAGGAGTAATGCACAGTGAAGTAGCAAAGAAAGACTGAGAAATGCACATAAAAGTGACAAGTAATGAAAGAATGAGCGATGCACAGAAAACAGCAAGGAAAGGGCGAGAAGTGTTCAAACAAGCAAATGGTGCGCGCGAAAGTGATCGCGAGCAAGAATTTCGGCCGCGACCGGGAGTTGTGTGCGCGCGCGCAAAAACTAAATAAAACAAGCATTGGCCGTGCGAGACGCGCTCTGTGGTGGGGGAGGGGGGAGGAGCGGGAGAGCAAGTGACGCGCGGCCGTGAAAGTGACACGGCCGCGGGGCCCCGAGAAGCGCTCTGTGGTGGGGGAGGGGAGGAGCAAGTGAGAGGAAAGACATATGGCGCCTGGAGCATGCGAGGAATGCGCGTTACTGAGCGCGTACCCGCATGCTCTAGGCAAGCCCAAAAAAAAGTGGTCGCATTTCTAAAAGCCCACTTACTAAAATGTCTCGCCCAGACCAGCGCAAGCGCTGGCTTCAGGGCGAGAACTAAAAAGAAATACTCTTAAATCTGGGTGAATATTTCTCCAAGTCTGTCACCTTTAAACAGACTGTGGGCGCCGCAAGTGCAGAGGCTCTGCAGTCGTTGGGCATCTCTGCACTCAGGCCTCTGCAGTTGTTGGGCATCTCCGCACTCGTGATGGAGGCTCTGCAGTCGTTGGGCATCTCTGCACTCGCGGCGGAGGCTCTGCAGTCGTTGCGCATCCCAGCACTCGGGTGGAGTCTCTGCAGTTGTTGGGCATCTCCACACTCGGGCAGAGGCTCTGCAGTCATTGGGCATCTCTGCACTCGCGACGGAGGCTCTGCAGTTGTTGGGCATCTCCGCACTCGTGACGGAGGCTCTGCAGTCGTTGGGCATCTCTGCACTCGCGGCGGAGGCTCTGCAGTCGTTGGGCATCTCCGCACTCGGGCGTAGCCTCTGCAGTCGTTGGGCATCTCCGCACTCGCTGTGAGATTCAAAAAACACTGCACACCAATGGTAGTCAACTAGTTGCAGTCAGTGCTTAATTTGTAAGAAAATAAGTGTCAGGGCTCTCGTCAGTAGGCCACTGCAGCTTGCACCACAAATTGCCCCTACAATGCAGCCAGTGATGGTAATAGCACAACTACTAACCATCACATTCCTACAAGTGTGACAATGCAGACTATTTCAGGCCCCTAAAGCTATAAGAATGGGTTGGGCGACAGGTAATACTTATTGTTAAAGAATATTGAATTAATAATTAACTGCTGCTGTGGTCATCTCTAAATTAGCCAGACAGTGCCACCTTGTGGCAGACTGTCACAAGAGCCGGTGTTGACAATTGGTGCCGAGCACCGGAAACCACCGGCTCAAATTAAGCACTGGTTGCAGTAGAACAGGGCCTAGGCACTATTTCAGGCCAACCACGATGGAGCATGGGTCGGATACATCAACCAGCTACGATGCCCTGGGATTTTATATTGGGACTTAGGGCCAGGTGTATGTACAACTGATTGCAAAATACTGTTCACAATTTCAGACCATTATATTTGCGGTCAGTGTGGTAATTTGCGAAGCGACCTATGTACTCATTGGTCAAAAAAATAAGGTTCACTCTGGAAATTTCCAAACAGAAGGTAAGCAAAAGAAAAAAAATCATTAATACAAATATAAATAAAAAGGTCAAAAGATAAGCCAATGCCCACAATGAAAAAGGTGAGTGGAAAAAGACCCAAAATAAGCATAAATCACAGTTTTATAAATCACAATCAGATCAATACATAAATATATTGAAAATAATTAAAACATAATCATAATGGATAACAACGGCGCAGGGCGCAAAGTGTAATGACTCAGTGAAAAGTTAGTGAAACTTTAGGTGCACACATAGAAGTAAAGGAAAAATTATTTGATAACAATAGGCTGCAATTAGAAGAAAAAATTAATGCGAGGAAAGGTCTCTCAGAAATCTCAAGAACATCAGGTATTTTGAAAAATGATATCGACGTTTCAACCCAATGGTTAACTAGACAGGGACCATCATCTGGACAAGATGTTAGAAGACATTTTAATAGGGGCAAACTACACAGAAAAGCGAAAGAAGAAACACATCACCAATATTGTGTATGAGAGTAGGGACAAGGCCGGTGAAGTAAAGCAAACAAACCAAAAATGAAGCTTATCTAAAATATTATAAGAAAAGAGCAAAGATATTTCAGTACAATAAAGTAAGTCTCAGCCAAGAAACACTGAAGGCTCCTATAGAGATATAAAGAAAACAGAGAAATGAGCAGGGGGGACGGAGGGGGCACCAATCTCCGAGTCCAACACAGAGCCAAACCAAACAGGAAAATTACCTGAGGGAAGGGGCAGGGGAATCCACCAACGACCCGTCATACAAAAGGGGAAGAATCTGTAGAAAGCAACCCAATATGGAACCTTAAGATAAAGAGGAATCATAAACGAGGAAACTAAAGGGGCAGGTGGGGGAGAGAGCACGTGACAATGTATTTGATATAGGAAAATAAATTAATCCAAGGCAATGTTTGCATATGGAGGCATCATCACAGTAACACCTGTGCGGTCAGCCGCCCGCGGGAAACACAACCAATTGGACCCAAACCCCAAGTTGAAGGGGTATGTGTCTAATTCGAAGCAGAAAACTGCTCAAGGTGAGCCCTGGCAGGTTTAGCTTTGCGAAAAAGGAGTATGGAATTATACTGCACCCTGAAGAGCAAATGCTAGGTCGGCAGGAACTAAGCCTGCAGCACAGGAGGACCCCAGTGAAAAGGCAAGGGAAGGGGAAGACAGCCTATGATATCCACATAAATAGAAAATCGGGAAATGTAGTACAAGCCCCTGTGGAACCAAACCATGGCGCACAAGACATAACGCATACCAACCAGCTCAAGGAGAGCCCTGACAGAACAATGCAAAAAGGGACCGTGGAATTACAATTACTAGGTCGCAGGAGCTAAACCTGTGGCACAGGAGGACCCCGGTGGAAAAACAAGGAAAAGAGGGGCTGACAGGATCAGGACAGTAGGTGATGTCACGCGTAAATAAAAAATTGGGAAGTGTAGTCCGAGCCCCTGTGGACCCAAAACATGGTGCATATGATGTGGCACATACCAAGGGGTAAAGAAAAGAAGAACACCACTTATTAAGTCAAAATTTGACAATACCCAAAAAACAAGTACAGAATTGTTTATATAAAAAGAGAAAGGGAACAATTGAAAACATTGAAAAAAAAGAAAAATCCTTGAAGCCTTGAGCCCTGGCAATGAAGGCCTCTGTGTGCACATGCATATCTATGCTGTGGCTCATAGAGTACAGGCCTAGCGATAGAGCGAGGAAGTGCCGTACACGCAATTGATTAGGTAGACAATTGAAAACCGTGCACAACAAATTGGGAGATGAGGGAATAGAGAGACCTTTTCCGTGTTGAGCCCAGGTGGGGCATTGGAACTGGAAGGCCCCTTTTTGGTGTAGGGCGCAGGATTTCTTCAAAGAGAAGTTTCTTCAGACCTTTTCTAAATGCAGAAGTCTTTCCTAGGGGTAATTTGTTGTGCTTTTCTGAACTTCCATTTTGACACTATCCTGGCTTCTTGTGTTGTTTTGACTCCCCGAGAATCAGATTTTGCACCACGATGAAGTACTTAAGGCCATTGCTTCCATATTTGACGATGGCTACCTGGATAGGAGGATGGCAATTTCTTTTATTGGGAATTATATACATGCTTACATACTGCATTATAACTTCTGGGGAGGGTAAAATCCACTCGTCGGGATGTCTGTTTCAATGGGTTGATAATACAATTCAAGTCTGCTTATTCTCACTTTGTAAATCCGTGGCACTGGGTGGTCCTCGTAAGCCCAGGAAGGGAAGAAATGACTACTCCCTCAACGATTCTAAGGGGCATATTATCAACGGCCAGCGATAATTATCGCTGGCCGTGCTTAGCGATAGATATCCTATCGCTGGCTATCTCCGGAACTTATCGCCCTGGTAGCGCGTTATTAACAACACGCTTCTCCAGGGCGATAAAAATTCCAGAGATAGCGAGGTTATCGCCGTTTGCAGGGAACATCGCTGGTTTTCCAGCGATGTTCCCTGCAAAGCAGCGATAACCTTGCTGATACGACCCTGTGGTCGTATCAGCACAATCCACCCCTATGTTAGGGATGGCTAAGTCGGGATAATAGCAGACGTTAGATTTTGGCGAAAACGGCCGTTTTCGCCAAAATCTAACGTCTGCTATCATCCTGTGGGCTGCCTTGTAAATATCGCGATGTGCACATCGGCGATATTTACAACGTAGCCCATCTGGGGTACGCCAGTAACGCCCACCTTGCATCTCATTAGAGATGCAGGATGGGCGTTATGGGAAAGGGCGATAGGGCAAGGATTCACGCGATAGCGTGACCTTGCTAATACAGCGATAAAATTATCGCCGCTTTTCGTCTGAAAACAGACGCTAAAGCGGCGATAATTTTGTATCGCCGGCTTGTTAATATGCCCCTAAGTTTCTGATGGAATTCCACATTCCACTTTGAATGACATGCTTGACAAAGAGTGAGTCGCAGCATAAACTGCTGATAGAGTGCTATTACCAAATGCAAATGCACTACAGACTTCCACGTGTACTTTGTGCTGCTCCCTGATATTGGAATTGGTATACTGATGTAATTATTCATGTTGTTGTTGGTGTCATCACTAAAGCCATTAATGATGATGTATGAGAATACACGTGTGCTGACTTCACAGAGTAATACTTAAGTCAATGTTACATGCAATATCAACAAATATATCATCCCTACCATGACTTTAATAAACAGATTTTATATTAAGTAACACACATTCTAATTGGCTACTTCTTTCACTTCCACCCTTTCCCTTAGCATATACTTGGGTTAGGTGAGAAAGTTCCATATAGGATGAAATGCGCAGAAACTGCAGGTTTCAGCAGGCAGAAGGGAAAGCCAGTGAATCTGCACTGGACTTCAGTTCCGCAGGGAACCCACCACTTAGCTACACAGGGCACCCTGGGCTACTAGCTGTTCATCATTAACAGTACGACTAGTTGAGGTAGTCCAAGAAGGCTGCGGTGCCTTCAGATACTCTGAATATCTGAATGCAGAGAGCAATTCTGATTTGCTGCTGATACTAGGTGGCCTATATTGGAAATCTGAGTGCCCAACTTACAAGAATTAGATTGTGCCTCCATGCAAGCTGATCTGACAGTTCACAGCCTTTCACATTGGTTGCTTGTCTGAACCAGCCCAAGGTCCAAGATTGCCACAAGGGGTGCTGCAGTTGATTGGGATGTACGACGTCTTGATCCACCATGGTATGTCCCATACAACGAAGTTGAAGTTCACCCCATCAATGGATGAATGCTACCATATGTGGAATGCATCAGAGGGGGTGAAATTGGCTCCCGCTCACACCTCCCCTCCACAGAGCAGCTGGAAGCAATTTTTCTCACCTCACCCCTAAGGAAGTTGTAGTTTATTCAAATGTTTAAAATAAACTGAATTGCAACTATCAACTCCATCTTGCCATTCTAAAATTCATGAGCTCAAATAAAATGTTGACCCCTTTAGATCAATACATAGTTTTACAGCAACTGATTTAAAGCAATCCAGGCATGGTGTATAGTATTTAACAAAGGAAAGATGCTTACATCTGATACCCAAAAGTGTAATAAATAAATACGATTTTTCAGTCAATAGTTTAACACATTATTTGTTCAAAATAAAGATGGACAAATATTGTATCCTGGTAGGTGTTGCGTCTTTGCTGTGTGTCACATCAGAAAAGCATTTATTCTGCTAATGAGAATGACATCAGTTAATAATACAACTTGATCTTTTTACCTTTGTGTAGTTTGGAAGCCTTAAAGAACTACCTATTGCAAATCACGTCAGTTAATTACATAAAGGAAGAATTCTTGCTTATTGACACTAGATCCTAGGTTAGTTATCGAAACCGTAAATGCTGATTGGTACATAAGCAGCCAAATAATTGGAAAATGCTGTAATTGTGTTTGCCTCGTCTTTAATGAACTGATTATTAATTCATTTCTGGCGTTTTCCGCCGTATCAAATACATCACCTCGTGACCACTTGAAAGTACTTTATCGAACACAACGATGTACCGTTTCCTTGAATACAAATATCTGGAAGAAGCCACTTTGCTATATCCTTAAAGAAAGATAGTCAATAGTCAAGGTGGTAAGAGCGTAAATAGTAGGACGGCGAAGACTGTAAAAATATCATCGTGCCTTAGGTCATAACACATTGCTGTGATTTGAAATTAAGTTCCATTTTTGAGACACTTCGATTTCCATACGTATTGATTCTCATGTGTTGCCAATGTTTTACATGGCTTTGCACTTAGAGGGAGAGTCATTTGTCTGACATAAGATAGTTCTTTCAATTACAGAGTCCATACGTACTATTACTGCAACTAGAAATAGGTCAATTAGTATTAATGTCAGAACCTTATAAATGTCATTATTATATTAGAGAAAATATGGCATAGAAAATGAAGATTTTAAAATACTCACTTTTCAATGATGGGTTCTACATAAAATGAAATTGACGACATTTTGTGCTGTAAAAAATATCCGAGGAGCCTCACTACTAGGTCGATAGATTTCTGTCTCTTAAGCCCAACTAATTAATACCCGAGGTGCCGGTAACTACAGTGGGTGCGGAGTTAATGGGAATTGCAAGAGGGGCACTGCAGTTACCCTGACGAAATCATCGGAATCCATAATTTTCTTAACACTGGCAAGAAGCCATCAGATTTTACTAATGCATTATTTCGGTCTGATATATGTATGAATTAAATCGTCCAGGAGCAAGGACACAGCCCTTTTAAATCCCTTTATTGGTACTTATTTTAGGTCACATTTGATGCCAACTGCACCCAAAACACAACAAAAGTGTCCGAGTTAAAGCATTATATTAATGTCAGGACACTAGGTCAATTGAACCAATTTCTGCAACTGGGATTTTCTCTTCATTTTATTCAAAGGTGAGCTTTAGTCAATTTAACAGCAATACAAGTGCTTCTTTTGTTACCTCAGTAAAAAGAGTCCTAAGGTGCTCGCAGTTGTAGAAAAACATGGGGCTTATTTATGGGATTTTTGCGTAGGGCGGGGCTGCAAGGCACCTTGCTGCGTTGCCCTATGCCAAAGTGAAAGAGCAGGAAAGCACCGTATTTAAGCAAGACAGTGCATTCCTGTCCTTTCTCCCTGTCATTTGAGATGTCATCACTGATTTCACTGAACATGTCATGAGTGATTTAATATATGATGTCATAAGCAGTTCTCACTTAACTATAACTGCTGAATTTCACTTATTATGTGTGAGTGAAATCTGACCCTAACTATAACGCCCCTGTAACCTTCGTTTTTTTCAGTGAAATTCTTCGTTTTTTTTAATGTAGTTTCCTAACTATAAAGTCCCTGTTACCTTTGGCTTTTTAAGTGAATTGCTAAGGTTTTTTTAATTTTATTTCCTAACTGTAGCCACTAACCTTTGACAGTGAGTGTGTGAGTGAGTGCATGAGTGTCTCAGTAGGTCTGTGAGAGTGGCTGAGTGGGTCTGTCAGTGGGTGTCTGAGTGTCTGAGTAGGTCTGTGAGTGGGTGTGCGAGCCTCTGAGTGGATCCATGAGTGGGTGCATGAGTCTCTGAGTGGGTCTAAAAGTGAGTGCATGAGTCTCTAAGTTGGTTTTTGAGTGAGTGTGTGAGTCTCTGAGTGGGTCTGTGAGTGGAAGTGGGAGTCTGTGAGTGGATTTGTGAGTGGGTGTGTGAGTCTCTAAGTGGGTCTGTGAGTGGGTGCATGAGTGTCTTAAGTGGGTCTGTGAGTGGGTGCACGAGTGTCTCAGTGGGTCTGTGAGTGGGTGTGTGAGTCTCTGGGTCTGTGAGTGGGTGCATGAGTGTATGAGTGGATCTGTGAATGGGTGTGAGAGTCTGAGCAGGTCTGTGAGTGGGTGCATGAGTGTCTGAGTGGGTCTGTGAGTGAGTGCATGAGTCTCTGAGTCAGTTTGTGAGTGGGTGTATGAGAGTCTCATTGGGTCTGTGAGTGGGTGCATGAGACTCTGAGTGGGTCTGTGAGTGGGTGTATGAGTGTCTGCTCTCTTTTTTGCCCTCTTCTGCACTGTTTTGCCTTTTCTGCACTCTGTTTTGCCTTTCCTGCTCATTTTTCTCCCCTTTGTTTTGCCCTCTTCTGCTCTGTTTTGTCTTTCCTCCTTGTTTTCCTACCCACTGTTTTGCCTTTTCAGCTAGTTTTCTGCTCTCTGTTTTGCCTTTTCTGCTCGTTTTTGTGCCCTCTGTTTTGTGTTGCCTGCACATTTTTCTGCCCTCTGTTTTCCCTCTTATTAGACCTAGGGACCGCCACCTCCCCAGGGTTTTATTTTAAGCAAAGGAGGGGGGCCGCATGGACCGCCCCTCCTGGGGCTTTCATATAAGGAGGGGCCAACCACCTCCCCGTGGCTAACTTAAAAATTATGTTGGAGCTACACAGATCCCCGGGCTCTGGGGACCACCACCTGCCTGGGACCAAATACATTAATTAAAGTGGGAGGGGAGCTGCTCCCAGCCTTAACTCAATGGGGAGGGGAGCTGCGTGGCCCCTCTCCTCAGGCCAATATCAGCTCTGGGGACCACATCCCCTGGGGCCTGACCAAATCTCCTGGGTGCTCCCCAGGGCACCGAGTGTGCAGCCTGGGGACCATGGGGGCAGCCTTAAAGCCCTGGTGGTCTCAGCCGGCTCCCCACCACCTGCGGGAGCCGGCATTGCTTTTACAGACAGGGGGCTGCTAACAATGCAGCTCCATGTCTGTGAGAGCAATTGTTTTGTCTGTTTCCCTGCCTGCTTGACATCGGGCAGAGAAACAGATGAAAAATCCTCTCTAAGCAAGCGGGGGCGGTTTCATAGCTCTCGCTTGCTGAGAGCAGAGTTCATGTTTGCTCTGACTTGACTGGAGCTGTCAAAGCTCCCACCAAGTCAGAGCAAACAGCTATGCCCCAAGGCAGCACCCATGACATAGCAGGAGTTAGCCCTGGAGGGTGGCGGTCCCCAGGGCCATGTATGGCTCCAGGAGGGGGGCCATGCAGCCCCCCTCCTTTCTTGTTCACAGGCCGCCTCAGGGAAGTGGTGGTCCCCAGGGACCCATGTCACCCAGGAGGGCCTCGTAGCCCCACTCCCATTCTTGAAAAAAGTTTTGGCCCCAGGGAGGTGGTGGTCCCCAGGGGGGTCCACTGGCCTCCCCACTATGTCTTATATAGCCCCATGGAGGTGGTGGTCCCTGGGGCCCGAGGGGTCCACACAGCCTCACCATCAATATTTCTTTAGCCCCAGGGAGGTGGCGGTCTCTGGGGCTTATAAAGTCTCAGAAGGGGGACCCGTGTGCCCCTCTCTTTTTGTTTAAATAAAGCCCTGGGGAATTGGTAGTCCCTGGGGCTCAATGAGCCTTAGAAGGGGGCATGGTACACCCCCTCTTTTTTGAAAAAAATGTCCCTGGGACCTGGCCCACCCGGGGGCTCTATTCAAAACAAGCGTGGGAGCCCGCTCTTGTTTTTGTTTTTACTTTTTGTCACAGATTCACAGCTCCGTCTCATTTCCGTGGGAAGGATTAAAAAAAATACTTTTTTGTCCTGGTGGGATCCCATGACCAGAGCTAAGGGGTCAGGGTATTCCTTCCCTGCCCCCTTTTCTTTAAAAAAAAAAATGTTGTGCCATCCCAAGATGGCTGCCAACATTCCCTGGTTGAAGTGTTGGCAGCCAATCACATTTCAGCACGGTGACTGTCGGCTCCATGGAGGATCTGCGCCCCTATATATACCATTTTTTTAATAAGTCAAAAACTACTGAACAGATTTACACCAAATAACAAAAAGGGTTCTTTCTTGACCAAGAGCTAACTTTCTGCCAAATTTGGTGTAATTCTGTCCAGCAGTTCGGGCTGTAGTCGTATCTAAAATCTCTATGGAGCTTAACATTGGAAAAACACTTTTTCTCAGCCCTCGCTTGATGGATCACCCCGAAACTTTCCATTCACAACAAGAAAGACTGGCGCACTTTACCAGAAGTACATAATATATATATTACCTACTGGCGGTCATTACTAGGTGTTTTTAGTTAGGTCTGATTTTCAATAGGCTGAGTGTTTTTTGGTATGCTTATAACTTTGGCCCCGTTTGACCAATCTTCAGTAAACTTTCCCAAAAAAATGTTTATCCACTTCATCTTCTTCCTGGAAAGACCTAGATCAGTCAAGTAGGGGCTGAGAAAAAAGGGGGGTCCCAAAACACAAAATCAACTATGCATTTTCCAAAGACTTCTTTAAGACGGGCTGAAGCAAAAACTGCTGAATACCATTACACCAAATTCGGCAGGAAGTTAGATTTTGGTCCACAGATTGTGCTTTTTGTAATTTGGTGTAAATCTATTCAATAGTTCTTGAGATATTAAGGGCCAAATAACAAAACCGTCTTGTTAAAGCGTGAATTAAAAAATGGAGCCCTATGATTGGGCGAGAGGCCCAATTTTCCTATGAGCTTTCACACTTTTCTAAGAGAGAGAGGCTCCTGTGGTTCTCGCAGGAGCGAGAGCTCTGATTGGCTGGCTGTTAGAGTTTTAGAAATGAAATGGCCACCAATACTGTTTACTGCAACAAAATGCAGGAAATGAAGTAAAAAAGATGTGTATGGGGCAGCAGAAAGGTATACTCTCCCCCTAGATTTGGAGAGGAGGTCTTGAAGGCATAACTGCTGTGATGAAAATAAATGTATATTGTTTAAAAAACAATTAATGATCTTGGCGGACTCTCGCGGGATAACGAATAGTAAAAAGGCGTGTGTGAGTTAGTAAATACATTCTACTATTTGTAGAAATGCATATTGTGGCCCTTGCTATTGAGAGGAAGTGTGTAAGACATAAGTACTGGGATAAGTAGAAGGTACTTTAAAAAAAAAAAAACATTTACGATCTCGCAAAACTCACGCAGGATCATGAAAATCAGAAAGGAATAGGTAATCTTTGAATACACTCTGTAATGCACACTTGTTACTGTAGGAAGGAGTGTTAGTGGAGATGGTGTTTATCAGAGTCTACTATTTACACCCATCAGCTTGGGAAGCTTTGTGAGTAGAGTTAAGACTCTTTGCACACCCTACTACGCACACCCATCATAGAATAGAGGGGTCTCAGTGGAGAAGCCAGCCTCTCCCCACACCTTAGCATGAGCATCCATTATCTGAGAGAGAGGTATGAAAAGAGAGGCCAGCCCTTCCTCACATACTACTACGCACATCCATCATCTGATAAAGATGTCTGAAAGAACACCTATCATGTGTGTGAGAAAAGTATCAAAGGAGAGGACAGTCCATGCACATACCCTATTACGCACACCTGTCATGTGAAAGAGAGATCTGAAAGTAGAGGACAGTCCATCCACACACCTTACTATGCACATCTGTCATCTGAGAGATGTCTGAAAGGAGAGGCCAGTCCATCAACACCGTCCTACACATACCCTTCATCTGATAGAAGGGTCTGAAATGAGAGGCCAGTCCCTCCCTGCAGCATACTGTACAAACCCGTCATCTGAGAGAGAGAGGTCTCAGCGAAGAAGCCAGTCCCTCTCCACACCCTACTACTCACACTCGTCATCTGAAAGAGGGGGTCTGAAAGGAGCGTCCAGTCCCTGCCCAGTTCCTACTATGCACACCCGTCATCTGAGAGCGAGGTCTGAAAGAAGAGCCCAGTCCCTCTCTAAACTCAACTAAGAACACCCATCATTACAGAGAGAGGTCTCTGCAGAGAGGTCAGTCCCTCCACACAGCCTACTATGCACAACTGTCATCTTAGAGAGGGGTCTGAAAAGAGAGGCCAGTCCCTCCCCACACCCTACTATGCACCCCCATCATCTGAGAGAGAGATCTGAAAGGAGAGGCCAGTCCCTCTTCACACCCTACTGCGCTCACCTGTCATTACAGAGAGAGATCTTAATAGAGTGGTCAGTCCCTCCACACACCCTACTATGCACTCATGTCATCGGAGAGAGGGGTCTGAAAGCAGAGGCCAGTCCCTCCCCAAACACTACTACACACAACTATCATCTGAGAAAGGGGTGTGAAAGGAGAGCTCTGTCCCTCCCCACACCCTACTACACACACCCATCATTTGAGAGAGCGGTCTGAAAGGAGAGGCTAGTCCCTGCCCACTTTCTACTATGCACATCTGTCATCTGGGAGAGAGGTCTGAAAGGAGAGCCCAGTCCCTCCCCACACCCTACTATGCACAACCATCATTATGGAGAGAGGTCGCTTCAGAGAGGGCAGTCTTGCCACACACCTTACTACACGCATCCATCATCTGAGATTGATGTTTGAAAGGAGAGGCCAGTCCTTTCCCACACCCTACTATGCACACCCATCATCTGAGAGAGAGATCTGAAAGGAGAGGCCAGTCCCTCCACACACACTACTATGCACACCTGTCACCTAAGAGAGGGTTCTGTAAGGAGAGGCCAATCCCTCCCTAAACAAAACTATGCACACCCATCATTTGAGAAAGGGGTCCGAAAGAAGAGCCCAGTCCCTCCCCACACCCTACTACATACACCTGTCATCTGAGAGAGCAGTCTGAAAGGAGAGGCCAGTCCTTGCCCACTCCCTACTATGTGCACCCATCATCTAAGAGAGAGGTCTAAAAGGAGAGCCCAGTCCCTCTCCACACCCTATTACGCACACCCGTCATTACTGAGAGAGTTCTTAGCAGAGAGGTCAGTACCCCCACACACCCTTCTATGCACACCCGTCATCTGAAAGAGGGATCTGAAAGGAGAGGCCAGTCCCTCCCCACACCATACTATGCACACTCATCATCTGAGAGAGAGGTCTGAAAGGAGAGTCCAGTCCAGTCTGTAATTTTGTACACATTGCTCTATAAAGGGTATACTATTGGAGCTTCAAAAGTAAGTGCACAATAGCTCAGAAGAATAGGAAGCATCTTTACTGCTATCCTACATACAACCGCCATAGGTGAAGCAAGCTTGTGTTATTTTCAACATTACCCCTATACCATACAACTGACGGGTAGCTGAGTTCATGTTGAATATTAAACACAGTTGACAGGGTAACCACATTTTGGCTGTGTTCTGGGTTAGTGTCTTAGATATAAGTAGCAAATTGTATTGTTGTTCCTTCCTATTTCCACTTTATTAAAGTGGTAATAGGTATGAAAATGTATTTATATATTTCTATATATTTGTAAAAAGTTTACGTAGTACTGCGCTAGTACCTACAAAGTACTGCAGTAGTTGCAGGAAAATATAAAAAAAGGAATATATACAAAATATAAAAATCCAGTATAGTGCACTATATTTGTGAAATATAGTGTAGCTCCTTCTTTTTTTACAAATTACATTTATTTTTTAACCTTTGTAACTAGCACAGTACTTTCTATGTAGTACTGTGGTGCTCCTTTCTTTTTAGAAAGTAAATATGTATAAATTGGAAAATACACTGTAGTACACTATATTTGTGAACTATAGTGTAATAGAGTATATTTTTATTATTTTTACATATTTAAATTGTTTAGCATACTTCCTAGATGGTTTCGCAGTTCTCTGTGAACATTTTAAACATATATAGAAATATAAATATTTTTCCCTACCTATCATCACTTTAATAAAGTATAGTAGGTAGGGTAAAAAACTAAAACCAGCACTTGACTTTAACTACGGCCCTAACCCAGAGCACAAGCAAAACGTAGTAAAATCAACACGGCTGCCTTTTACTTTTGTAAAGGCAGTCATTAGCTAATCATATATTGCCTTGTCTTTGGCAAGTACTGCGAAATTATCGCAGATTACCGCAGTCTAAGATATCACTAAGATTTAGTGCCTTATAAGCTTCAAAATAATTACCCTACTTACCTTTAGAACCGAAAAGGATCATCTACACATATCAAACTATATCCCTGACCAATTTCATTGAAATCCGACTGGCTGTTTTCCAGCTACATCTCTGTAAAAAGTCTATTGAAAAAACACTGTTTTAAAATGTGTTTGGAAACCTTTTTCTTTGCAACCCCTTAACTAATCACCATAAATCATTGCATCATCCACCAATGTAGAAAAAGAAGTAGGTCAGCAAAGTTTAGTGTATATTCATCAACTGGTTGAAACATTATTAGCGAGCAAAAATCAGAGGAATTCCTATCCCTGGGAACCCTGACCATAACTACAGAGTGGCTAACCTCTCTCGTTTGAGCCGAAACGTGTCAAAATAAAGCTGTTTGAACTATGACACCTGAGGACGGGAGTGTTCCTGTATGTCTGTGACAATATTAACGTATTCAACTAATAAAAAACACAGGAATTCACCAGTTATACTTAGCAGAGCTAACTATAACTTGCGTCCCCACCATGCACTGGTTATGACCTCACATATTATATCACTCATGGCATGTTCTATGACATAATTTATGACTTCACTGATGACATCAACCAATGAGTGTGTTAGTTTGTTTTATAGTTCACATAGTGGTGAATATCTACCAAATAATAATTATTATTATCATTATTATAATTTTTATTATTATTATTATTATTCAGATTTGTACAGCGCATGGCTACCCAAACAAAGGTTTCCTAGTGCTACGCTACAATAGGGTACCAGAAACAGAGAAGCAACTGCAATAGATGGCAGGGATTAAAAGAGCCAGGCTGTGAATTTCCTGTGAAAAGCAGAGGGTGAGCAAGACGATCTCAGCTCAGCTGGGATAGAATTTCATAACTTTGGGCCTAAGAAAGAGAAGGCACAACCTCCCTGTCTGGCTGTCTTTACTCAAGAAACAACTCCAAGGTCCTAGTTGGTAGAGCGTAAAGAACTACTAGGAGTTTAGGCAGCACCAAAGGTCTTAAGTAAGAGAGATCAGAGTATGAAAGACATTTGTGTTCATAACAGAGTGCCTTAAATTGGATGCGACGTACAACATGGAGCCAGTGCAGTACACGGAGCAGGTTAGCGGTAGAATTGAGCTTGGGACGATGCAGTAGACATCTTGCTGCTGCGTTCTGCATTATTTGAAAATGTTGTTACTCCACAATACAAGATATTTCTGTAGCAGAGCCTCAAGATCACCAAGGCCTGAATGACAGTTCGTTGGGCCAAAAATGGAAGACACCCTAAGATTTTTTTGAGCCATCTCAAAATGCCGAAGCAGGTGGCAGCCACTTTACAGATCTGACAACTCATAGAAAGATTTGCATCAAGCAGACAACTAGGTTTTTGACTAGTGGGACAGGAACAGGTAGAGTGCCCATCACCTCAGGCCATTGATGCGAGCCCCACAAATGGGGAAGGTTGCCCAGTACCAGCACCTCAGTCTTGTCTCCATTTAACTTTAGAAAGTTGTAATTCATCCAGGAGCAGACTTGAGTAAGACAGTTGTTCAGTGTCACTGAACTCTTATTCTCCTGGGAAGAAAAGGAGACAATTATCTGGGTGTCATCGGCATAGGATAGAAGTGTGAGGCTGTATTTTTCCACAAAGTCTGCTAAAGGTCTTACATAAAGGTTAAAAAGTAGAGGGCTGAGGGTGGAGCCCTGAGGAACCCCGGATGATAGAGTGTATAATTTGGACTAGTGCTGATAAGAATGCACTTAGAAGAACCGATCCCGAAGGAAGGAGCTCAGCCAAGCCAGAGCCCAGTCCTGAACCCCAGCAGCTTCTAGCCTTTGCAGAAGAATATTGTGGTTCACAGTGCCAAACGGTGCACTGATATCTAGCAAAATCAGAGCAGTGGTGCCACCATTATCCAATGGTTTCTTTAACAGCTCTGTTACGGCCAATAGGGCAGACTCTGTAGAATGGCTGGCTCTACAGCCCGATTGGGAAGGGTGAAGCAAACCGTTGTGTTCGGTGTACAGTGTGAGTTGATTATTCACATACTTTTTAAGGGCTTTAGACAAAGTAGACGAGAGAGAAATTGGTCTGTAATCCATCCGAATAGATGGGTCCAGGTTTTTTTTTAAGCTAAGGCATAACCATTGAATGTTTCCATACTCTTGGAACAATGCCTTTAAAGAGAGGGGCATTTAAAAGGATCCAGAGGGGAGCCTGATTTAACAGAGGTAATGAGGGATTTAAAGGTCAAGGGTCCAGAGGCTGGAAAACACTCAATGAGATACCTGTAAAGACGCAGTCACACCCATTTACAAACCCATACAAACACTGCAACATGTATTCACAAAGCCACACATACACTGTGACACTCATTCATGTACCTAAACAGTTGCTGTCACACACATTGAAAAACCCATACAGACACTGGGGATCTACTGAGTTAGCAAGAGTAAACAAAAAACTATATATATTAATTTTTACACTCACTCTTACTCTCACACCCCTTCAGATACCCATGCAGATACTGTCAAATCCAGTTGCATACCCATACAGAAATTTCCACTCCCACTCTTATACCCATGCAGACACTGTCACAATCATTCATAGAGCTACAGAGACAGTGTGACACCCATTTACATAGCCACAGAGACTCTGTGACACCCATTCACAAACCTGTACAGTCGCTGTTACACCTATTCAGAAATCCATACAGACAATGTCACACCCTTTCACATACTCATAGAGACACTGTGACACCCATTTACATACCCATAGAGACTCTATGACACCCATTCACAAACCTATACAGTCACTGTTACACCTATTGAAGATCCCATACAGACAGTGTCATGCCCATTTACAAACTCATAGAGACACTGTCACACCCATTCACAAACCCATACAGGTACAGTAACACCCATTCAGATATCAACAAAGACACTTTCATACCTATTTACACTGTCACACCCATTCGCAAACCTAAACAGACACTGTCACACCCATTTAAAAACCTATAGACACTGTCACACCCATTGGCATACCGACACAGACACTCTCATACCCATTCACATACTGATAGACACACTGTCACACCCATTCACAAACCTAAACAGACACTGTCACACCTATTTACAAACCCATGCAGACACTGTTAAACCCATTCACATACTCAGACACTGTCACACACAGTCACATGCTGATGGAGACACTATAACACCCTTTAACAAACCCATACAGACACTGTCACACTCATTTACAAACCCATAAAGACACTGTCACACCCATTCACGTACCTAAAGAGACACTGTCACACCCATTTATATACTCATAGACACTGTCACGCTCATTCCAAATCCTTATGGGCACTGTCATCTCATTCAAAAACCAGTAAAGACACAGTCACACCCATTTACAAACCCATACAGACACTGTGACACGCATTCAAAAAGTCATACATACACAGTGACACTCATTCATCTACCTAAACAGTTACTGTCACACGCATTGACAAACCCATACAGACACTGTTACACCCATTGAAAACCCTCTACAGACTTTGTCACACCCTTTCAAATACTGTTAGAAATACTGTAACACCCATTTACACACCTATACAGACATTGTCACAGCCATTTATATACCTTAAAGACACTGTTACACCCATTGACAAACCCACTTATGCACATAAAATAATACCCATTCAGACTCTTTTATACCCACTGTGATATGTATTCAGAACCCTTTACTAGAAATATTAAGTGTGCTCTTTTACATTGAATGTGTGCATTTGGTTTGTGAATCAGCGAGGGATCTGCAGAGTCAGTACATTTAAAAAAAAAAAAGAGGATTTACAGTGAAAAATAACACCTGTTTGGGACATGGGGTGGCTCTTAGAAGAGCCGTTGTGTTCATTGTATGTATATGATGACTACATATACGAGCGAATGCAGAGTTTCAAGTTATTGAGAAACACTCTGTTGCCTTCATCGTTGAAGTGAACACCATCTCTCCTGTATATTACATGCATGTTGAAGCGCAGGTTATTATTGTAGACAGAGCCCATGTTATGGTCTCTGAGGAATGCTGAAACAGTTTTATTAACATGTTTCCTGGCTTTCTCTATCTGTGGAAAACATTCAGAAGACCAGTTCCATTTCTGCCTCTGGCATATGTTAGCAAACACCAAGGCAGTGTGAGGGCAAAGTTGCATTAATTGTTCAAAGGTATTCTTCATTAGGATTTCTAGTCCTAGTCCAGTCAGTGTTCACAGGTCATAGCCACCACAGTGCACAATCAGGAGGCCTGGAATGAATGTTGCTTCGCCATAATGCTTCTAACCAATGGAAGCAATTGATGCCACTTTAACCCTCTCTGGCCAAACCAATTAATATCCACATTAGGCAAACCTAGGTCCCTGTCAATTCCTCTGTTTCTAGCAAACACGTTCACCCAGAACACAAAGCTGTGACCCACAATCCACACTCTAACCATTTTGATGGATGGAGGAGTAGCACACAGGAGAAGTCTGTAGCTGAATGAGGCAGTTTTCAAAATGATGTCAGTTAAAAATGACTCTAGCAAGTAAGGTTTAACACATTACATATGATTGGATGGTGTAAGTAAGGTGGGGACTAAAACTAGGTTGTGCACTACATTTAAAATAACATGTGTGATTGGTTATGAGGAATATGTTTGTAATTGTATATACTCAGCCACACCTGTAAAATCTGCCTTGGAAGTTAGCATGCTGCTGTAGAGACAGTTGTGAACTTTTAACCTACTCGTAACAGAGAATGTTACATTGTTGGTCACCTTGAAAACAGAGCTACAGGAGTATGGGTGAAAGGAAGAGAAAAGGCTAGAATGTTAATGCGAGGAGACATTGTTTATAAACGAAATAATGAATAAGATTTATTTGGGTCTAAATTTAGGGATTTGTAGGAAGTGGTGTGTAAGTGGCAGTGTGTAGGAATAGTTTTAGAAAAAGATCTCAGTTTACCAGCCCGATCCGTGGATTCTCTGTGAGGTTACAAAGGGGAGCGGCGCTGACACTCTCAGATCTTTTCGTGAATTTGCGGAACCCTCCCAAACTCGCTACCGAATCGGGCTCTCTTCAGAGGAGTTAAACAAAGGGCTAAGCAATGTGACCATTCAGAAGAGCTGTATGATTAGTAAGGAGACTAAATAAAATGAAAGCACGGTTTCTATTTTGTTTGCAGTCTCTGTAACCTTGAATAGGGTGTCATTATAGGTTGCCTTGTATGAGGGTGGTTTATCATTCTTCTGCTCGGTTTTTCTGTGCTTTCTTGAGACAAGTTTGACAACCTGATATTGAGAAAGAAAAATACTCACCAACAATCACATTTAACAGGTATGTGTAGTAAATTTCCTGTCCGTGTAGATCACAAATAGTATATATTCCTCGTGGTCCAAGTCCAAAGTGGATATATAACACAACAAAAAATGAAGGGTTGGTAGCTGGAGGTGTAGAGAAACAAGAAACAGAAATTACAACTGAAAACTTTGCTCAAGACATTACAAAGTTTAACACAGTTTCCTCAGAAAGACATTTGTTGTCGAAGCACTCACTACAAAACCAAATTTGGAATGCAGTTGTGTACTCTAAATTTGAAAAAGAGAACAATGATAAGTGGCAAGAATTTGATGCATATTTATTTCTTGAGGAAAGATTTAAGTTGTCTACAGTGCAGATTATCTGTAAGTACTGTTATGATAAATTAGAGAATAATAAAATGACAGTTAGAGGTATACATAACAAGTTAGAATTGGTATACATTCCACAAGAACTTAAAGCATTGAATGTTTATGAATCAATTCTTATATAGCACATACATCCTTTTCAAGCAATTGTTCATATGGAGCCAAAGACAGGGAAATTGCCTCCAACTGAGCTCCATAGAAGACCAAAAAAAGAGTTGTGTATTTACCTTTAGATTTTAAGAATAATATTGAAACTATAGTAGATAGAGAAATAGAAGAACCACCTATCATTTTAGTAAATGGGGTTCAAACAAAGAATAGGAATACATTGGCAAGAGTTAGTAGATGTTAATAAAGTTAAAAAATCAACATTATACCTTGTTGAAAATAATATTTACTATCGAAATGTTGATGTTGATGAAAATGAAATTTGCATACAAGATGATACCTTACCATCATGTGGACAGATTGAAAAAGTGGATTGATCTAGATCAGAAGAAATTTATGAACACTATAGAATCCACCTTCTACATTCTAAAGAAGTAATTGGCAATGCTATTGAATTCTTCAAATGAACAAGCAAAAGAAAGTCCCTTAAGTGTCTGGGAACAGCTTAGAGGTGTATTGTTTTCCGTAACTGTTTTCAACTGAAGTAGGTGGTCGGTATGATGACCGTCCCGTACAGATACTAGCAGCTGAATGACGCTCAACATGATTATACTCAAAGGATCCAAGATTTCATCAGTGCATTGCATATATATTTCATCTTCTGTTTGAAAGTGATTTGTGGAGACTTTCTTTATGCTGTGAATCATATATTGAAGACAGGAGCAAACCATCAAACTTTGTCTGCAAGGGAATTTGTTGATAAAGTTCAAGAAAAAAATGAAAACTTGGAACATAACTTAATGAATTTCATGACATGCCAATGGGGAACAAATAAGTATTGGTAACATCGTCACGGTAACTCAAATGCATTTGGAGAAACCTAGGAGCACCTACTTGGTTTGTTACACTTAGTTGTGCTGAATATGCTAGGGATGATCTGCTTAAATTTTTGAGAGAGGGAAATTCAAATATTGAGGACATTAATGTAGAGACAGTAGGAGAACTTTGCTCTTTGGAAACTGCTAATGTCTGCAGAGATTTTAACCACTGATTCCAAGCCATGCTGTCTTTCATTTGTAACAAAAGTAATCTTCCACTTGGTGAAGTAACTGATCTTTTTGGCATAAAGAGTACCAAGCAAGAGGTGCTCCTCATATTCACATGCTGTTATGGATAAAAGATTCTCCAGAATTTGGAACAGAGAGTGATGAGTGTGTGCTCTCTGTCATAGAACAGTATGTGACATGGCCCTCGCCCGAATTGGCAAGTTTTACGCGGTAGCTGGAAGGATGCTACGAACCATGCTAGAAACGAAGATGAAAGGCTATAAAACACAAGCTGCTGATCGTTTACTGCTACAGTAACACTTTTTTTGGGAACTTCTTACATGATCTGGCACAAAATGATTTTATACACGCACCTTGCACTTTGGAAAGGGGTCTGTCCCCACACACCAAATGGGGACATCTGCACAAATAACATGTCACATAGATTAACGAGTTTCACCTGCATCACTGATTCTTTTTAACATTTTATTTTTCATTGTCTTAGGAGGAGTACTGTTTTTAACCTGCATTATATGTGTTTGCTCCCATGCATACTTTCCCTGGTATTTGGATGCACCAGGCCTACTTACCAGTCTTTCAGGTGTGAGTCCCTCTGAGATACATGTATGACTGGCCTGGCTGTAAAATAATGGGGCTTCAAAACAACCCTGTAGTAATTCTTGCAATTTGCCGATGCATGCTCACGTATAATATAATTATATGCATGCCTGCATCACATAATACTGCACGCCCACTACCCATGGTTTTTGGTTTTGCCTAGTGATGCCACTTTTTGCATTGGCCATACAAAACAACCTTGAGTGACTCGAGCTCCGATATCACTGGGACGTAGCACCCGCTGAGATTGTTAATTTTATTTAGGCTATAAATGCTTTAACTACTTTATATTTTTAATTCGATGCATGTTTTATGATGAAATCCATATTGCTTTTGTAAATAATTTTAGGTAATCATACAATAAAAATTTTACTTACTTTTGGGTGACGTGCTCCATCCCGAAACATACTACTGACAAAGGCCTAAGACTGCGGTTTCAAACACATAGATGTGGATAATACTACCGTGTAAGAAACAGATCTAAAGGAAAAGTTTACACAAGATGTCGTTTTGGATTCCCAAGACCTATTATTTCACAAGGAAGAGTGAACAGCGGGTCGAGGCAAGATGGCGTCCGCTGGGTCGGATGCGTAAGCCGGCTGCTCCTGGGTGCCAAAACCCCCCACGCTATGCTAACGTACCTGTGAGAGAGGAGCTGAGGAAAGACCAGTACGGGACGGGATGCTGATTACCGCGGCCGCATCATTTTCGGGAAAATTACGCCGCCTGCAATATCGCTGTTGTTGGCGGTAAGCCCAGAGTTGGAGTCGGCGTTTTCTCCCGGTGTCTGCACATTACGGCGGCTGCAAAGGACTGGAGAGAGCCACGTCAACAATGCCTCCCAAGGGAGGACTCGCCCTCTGGTGGACAACGTCGGAACTTCAATAAAGAATACATTAAGCACAGTGAGTGGTTCTAAATCGCCAAATAAAGACTCTGGGGCAGATTTACAAGCCCCCTGCGCCACCAGTACGTCACTTTTCGTGACGTACTGGTGGCGCAGGGGGCTCCTCGATATTTACAAGGAGAGGAAAAGCCACCATGCGTGACTTTTCCTCTCCTTGTAAATACCGTCCCTTCACACGCAGCACTTTGCGGTGAAGGGGCGTTCCATGGGTGTTGCTGTGGGTGTTCCCACGCAACACCCATGGAACAAGACACATCTCCAGAATTACGAGAAATCGTAACTCTGGAGATGCGTCTGAAAGCTACGCCACCCTAGAGGTGGCGTAGCGAGGCGCACTCGAGGAGAAATGTTTTCATTTCTCCTCGTTTTTCCTCTTTCAATGAGTGCTGCATTCTGCAGCACGCATTGAAAGAGGAAAAGCCTGTACTGATTGTTTTTGTGCAGAAAGGTGCCCCTTCCTGCACAGAAACAATCTCCTCATGGCGCAGGCATCCTTGCACCATGGTGCAAGGATGCCTGCGCCGGCGCTTGGCAGCTGTTTGTGCGCCAGCGCAGGGGAGAGCACAGGAATGCGACATATTCTTGTAAATATGTCGCATTCCTGTGCTCTGAAAGTGCCGCAGCGTGGCGCAGCCAAAGGGCTTGCAGCGCCACGCTGCGGCACTTTCTTGTAGATCTGCCCCACTGTCTCTAAGGGAGGAAAAGGAGGAAAATCCATGGAGAATGTGGGAATGTCTACTATACCCATACTATTCTCTGCTGGTAAAGTAAAAGATAAGGGGGAAGCTTCCCAACTCCCTAAACCTCCTCAGGGTACATCTCCTGCTGTGGCAACAGGACACAGGCGCACTATGGACCCCACCTCAGAATCTGAGGGGAGAGATAGAGTCTGTGACCTTCATGATGCGGTCGCTGATAACCCCAACATGGGATCACTGTCCACACACAGAGCTGTCCAAGTCAGAGAAATGGTCGAGGAAATGGTTGAGGATGCAACCAGGGACGGGAACTCATCTATTAATCCATGCGAACCCCCTACCTCAGTACCTTTGGTTGCTCTCGGTTCCAATGCCAATTTAACGGGTGCCAATGATCCCGGTGTGGCTGTAAATGGGGATACAAAAGGTGTCACTATGAGCTTTAAGTCTACAATGCAGGATATAGAGACTGGGGACTATTTTTTTTCGCTATCTGACCACTCAAACTTATCAAATGATGACCTCGAGTCCCGGGGCCTCACCCAGGTCTGGTACGCAGGATGACGGAGGTAGTGATTGTAGTGTACATTTGGAGGATTCCGGTGATATATCAGACGGCAGTCCGCGCACAGTGCGTAAAAAATTAGATCTGAAAAGCGGTGCTAAGCCAAGGAATGGTGGCAATGGAAGTAATGTTCTGCAGTGGGACTATTCCTGCTCAACCGATTTAAGCATTGAGAATGGGCGAACCCAGGGGACTGGTACAGAACCGTCAACTAAGGCTTCCGAGGACATATCATTAACATTGATCTATCAAACCATGGTTACTCATAGAGAGGAGGCTTGAGTAGAGAACCAGAGAGTACAGGGTTCATGTCGTAAATTACAGAACCCTGTACGACGTATAGCTAAGACCTGCACAGAGTTCACAACGAGATTTAATGAAGCAGAAGCAAGAATCTCCTCTCTCGAAGACGAACTGGTTGCACAGAAGGCTCTAACTGACTCTCTATGGTCCCTAAAAGACGATATGCAATGGAAGTTAGCTGACATTGAAAATTGTTCTCGTAGGAACAATCTTAGAGTTTTGCAAATTCCAGAGGGGGTCGAAGGACAAGATCCTCGCAAATTCATCATTGATTTATTTGCGGAAGCCTTTCCAGAGCTGAAATGGGACTGGGCAAGAGAAGTAGAGAGAGCGCATCGTTTCCCATTTAATCCTCGCCCAACATCCGGTCAATCCTCGGACAGACCCAGAGTGATTTTAATATCTCTTAACAGCTTTTTGGCTAGGGAAGATGTGTACTCTTTGGCACGCCCTGACAGAAAAAGGGCAGGGAAAGGGCTAGAATTTTTCGTAAGGCCTGACTTCTGCCGTCTTACGGTGGAAAGGCGCTGGCATTTACGTCAGCTCATTGCACCATTTCAGGCCAAAGGGGGCTCAAGTTTTTTTGTTAAACCCAGCTAAGCTCAAAGTTATTGTTAAGGATCAAACCCGGTTCTTTACCTCGGAGATACTAGCGAAAGAGTTTTTGCCAACGCTGTAATGCGTTTAATCTGGCGGTTTTAGGTAGAATTAGGTAGAATGAGGATCAGGGTTTGAATCAAGATGTCGATTTGCAACTATGGGGCCGATTCCGATTCGGGCCGGAAAACGTACCGACCGACTCGGAGCCGAAATTAATTCCGACCGACACGTACCGGTGCAGCCCGACCCGCAAAGTACGATGAGAAGCGTGCAAAACCCGACCGACGCGTACGGAACACAAGCCGAACGACCGAACCGCGAGGAAAACAGCCATCCGGCCGGAAAACCACGCGAATCGAACCGACCGACACGCACCAGGAAGAATCCCGAACAAAACGTACCCGCGAACTCCTACCCGCCAAGTACGATGCAACGCGCGGAAAACACGACCGAGTTACACGGGGCCCAAGCCGTACGACCGACACGCATACAAAACTGCGAGCCGAAGCAACACAAAACACCACGACCGACGCGTACGCAGCACAGAAAACAGCACAAACACAGCATGAACGAATCTGAGAGGCTCGCACGAGACAACTGCAGGGTCCGACTCGGTCAGAAGAACGTCTCCTACATGCACAAAAAGAACTAAGGAAAAAACACACAAAAAAAGGCCAAACAAGCAATTACAAAGCAAATAAATACTGGGGGGAAACAGGGAACAAAGACACACCCACAACTCCACCCATATAAAGGACACAAATCCCTACCATGATCCTTTGCAAATTCAAATTACCTGCCAGCACTCAACACCAACAGACAGCAACCACACACACACTCACAGCTCATCCATCACACAAGCCACACACCAGCAGCACCTCAACAAATAGCACCCTCACATACACCCAGCAAAACACACACTCACACACCCTCACTTGCACACCCCCACACACATCACTCACCATCACCACCCATCACCATGCCCCCAAAGAAGAATCATAAGTTCCTAGATAGTGAATTGGAAGTCCTGGTAGATGAGATCCTCAGGGTAGAGCCACAGCTGTTTGGTACATTGGTCCAACAGACACCCATGGCGCAGAAAACCAAGATGTGGGAGAGGATTGTTGACAGGGTCAACGCACAATCACCATGTTTGCGCACAAAGGGAGATATCCAGAACAGGTGGTATGACGTGCGCAGGAGGGTCAGGGAGCTGATGAAGAAGGACTACCTCTTGAGCCAACACACCGGCAGTGGCCCTCCTGCCAAACCAGTATATCTCAGGCCCTGGGAGGAGAAGGTGTGGGCCATCCTACCACCAGTGAGCGTATATGGACTAGAAAACATCCCAGAACCTGGTGAGTACACAACAAATGTACACAATATTGTGCGACAATACACACACATCACTGTCAAGGGGAGAGTCAAACCATGCACCCTTAGCAAATCCACAGCAACCAAAACAGAATCATCCCAAAATGTGTATGTCAGTCAGATAAACACAATACATGCCATCTCATAGTGATATGTAACTGTGTCATCACATGTACAAACCCAACAACAAACAGAGCTAGGCAGTGGCACAAATCTAACCAACAAACACAGTCAGATATGTAGCCACCACTAGAACACCACCTCACAGGGAAGCTCACTGAAAGGAAGGAATTGTGTGTATGCTGGGCAAGTCAGTGTAGCCAATGGCATCATGGGAGTCATAGTCACAGATATTGCACACCCTCACAATGCGCACATCAACACCACCATGAACCATGCCCACATCACAGGGAGTGGAAAACAACTGACAAGATGGCTGACACTGGCTACTGCTGTGGGGAGCACAAGGCCCTGCTGGGAAATGTGCACCAACCAACAGCAGGACACCACTGACTGACATCCTGAAAGACAACTTGCACTCCCTGCAATAGAAGCACGTTCCATGGTGGGATATCTGGCTGGGTGGGAAGGAGGACTGACACCTCAGACCATATTAACAAGCAGCTTTTCACACACACCCCCTTAACACAAACTTCACACAACTCACCTGGGAGAATGCATTGCCTCAAACACACAAATCAAATATCCCACAAAGAACCACAACCCTGAGTCATGCTGTGTGAAGCACAGGGACACACATGGGACTTGTTGCAAAATGAACCCCAGGATAACACTGTCAGCCATCTTGTCAGCACAGGCACACAACCCCACAGGGAAGCAGAGTCAAAAGGAAGGAAGTATGGGCATGCTGGGAAGGGGGGTGGAGGCAATAGCATGATGGGAGTGGCAGTCACAGATATTACTAATAATGGTTTTATATTATATTTGTAGCTACCCCTTACGAAGGGCTAAATGAGCCCGAAATGCATTGGGTAATAATGTTTCAAGCTGTCTTGGATGAACTGTCATACCTACGTGCTGCAAGAGAAAGGTCTGGATAGACATACTTGCACCATTAGAAACTTTTAGGATATATGCAGCCATCTATATGGATTAAATAATGTGACGCAATCCAGTGTACATGATGGACGAATATGGATAACATGATTAAAAAAGGGTGATCGAACCGATATAATTAGTTGTGGATTAATTTCCGAATTCGCTGTGCGACAGATGACGGAGTGAAATGTTGCTTCATATATTTAGTCACAGATATTGGTCACCACCACAACTGTCCCATCAACACCACCCTGAACCATGCGCACATCACAGGGAGTGGAAAAGAACTGACAAGATGGCTGACACTGGGTACTGCTGTGGGGAGCACAAGGCCCTGCTGGGAAATGGGCACCACCAACAGCAGGACACCACTCACTTACATCCTGAGAGTCAACCTGAACCCACTGCAAGGGTGGCATGCTTCATGGTGGGATAACTGGGCTGGGGGGAGAAGGAGGGCCGGATGTCAACCAAATACAACCCATGCAGACCATGTACACACCCCAACATTCAAATTGAAATGCTCAAAGTATGCAGGACAATGTGCTACACCAATTTCAACCTCTGACTGTGACAACTCAGGACAATGCAATGTACAGGCCCGCATCCAGAGGTACAGTCACACCTGTCAGGTGTGTCAACCATTGATGCCTGCAGAAACATAACATACATTGTGCGGGCCTGATTCACAGAACTAACTTACGTCAAAATCCTAAACTTACAACAATTTTGGTATTCACAGAATGAACTTACACATTTGGGTATTCACAGAATGAACTTACACATTTGGGTATTCACAGAATGAACTTACAACAATTTTGGTATTCACAGAATGAACTTACACATTTGGGTATTCACAGAATGAACTTACAACAATTTTGGTATTCACAGAATGAACTTACACATTTGGGTATTCACAGAATGAACTTACAACAATTTTGGTATTCACAGAATTAACTTACTCATTTTGGTATTCACAGAAGGCACTTACTCATCAATGAGTAAGTGCCTTCTGTGAATACCAAATGTGTAAGTTACACAAAATGTGTAAGTTACACAAAATGAGTAAGTTACACAAAATGTGTAAGTTACACAAAATGTGTAAGTGTCTTCTGTGAATACCAAAATGAGTAAGTTTATTCTGTGAATACCAAAATGAGTAAGTTCATTCTGTGAATACCAAAATTGTAGTAAGTTTAGGATTTTGTCGTAAGTTAGTTCTGTGAATCGGGCCCTGTGTGTCTCCCAAAAGCAGGTGATGATGGGGACACAGCAGCAGACGCTGAGGAGTCCCTGTCCCAGGATCCAGGGGAAACGGAGCTCACTGGTGTGGAACAGCCTCTGCCCTCCTCGGATGACGAAGACCTACCTGGCACCTCTGGAGCGAGTCAACATGCAGCACCAGCAGGACCACCAGCTGCACCCCCTGCACCCACCCCTCCAACGACTGACAACACACAAACCACCCCTGCCGACACTGACAGACCAAGGACCACCACCACCAGCACACGGACCCCTGCCCAACGTGGGGCTATGGACACCAACACCACCAACAACCCCCAAGGGGGCCCAGGATCACGTGTGCGTGGCACCTCAGGTACTGCACGTGTCGCCAGGGGTGGTGGGAGGGGTGGTAGACATAGGTCGCTGCTCGCAGAGGGGTCTGGACTGCATGAAGACCCACAACTGGTACGCATAGCCGATGCGTACCAGACCAGCACCGGAGAGTTCAGCCAGGTAGTGGGGATCCTCAGGGACATACGACAGCAGCAGGCTGCCCATCATGCACGCTTGGACTTACACATGTCCCGCATGGAGTCCAAGTGGGACACACTGCAAGAGATGACGGCGGTGCATAGGGACATATTACAATGCCTCCGCCAGATGAGCAGCAACATGTCAACACCACCCTGTGTGCCCACAACATCTGGTGCTGAAACAACTGCAACTGCCACAGGGAGGGAGGATGACTCTGGCGGAGAGTCCCCTGCATCGCAGCAGCCTGCACTTGAGGGACCCCCCCCAAAGAAGAGGGGTCGTCCGAGGAAGGGCAACTGAGAGGCCGATGGCCATGCGCAACCACCAGGAAGCCAAAACCTGTGCTGGATAATCACCTTTGTGCACAAATTGTACACCCTGTTGAATGCAACACAACTCCCCAACATGACATGGGGAGTACAAGTTGGACCAATGTATCAGATGACTGTGGACTTTACTCAGGACATTTCTGCTACCAGGACTTCCAAATCATCTAGGAACTTTGTATTACAATCACAATGTACAGCACCCACCATCCTGTCACCATACTCACACATGTATGACAATAAACACAGTAATACACCATACCTGCCTCTGTTGTGATTCAAATGTGGTTTCTGTCATGGAGATGATGACCTGCCAAATTACACTGTGCATGCTAACTGCCACAGCAAGTACAACACAGGCATGTGAGTCATGGCAACGTGACGCATATGAGGGAGACACACCACCAGGGCTACACAACATATACACACCAAGGCCACCTGACTCATCGCCTACACTGATGTTGCCAGGAAATACGGTGCAATGCACAGACACAACACCTATTCACAGTCTATGTCAACTAGCCCACTGGTGCAGTAAGCAAATGTCAGTCAGATGTGTGACCACCGACAACGCACATCACAAAGTGAAGCACAGGTTTATTACACATTTGCAACATGTTGTAACCACTACAGATGCAAGGTAATCCCACCTGGCAGTGGGCACACAGTCAACAAGTGTAGAAGGAAGGAAGTCCATGGGTGTGGCGCACATCACCTGTAGGGATACGACAGCTACCACCCTGGAAGTTCAATCACGGTGTTGGGGGATCACAGTTGACCAAACAACTCTGAAAGTACCCTGTGAAGGACAGAAATGACACACAGTTAAAAGCACTGAAGAACAGGACAGAACTGCAATACTCATGCCCAATACATGTCACAAGATACCCAACCAGAACCACGTTAGCATGTCAACACTGTTGGGGAGTACAGACTACCTGTAAGGACACATCGCTACACGCATACAGTCATGTCGCACATGGCCACACTCAAACAGCACCAGAGCACCACCAACACATATCATGCATACTCACATCATTGACATTACATCTCCGGATACTCACATTCAGCTGAAGAAGTTGGTGATGAGCTGTGTGCGGACATCACCATCATCATCATCATCATCACTGGCATCGTGGTCCAGGCCAGGATCCTCCACAGGTGGCGGATGTTGATCATCGTCATCCAGGATGAGAGGCAACTCCTTCCGCACAGCCAGGTTGTGTAGCATGCAGCAGACGATGACAATCTTGCACACCTTTGCTGGGGCATATGGGAGGGCCCCTCCTGTCTTGTCCAGGCAGCAGAAGCGGCTCTTCAGGAGACCAAATGTCCGCTCAATCACTCTCCTGGTCCGACCATGTGCCTCATTGTAACGCATCTGGGCTGGTGTCACAGGGTTCCTGAGGGGCGTCAGCAACCACGGCATGTTGGGGTATCCGGTGTCACCTACATACAGACAATTGCACATTAGCTGACTTGGAAAAGAGGGTGGAACACAACATTGCAGAACACACACAATGGTACATAGTCAGTACACACCAACAAGCCAGGCACGCTGGTTCCGCATCTGTGACATCATCCTCGGGATGCGACTGCTCCTCATCACGAAGGCATCGTGTGCAGAACCTGGGAAACGGGCACAGACGTGTGAGCTGCTCATATCTGCAAGACATACCACCAGTGCATTGACCGAGTGGTAGTGTTTGCGGTTCCTGTATGCCTGCTCTTGGGCCTGTGGTGGTACCAAAGCCACATGTGTCCCATCAATGGAGCCAATGACATGCGGCATCCTCCCCAGGGCATAGAAGTCACTCTTCACGTCAGTGAGTTGTTGAAGTCTAGGGAAATAGATGTACTGGTTCAGGTATCTCAACATAGCCTCCAAAACATCGCGGAGCACACGGCTGAACATGGTCTGTGACATCCCACCAGCAGACGCCACAGTGTGTTGAAAGGTACCAGTGGCAAAGAAGTGTAGGGCTGCCATCACCTTCACCTTGGGGGTCAGCTCTGTGGGGTATGTCCGGCCAGGTTGCAAATGTGGGGCCAACCGCACCACCAATTCCTCAATCAGTGGCCTGGTGAAGCGGTACCATCGGATGCAGTCCCGTTCAACCACTGTTGCAAGGTCAGGGAATGGCCGATGGACAGCTGGTGCCCTGCAGTGCATAGGTGAAGAAAGAAAGATTGTCAGTCACCCCACATATGTGGCATAGACCAGACTCAATATCACATGATACACCATTACGAGACACAAGTACATGATGCGTGTGCCGCTCCGTAAGGACATGTATGGCACCTACATGGCTAACATCTGACATCACAGTTCAACATGTTCCCTCAACAAGTCCCAGGTTGTGCTATGGGATATCATTAGGCTGTGTCACAGTACCCATGTACTGCTGCCACATTCCAAACACACACCACAGTGACATGTGAGGACAGATGTGCCCCAGGCATCACAGCTCATCGACAGGTAGATTCCCAGGGACCCTGTATTGCCACATGGACACTGGCATGACATGGTGCATCATGAATACACCACAGCAAAACAACCATGACCCCCACAGGTAGTGGTCCCTGTTGCCTCAGCAGGACAGTCATGGACGTCTGTGGCACACACACGCACAACATCAAAATTCATGCACAAACAACGTGGATGTGGAGACTGTCACACATTGTGCACATGGAATCAGAGACATTGTAAACACAACATGCACACAGACTGTGGAGGACCATCACTATTGTGCAAATGGGTCACCCTGGGACGTACATACCGTCCCAGATGGGACTCAGGGGGTATGTGACATGACATACACATACATCACCGTGAAATGTGACCATGCCACATGCTCAGGAATGAACACTTGCACATCACAGTGGTCATGTGCATGACACACCAAGGATCCTGTCCCCATGAACACGTGCACAGCCTGGGAGTGGCTGCCCCGAAGTGACACCCACAGAACAACATGTTCACCCCCATACACGGAATAGGTAATGCAGCCTTACATGCCTTAGGATACAGTGTGGACAGGCTGTGGTGTTGTAGGTGTGCCCCTCACTCCCTGGGAAGTATATGTGGCTGGCATATGTTCACCTGTGACAGGCATGGTGACATATGCCAGTGACTTGTCCAGGGACGCGTTGAACAGCAATGGACCGATCGGTGTTCCCGGCCGGGCCATTGCATTCAATGTGAGCGGGTACGCGTTGTATGCCTGGTACGCGTTGAACAGCAAGGGACCGATCGGTGTTCCCGGCCGGCCCATTGCATTCAATGTGAGCGGGTACGCGTTGTATGCCTGGTACGCGTTGAACAGCAATGGACCGATTGGTGTTGCCAGCCGGCCCATTGCATTCAATGTGAGCGGGTACGCGTTGTATGCCTGGTACGCGTTGAACAGCAATGGACCGATCGGTGTTCCCGGCCGGCCCATTGCATTCAATGTGAGCGGGTACGCGTTGTATGCGCAATACGCGTTGTACAGCAATGGACCGATCGGTGCGCACACATTGGCTATGGCCTGGCCTGGCAACGGACGCGGGGGTGGAGGCAATAGCATGATGGGAGTGGCAGTCACAGATATTACTAATAATGGTTTTATATTCTATTTGTAGCTACCCCTGACGAAGGGCTAAATGAGCCCGAAATGCATTGGGTAATAATGTTTCAAGCTGTCTTGGATGAACTGTCATACCTACGTGCTGCAAGAGAAAGGTCTGGATAGACATACTTGCACCATTAGAAACTTTTAGGATATATGCAGCCATCTATATGGATTAAATAATGTGACGCAATCCAGTGTACATGATGGACGAATATGGATAACATGATTAAAAAAGGGTGATCGAACCGATATAATTAGTTGTGGATTAATTTCCAATTCGCTGTGCGACAGATGACGGAGTGAAATGTTGCTTCATATATTTAGTCACAGATATTGGTCACCACCACAACTGTCCCATCAACACCACCCTGAACCATGCGCACATCACAGGGAGTGGAAAAGAACTGACAAGATGGCTGACACTGGGTACTGCTGTGGGGAGCACAAGGCCCTGCTGGGAACTGGGCACCACCAACAGCAGGACACCACTCACTTACATCCTGAGAGTCAACCTGAACCCACTGCAAGGGTGGCATGCTTCATGGTGGGATAACTGGGCTGGGGGAGAAGGAGGGCCGGATGTCAACCAAATACAACCCATGCAGACCATGTACACACCCCAACATTCAAATTGAAATGCTCAAAGTATGCAGGACAATGTGCTACACCAATATCAACCTCTGACTGTGACAACTCAGGACAATGCAATGTACAGGCCCGCATCCAGAGGTACAGTCACACCTGTCAGGTGTGTCAACCATTGATGCCTGCAGAAACATAACATACATTGTGCGGGCCTGATTCACAGAACTAACTTACGTCAAAATCCTAAACTTACAACAATTTTGGTATTCACAGAATGAACTTACACATTTGGGTATTCACAAAATGAACTTACAACAATTTTGGTATTCACAGAATGAACTTACACATTTGGGTATTCACAGAATGAACTTACAACAATTTTGGTATTCACAGAATGAACTTACACATTTGGGTATTCACAGAATGAACTTACAACAATTTTGGTATTCACAGAATTAACTTACTCATTTTGGTATTCACAGAAGGCACTTACTCATCAATGAGTAAGTGCCTTCTGTGAATACCAAATGTGTAAGTTACACAAATGTGTAAGTTACACAAAATGAGTAAGTTACACAAAATGTGTAAGTTACACAAAATGTGTAAGTGTCTTCTGTGAATACCAAAATGAGTAAGTTTATTCTGTGAATACCAAAATGAGTAAGTTCATTCTGTGATTACCAAAATTGTAGTAAGTTTAGGATTTTGTCGTAAGTTAGTTCTGTGAATCGGGCCCTGTGTGTCTCCCAAAAACAGGTGATGATGGGGACACAGCAGCAGACGCTGAGGAGTCCCTGTCCCAGGATCCAGGGGAAACGGAGCTCACTGGTGTGGAACAGCCTCTGCCCTCCTCGGATGACAAAGACCTACCTGGCACCTCTGGAGCGAGTCAACATGCAGCACCAGCAGGACCACCAGCTGCACCCCCTGCACCCACCCCTCCAACGACTGACAACACACAAACCACCCCTGCCGACACTGACAGACCAAGGACCACCACCACCAGCACACGGACCCCTGCCCAACGTGGGGCTATGGACACCAACACCACCAACAACCCCCAAGGGGGCCCAGGATCACCTGTGCGTGGCACCTCAGGTACTGCACGTGTCACCAGGGGTGGTGGGAGGGGTGGTAGACATAGGTCGCTGCTCGCAGAGGGGTCTGGACTGCATGAAGACCCACAACTGGTACGCATAGCCGATGCGTACCAGACCAGCACCGGAGAGTTCAGCCAGGTAGTGGGGATCCTCAGGGACATACGACAGCAGCAGGCTGCCCATCATGCACGCTTGGACTTACACATGTCCCGCATGGAGTCCAAGTGGGACACACTGCAAGAGATGACGGCGGTGCATAGGGACTTATTACAATGCCTCCGCCAGATGAGCAGCAACATGTCACCACCTCCCTGTGTGCCCACAACATCTGGTGCTGAAACAACTGCAACTGCCACAGGGAGGGAGGATGACTCTGGCGGAGAGTCCCCTGCATCGCAGCAGCCTGCACTTGAGGGACCCCCCCCAAAGAAGAGGGGTCGTCCGAGGAAGGGCAACTGAGAGGCCGATGGCCATGCGCAACCACCAGGAAGCCAAAACCTGTGCTGGATAATCACCTTTGTGTGCAAATTGTACACCCTGTTGAATGCAACACAACTCCCCACATGACATGGGGAGTACAAGTTGGACCAATGTATCAGATGACTGTGGACTTTACTCAGGACATTTCTGCTACCAGGACTTCCAAATCATCTAGGAACTTTGGATTACAATCACAATGTACAGCACCCACCATCCTGTGCACCATACTCACACATGTATGACAATAAACACAGTAATACACCATACCTGCCTCTGTTGTGATTCAAATGTGGTTTCTGTCATGGAGATGATGACCTGCCAAATTACACTGTGCATGCTAACTGCCACAGCAAGTACAACACAGGCATGTGAGTCATGGCAACGTGACGCATATGAGGGAGACACACCACCAGGGCTACACAACATATACACACCAAGGCCACCTGACTCATCGCCTACACTAATGTTGCCAGGAAATACGGTGCAATGCACAGACACAACACCTATTCACAGTCTATGTCAACAAGCCCACTGGTGCAGTAAGCAAATGTCAGTCAGATGTGTGACCACAGACAACGCACATCACAAAGTGAAGCACAGGTTTATTACACATTTGCAACATGTTGTAACCACTACAGATGCAAGGTAATCCCACCTGGCAGTGGGCACACAGTCAACAAGTGTAGAAGGAAGGAAGTCCATGGGTGTGGCGCACATCACCTGTAGGGATACGACAGCTACCACCCTGGAAGTTCAATCACGGTGTTGGGGGATCACAGTTGACCAAACAACTCTGAAAGTACCCTGTGAAGGACAGAAATGACACACAGTTAAAAGCACTGAAGAACAGGACAGAACTGCAATACTCATGCCCAATACATGTCACAAGATACACAACCAGAACCACGTTAGCATGTCAACACTGTTGGGGAGTACAGACTACCTGTAAGGACACATCGCTACACGCATACAGTCATGTCGCACATGGCCACACTTAAACAGCACCAGAGCACCACCAACACATATCATGCATACTGACATCATTGACATTACATCTCCGGATACTCACATTCAGCTGAAGAAGTTGGTGATGAGCTGTGTGCGGACATCACCATCATCATCATCACTGGCATCGTGGTCCAGGCCAGGATCCTCCACAGGTGGCGGATGTTGATCATCGTCATCCAGGATGAGAGGCAACTCCTTCCGCACAGCCAGGTTGTGTAGCATGCAGCAGACGATGACAATCTTGCACACCTTTGCTGGGGCATATGGAGGGCCCCTCCTGTCTTGTCCAGGCAGCGGAAGCGGTTCTTCAGGAGACCAAATGTCCGCTCAATCACTCTCCTGGTCCGACCATGTGCCTCATTGTAACGCATCTGGGCTGGTGTCACAGGGTTCCTGAGGGGCGTCAGCAACCACGGCATGTTGGGGTATCCGGAGTCACCTACATACAGACAATTGCGCATTAGCTGACTTGGAAAAGAGGGTGGAACACAACATTGCAGAACACACACAATGGTACATAGTCAGTACACACCAACAAGCCAGGCACTCTGGTTCCGCATCTGTGACATCATCCTCGGGATGCGACTGCTCCTCATCACGAAGGCATCGTGTGCAGAACCTGGGAAACGGGCACAGACGTGTGAGATGCTCATATCTGCAAGACATACCACCAGTGCATTGACCGAGTGGTAGTGTTTGCGGTTCCTGTATGCCTGCTCTTGGGCCTGTGGTGGTACCAAAGCCACAGGTGTCCCATCAATGGAGCCAATGACATGCGGCATCCTCCCCAGGGCATAGAAGTCACTCTTCACGTCAGTGAGTTGTTGAAGTCTAGGGAAATAGATGTACTGGTTCAGGTATCTCAACATAGCCTCCAAAACATCGCGGAGCACACGGCTGAACATGGTCTGTGACATCCCACCAGCAGACGCCACAGTGTGTTGAAAGGTACCAGTGGCAAAGAAGTGTAGGGCTGCCATCACCTTCACCTTGGGGGTCAGCGCTGTGGGGTATGTCCGGCCAGGTTGCAAATGTGGGGCCAACCGCACCGCCAATTCCTCAATCAGTGGCCTGGTGAAGCGGTACCATCGGATGCAGTCCCGTTCAACCACTGTTGCAAGGACAGGGAATGGCCAATGGACAGCTGGTGCCCTGCAGTGCATAGGTGAAGAAAGAAAGATTGTCAGTCACCCCACATATGTGGCATAGACCAGACTCAATATCACATGATACACCATTACGAGACACAAGTACATGATGCGTGTGCCGTTCCGTAAGGACATGTATGGCACCTACATGGCTAACATCTGACATCACAGTTCAACATGTTCCCTCAACAAGTCCCAGGTTGTGCTATGGGATATCATTAGGCTGTGTCACAGTACCCATGTACTGCTGCCACATTCCAAACACACACCACAGTGACATGTGAGGACAGATGTGCCCCAGGCATCACAGCTCATCGACAGGTAGATTCCCAGGGACCCTGTATTGCCACATGGACACTGGCATGACATGGTGCATCATGAATACACCACAGCAAAACAACCATGACCCCCACAGGTAGTGGTCCCTGTTGCCTCAGCAGGACAGACATGGACGTCTGTGGCACACACACGCACAACATCAAAGTTCATGCACAAACAACGTGGATGTGGAGACTGTCACACATTGTGCACATGGAATCAGAGACATTGTAAACACAACATGCACACAGACTGTGGAGGACCATCACTATTATGCAAATGGGTCACCCTGGGACGTACATACCGTCCCAGATGGGACTCAGGGGGTATGTGACATGACATACACATACATCACCGTGAAATGTGACCATGCCACATGCTCAGGAATGAACACTTGCACATCACAGTGGTCATGTGCATGACACACCAAGGATCCTGTCCCCATGAACACGTGCACAGCCTGGGAGTGGCTGCCCCGAAGTGACACCCACAGAACAACATGTTCACCCCCATACACGGAATAGGTAATGCAGCCTTACATGCCTTAGGATACAGTGTGGACAGGCTGTGGTGTTGTAGGTGTGCCCCTCACTCCCTGGGAAGTATATGTGGCTGGCATATGTTCACCTGTGACAGGCATGGTGACATATGCCAGTGACTTGTCCAGGGACGCTGTTGAACAGCAATGGACCGATCGGTGTTTCCGGCCGGGCCATTGCATTCAATGTGAGCGGGTACGCGTTGTATGCCTGGTACGCGTTGAACAGCAAGGGACCGATCGGTGTTCCCGGCCAGCCCATTGCATTCAATGTGAGCGGGTACGCGTTGTATGCCTGGTACGCGTTGAACAGCAATGGACCGATTGGTGTTGCCAGCTGGCCCATTGCATTCAATGTGAGCGGGTACGCGTTGTATGCCTGGTACGCGTTGAACAGCAATGGACCGATCGGTGTTCCCGGCCGGCCCATTGCATTCAATGTGAGCGGGTACGCGTTGTATGCGCAATACGCGTTGTACAGCAATGGACCGATCGGTGCGCACACATTGGCTATGGCCTGGCCTGGCAACGGACGCGGGGGTGGAGGCAATAGCATGATGGGAGTGGCAGTCACAGATATTACTAATAATGGTTTTATATTATATTTGTAGCTACCCCTGACGAAGGGCTAAATGAGCCCGAAATGCATTGGGTAATAATGTTTCAAGCTGTCTTGGATGAACTGTCATACCTACGTGCTGCAAGAGAAAGGTCTGGATAGACATACTTGCACCATTAGAAACTTTTAGGATATATGCAGCCATCTATATGGATTAAATAATGTGACGCAATCCAGTGTACATGATGGACGAATATGGATAACATGATTAAAAAAGGGTGATCGAACCGATATAATTAGTTGTGGATTAATTTCCGAATCGCTGTGCGACAGATGACGGAGTGAAATGTTGCTTCATATATTTAGTCACAGATATTGGTCACCACCACAACTGTCCCATCAACACCACCCTGAACCATGCGCACATTACAGGGAGTGGAAAAGAACTGACAAGATGGCTGACACTGGGTACTGCTGTGGGGAGCACAAGGCCCTGCTGGGAACTGGGCACCACCAACAGCAGGACCCACTCACTTACATCCTGAGAGTCAACCTGAACCCACTGCAAGGGTGGCATGCTTCATGGTGGGATAACTGGGCTGGGGGAGAAGGAGGGCCGGATGTCAACCAAATACAACCCATGCAGACCATGTACACACCCCAACATTGAAATTGAAATGCTCAAAGTATGCAGGACAATGTGCTACACCAATATCAACCTCTGACTGTGGCAACTCAGGACAATGCAATGTTCAGGCCCGCATCCAGAGGTACAGTCACACCTGTCAGGTGTGCCAACCATTGATGCCTGCAGAAACATAACATACATTGTGCGGGCCTGATTCACAGAACTAACTTACGTCAAAATCCTAAACTTACAACAATTTTGGTATTCACAGAATGAACTTACACATTTGGGTATTCACAGAATGAACTTACACATTTGGGTATTCACAGAATGAACTTACAACAATTTTGGTATTCACAGAATGAACTTACACATTTGGGTATTCACAGAATGAACTTACAACAACTTTGGTATTCACAGAATGAACTTACACATTTGGGTATTCACAGAATGAACTTACAACAATTTTGGTATTCACAGAATTAACTTACTCATTTTGTATTCACAGAAGGCACTTACTCATCAATAAGTAAGTGCCTTCTGTGAATACCAAAATGTGTAAGTTACACAAAATGTGTAAGTTACAGAAAATGAGTAAGTTACACAAAATGTGTAAGTTACACAAAATGTGTAAGTGTCTTCTGTGAATACCAAAATGAGTAAGTTTATTCTGTGAATACCAAAATGAGTAAGTTCATTCTGTGAATACCAAAATTGTAGTAAGTTTAGGATTTTGTCGTAAGTTAGTTCTGTGAATCGGGCCCTGTGTGTCTCCCAAAAACAGGTGATGATGGGGACACAGCAGCAGACGCTGAGGAGACCCTGTCCCAGGATCCAGGGGAAACGGAGCTCACTGGTGTGGAACAGCCTCTGCCCTCCTCGGATGACGAAGACCTACCTGGCACCTCTGGAGCGAGTCAACATGCAGCACCAGCAGGACCACCAGCTGCACCCCCTGCACCCACCCCTCCAACGACTGACAACACACAAACCACCCCTGCCGACACTGACAGACCAAGGACCACCACCACCAGCACACGGACCCCTGCCCAACGTGGGGCTATGGACACCAACACCACCAACAACCCCCAAGGGGGCCCAGGATCACCTGTGCGTGGCACCTCAGGTACTTCACCTGTCGCCAGGGGTGGTGGGAGGGGTGGTAGACATAGGTCGCTGCTCGCAGAGGGGTCTGGACTGCATGAAGACCCACAACTGGTACGCATAGCCGATGCGTACCAGACCAGCACCGGAGAGTTCAGCCAGGTAGTGGGGATCCTCAGGGACATACGACAGCAGCAGGCTGCCCATCATGCATGCTTGGACTTACACATGTCCCGCATGGAGTCCAAGTGGGACACACTGCAAGAGATGACGGCGGTGCATAGGGACTTATTACAATGCCTCCGCCAGATGAGCAGCAACATGTCAACACCTCCCTGTGTGCCCACAACATCTGGTGCTGAAACAACTGCAACTGCCACAGGGAGGGAGGATGACTCTGGCGGAGAGTCCCCTGCATCGCAGCAGCCTGCACTTGAGGGACCCCCCCCAAAGAAGAGGGGTCGTCCGAGGAAGGGCAACTGAGAGGCCGATGGCCATGCGCAACCACCAGGAAGCCAAAACCTGTGCTGGATAATCACCTTTCTGTGCAAATTGTACACCCTGTTGAATGCAACACAACTCCCCCACATGACATGGGGAGTACAAGTTGGACCAATGTATCAGATGACTGTGGACTTTACTCAGGACATTTCTGCTACCAGGACTTCCAAATCATCTAGGAACTTTGGATTACAATCACAATGTACAGCACCCACCATCCTGTGCACCATACTCACACATGTATGACAATAAACACAGTAATACACCATACCTGCCTCTGTTGTGATTCAAATGTGGTTTCTGTCATGGAGATGATGACCTGCCAAATTACACTGTGCATGCTAACTGCCACAGCAAGTACAACACAGGCATGTGAGTCATGGCAACGTGACGCATATGAGGGAGACACACCACCAGGGCTACACAACATATACACACCAAGGCCACCTGACTCATCGCCTACACTGATGTTGCCAGGAAATACGGTGCAATGCACAGACACAACACCTATTCACAGTCTATGTCAACTAGCCCACTGGTGGAGTAAGCAAATGTCAGTCAGATGTGTGACCACAGACAACGCACATCACAAAGTGAAGCACAGGTTTATTACACATTTGCAACATGTTGTAACCACTACAGATGCAAGGTAATCCCACCTGGCAGTGGGCACACAGTCAACAAGTGTAGAAGGAAGGAAGTCCATGGGTGTGGCGCACATCACCTGTAGGGATACGACAGCTACCACCCTGGAAGTTCAATCACGGTGTTGGGGGATCACAGTTGACCAAACAACTCTGAAAGTACCCTGTGAAGGACAGAAATGACACACAGTTAAAAGCACTGAAGAACAGGACAGAACTGCAATACTCATGCCCAATACATGTCACAAGATACACAACCAGAACCACGTTAGCATGTCAACACTGTTGGGGAGTACAGACTACCTGTAAGGACACATCGCTACACGCATACAGTCATGTCGCACATGGCCACACTTAAATAGCACCAGAGCACCACCAACACATATCATGCATACTCACATCATTGACATTACATCTCCGGATACTCACATTCAGCTGAAGAAGTTGGTGATGAGCTGTGTGCGGACATCACCATCATCATCATCATCATCACTGGCATCGTGGTCCAGGCCAGGATCCTCCACAGGTGGCGGATGTTGATCATCGTCATCCAGGATGAGAGGCAACTCCTTCCGCACAGCCAGGTTGTGTAGCATGCAGCAGACGATGACAATCTTGCACACCTTTGCTGGGGCATATGGGAGGGCCCCTCCTGTCTTGTCCAGGCAGCGGAAGCGGCTCTTCAGGAGACCAAATGTCCGCTCAATCACTCTCCTGGTCCGACCATGTGCCTCATTGTAACGCATCTGGGCTGGTGGCACAGGGTTCCTGAGGGGCGTCAGCAACTACGGCATGTTGGGGTATCCGGAGTCACCTACATACAGACAATTGCACATTAGCTGACTTGGAAAAGAGGGTGGAACACAACATTGCAGAACACACACAATGGTACATAGTCAGTACACACCAACAAGCCAGGCACTCTGGTTCCGCATCTGTGACATCATCCTCGGGATGCGACTGCTCCTCATCACGAAGGCATCGTGTGCAGAACCTGGGAAACAGGCACAGACGTGTGAGATGCTCATATCTGCAAGACATACCACCAGTGCATTGACCGAGTGGTAGTGTTTGCGGTTCCTGTATGCCTGCTCTTGGGCCTGTGGTGGTACCAAAGCCACATGTGTCCCATCAATGGAGCCAATGACATGCGGCATCCTCCCCAGGGCATAGAAGTCACTCTTCACGTCAGTGAGTTGTTGAAGTCTAGGGAAATAGATGTACTGGTTCAGGTATCTCAACATAGCCTCCAAAACATCGCGGAGCACACGGCTGAACATGGTCTGTGACATCCCACCAGCAGACGCCACAGTGTGTTGAAAGGTACCAGTGGCAAAGAAGTGTAGGGCTGCCATCACCTTCACCTTGGGGGTCAGCGCTGTGGGGTATGTCCGGCCAGGTTGCAAATGTGGGGCCAACCGCACCGCCAATTCCTCAATCAGTGGCCTGGTGAAGCGGTACCATTGGATGCAGTCCCGCTCAACCACTGTTGCAAGGTCAGGGAATGGCCGATGGACAGCTGGTGCCCTGCAGTGCATAGGTGAAGAAAGAAAGATTGTCAGTCACCCCACATATGTGGCATAGACCAGACTCAATATCACATGATACACCATTACGAGACACAAGTACATGATGCGTGTGCCGTTCCGTAAGGACATGTATGGCACCTACATGGCTAACATCTGACATCACAGTTCAACATGTTCCCTCAACAAGTCCCAGGTTGTGCTATGGGATATCATTAGGCTGTGTCACAGTACCCATGTACTGCTGCCACATTCCAAACACACACCACAGTGACATGTGAGGACAGATGTGCCCCAGGCATCACAGCTCATCGACAGGTAGATTCCCAGGGACCCTGTATTGCCAAATGGACACTGGCATGACATGGTGCATCATGAATACACCATAGCAAAACAACCATGACCCCCACAGGTAGTGGTCCCTGTTGCCTCAGCAGGACAGACATGGACGTCTGTGGCACACACACGCACAACATCAAAGTTCATGCACAAACAACGTGGATGTGGAGACTGTCACACATTGTGCACATGGAATCAGAGACATTGTAAACACAACATGCACACAGACTGTGGAGGACCATCACTATTGTGCAAATGGGTCACCCTGGGACGTACATACCGTCCCAGATGGGACTCAGGGGGTATGTGACATGACATACACATACATCACCGTGAAATGTGACCATGCCACATGCTCAGGAATGAACACTTGCACATCACAGTGGTCATGTGCATGACACACCAAGGATCCTGTCCCCATGAACACGTGCACAGCCTGGGAGTGGCTGCCCCGAAGTGACACCCACAGAACAACATGTTCACCCCCATACACGGAATAGGTAATGCAGCCTTACATGCCTTAGGATACAGTGTGGACAGGCTGTGGTGTTGTAGGTGTGCCCCTCACTCCCTGGGAAGTATATGTGGCTGGCATATGTTCACCTGTGACAGGCATGGTGACATATGCCAGTGACATGTCCAGGGACGCGTTGAACAGCAATGGACCGATCGGTGTTCCCGGCCGGCCCATTGCATTCAATGTGAGCGGGTACGCGTTGTATGCCTGGTACGCGTTGAACAGCAAGGGACCGATCAGTGTTCCCGGCCGGCCCATTGCATTCAATGTGAGCGGGTACACGTTGTATGCCTGGTACGCGTTGAACAGCAATGGACCGATTGGTGTTGCCAGCCGGCCCATTGCATTCAATGTGAGCGGGTTCGCGTTGCATGCCTGGTACGCGTTGAACAGCAATGGACCGATCGCTGTTCCCGGCCGGCCCATTGCATTCAATGTGAGCGGGTACGCGTTGTATGCCTGGTACGCTGTTGAACAGCAATGGACCGATCGGGGTTCCCGGCCGGCCCATTGCATTCAATGTGAGCGGGTACGCGTTGTATGCCTGGTACGCGTTGAACAGCAATGGTCCGATCGGTGTTCCCGGCCGGCCCATTGCATTCAATGTGAGCGGGTACGCGTTGTATGCCTGGTACGCGTTGAACAGCAATGGACCGATCGGTGTTCCCGGCCGGCCCATTGCATACAATGTGAGCGGGTACGCGTTGTATGCGCAATACGCGTTGTACAGCAATGGACCGATCGGTGCGCACACATTGGCTATGGCCTGGCCTGGCAACGGACGCGTTTTCAAATCTTTAACGAGTCTGATGCTGTGAATTCAGTTGATCACCCACAACAATGTTGCAAATTCATGGGTGTCATGAAGTTGAACTTTTGAAGGATGCTGTGGGCGTGTATTAGTGCTGCTATTCCATGGATTGGTCAGATTCAGAAGATGCAAACGACTTGGACCTATCACTTTGGACACATGGGTCAGTATCTGCCTCTGCAGCACACATATAATGCTGGCTGTTCCCCTGAGAGCTCACTTGCCTGCACTACATGCCCCAGGATGACATCTGCCACCACCACTGCTGCTGTACCTGCACCCTCTGGATCCTGCAATGGCACGTACTGTGGAGAGAGCCCCAGCCTTCAGCACTGAGGAGAACCAGGCCCTGCTGGACGGCCTCCTTCCACAGTACAGCAAGCTGTATGGGAAAGCAGGGGAGCAGGTGAGTGTGCTGTCCACTGCCTTACTAAATGTGCATGTTGTCTGACTAGCAAGACTTACAGTCTGCACGCCACTGGCTAGCAGGCTCACTGAGTAGTTGTCACCCCCCATAGTGTGTAGTAACATGCACTGAACAGGTATAGTGCAGTGACAGTGCATTTAAACAAGGTTTTACTACCCAGGCAATGATACCATGTAGTAACTGCTGGCAAACGGTCCATAGCCATCGTTGCACTGCCTGTGTACATCATGTGCCCCTGTGATTGAGACATGTATATCCAACTGTGTAATGCACGATTATGTTGAATGTGTAGTAATGGCATTTTTCATTTTGTCATCCTCACAGGTTGATGCCCACCAGAAGCAGCAGATATGGCTGACCATCGTCCGGGCAGTGAGATCCGTGGGCGTCTACAAGCGCCGGATCCGCAACTGCCAGAAGAGGTGGCAGGACCTTCGGGGCTGGACCCCGAGGATCGCACGGGTCCAGCTGAAGCTGTCGCCTCCTCGCAGGAGGGGCAGACACCGGACCCTGACCCCCCACATGCTCAGGATCCTGGCGGTGGTCTTCCCTGATCTGGATGGGCAGCTGAAGGCCAGAGAGCAGCAAGGAGGGGGTGAGTCCATGACTGCATTGTGAACTTTGTCTGCCATGATATGTGCCCTCCTCTGGCCTGGTTAAACTTCCACAGTACATCAGTCATGTGGTCCAGGACCCATGTCCCTCAATTGTGCACTGCCCACTCCTCATCTGATACCCAGGTGTGGCCCTTACAGTCAGGGAATTATGTCACTTGGGTACTGTGTCCTTGCATTTTGCTCAGCTCAAGGTGGGGGACAGCATTCGTTCCCCTAACTCTGTGGTGGGCATCATGGGTGGGTCCATTGCTTACACAATGCATGTGTTCTGTCATGTAATCTGCGTGTTACTTTGATATGTGGTCCAATTGCTGAGCTGATCCACCACATGTGCCTGGGGTATCTGGCACACACGCATACTGCGGGTGGGTACAATGTTTGGGCCCCAGGATGTGTAAATTACGTGTGTCACACATACTTAGCCACCTGCCTACTGTCCAGGGCTCATCCCTCATTCACGTGGGGCAGGACAGTCATGCCTACTCCAGGCCATACAATACACTCTGTACTCCCACTCACGTGTATCAGCTGACACGTTGTGCTCAGTGATATGTCCCCTCAGGTGTCTGCCTCTGTGTCAGTGTGCTGTGACTTCGTTGTCAGTGCTGTGTCTCGTTTGGGGCTCAGCATGCCACCGGAGATGTGACATAGGAGACGATACTTGTGTGACACATAGGTGTTTGATCACCTGACCGTGCAGACTGGGTCATGCAAATGTGATGTTCAGGCAGCTGTTTCCCATTCACAGCAGATTGTGGGGTGCTCAGGTTCAGAGGGTTCTGTTACAGGTCTCCCATATGTCCAATTGGTATGACATGGACAGATAAGGGTTCAGATGATGTGGTGTGTGGGGGATGTACATGTGCACTTGTTCAGCTCCAGGACTTGCATTCCCCATGACCTACTATAGTGACAGTGCAGACTGTTGTTGTCTGGATGCCCTGCCCATGTGACTGGAGACAGTGATGTATGACTTAGCAGGCATGCCTGTGCCATGGCATGAAACTTCCTATGAGTGATCCTGCAGGGGAGTGACATGTGCTACATGCACACCATTGTGGCAATGACTATCAGTACATGGGTGCATCATGGTGTCTGTCGCTGGTATGCATCACATGCATTTCAAAATTGACTCTGGGCATCCCTTTATCCGGACACCTGTACTGACTCAGTGGCAAGAGTTGTGATGTGTGCATGTTCACATGCTTCACCGTCTTCTCTGCACTGTCCAACTACTGTGTAGGTGGTGCATGTGTCCACACTGGGGTATTGCCATCCGACAGACACCAGACAGATGGGTGCAAGGCCAGGAGAGATGTGAGTGCCATGGTTGACCATCAGACTGACAATTGGCTTCCCCTACTCTGTTTGGGCACTTTTAGCAATGTTCAACTAAGGATGCCAGGGCTTGCTCTGTAATGTGCTGTACTTACTGTGGTGTGTGCGTTCGGTGCAGGTGTCTGATGTCTGTCTGTTTCCCTATTGTTTGCAGATACATCCACGGCCACAGGAGGGGACAGCTCCACGGACCAGGAGGAGCCGCAGAGCCAGACTGGGTCAGCAGCCGAGGAGTGGTCGGAGGGACCCAGTGGCACGGAGGGCGAGGGGAGCCACACCGAGGAGTCCTCAGCACCATCCACCTCAGCTGAGGACCACAGCAGCTCGGAGGATGACTCCCTTGTGGAGGCGGGTGTCAGCAGCCACCACACCACAGCTAGTGTTGCTGTCCCCGCCACCACCACCACCGCCCTCCCATCGGCTCCCATTCCCCAGGTCCGTGGAGGCTCCCATGTTTGGGAGCGTGTCTCCTTCGTGCCAGGCACCGCACCCCCTGCCCCTGTGTCCCCTGCTGCCCTGAGTGAGGAGTCTGTGTACCTCCTTCGCCAGCTCCATGTAGGGCAGACAGCGATGCTGAATGTCCTCCATGCACACACCACTCTGTTGACTCAGCTGGTGTCGTTCATGGAGGGCATCTCATCGGGCATGTCTGCCCTACAGAGGGGCAATAGGTCCATGGACTCCTCCCTGACGGCAGCAGTGTCCCTCCTCCAACAGTCCCTCACCCCTCCTACCTCTGCCCCATCCACACTCCCCAGCACCTTACCTGTCCCAAGCACACACACACCGGCACAGGCACACACCAGCACAGACACAGGCAGCACACAGACACACATGCCAAAATCCACACGCACACGCACGCACAGTCAGGGGACTGAAACCACACTCACAGGGGATGGGGCCAAGGCACACACACACGCATCCATGAGCACTGCGCAGTCCTCACTTACCTCTCCCTCCAAGGCCCCTTCCCTTGCCTCACCTGCAACCCCAAAGACACAGCGGGTCTTCCTCAGTGACCTCGGCCTCTTCCCCTCCGATCCAGCTGATCCAGCATTCAGGGGGAAGAGGAAGCCCACCCACATGGAGGGGAGTGCCCCTCGCCCCCGGACACCCTCCCCCAGGCGCAGTCCGACTGACGCCCCCACCCGCAAGTCCCCCAGGACCCGGAAGAGCAAGACCCTGCTGCCGCCCTGCAGCTCAAGCAACAAGTCTCCTTCCTCCATCCCTCAGGCCCCCACTCCACAGGTGCCCCCACCACACCCTGCCCCAGGTTCCCCCACCCACAGATACACCATCCCCAAAAAGATCCGGCCTTCTCCCCCTGCCACTTGCTCTTCCGGCACCACACCCCCGCTGCGCATGTCTGTGCCACTGGTGTGGAGACGGTGTCCTCCCCTCTGTCCTGCCCACCTTACCTGAACCCCATTCTCCTCCCCTGGAGGTAGGCACTGCAGTGGAGTCCACTACCACCCCATCTGACTTGGGCACTGCAGTGGGGAACCTGTCCACTCCATCTGCACGGCCCACTGCAGTCGTGCCAGCACCCACACCATCTGAGTCATGCCCCCCAGTTGTGCCGGCACACACCATGTCAGACACCTCCACTGCAGTTGTCAGTGGCTCTCCGGCACCCACCACCCCTTCACTTCCTCCTTCTGGTGAGCCCTGATCCTGTCCCTGCGGTGCCTGGCCTGCCCCCCGTATGCCCCTCCGAGGGGATTGTCCCTGGTGTGTAGCAGTGCAGGCATGCGTAGGGTGACATCTGCCACTGTCACCCTGTTTTGACTTTCAGAATGGACTGGCCATTGGCCTTTGTTTCTATTTTTTCTGGACTTTAACTTTAGAACACACATATGCTGAATAAAGCTACTTTCTGTTCTCTAGTGGTTTTGCTTCTGATGTACATGATGTTGATGATGCTAACCGTGCCCTTGCTGCAGTGATGGTGATTTTTGGTCTCATGAAAATGAAGTGTTACTGTGCAGGAACCCATGTGGTCCACGGGTAATGTGTCCTATCCTGTAGTGTATCCATGTCATCCTTAGCAGCATATGAGGGTGTCATGTTTTTAATATTTGGCAATGGGATTTCCTACTTACATTTGCAAAATCACATCTGTGGCTTACACCCCTGCACATCTGTTGTGCTTGCCATTGTTCAATTAGTCTCCTTCCCTGACCGTGTGTCCATCTCCACTGGACATGCAAGTTTGGGCATCAATGGGGAAGGACTCATCTGTGTTGTCAGTGCAACTTGCTATACATGTGTGTTGGATCTGTGCTGATGATTTCGTTGACACTCCCATGACCAGGCTGATTTGACGGGAGACTTCATTTCGTGCTAATTGTTGACTGTGTGACCAAGTGTTCTGCTGACATGATGGTGCCCTACTGAGGCGACATATGGCACAGCTTTCCTCACACAGGAGTGGAGTCCACTCATGGCAGTGAGTAATCCTGTGACATTGCCTGAGCCCAAGGTGTGTGTTGTGTGAGCATGTCTGTGTGTGTTCACTTCCATTTTGCTGTGCATGCTGGGATCCCTAGTGATGTTCCTGTTTGTGATGCTTGCTGAGTTGACCTATGTTCCCCCAAAGTCTTCTCCCTGGGTTCTCTGTGATGTGGGTGCATGGCACATTACTGGTCATCAGGGTGTCACCCATAGGTGTGTTTGCTGTCAGGGCTGAGTTTGTGGGCTAACGCAGATGGGACACAGTCAGGATTCCCCTTGGCACTTGTTGTTTACACCTGTCATGTAATTTCCAGTTTGTGTTAGCTTTCAGTGATTGTGACACGTTGTGTGTGTGACTGCTGGCACTCCTCAGGGTCAGGGCTGCAATGTTGGTATTTGTCTATGTGTGTTCTTTGTGGGTGACCTTGGCTTCTTCATTGGTGTGGGACTGTGGCTGGGATCCCATTGGTTGGTGTGGTATTGCCGTCATGTCCATGTACAGCGTAGTGTGCAGTGTGTCAGACATTCAGGAGTCTTGTTGAGTGGCCATGTGTGATGTGTTTCTGCACCTTAGTTACCACCCCACCCCCATGGGATTGTCATGGGTGCATGTGCAATGTCGAGTGCATGTGATCTTCACTGCTGCACATTGTTGGAGGTCGAGGTGTGTGGTGTTGAGTGTGTGCTGATGAGAGTTGTTGCCCGGCTAGACCCCTGCCTCCATGTTGGACTTGGCTTACTGGCCGTGCTGATTGATTTGTGCTTGTGTAGGTGTGATGGTAGTTTGTTGCTCAGGACACATGACTGTGGTTCACAGTGTGAACGACATCTAGCTTTGTCATCACAGTGGGATTGTCATGCAGCCCAGGGTCAACACATTGTGGGGACCCTGGGGGTAGTGCTGTGGTGTGTCTGTGTCTTGCTGTGTCAGTTGCTGTTCCTACATGCTTGTGTGACATGTGTGATTTGTGCTCCCTCTCATCTAACAATGCCTGATTGCCCACATAGGGGATTTGGATCCATGAGTTACTTTTGTGTGGCACTGCATGCGCATCTGTGTAATTGGTATTCAGGCCTCATCATGTGTGGTGGTTGCCTGGGGACACTGGCACCCCCCCTCACCTGTTGTGTTTGATGTGCAGTGTGGGGCTGCCTGTTTGTGTTTGTGCATCTGCACCACTGCATTGGCATATCTTTAGTGTGCCATTGGCTGTATGTTGTTTGGTGGGTTTGACCTGCTGTCCCTGGGACTCCTAGGTCATCAGTCAGCACTATGATCATTGTTTGTGTGTCCCATTGCTGCCATGGTATGGTATTTGTTCAGCTCACATCTACAGTCTCCACAGGATATCTCCATTTGTGTGCCCATTGGTGCTAATATGTGGGTCTGCATTATGATGGTCACTTCTGTCATTGTGTCATTGATGAATGTTGACAGTGTCAGCCCCCATGGGTGATGTTTGTCTGCACATGGCCAAAGGTATGTCTTATTTGCACTGCACTGTTTGCCTCCCCCAATCTATGTTGCTATGGGACACAAGCACTACTTTGCCACTGATGTGTTTGTTGTTCTGTGACCAGGAATCATCCATGCATTTTGGCAGTTGCAGTTTTTTCAATGTCAACACTTACCTTTTGGTCACTGTGATGATGGGGGTTGGACCCCATTGTCACAATGTTCAAAATGTGCTTCAGCTATGGACCCCGCACTTACCTTTTGGTCACTGTGATGATGGGGGCTTAGACCCCATTGTCACAATGTTCAAAATGTGCTTCAGCTATGGACCCCGCACTTACCTTTTGGTCACTGTGATGATGGGGGCTTAGACCCCATTGTCACAATGTTCAAAATGTGCTTCAGCTATGGACCCCACACTTACATTTTGGTCACTGTGATGATGGGGGCTTAGACCCCATTGTCACAATGTTCAAAATGTGCTTCAGCTATGGACCCCACACTTACATTTTGGTCACTGTGATGATGGGGGTTGGACCCCATTGCCACAGTGGTCATGGTCTGCTTGCATTGTGGAGGCCACACACATTTATGTGTGACACATGTGATAGGGGTTCACATTGTGTGTTCATGGTCATGTTCAGTGTTGTAGGCATTTGACACAGTCTACACACGCTTGTCATGGTGTTGGGGGATGTCTTTTCTTGCATTCCCTAGGTTGTAGTGTGCTGGTTGTGTCATGCATTGTCCATCCTATGAGTGGGGGTGGTGTTGGTGGCAGGCATCCAGCCCCCCATGGGTAGGGGTGGTGGTAGTGGTAGGCATCTAGCACCCCCTGGGCAGGGGTGGTAGTAGTGGTAGGCATCCAGCCCCCATGGGTAGAGGTGGTAGTAGTGACAGGCATCTGGCACCCCTTGGGTAGGGGTGGTTGTAGTGACAGGCATCTGGCACCCCCTGAGTAGGGGTGGTAGTGGTGGTGGGCATCAAGCCCCCCATGGGTAGAGGTGGTAGTAGTGACAGGCATCTGGCACCCCCTGGGCAGGGGTGGTAGTAGTGGTAGGCATCCAGCCCCCCATGGGCAGGGGTGGTAGTAGTGGTAGGCATCTGGCACCCCATGGGTAGGGGTGGTAGTAGTGGTGGGCATCCAGCCCCCCATGGGCAGGGGTGGTAGTAGTGGTAGGCATCAAGCACCCCCTGGGTAGGGGTGGTAGTAGTGGTGGGCATCCAGTCCCCCATGGGTAGGGGTGGTAGTAGTGACAGGCATCTGGCACCCCCTGAGTTGGGGTGGTAGTGGTGGTGGGCATCCAGCCCCCCATGGGTAGAGGTGGTAGTAGTGACAGGCATCTGGCACCCCCTGAGTAGGGGTGGTAGTAGTGGTAGGCATCCAGCCCCCCATGGGTAGGGGTGGTTGTAGTGACAGGCATCTGGCACCCCCTGGGCAGGGGTGGTAGTAGTGGTAGGCATCCAGCCCCCCATGGGTAGGGGTGGTAGTAGTGGTAGGCATACAGCCCCCCATGGGCAGGGGTGGTAGTAGTGGTAGGCATCTGGCACCCCCTGGGTAGGGGTGGTAGTAGTGGTAGGCATCTAGCACCCCCTGGGCAGGGGTGGTAGTAGTAGTAGGCATCCAGCCCCCCATGGGTAGAGGTGGTAGTAGTGACAGGCATCTGGCACCCCCTGGGCAGGAGTGGTAGTAGTGGTAGGCACCCAGCCCCCCATGGGCAGGGGTGGTAGTAGTGGTAGGCATCTGGAACCCCCTGGGTAGGGGTGGTAGTAGTGGTGGGTATCCAGCCCCCCATGGGCAGGGGTGGTAGTAGTGGTAGGCATCTAGCACCCCCTGGGTAGGGGTGGTAGTAGTGGTGGGCATCCAGCCCCCCATGGGTAGGGGTGGTAGTAGTGGCAGGCATCTGTCACCCCCTGAGTAGGGGTGGTAGTGGTGGTGGGCATCAAGCCCCCCATGGGTAGAGGTGGTAGTAGTGACAGGCATCTGGCTCCCCCTGAGTTGGGGTGGTAGTGGTGGTGGGCATCCAGCCCCCATGGGTAGAGGTGGTAGTAGTGACAGGCATCTGGCACCCCCTGAGTAGGGGTGGTAGTAGTGGTAGGCATCCAGCCCCCCATGGGTAGGGGTGGTTGTAGTGACAGGCATCTGGCACCCCTGCGCAGGCGTGGTAGTAGTGGTAGGCATCCAGCCCCCCATGGGTAGGGGTGGTAGTAGTGGTAGGCATACAGCCCCCCATGGGCAGGGGTGGTATTAGTGGTAGGCATCTGGCACCCCCTGGGTAGGGGTGGTAGTAGTGGTAGGCATCTAGCACCCCCTGGGCAGGGGTGGTAGTAGTAGTAGGCATCCAGCCCCCCATGGGTAGAGGTGGTAGTAGTGACAGGCATCTGGCACCCCTGGGCAGGGGTGGTAGTAGTGGTAGGCATCCAGCCTGCCATGGGCAGGGGTGGTAGTAGTGGTAGGCATCTGGCACCCCCTGGGTAGGGGTGGTAGTAGTGGTAGGCATCTAGCACCCCCTGGGCAGGGGTGGTAGTAGTGGTAGGCATCCAGCCCCCATGGGTAGGGGTGGTTGTAGTGACAGGCATCTGGAACCCCCTGGGTAGGGGTGGTAGTAGTGGTAGGCATCTATCACCCCTGGGTAGGGGTGGTAGTAGTGGTGGGCATCCAGCCCCCATGGGTAGGGGTGGTAGTAGTGACAGGCATCTGGCACCCCTGAGTTGGGGTGGTAGTGGTGGTGGGCATCCAGCCCCCATGGGTGGAGTTGGTAGTAGTCACAGGCATCTGGCACCCCCTGAGTAGGGGTGGTAGTGGTGGTGGGCATACAGGCCCCTATGTGTATGTGTGGCATTGGTGATGGCCATCCCGCCCCTATGGTGCTGCTGTTGCTGGTGTAAGTATATTCTGCATCCCTCTGTGTGTGTGTGATGTGTCGTGTACGTGTTGTATGTGTTTTGTGGTTGGTGTCTGACTTACCTTCTGCGCCATACGCGTCCGTGCCTGTTCCGGTAGTAAATGTAGAATATTGGTATGATCGGGACGAAGGGATTCATGGTTGGTTCGTGTCGTTCGTCCTTCTCGTTGCTTCGCGTCGTCCTCGTCGCTTCGCGTCGTCCTCGTCGCTGGCGTGTTCGTCTCGTAGCCGTGTATTGTGTTGTGGCGCGAATCGGAGCTTATGTGCGCCTCTCCCGGATGCTTTGACGTGCCGTGCGTAGCGACGGGTTCGGCGCGTACGGAAAGCGCATCGTACTTGTCCGGCCGGACGGGGCTGCATTTTAGCTTCCGTGCGACTCGATTCAGCGTTTCCGGATCAGCCTCGGTCGGAGTACAGGACCTGTATTGGGTGAGTACGACTGGGTCGGGATTTGGGCAGTTGTGCGCATCGTACTTGCTCGTTCGGACGTATGTGCGGATCGGTCGGGAAACAGGCATTCGCCTGGCTTTTTTCCCGACCGAATGGTATTAGGTGCGCCTCCGATCGGAATCGACCCCTATGTCTGTCATCGGTCTCTACCTGTTTTCTCCCTCTCTCTTCTCTTCTTTTGTTTATTTCCTTTTCCTCTCTCTCTTGTGTTATCTTACCCTATGTGTAAGTTTGGAGACATAATTAAGGATAAGTTGGTATCAGCACATGTTCATGGGCTAAGGATGTTCTGAAATTAATATGATGCCATGTCTGCTGCATAGGGTTGTGGTGTGGTGTGGGGGGGCTCACCTGGGTGGCAGGAGCTTGTCATCACAGGGACTATCGGTCCCAAAGCCTCATTGACGGGTAGGGGGCGTGGGTTGGGACTGGGGGGTCAGGGGGTTCGGGTGGATTGGGTGGGGCAAAATAAAGAAAATAATCCACAGTATCGATATAATTTTGAGTTTGAGTTTAAGTTTCACAGATCTATTGTCTGTCTTCAGAGAATTCAATATCGGATCAACCCCCTATTTATTTAATGGCTAGATCTGGGCTCAGAATATGCTCATTGAATGTATGTGGTCTAAATAGTTATAACAAGAGACAAGGGGTAGCTGCTGAACTCCGGGTGATTCAACCAGATGTGGTCTGTTTACAAGAAACTCATGTATCCTGGGGAAAGCGGAAAATATTAGCAGAAATGGGTTTCGTGCTTTTAGCAGCTTCTCAGCAATCTATAACGACTCGGGGAGTGGCGGTGCTAGCCAAACCTATCATACAAAATTCAGGACGGGTATTAGCTGATAAACTGGGGCGTTGGCTTATTGTAGAATGTATGATAGGGGTGAATAAATTTACGCTTCGCACTGTTTACGGCTCCAATCTTGATGAAGCTATGGTTTTGGAACAACTCAATGTGGAGCTCGCATTATGGCCCACCCCTTGGTGCTATGTGGAGATTTTAATATTAGTTTGGTCAATAAGGAACTTCAACTGGGCATACAAAATTATAAGGGTAGGAAACCCAGAGTTTTTAAGGCGCTATCCCACTTACTGATGGATCATGGTCTGGTCGATGTATGGGATTATCTTTGTCCACATGATCCTGGGTTTACATTTTATTCCCATCCTCATCAAAAGTTAGTACGACTTGATTATTTTTTTGCTTCACCTGTATTATTCACAGAAGCCAAAATCCATGTTTTTCCAAGAATCACATCTGATCACGCACCTGTAGTCCTGGATATACCCGCATTAGGCTCTCATGTAAATCCACAAATTTTTACCTTTAATAGGAAACTGCTTCTTGAAAAACCCTTTATAGATCATATTAAGAGCTGGATCAAGGGTTTTCTTCAAGATAACCGGCACTCAACATCTGCTGGGGTTCTGTGGGATGCTTTTAAAGCCTGCCTTAGAGGGGAGGTCCTGAGCTATGGTTTGTACCAGCAAAAGAAAGCTAAGCTTGCAATGCAGGAATTGTATACTAAACTTAAGACTGCGGAAGAAAACCTTACACAGGGGATCCTGGCTAAAAATGATATTGACGAACTACAAACCAGGGTCGCTAGATGCAAGGCTAACATTAATCTATCCTGGAGTAAGGAAATCGCAGCTAAATATTTGGTATACAAAAAGGAATGCTATGAGTATGGAGAAGCGGTAGGACGTTGCCTGGCCAACAGACTATGCTCTAACGAAGCTGCTCATAGAATAGCCGGCATGAAGAATCAGTTAGGTGAAATGGTCTATGACCCTCAGGAAATTCTCCAGATTTTTAATGAATTTTATGAAAATCTTTATCTAGGAAAAGAGACAGGGTCGCATATAGGGGACACTGCAATACAACAGCTGGTGGAACAAGTCGGTCAGGAGGAGGCAGAGATCTTGGAAAGCCCTATTACTATGGAAGAGCTAGAACTAGCCATAAATAGCATGGTGGTTGGTAAGGCAGCGGGCCCCGATAGGCTTCCCTCGGAGGTGTATAGGACCTTTTTTCAGGAGATTAAAATAGATTTGTTGGCCGTCCTCCAAGCCGCCCAAATGGGAAGTGCACCGCAATCTTGGGACGAGGCCAACATTGTCATCTTCAGGAAAAAAGACAAGCCATCGGATCTGCCAGGGTCTTATCGCTCGATTTCTCTCGTCAACTGTGATGGGAAGATTTATGCCAAAATCCTAGCGAACAGGTTAGCAAAGGTTATCTCGCCCCTGGTCTCCCCAAAACAACATGGATTTATCCCTGGCCGGGGGACTGTGAATCACATTAGCAGAATTGCGACGCTCTTTGATATTGCTCAGGTCGAAGCTATGGACCTGGGTCTGATCCTGCTCGATGCCGAGAAGGCGTTCGATCGTGTGGCCTGGGATTTCCTTTGGGGGGTTATACAGCGGATGGGGTTCGGTCAGGGTTTTATCCAGGCTGTAAAAGTACTATATCGATCACCTTCGGCAAGGATCTGCTCTATGGGTCTGGCATCAGGCCCTATAAAAATTTCAAGAGGCACACGGCAGGGTTGCCCATGCTCTCCCCTCCTGTTTGCCCTTTATATCAATCCTTTTCTAAGAATGTTAGAGAGAAGTACCCAGATTAAACCCTTTCGCGTTTTGGAAGACCAGTTTCGTGTCTTTGCATATGCTGATGACATTACCATCATAACATCGGATCCTCTCACGGCTATACCTGAAGTAGAACGCTTAGCATGCAAGTTTGGCGTGGTTTCGGGCTATAAGATGAATACATCTAAAACCCTGATTTTGTGTACAAAACAGATCATGGCCAGCGATCCTAGAGTGGTTAAAGAAGTCACATATCTGGGAATTAAGATCCGAGAAAACTTGAAAGATCTGGTCGATATTAACTGGGGGATATCACTACCAGGGTAAAGCAATCGTTTAATAGTTGGGATTGCCTACATCTTTCTCTGGTAGGTAGAGCTAACATCCTCAAAATGAATATTCTCCCTAAGGTGTTGTATTTCTTCAGGTCTGTACCGCTGGAGGTATCCCGCGCCCAGCTACAACATCTGCAGGCACTTTGCGCCAAGTTCTTGTGGGCTCCAGGGAAACCCCGGAGAGCAATGCACTTTATGACTCTTCCCAGAGAAAGGGGGGGTGGTCAGTCCCCGACTTTACACTGTATTACTACTCTTGTCTCTTATTGAATATGCGGTTAATGTTGACTGGAGAAGAAGTCAGCAATACGGCTGAGGCTCCCTCAATTTATCAGATGGTGTTAGGTAAAGAGGTCAAGAACTGCCTGTTCAAGAAATTGGATAGGAGCTATTATAAAAGAACACGTTTTAGAATTTTAGGGGCAGCTTTTAAAGTTTGGAATGTGGTCCGAAAATACTTACAAATTGAGGGATTACATTTTTATACTCCAACTACGGCCGTAGGCATATTGCCACCAATATTTCATGACCAAGTCGTTAGTAGCTGGAGACGGGATGGCATCTCTCAAATAGGGGACTTTTATGATGCTGGGGGGCTTTATGTTTCTTTTACAGATTTAGCAGCAAAATTTCTTCTCCACAAGAATCATTTTTTAAAATTCTTACAAATACGAGATTTCCTGAGCAAATTATCCACGGCTATGTACCACTTAAAATAGTCGAAGCTATTAGGGGCCAAGAAAAGATAGGGGCTCTTTATAAAATCCTATTAGAGTCAAGGAGGGATGATCTGGAAAAACACAATTGTAAGTGGGCAGCAAAAGTGGGAGAGCCAGGGGTGTCTATAGAGAAGGCAATTGCTGTTGCCGGGGAAATTTGTCTGTCGGCGAATCTTAAAGCCCAGTTTTACAAAACCGTATTTAATTTCTATCATACTCCCGCCAAGATGATGAAATGGGGGAGGGGTAATGATTAAGCCTGGGCGTAGTTCGCGAAGTAGCGCTACGCGAAGCTACGCAAAGTGCAGTTCGCACTACGCGAACTACGCGTAGCACTACGCGAACTGCGTAGTGCACTGTTCGCAATGATTGCACAGTGCCGGATGCTTGTCCGCACTGTGCAATCATTGAAAACGGCATCTTGCACAGTGCGAGCTGTCTTTTACTGCCGCTCGAGTAGATTTTTACTCGAGCGGCAGCTTTCTCAACGCGAACTGGCAGTTTCTCATCGCGAGCGGTCGCGAGCATACGCGACCACTCGCAATGAGAAACCTGACCTCCCTGCGTTGAGAATCTCGCCGGGATGTCATTTTGCTTGCTCGCGGTCGCCAACTTGACGTTGAGGACCGCGAGCAAGCAAAAAATGACCGCTGCACTACGCTACGCTACGCTACGCGTGTTTGCACTGTGCTACGTGCAATTCGCGTTGTGCGAAGTAGCGCAAACTTCGCAAACTACGTGAGCGTAGCGTAGTGCTTTGCCCAGGGTTAGTAATGATGGCAAATGCTTTCGATGTGGTACGGATAACGCTGATAGTCTTCATATTTTCTTTGATTGTGCTAAACTAGGGCCATATATACGAGATATAGAGAAATTTATGACAGAAATCTCGGGGATCAGCGTTAAAATATCTGCCTCTATGATGTTGTTGGGGACTGGCGAGGATCTCGAGCAAGGGAGACCCATGTATAAACTCCGGTATCTGCTCTTTATTGCTACGGCGGTAGCTCGACTATGTTTAGGGTCTTCTTGGCTTCAGCCGGAAGCACCATCTTTTGAAATCTGGCGAGCCCGGTTCTATAATATGTATAATTTGGAGCATAGTCTGTATTCTGTGAAAGGATCAAGGAAACGCAAATTAGGTATATATATATGGGGGGCAATGGCCGATCATATGAATTGTTGAGTGGAATGATAACCCAATTTAATTTAATTCAACTCTGATTTGTGGTATAATTGAATGAAATGAATTGCTTTTATGTCTTGTTATCAGATCTGTATGTATTTTTGATATTTTGATACTGTGGATAATAAAAAAAGAAGAAAAAAAAAAAAGGAAGAGTGAACAACTTTTTGTCTGCAGTTAGACATGCAGTAACACGAAAGTCACCGCTAAACACATGCAATCTGAGAACAGAGGCGTCCAAATACATTAATGATTACAATGCAGTCATTCTGAAAATGGGGAATGCAAATATGGACATACAACTTTTTGCAGATAACTCTATTGCTGTCGCTTGATATGTCACTTCAAACATTACAAAATCGGGGAAGACTGAGATGAGAGAGATGTGGCAAGAGATTAATGCAGAAAAGAGTCTAAAAAAAAAGTTGCACTGCTTTAGTTTAAAAATGTTGTTGCATAGGGAGATTGGTTCTTATGAATGCTCAGATAGGCTGAGCTTGGCAAGTTTGTACTCTAAGTCTAGGGGAATAGTTTGGGTAAGTTTTGGCCTTGCAAGTACACTAAACTAAGTGTTAAAGTTTTTTCTGGAAATTCAGTATCTAGCAGAGTTTGGCCTGGAAAGTACAGTCATAGTAAAAACAAGCATGTTGGATAAATACTATTGAAGAAGGAGTGTGCACTTGGAAAATATGCGTCTATGTGAAATTCTTCAGTACTACAGATACAGAATCAATGTAAAAGAAAACCTAGAAGAAGGCAAATTTGCTGTTCTCGGATGTGATGGTTGTTTAGTGAAACATGCAAAAGGAAATTTGATTAACCACAGGGAACTTAGTTGCCAAACTCAAGAGAAAAGAGAGTTTTTCTATTTGGCACTTCTTTAACTTTTCAAACCTTGGCGTGCAGAATCTGAATTACTTGAAGGCTATGAAGATTCATTTAATGCTGTGAAAGACAGTATTCAGTGTTCAGTCTTCCAAAATTATATGCAAATGTTACGTGATGAGATTCAACAAGAAGAAGCACTTGCTGCAGAAGTAGCTAGGGGGCGTTCTCAAAGCAGTCAAAGTTCTGCACCACTTAGTCAAGATACGCTTTGAGCACCTATTATTAAAAATGAAGCTGTAATAGCAATGAATGAGGTGGAAACTGCAATGGAAGAAGCTAGATAGTAAACTGAAGATCTTGAACAGTTAGTTGTACAACTCAGCAACAAACAGAAAGACATTTATATAGAAGTAAAAGAGAAAGTAGAACATGGATTTCTCCATGACAAGAAAGAATGTAGTTGCTCTTCCTTTAAACCAATTCTGTTATACATTAGTGGTCACACTGGCATTGGGAAAAGCTTCTTAATTAAAGTGCTGACTGCGAACTTACAGAGAAAACAGAATCAAATTTGTTGTGTGTAGTGACAGCACCAACAGGATTAGCTGCACACAATACTAAAGAAATTACTCTACATCGACTACTAATGCTACCTGTGGAACATAACAATAAACTGGAATACCAGAAGTTATCTGATGAAGCATGTCATGTGCTGGCAAGAGTTTCGAAGAAAATGAAACTTTTAATCATTGATGAGGTAAGCATGGCTCAAACATACTGCTTGCTTTTATTCACCTATGAATACAACAAATTTTAAGAACAGAGTACAAAGTTCTCTGTGGAGGAAAGCATTTAATTGTGTTTGGTGACCTCCTGCAGCTAACCCTGTAAAAGAAGAATCTGTTTTTAAGAACCTTGTGCATGAACGAGCATGCAATTTACTAGTAAGTATTGGAAAGGTACATATGTGGTTGCATTTCCAATACAAGGAACTGTTCAAAAATATGTGTCAAGCCTATGATGAGGTATATGGAAATATTCTAAAGGACATTAGAGTTGGAGTTCCTACCAAGGAAGGTAAGAGTATCTTACAAAGTTGGCTTATCAAAAAACTATTCTCCTATAAGAAAACAACAGCACAGCTCATGTTCAATTTCATTGAAGTTTATAAATCAATACTGTGTTTAATGCCTACACTACATGAGTGCAGTTATTTCAATGAAAAATTACTGAAAGCGGAAAAAAAGGAGCACCAAGGAGTAACAATACTGCTGACTGAAAAACTGCAAGCAAATTTGGATTCTTTAGAAAAATCTATTTCTAGGACTGCTGGACTAGAAATGTGGTTACGTGTTTGTAGAAATTGTAGAGTAATTTTGTGGTGAAATGTAAATGTTGAGTAAGGCTTAGTAAATGGACCAATGGGTAAAGTAATTGATTTTCTAAATTTTCCAAATAGAAATGAAGTTGAATATGTAGCTTGATCAGATTGATGGTGTGAAACAGATTGGCCGGTGTGTTGTACAGTTTTTGCTTGACAAAGACTTATATGTGAGGCTGCACCAGTTCCCATTCTCTCTAGCGTATGCAGTAACTATCCTCAAATCTCATGGTTTAAGTGTAGATGCAGGTAATATTGACATTGGTAGTAGTGTATTCAAAGAAGGTATGTCATACATTGCATTGTCATGAGTTAGAACTTTCCGGTTTGTTTTTACTTGATTTTGATGAAAACAATGTTAGTGCTTATACTGGTTGTCTTAGAGAGCATAATCGGTTGAGAAGTGTATATGCTCCTCATTTATGAAAGTATCCCATTTATGAGAAACAGAAAATGGAAACTTAGTAAGCAATTGGTGAATGTTCTGCAAAAGAAAGATAAAGATGAGGATAAGAAGAAGATGAAAAAACAGCAAAAATGAAGGAGAAATCGTAAGGCTTTCAGTGGAAAATATAAATGGTATTAACTGCTATGCTAATTTAGTTCTGAATGTTGCCTTTTATTTGCCACATCTAGTAAATGCAATAGAGCATAAAGGAGACAGCAGGCTCTGCTCAGAACTGTATCATTTGCGGCAACGTTTACGTAGTGGAAGGACTGTACTACATTCTGCTTCAGGAATACAAAATATAGTAAACACAATCACTAGATCTGTACAATTTTCTCAGAATTCTCAACAAGATGAACAGGAGTTTATTATTGTTATCCTTGGACTTCAGAAGAAGAAGTGAGTATTGAAGAGCTATTTGGTCTAAGTTACAAATGGAATCATAAATGTGTGGATTGCTCTTTTACATCTGCTACTAATATAAATTCTGAAAGGTTCATCTATTTAACATTACCGGATTCAAAAACTGTACCATTTGACAACCTGATAAGAAATGCAAACCAGAACATGACCTGCCAAATTTGTAGATATGATTAGATTACATCTAAAATGTCATACTTTAAAGCTGGACAAATTTCAATTTCTGGATTGCCGTACAAAACGTAGCTATCATTTTTCATGAAGAACTACATATAACTTCGGGACACTACACTGTCTACTTAAAATCTTAAAGTTGATGGACGGAATGTATTGACAGTAACCTGACATTTAAACATACACTACCTTTTAAACTTCCAAATTCATACCTTTTGTTTTTGCAACCAAAGTTCTAAAAAGGATTTCTCTTTAAAAAGTGGTTTACTGTGTTTGTGCTGTATGGATTATAAGTCCGTAAGACATAATTCGGCCTAGTGAGGGTAATGTCTTAAAAATGAGCTTTTACACATGGATATATGTTATATCTACTTTCATAAATGGACTATTTTAATATGATAGTATGTTTTATTTTGGATATGTTTATTTATAGCAGTTGAGTTGGTAGAAGTGAAATACGTATTTTAACGGTTTGTAGTGAGTGCATGCATAGTATGATTATATTTACAGTAGTATACTGTGCAAGTCTGGGAGGTTTTTTTTACAACCAATGTGATTGTTTTTTCCCTGCTGTTCAAAGATAAAACTTCATACAGTACATTGTGTAAAGTGTACCGGTATGAAACCTGAGAACAGCAAAAAAATAAAAATGAAATGTTTAAGATGCATGTTTAATTGCTTTAGAGATTTGCAGCTTTGTAATGTTTCTTTATTAACAAAGCTATTTATATTGCAGAAAGTTAAAGTTTATATTGTAATCTATACCGTGTAACATTAACTCATGTTTATGTTTTCTCTCCTTTATCATAGATCCAAGAAATGATTTATTGAAGTAATGTAGGTACCTAAGTATATATTTACGTTTATATTAAGAAAGAATGAGAAAAATTAACATAAGAGACTCTTCTGTTTCTTCAACAAGAAAACAATCTTTTAAAATGTTCAAATGGCATCTTGGGACAAGCATTATTTAGACTTCAATGCTGGTTGATGAAATGTAATATTCAGAGATTGTTGGCTGATGGTACATCTTCCTGCTTTTCTGTCACTTGACGAGCTTCCAGTGTCTTTAAAACTATAACATTAGCACATATGCCTGTGCTTTTACAATGAAACAAAACAAACTAAAAAGAATTAAGAACAGTGTCCCTTCATGTTCTCTAATATGGTGATAAGGTCATTATTTTCTTTTTAAACAAGTTGATAGCATTTAAAACACTGAACAACCATTTCTTTAAACTCTGTGCAAGTTGCTGTAATGGTGGTATTTGCAGAAGGTTGGCTAGGCGTAATTGACAATCCTCTTACGTCAGTAGAAGATATTGCATTCTGCTTCTGGATTCTTTAATATTCATGTTCATGTTGCTACCATATTGAGGTTACCACTGGAAAGCTGCTTCCGGCAGTGGGTTTTTTCCTCTCCTAAAGGTACTACAAAAGAGCTCCACAGGATAAAAGTGAGTGTTTTGGGTGTGGTTTTCATAAAAGTGTTAGTGTGGGTAAAGAGGAAAACTGGAAATGAAGGTTTTAGTTTTATTATTGAGTTACATTTAAATTAGTTTTCAACGTATAATAATAGTTACAGTTCTAATAGTGGTAATATATGTATATAGAGTTCTAATAGTTGTATGTAAATTATGAATGTTGTTTATTTGTTTTGTTGAAATACATTTATAATTGTTGTTTATATTTTGTTATGATTGTTACTCGTTTGTCATCTATTTTTCAGTTCTATATACTGGATTGTTTTGTACTTTTTCCATAATTGTTTCTAGTTTGATGTTATTGTTTTTGTAGTATTTACAGTTCTATGAAATGTATTTTTCCAAAAATATGACACTTTCTCTTTTCTAGGCACACACTGACATCTTCACAGAGTGTGAGAAGTTGGCCTGGTATATGCTGTTCACTAATTAAAGTGGACACCTTGCACCAGAACAATTCGACTCTTATGGTAGATAGGTTTAAGACAACCTTTATAGAAAGCTATCCTAGTGGTAGCTGTGGAGAGCAGCCTTCAGGCTAAGTCTTGAAGGAATGTAAAGCAGCTTGTTTTACCACACAATCTCTTGAATCACCAAATGAAAAGACACCACACAGGTATATATATCAAATATATATGTATTTATTAATAAACACTCTCTACTAATCTCTTTATGAGATTAGAGGTCAGGAACATATGTACAAGTCAAATATTATTAGAATAAGTTTAGCACAATCGAATATCACAATCTTAGTTTGCTAGACCTAGGTCTAGGGCATCTAGAATCGAGGGACCCCCAAGAACCACCCCAGGTAGTTGTAGGAGACCCACAGGGGACGGACGCGGTGACCTGGCACCGGTGCGAGTCCTGTGCGAGTCTATGCGCTCAGACGAAATTGGGATATCAATGTTAAAGGTCCCTTGCGTGTTCGAGGCGAACACACCGATCGGTCCTTGTACGAGTCGAAGGACGCGGTTATAGAAGGAATTGCAAGGGAGATGGACGCGCTGTGTCTAACACAGACGCGAACCTTGTGCGAGTCAGTGCAATGGAGATCTCAGTGCTACACAGGCCCTTTGTGTGTTCGAGGCGAACACCGATCGGACTCAGTACGAGTCGAAGGATACAGTTCTAGATAGTGTTGCAAAGGAGATGGACGCGGTGTGTCTAACACAGACGCGAACCTTGTACGAGTCAGCGCACTTGTCGCACTTAGAAAGTTAGAGTTTTAGGACACTTCGAGGGAAGCTACAAGCAAGTCACTTACAGGGTAAGTTGTTCTAGGGCCCACACCCACAGGAGCACCATAGTGCTGAAGTTACCTCACCCAGGGGAGCCGGGTGCATAGGTGTTCTTTGGTGTCGGGTCGCGGCGTTGTTTTCAATGGGAGCCAGTGAAGACTTGCTGCTTGCGGCGACAGGAGAAGTGTCCGGAGGAATCCAAGCCTGGATTCAGAAGATGGAAGACCTGAAAGCAGAGTGGACAGTGTTCAAAGTCACTTGGCAGTGACTCGGGGCAAGGAAGATGGATGCCCACCGTCGTCGCAAGATTCAGGTCATTCATGGTTGCCTTGACTCTTCAGCCACGAGGTCCAGGAGGCGTCAATGACAACCAGGAGCTGGATTCGGCGTGGCCCACAATGTCTGCAGCTTACTGCAGTGTCGGCGACTCGATCGGAGCCAACAAGCCTTGGGAACAGCAAGTCTTGGGGAAAGAGTGAAGAGGCAATGGCGCAGACCAGCAAGGTCTGTGGGACTCACCCAGTGAGGGTAAGTCAGGGCAGGCCCGGAGCAACCAGAGGAGCCCTTTGGTTTCTTTATAAAGTCTTCTGGGGACCCACAAGCCGGCTGGCAAGGGATCGCAAAGACGCCTCGGGAGGATTCGCTCACAGGGGCCCACGGTCACTCGGGACGTGGTAGGCCTCTGATCTTAGGAGGGATTCCTGTTGGAGGCTGGGACCACACGTGGTCCAAAGCACAAGTTCATGGAACGTAGTGAAGGGGTTGCACTTGACAATAGTGCATGGTACCCAGGGGTCGTGGTTCCTCGTCACTCTTGGGGTCCACTGGCCTCAGCTTCGCTGGGGACTCACGATGGCCTTTGAGAAGTCAGAAAATCCACTTCTTAGGCTGCAGGGACTTCGGACTCCGGCGGGAGCGGCATAGTTTGCGACTGTCGTTTGTAGTTTTTGGTGCCTGCCAAGCAGGGGAGTCACTCCTTGACTCCAAGGGAGATTCTTCAGTCTTCCAAAGGTAGTGGAACGTCGAAGGTCCGGGATTCATCTTCAGAGCGTCGTCCAGGGAAATCTAGGTTGCAATGCACAGGTTCCCCCTCTTATACTAAAAGAAAGGGAGGGACTAGCTCTATGATCCTACCTATGGGAGGGTCAGGAGAGTGGGTGGCTACACCCACTTCCCTTTGTCCAGTTTCATGCCAGAGCAGGGACAGGTAGCCCCTGAGCCGGTTTGAACTGGCATATGCACAGAGGAGCCTTCTGCTCCCCCAGTGCAGGACTTCAAAGCACTCTAGGAGTGCACCCACCCAGCCCCAATACACTAAACCCTGTCTGGGAGGTGGTCACACCCCCTTGGGACAGGATATCTATTGTTGGGCTTCCTCCACTGCGAGTGTTGGTCATCAGCAGGAGGGCAGCCCAGTGTCTGTGACTGCTGGCATCCATTTTGTGATGCCAGGGCTCTGCCGGATTCTACCGCGTTTCCACAGTAGTTACATGTCTATCCCTCTAGAAGGGTGGAATGCTACCCCCACCACCAGGACTGGTGGGGGGGTAGTATTCCAAGGTGTTTGACACCAAACACGACATGTTTCGATGCAGCCATTCCAAAGTTAGCATTTTACCGCGAGGATATAATGCACTTAAAAGTATATGGTTTAACCGCATCCACAAACAGCACCAGAGAATGGACTCTGAGAGCTGCAGAGGGGCCCTGCTCAGGCAGAGGCACCCCCTCACATAGAAGCCAAGCACCCTGCCCTCAGGATTGATAGGGCCTGCCTTAGGGGTGACTGATAGGGTTATATGTGTGTGTAGGAGAGATATAGGGAACCTATATCTCAGTGAGGGGTGCTAGCACTTCCTCACTCAGGCTGCAGTAGCAGGCCTGTGGTGTCAGAGTTAGTCTGCTTCCCAGGGGTGGCATAATACATGCTGCAGCCCCTGGTAGGCCTGTGAAGTACCTATGCCCTTGATACCTAAGGTACCATATACTAGGGACTCATATCTTACCACAGTATCCAATCACTAGTGCACCTAGAGTGCACTCCAAATCGTTTAGAGAGAACAGAGAGGCTGGGGCCCTGATTAGCAGGGTACCAGCCAGACTATAGCCAGAAACCAGTGTACATCAGAAAAAAAGTGGGGGCAACATAAGAGGCAGATCCTACTCTCCTACACAACCCCCCCCCCAAACGCAGGGACACTAAACTAACCTTGACCAGTTGAGTCTTCGTGTTCAAAGTAGAAATACCTTGAGAGTCCATCTGCATTGGCATGTTGGGTCCCAGGTCTATGTTCCACTGTATAGTCCATCCCCTGTAGGGAAATGGACCACCTCAAAAGTTTTGGGTTTTCTCCTTTCATTTGTTTAAGCCATAGGAGGGGCTTGTGGTCGGTCTGAACTATGAAGTGAGTGCCAAACAAGTATGGCCTCAGCTTCTTCAGGGCCCATACCACAGCAAAGGCCTCCCTCTCTATAGCTGACCAACGTTTCTCTCTAGGGGTCAGCCTTCTGCTAATAAAAGCTACTGGCTGGTCTTGACCTTCATCATTCAGTTGAGACAGTACAGCTCCCACACCCAGCTCAGAAGCATCTGTTTGGACAATGAACTTTTTGGTGTAGTCTGGACTCTGTAAGATGGGGGCAGTGCACATGGCCTGCTTTAGGTCTTCAAATGCCTTCTGACAGCTAGCTGTCCACTGAACCTTTTTGGCATTTTCTTTGAGGTCAGATCATTCAAGGAGGTCACTATAGATCCGTATCCCTTGACAAACCTCCTATAGTACCCAGACAGGCCTAAGAATCCTCTCACCTGTGTCTGGGTGGTTGGAGCAACCAATTCCATTATGGTTTGGATTTTGCTCTGTAAAGGCTGAACCTGGCCTCCACCTACAAAGTGGCCCAGGTACACAACCTGACTCTGCCCTATCTGGCACTTAGTGGCCTTGATAGTGAGGCCTGCTTTTGCAGGGCCTCCAAAACATTCCTGAGGTGGACCAGGTGATCCTGCCAGGAGGAACTAAAGACAGCAATATCATCCAGATAAGCTGAGCAATAAGTTTCCATCCCTGTCAGAACTTTATTCACCAACCTCTGAAAAGTGGCAGGTGCATTTTTCAATCCAAAGGGCATCACCACAAAGTGGTAGTGCCCACCAGGGGTCGAAAATGCTGTCTTGGCTTTTGCATCATCAGCTAATCTGATCTGCCAGTAGCCAGCTGTTAGGTCAAACGTGCTTAGATACTTGGCTGAGGCCAAAGTATCAATCAGCTCATCTGCCCTTGGTATGGGATAGGCATCAGTCCTATTGACTGCAGTGAGGCCTCTGTAGTCTACACAAAACCTCATTTCTTTCTTACCACCCTGGGTATGAGGCTTGGGTACCAGGACTACTGGACTAGCCCAAGGGCTATCTGAAGGCTCAATTACGCCTAGCTCCAACATTTTCTGGACTTCAGTCCTGATACAGTCCCTGACATGGTCAGGTTGCCTGTAGATCTTATTCTTGACAGGCAGACTGTCTCCAGTGTCCACCTCGTGGGTGCACCAGGAAGTCTGACTAGGGGTCAGGCTAAACATATGTCGGTACTGGTGCAGAACTTGTCTGCACTCAGTTTGCTGATGGTCAGTGAGGCTGCTTGCCAAAGCAACACCATCTACTGACCCATCATCAGGGTTCTGAGAGAGCAGGTCAGGGAGAGGGTCACTCTCCTCCTCCTGGTCCTCATCAGTTGCCATGAGCAAGCCCATGTCAGCCCTGTCAACATATGGCTTTAATCTGTTGACATGGAGCACCCTCAGGGGGCTCCTGGGAGTTCCAAGATTCACCAGATAGGTGACTTCTCCCTTCTGTTCAACTATTGTATGGGGGCCACTCCACTTGTCCTGGAGGGCTGCTGGGGCACAGGCTCCAACACCCACACTTTCTGTCCTGGCTGATATACAGTCAGTACAGCCTTTTGGGCATGCCAAGCTTTTTGTAATTCTTGGCTGGCCTCTAGGTTTTTGGTTGCCTTTTTCATGTACTCTGCCATCCGGGAGCGGAGACCAAGTACATAGTCCATCACATCTTGTTTGGGGGGCTAGAGAGGTAACTCCCAGCCCTCTTTTACCAAACACAGTGGACCTCTCACAGGATGCCCAAACAGAAGCTCAAATGGGCTGTAACCAACCCCCTTCTGTGGAACCTCTCTGTATGCAAATAACAGGCAAGGAAGAAGAAGGTCCCATTTCCGCCTAAGCTTCTCTGGGAGTCCTTTAATCATTCCTTTTAAGGTTTTGTTGAAGCGTTCAACTAAACCATTGCATTGTGGGTGATAGGGAGTGGTGAACTTATAAGTCACACCACACTCCTTCCACATTGCTTTTAGATATCCTGACATGAAGTTGGTACCTCTGTCAGAAATGACCTCCTTTGGAAAACCCACTCTGGAGAAAACTCCAATGAGGGCTCTTGCCACCACAGGGGCAGTGGTGGTCCTCAGGGGAATTGCTTCTGGGTACCTGGTGGCATGATCCACTACCACCAGGATAAACCTGTGCCCAGATGCAGTTTGAGGGTCAAGGGGACCAACAATGTCAATCCCTACCCTTTCAAAGGGTACCCCCACCACAGGTAGTGGTATCAGGGGGGCCTTTGTTGTGCCACCTGCCTTACCACTGGCTTGGCATGTGACACAGGAGCGACAAAACTCCTTTGTGTCCTCTGACATATGTGGCCAATGAAAATGTGGAACAAGCCTGTCCCAGGTCTTGTTTTGGCCCAAGTGTCCTGCTAAAGGGATGTCATGTGCTAGGGTCAAGAGGAACCCCCTAAACTTCTGAGGTATTACCAACCTCCTGGTGGCTCCAGGGGCTGGGTCTCTACCCTCAGAATATAGGAGTCCCTCATCCCAATAAACTTTATGGGACCCACTAGCACTCCTAGCAGCCTCAGCAGCAGCCTGCTGTCTGAGAGGTTCAAGAGAGGGGCAGCACTGTTGCTCCTTACTCAGATCTTCCCTAGAAGGGCCCCCTGCCCCCAAGAACTCAACCTGATCAGGCTCAAGTCCCTCTGGGGCAGTTCCTTCTTCAGGATCTGCTTCACCTCCCTCTGGGGGTGAATCTGTGATCTGAGACAGAGGGGAAGGCACTGCCTTTACCCTACTGCTCCTCCTCTTGTGAAGCATCTGGTCCATTGTTCCAGGATCCAGAGCTGGTTCAGTGTCATGCATTCTTGCTTGTGACCTGGTCACAGCAAATACCTCTGCAGGGATGCCCAACATCCCAGCATGAGTCCATAACTCTACTTCAGACCAGGCTGAAGTCTCTAGATCATTGCCCAATAGACATTCGACAGGGAGGTCTGCACTGACTACAACCTTCTTGAGGCCAGTTACCCCTCCCCAGGAGAAATTCACAACTGCCAGACTATGGTTGGTCTTGACGTTGCTTGCATTGGTCACCTGGTACATTTCGCCCAGGATGATCTGTCCAGGGTCCACAAGATCCTCTGCCACCATGGTGACACTAGCACCTGTGTCCCTAAATGCCAAAGCCTGTTTGCCATTTATTACAGGCTGCTGTTTGTATTTGCCCAGATTACTGGGACTCACTAGGAAGGACATATTAAGGTCTCCCTCACAAATCAGCATTGACTGAGTGGTCACTCTGACTAGGTCAGAGTCCACTTCAGAACCCAGGGTCAACCCTACTACACCCTTATTCTGAGTACCACCTCCACCAGTAGCTGAACTAGGGGGAACAGTTGCCTTAGGGGCAGGAGTGGTGGTGGTTTGGTCTTTGGACTTGTTACAGTCAGAAGTCCAGTGTCCTTTCTGTTTACAGAATTTGCACCAGGGCTTCTTTTGGCCTTTTCCCTTGTTGGATTGTGACTCCCCACCAGATGCAGATTTGTGGGGCCCTTGTGAAGACTTCTGGTCTTTTGACTTATCCCCACCTTTCTCAGAGCCCTTAGGATCTTGCTTCTTGGTGTCACCCCTTGGTTCTGGGGTTTCTGCCTCACCCTGGTCCTGACCCATTTGTCTGCCTTCTTTCCCAATTCTTGGGGAGAGGTCAGATCCGAGTCCACCAGGTACTGATGCAACAACTGGTTCTGGCAATTATTAAGGATCTGTTCTCTCATCATCAGATTATACAATCCCTTGAAATCAGTAACCCTACTGCCAACCAGCCAACCCTCCAGAGTCTTGGTTGCACAATCAACAAAGTCAGTCCAGTCCTGAGTCTGTGCCTTCTGGGTGTCTCTGAACTTCAACCTGTACTGTTCAGTGGTTAAGCCAAACCCATCTATCAGTGCACTCTTCAGGACTTCATAATCGTCAGCATCCTCTTCTCTAACCAGTGAGGAGCTTGTCTCTACCTTTATCTGAAAAGGAGAGCCACAAGATTGCTGCCCACTGCTTTTGGGGGACCTGCTGTACTCTACAGGCCCTCTCCATAGCAGTTATCCACTTGTGGATATCATCCCCACTCTGGTAGGGAGGAACAACCTTGCTCAGGTTCCTATGGTCTGGAATAGATTCTCTGCCTCTAGGGACACTGTTGCTGCCACCAAGGGGTTCTAACCCTCTCGTCTAGAAGCTCTCTGGATCTCCAGGGCTTCTCTATCCAGTGCCAACTGCTTGGTTCTGAGAGCAACTCTTGCTTCCTCATACTACAGCAGTTTGCACATTCTTTCAGAGGAGGTCTCTCTTATGGGAAAGTATGAGTTCCTCTGGCGGACAAATTCTCTGCCAGAGTGATAAGAGTGCTCTGATTCCCTGGAAGGGGACCTATGCCTCTCCTCCACTCTGTCAGCTCTCTTAGGGAGAATTCCTCTGTCCTTTTCAGGCCCCTTGAGGCCTGGCCCTTCAATCACAGAGTCCTGGTCATTCTGATTTTCATCATCTGACCCAGATACTGTAATTTACCCACCCACTGATTCATACCCATTAGCTCCTAGAGCCAATCTAAGATCATCTGCTGTCAGCAGATCTATCAGGTGTAGGGTTGAGGGACTCTGTCCTAGCCTCAGGTGTCTTTCAACACACATGGCTCTCAAGTCAGAGAAAGCCATGTCCTTATACTGAGGCTGAGTGGATCCACTGGTTCCACCCTTTAAGGACATTCTAGTGTTGTGCAGTGTTGTACTACCTACACTAGTTTGTGGCCTACTGATCCTAGCTTGAGCTGTAGAAAGGGTGTGCTATCCCTTGGCACACAGCTCTAAGTTCAGTAGAACTTATTGATACTAAGCTTGACTTTATATGTACCTTGAGTACCTATAGTGGTTTTCAGTTAGTAATTCAAATAGAGATTTTCTGGTAAAACAATAGCAAGCTGGAATCCCACACGCTGCCACCAATGTGAGAAGTTGGCCTGGTATATGCTGTTCACTAATTAAAGTGGACACCTTGCACCAGAACAATTCGACTCTTATGGTAGATAGGTTTAAGACAACCTTTATAGAAAGCTATCCTAGTGGTAGCTGTGGAGAGCAGCCTTCAGGCTAAGTCTTGAAGGAATGTAAAGCAGCTTGTTTTACCACACAATCTCTTGAATCACCAAATGAAAAGACACCACACAGGTATATATATCAAATATATATGTATTTATTAATAAACACTCTCTACTAATCTCTTTATGAGATTAGAGGTCAGGAACATATGTACAAGTCAAATATTATTAAAATAAGTTTAGCACAATCAAATATCACAATCTTAGTTTGCTAGACCTAGGTCTAGGGCATCTAGAATCGAGGGACCCCCAAGAACCACCCCAGGTAGTTGTAGGAGACCCACAGGGGACGGACGCGGTGACCTGGCACCGGTGCGAGTCCTGTGCGAGTCTATGCGCTCAGACACAATTGGGATATCAATGTTAAAGGTCCCTTGCGTGTTCGAGGCGAACACACCGATCGGTCCTTGTACGAGTCGAAGGAAGCGGTTATAGAAGGAATTGCAAGGGAGATGGACGCGCTGTGTCTAACACAGACGCGAACCTTGTGCGAGTCAGTGCAATGGAGATCTCAGTGCTACAGGCCCTTTGTGTGTTCAAGGCGAACACCGATCTGACTCAGTACGAGTCGAAGGATACAGTTCTAGATAGTGTTGCAAAGGAGATGGACACGGTGTGTCTAACACAGACTCGAACGCTGTACGAGTCAGCGCACTTGTCGCACTTAGAAAGTTAGAGTTTTAGGACACTTCGAGGGAAGCTACAAGCAAGTCACTTACAGGGTAAGTTGTTCTAGGGCCCACACCCACAGGAGCACCGTAGTGCTGAAGTTACCTCACCCAGGGGAGCCGGGTGCATAGGTGTTCTTTGGTGTCGGGTCGCGGCGTCGTTTTCAATGGGAGCCAGTGAAGACTTGCTGCTTGCGGCGACAGGAGAAGTGTCCGGAGGAATCCAAGCCTGGATTCGGAAGATGGAAGACCTGAAAGCAGAGGGGACAGTGTTCAAAGTCACTTGGCAGTGACTCGGGGCAAGGAAGATGGATGCCCACCTTCGTCGCAAGATTCAGGTCGTTCGCAGTTGCCTTGACTCTTCAGCCACGAGGTCCAGGAGGTGTCAACGATGACCAGGAGCTGGATTCGGCATGTCCCACAATGTCTGCAGCTTACTGTGGTGTCTGCGACTCGATCGGAGCCAACAAGCCTTGGTAACAGCAAGTCTTGGGGAAAGTGTGAAGAGGCAATGGCGCAGACCAGCAAGGTCTGTGGGACTCACCCAGCAAGGGTAAGTCAGGGCAGGCCCGGAGCAAGCAGGGGAATCCTTTGGTTTCTTTAGAAAGTCTTCTGGGGACCCACAAGCTGGCTGGCAAGGGATCGCGAAGACGCCATGGGAGGATTCGCTCACAGGGGCCCACGGTCACTCGGGACGTGGTAGGCCTCTGATCTTAGGAGGGATTTCTGCTGGAGGCTGGGACCACACGTGGTCCAAAGCACAAGTTCATGGAATGTTGTGAAGGGGTTGCACTTGACAATAGTGCACAGTACCCAGGGGTCACGGTTCCTCATCACTCTTGGGGTCCACTGGCCTCAGCTTCGCAGGGGACTCACGATGGCCTTTGAGAAGTCAGGAAATCCACTTCTTGGGCTGCAGGGACTTCGGACTCTGGCGGGAGCGGCGTAGTTTGCAACCGTCGTTTGTAGTTTTTGGTGCCTGCCAAGCAGGGGAGTCACTCCTTGACTCCAAGGGAGATTCTTCAGTCTTCTAAAGGTAGTGGAACGTCGAAGGTCCGGGATTCGTCTTCAGAGCGTCATCCAGGGAAATCTAGGTTGCAATGCACAGGTTCCCCCTCTTATACTAAAAGAAAGGGAGGGACTAGCTCTATGACCCTACCTATGGGAGGGTCAGGGGAGTGGGTGGCTACACCCACTTCCCTTTGTCCAGTTTCACACCAGAGCAGGGAAAGGTAGCCCCTGAGCCGGTTTGAACTGGCATATGCACAGAGGAGCCTTCTGCTCCCCCAGTGCAGGACTTCAAAGCACTCTAGGAGTGCACCCACCCAGCCCCAATACACTAAACCCTGTCTGGGAGGTGGTCACACCCCCTTGGGACAGGATATCTATTGTTGGGCTTCCTCCACTGCGAGTCTTGGTCATCAGCAGGAGGGCAGCCCAGTGTCAGTGACTGGTGGCATCCATTTTGTGATGCCAGGGCTCTGCCGGATTCTACCGCGTTTCCACAGTAGGTACATGTCTATCCCTCTAGAAGGGTGGAATGCTACCCCCGCCACCAGGACTGGCGGGGGGGTAGTATTCCAAGGTGTTTGACACCAAACACGACATGTTTCGATGCAGCCATTCCAAAGTTAGCATTTTACCGCGAGGATATAATGCACTTAAAAGTATATGGTTTAACCGCATCCACAAACAGCACCAGAGAATGGACTCTGAGAGCTGCAGAGGGGCCCTGCTCAGGCAGAGGCACCCCCTCACATAGAAGCCAAGCACCCTGCCCTCAGGATTGATAGGGCCTGCCTTAGGGGTGACTGATAGGGTTATATGTGTGTGTAGGAGAGATATAGGGAACCTATATCTCAGTGAGGGGTGCTAGCACTTCCTCACTCAGGCTGCAGTAGCAGGCCTGTGGTGTCAGAGTTAGTCTGCTTCCCAGGGGTGGCATAATACATGCTGCAGCCCCTGGTAGGCCTGTGAAGTACCTATGCCCTTGATACCTAAGGTACCATATACTAGGGACTCATACGGTACCACAGTATCCAATCACTAGTGCACCTAGAGTGCACTCCAAATCGTTTAGAGAGAACAGAGAGGCTGGGGCCCTGATTAGCAGGGTCCCAGCCAGACTATAGCCAGATTCCAGTGTAAACATCAGAAAAAAAGTGGGGGCAACATAAGAGGCAGATCCTACTCTCCTAAACAGAGGCACCCAGTTAACCACTGATGCATACACTAACACACCCAAGTACTCATTGAAACATACACTGGCACACTCAGGCACACACTGATGCATTTACCCACATATTCAGCCACTCACTCATCCACACACTGAGACACTCTGAGACTCACTGATACATACACTGGAACACCTAGAAACACACCAAACCATTCAGTAACTCATTCACACACTCATTTATACACACCCTGATGCATTCTAGGACTGACTGATACATAAAATGATATACTCATGCACACATTCATGCTTTCACTCACTCACTCACTCACGTTTGTGGTTTCTTTTGATGTGCTTCCACATCAAATGATGTGCCTTAACTGTACTTTTTTATAGTACCTCTAGAGGCCTGTTTCCTACACAGCTTACACACAACATATCTATGAGTGCTTTTTTCTCTCCAGAAGGTAGAACAAAATACTTCTGCAGATTACTCAATACAGCTATAATAGTTATAATATATATTTATTTACATAGCGTTACAACAGTTATAGTAGTTATATGTAAGATATTAATGGTGTTTAATTTTTTTGTAAATACATTTATTGTTGTTTATATTCTGGTCTTATGGTTACTCTTAGTTATGCGTAAGATATTATTGGTGTTTAATTATTTTGTTAAATACATTTATTGTTCTTTATATTCTGGTCCTATGGTTTCTCTTTTGTCATCTACTTTTCAACTCTATCTACTGCATTGTTTTCTATTTGTTCCATTATTTTTAGTCCTTTCACCTTATTGTTTTTGTAGTATTTACAGTATTTTGTGATTGCATTTTTGGAAAAATGTAATACTTTCACCTTTCCATGCACACACTGATGTATACACTGACACACCCAGTTAAACAATGATGCATACTCTAACACATCCAAGTACTCGTTGAAGTATGCATTCAAACACCCCTGCACCCACTTATGCATTAACAGAGTCACTCAGTAATTCAGTCATGCTTAGACTAAAACACCCTGTGAGACGTTGATACATACACTGACACACCCATTGACACACTGATGCCTACACAGACACAGTCATATGCACACTGATGCATACACTAACTGACACAGGCATACACTACCACATATACTGACACACCCATGGACACACGAGGACATACACTGACACATCCAGGCATAGACTCATTTATGTAGTCACAGACGCAAATATATACTTACACATACACTGACACAAGCAGGTACACACCTACGCGTACACTAACACAGCTAGGGACACAGTCATACATAGACTGACACACCTATGACCATACTCATTTATAGATTGACACAGCCAGGCACAGATATCTTCGCATACACTGTCACACCCAGACAGACACTAACACATAAACTAGCACACCCATACACTCATTTATTCACAGGGAGACCCAAACACACACTGATGCATACACCGTCACACTCATGAATATACTGACAGATAGAGTGGCACACCCACTTGCAGAATTGTTCTACAGTGACACATGCACAGAGGTAGACTGACACACCAGGGCACTCACTTAGTGAGACAGTAACATAGCGAAGCACATACTGATGTATATATTTTTACACAGAAGTACGAAGTGACAAATGCACTGACACACCCATGCAGACATTTATTCATACACTAACACACCCACACAGTAACACATGCGCTAACACCCTCACAAACACTTATTAAAACACTGATACAGCCATACTATAATGAGAACATTGACACAGCTCTTTATGAAAAATATGGTGTTATTTTTTTAAATTTTTGTTGGCAAAGAAATTCGCTATTTATTATGGTAAAAGTGCAAAAACTGAAATTATATGCAAAACTGTTGCATATTAAAAAAATCAACTGTTTTTTACTGTCACTTGAGGGCCTTCCAATATCTTTAATACCTGTAAACTTTAGCACATGTCCTTGTGCTTTAACAACAAAAGAGAACAAAGAAAAATAAATCAACAATAGTGTCCATTCACCTTTTCCAGTAGGATGATAATGTCATCATTTTCTATTAGAACACGTTCTTGACATTTAGAACAATGCACAACCATTTCTTTAAATCAGCAGCGGTCCGTCCAGGTAACAGCTGTGGGGCGGTGGAGCCGGGTGGGGGGGATTTCGAGGGACGATGTAGAGGGAAAATTAATTATTTATTTAATTTTCCCTCTGCATCGTTCCTCGAAATACCCCCAACCCGGCCCCACCGCCCCACCGCTGTTACCTGCACGGACCGCGGCTGCTTTAAATTCTGTGCAAGTCGGTGCAATGCTGATATTTGCAGGAGGTTGGGTGGATGTAGATGTTAATGCTCTGTCATCATTAGAACATGTTGCTTTCTCCTCAAGCTTTTTAAGATATGCATGTTCGTGGTTGCTTTTGATGTGCTTCCACATCGATGATGTGCCATGACTGTACTTTTTCATAGTACCTCTTGAAAGCTGCTTCCCACACAACTTGCATTCAACTAACCTGGCAGTGGCCTTCTTTTCTTCAGATGGCACAACGAACCAGTACCAGACATCACTCTCCTTTTGGGTGGAAGTAACTTCTTCTTGTTCCACTCCTTGTTCCCTCTTGTGCAGGTACAGCAGCTGATAGATTTGCCTCTGACATAATGGAAGGATCAAATATCTGTGCAGCTCTCCCCACCAACAGCCAGGATCAAAGTGACTACTTTGGCATGGTTTTTCCAAAATTTGGGTGTGGTTCAAGAAAAACCAATATAAAAAAAGCTTTAGGTTTTATTATCAAGTGAGTCCGCAGATTCGGAGAGAAATCCGCAGATTTGCATAATAATAAAACAGATTATTTCAGTAGAAAACTGAAAAGAAACATTGAAACATGTTTAAAATATGTTCAGCCTAATACTATAATATAATTGAAAATGTCGGGGTGTTATTAGCACAGGAAAATTGGCACCTGTCTGATAAGTGTAGTGTGTTCTATTTCCAGTAATCTCGCGGTGCAAAGGTGAGGGAAAACACCCTAGACCCCCAAAAAAGATGGGACCGAAGATCCTGTCAGTAAACTAAAGCTTGTCCTATGCACACACTTAGGTGTTCAAATGAGAGTACATCATAATATTTTAAAGAACCAAGTGCAAACCATAAATAATGTCTCTTGAAGTCCTTTCTTTGTCTTTTATTTAGAAGAAAGGAACGTTTAGCCAACACGTGTTTCGTCGTTGGAGATTACCCCGCGACTTCTTCAGGGCTGGAAATAACATAACAGGGATCGCGTCAACATGAGTGTTATAAAAAGTATAAAAAAAACCCACAAGAATAATCCATGTTGTGAACATATCACCTTGATATAGCGATGGTGAATTACAATGATCTAGAAGTGGAAACCCTCTAAACCTAAGTTACATTCTGTGAGAGACTCGTGCGAAGTACATCAAGATTAAATAACACTTAAACATCTGATTGCCGAAACAACCTCATTTGAATCCCATATCTAAAAGAAAGGCAAACCGTGAGCTGTGCTATACACAATTACATCAATATAATGTGACAAGTGCACCCTTGTCAATCTACTAAGTAATCTCTTTAAACATCAACACCACATGCACATGTACACATCAAGACAAAAGTGAAGCACCAGAGGGCATGGGGAATCAATAAGGTCCTACCTGTTTGGTTCTCTGTGTGAATATTGCACACCTAAAATTAAACGCAGGGTGATTAGTTAACGTCCTTAGACCATGTCAATGGCACATAGAGCCCTTTCAAAATTAAATGAGAAAACAGAGGAGTGTCTCACCTCTCTGCCTGTGATACTTCCAACCCAGCTGGTCAATGGTACGACTTCTATGAGTGTTTGGTATCACTTTAAGGTTGTATCAGGAATCTATAAGGATAACGACTACTATTACTAGTTCATAGATCTGATTTGAACAAACATCTATCACTGAGAATTATTACGTTACAAGGGCCCCAAGCCCCTTACCTTATACTCTATAGCAGTAGTGTATCCGTACTTGTTGTGGCCAGTGAGCAAAGACCCACAGTAATGGTGGTCCTGGTAAACTGAGATATCTGTTGGCGCAATACGGCAACACATCAGAATCTCGTAATCTCAAAGTTAGGAGTTCAATACAGACAATCAGAACAAATATACAAAAGTGGCTCCATGCGTAGAGCTCATACCTGAAGCGAGTACGCTTAGTCTCATCCCATGCCGGGTATGCGTTCTGTACCGGATGCGGTCATAGACGCGACCCAGAAGTGTATTAAAGGTACCTGGGGTCAAGAAAGACTAGACAGCAAGTCTCCCTGCTCACGGTAGTAATTCTGCATAGAGTAAAAAAAAATGTCAAACCGACCTCATTTACGGCAAGTCCTAATTACTGGAATAATAGCCAGTGAAGGAATATACAAGTAAGCTGGCATCATATATATGTGAAAGTATAATGGTTTTAGAACCCCAATACGATACTTCCAGGATATTAAAAAATATAAGAACCGAGGACTATGGTATTGGGAACAGTAATGTTGATCTCTAGTCATAAGTAATCAAAAAAAGTGCATGGGAGCGTAAAGCGAAAAATAAGTGCAAAGACAACACACTCACTCAACATTACCACATGCGTTCTGCCCAAATATTAAAATCATGTCAATAATGTCATATTGCATATTCAGGGACTAGACAATAGAAACCCGAAAAGCACACAGGATTACATTAAAGTCCCTGACCTCCTGTCTGGGCTGACTCTCTCCCCTACAGCTCCGCAGTCAAGTCACCTCGCCGCATCGCACAGCCCTCTTCCTGGTGAGGGTTTGAGCCTGCAGCCTCCAGCAGCCCGCCCTCCAGCCTCATCGCTACCACCGCTCCCCGCCCACCTTGTGTCCCCTCCTCGCCCTCAGTGAACTCCTCTGGTTCCCCTTAAATTAATGAGCTCACTTGAGCTTACTATTTGTAATTAAGCTCACTTGAAGCTTAATCTGCTCGCTAGTTTTCCCGCTGCCGCCGCTGCTGCCCCTGTGGCCCCTCCCCCCGCTCACACCCTGCTCCTGCCTCCCGACCCGTGTCCCGCCCCCCTCCCCTACTTAATGGCGACCGCTGCGGGGGAGCATGAGTAAGTCCCTGACCTCCTGTCTGGGCTGACTCTCTCCCCCACAGCTCCGCAGTCAAGTCGCCTCGCCGCATCGCACAGCCCTCCTCCTGGTGAGGGTTTGAGCCTGCAGCCTCCAGCAGTCTGCCCTCCCGCCTCATCACTACCACCGCTCCCTGCCCACCTTGTGTCCCCTCCTCGCCCTCAGTGAACTCCTCTGGTTCCCCTTAAATTTACTGAGCTCACTTGAGCTTACTATTTTTAATTAAGCTTACTTGAAGCTTAATCTACTCGCCGGTTTTCCCACCGCCGCTGCTGCCCCTGTGGCCCCTCCCCCCGCTCACACCCCGCTCCCGACCCGCCCCCCTGGCCTACTTAATGGTGACTGCTGTGCGGTCGCGCCGATGGTGTGCCAAAGGCACGCCTATGCCAAGCCCGTCTGCGCCTGTCCGTGACCCGAACGTGGCCAGTGCCAGGAACCCTGGATCTCTGGCCATCCATCGCTATGACACCATCACCCTCCACGCACTCAACCCCGGAAGACTCCGAGACTGCCAACAGGCCTCGCCGGACACGACCCACGGCCAGTTCTCCTGCCTCCACTGCTGCCACACCTTCATCACCTCCCCGGCCTCCAACACCACCAACGCCAGCACCGGCGTCTCCCTAAGATGCATCCTCCTCAATGTTCGCTCCGTACACAAACACGCCATAGAAATCTGGAACCTACTCGACTCTCTCTCGCCCGACATCGCCTTCTTCACGGAGACCTGGACCAACGCCTCCTCCGCCCCCGACATCAATACCGCCATCCTGGACGGATACAAAATCCAGAGGAAGGACCGCCCCAACCACCCCTGAGGAGGCCTCGCCATCGCCCACAAGAGCACCCTCCGCCTCACCACCTCCAGCGAAACCTTCCCCTCCGCTGAACACCTGCACTTCCAGATCCTGACCAGCCCCAACGCCACACTCCGAGGAACCCTCGTCCACAGACCCCCGGCCCCCGGACACCCTTCGCCACCACCATCACCGACTTCATCGCCCCCACGCCATTGCCTCAATGAACTACATACTCATTGGAGACCTGAACTTCCACCTCGACAACCCCAGCAACCCCAACTCCACCATCCTTCGTGACAAGCTCGCAAACATCAGACTCAAACAACTCGTCACCACACCGACCCACAGAGCAGGACACACCCTCAACCCCATCTTCGCGGCAGGGAACAGTGTCCACTTCAGCCACACAACGCAACCACCATGGACCGACCACCACTGCGTACACTTCGCCGTCGACAAACCCAAGGCACCCAAACCAGCCCCACGCCCACCATGAAGGAACTGGAGCAAGGTTACCGACAAACTACTTAACTCCACCCTCACCCGAGACAACCACACCTGGGCATCCGACGCAAACATCGCAGCCAGAGAACTCCACACTTGGATCTCCAACTGCGCAGACGAGCTCGCCCCGCTACGCAACCCCGACAAACAGCACCCCAGGTAAGCCGCCTGGTTCACCACCGATCTCCAAGAAGCCAGTCGCACCTGCAGACGCCTGGAGAAGAACTGGAGAAACACCAAAACAACCGAAAACTACACCACCTACAAGGACGCCATGATGGACTACCACAAGCAAATCAGAACCACCAAGAGGAACTTCATCCACAACAAGATCCTTGCCAACGCCACCAACTCCAAGGAACTCTTCACCGTCATTCAGGAATTCACCAACCCACACAGCGAAGCCACAGACATCACCCCATCCCAAGACCTCTGCGACAAGCTTGGAACCTACTTCCACCTCAAGATCAAAAACCTCTAAGACAACTTCATCAGCCACCCACCAAACGCCACAGCCAGCCCCCTGCCCTCCAGAGACACCAGCCAGCCCACCATCTCCAACTGGACTCTGATCACGACCGAAGACACCGCCTCAACCATGAAAGGCATCCACTCGGGGGCCCCCGCCGACCCCTGCCCTCCTCACATCTACCACAGAGCCGCAGCCGCCATCGCACCCGAACTACAACGCGCCATCAACACCACCTTCAAAACAGGCACCTTCCCAGATGGCTGGAAGCGCGCAGAAGTCAGGCCCCTGCTCAAGAAGCCCACAGCTGACACCACTGACCTCAAGAACTACCGGCCCATCTCGCTCCTCCCCTTCGTAGCCAAAGTTGCAGAGAAAACAGTCAACAGGGAACTGACTCGATTCATCAAAGAGAATGCCGTCCTCGACCCATCCCAATCCGGATTCCGAAGCAACCACAGTACCGAGACCGCCCTGCTCGCCGCCACAGATGACATCTGCACCCTCCTGGACCAAGGCCACTCCGCAGCCCTCTTCCTACTCGACCTATCAGCGGCTTTCGACACCGTCTCCCACCGCACACTAGTCGCCAGACTACACGACGCCGGCATACAAGGAACAGCCCTGGACTAGATCCGATCATTCCTCACCGGAAGAAGCCAAAGGATCAGACTACCACCCTTCCTCTCCGATCCCAAGAAAATCACATGCGGAGTCCCACAGGGGTCATCACTGAGCCCGACCCCCTTCAACATCTACATGGCCCCCCTCACAGCCATCGTACGACAACACGGCCTCAACATCGTATCCTACGCCGACGACACCCAGCTCATCCTCTCCCTCACCAAAGATCCCACCACCGCCAAGCTCAACTTCCAGAAAGGAATGCAAGACATCGCAGTCTGGATGACAAACAGCTGCCTAAAGCTCAACGCTGAGAAGACAGAAGTCCTCGTCCTTGGAACCACCCCTTCAGCATGGGACAGCACCTGGTGGCCGACCACCCTTGGAAGCCCACCTACCCCCTCAGACCACGCCAAAAACCTCGGCATCGTACTCGACTCATCGCTCACCATGAACTGACAGGTCAACGCCGTCACCTCCAGCTGCTTCAACACCCTCCGCATCCTCCACAAGACCTTCAAATGGATCCCCCCTGAGTCAAGGAAGACAGTCACCCACGCACTCATCACCAGCAGACTGAACTATGGAAACGCGCTCTATGCCGGCATCAACAAGTCCCTACTCCGCAAACTCCAGACAATACAGAACACCGCCGCCAGACTCGTCCTCTGCATCCCCCGGCACAAACTTATCAGCCAACACCTACGAAGACTCCACTGTCTCCCCGTGGAGAAAAGAGTCACCTTCAAAATCCTCACTACGCCTACAAATGCCTACACAACAACGGACCCAAATACCTCAACGACAGAATCAACTTCCACGTACCCAAAAGAAACCTCCGATCTTCCAACCTTGCACTGGCCGAAACCCCGCGCATCCACAGAGCCATAGCAGGCGGAAGATCCGTCTCTCATATTGCAGCCAAGACCTGGAACGAACTACCGGCAGACATCAGACGTGCCCCCTCCCTGAACACCTTCAGGAAGGCCCTCAAGACCTGGCTCTTCGGCTAAACAGATCTGCAGACCTCCCCCTCAGCGCCTTGAGACCCTCACGGGTGAGTAGCGCACTTACAATTCCCCTGATTGATTGATTGAAGCCTCTAGATGTGTGAAACATGATTCTGCGTATGTTCCTGAAAAGTGGTTAAAACACAATAGATAGCTCAATAATTGTAGGCAGGTGTACCACAGACTTCATATATGAATGATTAAATACAAACTGTCTGAACATTAAGAGCACAAACATCTCCCCAATGTTTAGATCCAACATATGTTGTGTACCTAAGTGTTTGTCACATGACCCCTCATGTAGACCTGCCATTTGGTATATTATATACAAAAAAGTAGATTTGAAAGACAGGTCAGTACTGTTATACAAACGGGGAAATGCAATGAAAAACAGGCGAGTACAGTCAACTTGATCCACATATAGGTGCTGAATTCATAAGGCACCGTGAGCTCTACATATTTACATCAGACATATGTTGTAAACATCCTGGGAATCTCATTATTTCATTCATATGTCCAACCACAGTGATCCACATGGCAGAATTAAATGGAAACATATTACCTTGATGCGGAGTGTGTTACTTCTGTGTCAATCACCCAAAAAGTATTGCATCTCATGGTCACTGTTCAAACCGAGTTCAACTGCTCTCAGACGCATGATCCATGACGCCTCGGTGTGTCTCAGTCTCAGCTCCCTGTTGCCACCTCTGGGGCTTGGTTCTATCACGTCGATCCCATGGAAACTGAAACGTTTATGTGGCCCTTGAGAAGGGCAATCTACAGCATGTAGTGCCAATGGATATCTCTCATCCAGGTGTTTAAGAGCCCTGGCGTGTTCCCCAATTCTCTCTCTCAGAGTTCTAATGGTGCTACCCACATATTGTCGCTGGCAAAGGCATTCGATAATATATACGACAAATCTAGTATTGCAGTTGATGTTGTGTCGGATTGCAAACTTTCTATTGTTCTGCCCTGTGAACTCTTTTTTATTATTACTTCCCCATCTGCACATGCCGCATGAGCCACATTTATGGAATCCTACATTGAGTTGTGTAAGCCATGTAGTGTCACCCTGAGCCCGTGGAAAACTGGGGCTAAGTCTAGTTCTGAGGGTCCTCCCCCTCCTATACGTACTCTGTGGTCTTGTGGTAATATGATCATCCAGTGATCTGTCTGTTCTCAGTATACTCCAATGTTTGTTCATGCTCTTCCGTAGAATTTCACTCAAATTGTTATAGTCAGTTATTAGTCTCACAGGTTGTTTATAGTGTGGTTTAAGCTCCCTGCTCCTCAATGTGTCAATTCTCTGTATCCTCTTAATTCTATTCTCTGCTTTTCCAATTGTATGTGGAGCATAGCCTCTAGCCTTGAACCTAGACTTCATCCCTGATATACACGTTTGAAAATCTTCCTCATCGCTACAGTTTCTCTGTGCCCTCATAAATTCCCCATAGGGGATAGCTTGTATTTGGTGAGGAGGATGTGCGCTGCTTGCGTGTAGTATTGAGTTGCATGCAGTATCCTTCTGAAATAAAAACTATGTAACACGTTATCCTTGATGTACAATTCAACATGTAGAAATGTTATGCTGTCCTTGCTGCACTGTTGCGTGAATCTGATGTCATTAGTGTTTGTGTTTAGGTAGGTGCAAAACTGAGTCAGTTTGTCTTGGGTACCTGACCAGAGTAAGAGGCAGTCATCGATGTAACGACCCCAAAAGATAATTGAGTCATTCCAAGTGCTAGCATTGTGGCCCCATATCCATTCGTCCTCCAAGCTGCCCATGAAAAGGTTAGCAAAAGAGGGTGAAAATTTTGAACCCATGGCAACCCCCCGTTTCTGCCTGTACCAGTGTTTTTCAAAAATAATAACATTTTTATCTAGGATCAGTTCCATCATGGTTGTTAGCATGTTGGTGTGTTGCCATTGTGTTGCTGGTCTCTTGTTCAAATGGCGTTGAACAGCTCTTAATCCCAAGTCTGGTCTAATGCTAGTGTACAGGGACACTACGTCCAATGTAACTAGAATCATGTCCTGTTCCCATTTCAGATCCGTCAAGATGCTCAGAATATGCTTAGTATCCCTGATGTATGAGGGTAAATTTTGGACCAAAGGTCCGAGAAACACATCTACATACTCGGCCAGTCTCTCCGTGGGACCCCCTATCCCCGAGACTATAGGTCTCCCTGGAGGAAAGGGTAGGTGTTTGTGGATTTTGGGAAAAGTGTACAGGCATGGGTATGTGGGTCTGAACACCTTCATGTACATATGTTCATCATCATCAATCAGGCCCATCGTATGCCACTCTCTTAGATGTTTATTGATCTTAATTGTCAAAGGTCCAATTGGATTAGATATTAGTTTCTCATAACATGCTACGTCATTCAACTGGGTCAGGATCTCTAGATCATAATCGTCCTTATTCATTACCACAACATTACCTCCTTTGTCTGCCTCTCTGATCAGGATTCCCTTATCTGTAGTCAATGTCCTCAGGGCCATGCGTTCCCCTTGTAAAAGATTGTCATGGTGCCTCGGTTTCTTATTGTACATTTTGTCACTGAACTTATCAATGTCATTTAAAACCAACTGATGAAACGTATCTATGGAATTACCGCCTGGAAGAATAGGCTTCCATTTTGATTTGCTCTTCAAGTCACTAGCTACAGTGTAATCCATATCTACATTTAACTCTTGTCTTTCCATGTGATGTGGTGTTTGTTCTAAGTCCGTTAATGATAGAAGCAGTTGCATGTCATACATGTCTTGAATACTTAAAACATCTGACAGGAGACCTGTTGGGATATTTTTACTGCCTTTATTAGGTACGGGATTGTTGTTAAAGAATTTTTTTAAATTAGGACCCCTCACAGATTTGAATAGATCAATTTTAAGTCTGCATGGATCGCCCCGTTCATTAGGGTTGTAGCTTAAACCTTTTTCTAGCAAGGAAATCATATCGCTAGTAAGTGTCCTGGAGGAAAGATTTATAACCTCTACTCCCCTCTCTGTACTATCTATTTGTTCCTCTCGCCTCCTGATCTTAGTTTCTTTCTGTAGCCCTCTTTGTCTTGCTCTTTTGCCTCTACGGGTCTTGACTCTAGATCTCCACGTCTGGGTTGCATTCTGTTGCCTCTCCGGATCCTCTGTACTTCCCTTAAAAAAGAAGAGTTACCTTGTCTCACCTCACCTGAGGTGCCTGCATTGTTATCTGCATTGCTATCGCTAGTCGGGGGGCACTAAGAGATGTAGAGCTAGAGGAGATCGATATAGTCTCCAGTCTAGTGGGTTTATCTCTATCTTGACCCAATTGAAAGAGTTGGTCGTATTTCTTGGCGAATGTGAAGATTCTGCCCTTCTTGTAGTCAATTTCGTCCTGTCTTAACTTCCTGGCTTTTCTTTCTTTATTCTCATTTTGGTGTTTCTGCAGAATCTCATTTAAAATTACATAGTTTTTTTCAGTTGCTTCCTTAATGTCTAATTCCCTTATTTCCCTTTCACAAGTTGCAATCTCTGCCTGGCGTTTAGAGACTTTTCGTTCCGCATTCTCAATAAGGATACTCATTAATGTGCAAGAATTAGCCGCCAGTGCATCCTCCCATTGCTTCAACAGATCTTCATCAAGGTCATCATATGTGGGGAAGATCTGTGACCTAAGGCCCCTAGGGACCCTATTCAGTCTAAGATATTGTTTTAGAGTGGCCCCATCCCACCACTTTGAATTTTCGTTTTTCTTGAGTCTCTTTAACTTCAAGAATTTATCTCTGAGTCCCTCTCTGCGTTGTGGGTTCCCACTTGCTACAGAAGTTATTACTGTGTTGCCTTTAGCCAAATTTTCAAAGAGTTCCTCCGCTACCCTGTCTCTATCCATCTTAATGTGTGTATATCCAGTGGTTAAATTAATCAATTTTATGCTGCGGCTGCCTGTCCTGGAAGATCTAGGTAATTGAAAATGTCGGGTGATATTAGCACAGGGAAATTGGCGCCTGTCTGATAAGCGTAGTGGGTTCTATTTCCAGTAATCTCGCAGTGCAAAGGTGAGGGAAAACACCCTAACCCCCAAAAAAGATAGGACCGAAGATCCTGTCAGTAAACTAAAGCTTGTCCTATGCACACGCTTAGGTGTTCAAATGAGAGTACATCATAATATTTTAACCCCTTCGGTGGTTATGACGAGACCAGCTCGTCATGAGTCACAGTGGAGCTGTGCTCATGACGAGCTGGTCTCGTCATAACAGGTGCGCACCGCCCACGCGTGATTAATTCCCCGCCTGTGCTGGAGAATTAATGAGTGGGCGGGTTTGTGACGAGACCAGCTCGTCATGAGCACAGCTCCACTGTGACTCATGACGAGCTGGTCTCGTGACGAGCACCGCGGCGCCGCACTCACCCCCCCGCCCCCCGCACCGTGGGGGAATTACCCCCACAGCGAAGGGGTTAAAGAACCAAGTGCAAACAATAAATAATGTCTCTTGAAGTCCTTTCTTTGTCTTTTATTTAGAAGAAAGGAACATCCAGCAAACACGTGTTTCGTCGTTGGGGATTACCCCGCGACTTCTTCAGGGCTGAAAATAACATAACAGGGATCGCGTCAACATGAGTGTTATAAAAAGTATTAAAAAAAACACAAGAATAATCCATGTTGTGAACATATCACCTTGATATAGCGATGGTGAATTACAATGACCTAGAAGTGGAAACCCTCTAAACTTAAGTTACATTCTGTGAGAGACTCGTGCGAAGTACATCATGATTAAATAACACTTAAACATCTGATTGCTGAAACAACCTCATTTGAATCACCTCTCTACCGGTGATACTTCCAACCCGGCGTGGGGCCCTTGTAACATAATAATTCTCAGTGATAGATGTTTGTTCAAATCAGATCTATGAACTAGTAATAGTAGTCATTATCCTTATAGATTCCTGATACAACCTTAGAGTGATACCAAACACTCATAGAAGTCGTACCATTGACTAGCCGGGTTGGAAGTATCACAGGCAGAGAGGTGAGACACTCCTCTGTTTTCTCATTTAATTTTGAAAGGGCTCTATGTGCCATTGACATGGTCTAAGGACGTTAACTAATCACCCTGCGTTTAATTTTAGGTGTGCAATATTCACACAGAGAACCAAACAGGTAGGACCTTATTGATTCCCCATGCCCTCTGGTGCTTCACTTTTGTCTTGATGTGTACATGTGCATGTGGTGTTGATGTTTAAAGAGATTACTTAGTAGATTGACAAGGGTGCACTTGTCACATTATATTGATGTAATTGTGTATAGCACAGCTCACGGTTTGCCTTTCTTTTAGATATGGGATTCAAATAAGGTTGTTTCGGCAATCAGATGTTTAAGTGTTATTTAATCATGATGTACTTTGCACGAGTCTCTCACAGAATGTAACTTAAGTTTAGAGGGTTTCCACTTCTAGATCATTGTAATTCACCATCGCTATATCAAGGTGATATGTTCACAACATGGATTATTCTTGTGGGTTTTTTTTATACTTTTTATAACACTCATGTTGACGCGATCCCTGTTATGTTATTTCCAGCCCTGAAGAAGTCGCGGGGTAATCCCCAACGACGAAACACGTGTTGGCTGGACGTTCCTTTCTTCTAAATAAAAGACAAAGAAAGGACTTCAAGAGACATTATTTATTGTTTGCACTTGGTTCTTTAAAATATTATGATGTACTCTCATTTGAACACCTAAGCATGTGCATAGAACAAGCTTTAATACTATAATATAATTATAAAGGTCTTATGCCTCTAAAACAATTGTTTAGTGGTTCGCCGAATCCACAGATCAGATCTGCAAGTTAGGATGCTATCACTTGATTGGAACAAAAACCATGGAGTTGGAATTGGACATACTGTGTAGTTCCACAGGAAATCAGCAGATTCTATTTTTTTTTAATACAGTTATAATACCTATATAGAAAATATTAACAGTGTTCAATTGTTTTTTGACGAAAATATTTACTATTATTAATTACATTTTACTATTATTGTTATTCCACTGGCATCTATTTTTGAACTTTAATAATTCTTACCTTTTTGCCACTGCTTTCATGTTACTGTTTTGTATTATTTGCAGTACTTTCTCATTGTACTTTTCAATAAATTTAATACTATCACCTTTTTTGTCATACTTTTGTCTAGATATGCATTCTTTATTCAATGTTGTGTAAACTAATAGTAATCCAGGGGACTAGGCACTGACTCTGATTGTACCAGACCTCCTGTAATTAATCTACTAGATAATTAAAATATAATAAAATTTGACTTAAAAAAGGAGAGAGATGTTATACCTAGTAAACATAATTTAAAAAACTATAGTAATTTAGTTAAAAAAAACAAAGCTTACAAAAATGATATACTAAAAAAATAAAAATAAAAATTATATACTAATAAAATAAAAAATTTGAAAAACTGAAATTCACTGAAAAAACCAAAGGTTACAGGGATGTTATAGTCAGAAATGTCATGAGTGATGTCATCAGTGATCTCACTGACCATGTTGCACAATAATTGCCAGGGATGTATTGGGGACCCACCGTAAGGTCTCCAATGGTGTTAATACTGCTCTTTCCACCCCATGAGGTGTTTTAGGCTTTGCTCCCCAATCCTAGGTTGGGTAGTACTCGCTCAGATGGCTATCTTTTGGCCTGATCTTATCTCCGTGTGCCTTCTGAGTGCAACCGTTTCCTTGGCCCTGTGCATGCACCTGCCACGTGGGGGACTCTCAGACTGAGTCGTCAGATGTCTTGTTTGCGTGTGTCTTTCTGGAGTTCCTATAGACCCGGTTGGGGTGCACCACCTCTTTCTTCCACTCTTGTACGCCAGCGTCTCCTGTTCATGTCCAGGTGTGGCCGTGTTCATCAGAACCCCCCACCGTGGGCGTTGCTTAGCTAAGTTTCACGCTTTTTCCTTTTGCCTTGGCGGTGCCTCCTCTGTTCGGAGCTATAAACTTTGCTGTATCTATAGTGCGCAACCCTGCATTCTGTCTGTAGTTTTCATCTGAAGCACCAGGGCTCGCGTAGCCATATCATTCTCCCCAAAGCTGGATCGCCACGGGCTGCCTTCGCACCTTCTCCCGTGCTAGTTGGGGTCTTTCTTATACTGCCAGTTGTGTGCTTCCCTCGTCGCTCTATGCCCTGTGGTCTATTTCTAACAACCGCGTTAGTGGTTTACAGTGGCTGCCTTTTGTTTAATAGCCAGCCGTAGCGTGTTATCTATAGGCTCACCGTGCCTCCCTGCTTCACCACTCCAGTCGTTTACCTTGGGCTCGCCCGTGTCTCCCTCTCTCTAACATGCGCTCGGCTCCCTGGGTCATCAAGCTCCATGCAGTCCCGCCGGAGGGGGCCCTGCATCAATGTATTGCTTGGCGACTGTTGCCCTGTCTCGCCTCTCCGCTTACCATGGCTCTCTTCGCTTCTATGCGGGGCAGTATCGCACGTACGGTGCCGCTGTCTACTTCCCAGCCACCATTTTGGCCTCGGATGGTCTTCGGAACGGGAGCATTTTCTCTTACTTCGGCAATTTCGTTCCGGATTCCAGAGCCAGATTCTTAACGTCGGGTTGTCTGAAGGGCAGTACTGTGCTTACTGCATGTTATTTGACGCTGTAGGTGACAGGATTCTGTTGCTTTGGTGTTCGGCTTGCCAGAGCTCTACTTCATTGTAGCCATCTTGGAGGCAGGCAAGCTCCGCCCCCTCAAACGCAGGCCACTTTTTTGAAAAGATTTTGTGAAGATTATTCAAGCGACCTCAAAGTTATTAGCAAACCAAAAAACTTTTTGTGAAAGAAAACTAGGTCCTATCTATGACTATCTATCTATCTTTCTATCTATCTATCCATCTATCTATCTATCTATCTATCGAAATATATATATATATATAGAGAGAGATATAGATAGATAGATATATTTATCTCTCTCTATATATATATATATATATTTTTTTTTTTTTTTCTGAAACATCCAAAGGTTACAGGGACGTTATAGTTAGGCTTAGAATTCCTTTATACACAACCTATGAAATTCAGCAATTGTAGAATAAAAAAACTTACGTTGGAAGGACATACCTCATCTCGTGGTAGCGTAGCTGCAAAAGGTAGGCGTATAAGGTCGGTATCCATGTCTCTGTGATCTTGCGAAAGGGCCATCATGCTCGGAGCATTTAAAGAGTTGTGTACAGGTTCGAAAGTATCATGTGATCCGGAAGTGGCCGGAAAGAGTGTAGTCATCTTGGAGTCGCGAATAACCTGAGGAGGCTAGTCTTAAGATCTTAAGGGAAAGTATTATTCATAGGTAGGCGACATATTCTGGAGATATGAATATATGGTGGAAGTAGCACATTCGAATAAAATAGAATAAAAGGAAGACGCAATGTGAATAGGAGGATACGAAATTTCGGTGGCGTGATGATGTCTGATTCAAAGGCACATGTGATCATTAGGACTAGAACACCGTGTGAACGAGTTAATTAGAGATCAAAAGATACTGATGTACTGCAGTGTCATGTGATGATAATGATACTGAAAGGTCAAGTATTAATGAAAACTTGGTCAGAGGTGCCAGCCTTTCGAAACAGAGCAAAGATGGAAGGTAGAGAGTGAGGAAAGGAAAGGAAAGACAAATAGGGGAGAAAAGGAATAAGAGTTTAATATAATTTCTCTGGGTTAGCTGTGTGTTCTAGACAAATCCATACCCATTCAAACATCAGATGTAATAGTGGAGTAAAGTAAAAAAAAAACCCAGATGTGAGCAAGATAAAAAGGGCATGTTTTATGGTTGTATTTGGACCCCTCCATAATTATTCACATATCAGTTGTCATAAGGAAGCAACTAAAAAAACTGAAATAAAAGAAAGATAAAGAGGAGCGTATCTTAAGATTGTATTCGGACCAGAGTTTTCCACAAAGCTTAGTGCTCTATTACAGCTTGTTTGTCCTCCAGAAGCCAACGATACATTTCAGCATCCTTGTTGAGTCCATTCTTAATGGTTCGATATCTGAGGATTAGTTCACTTTCTCTTCTGCAGAGTCTCCGCTCCCGGTTTCCACCCCTAGGTAGTTTGGTAATGACCTCTATCCCTGTGAAGAAGAAGGTTTGGTTGCGGGTATTGACATTATGGAAATGGTCAGTTAGAGGGTGTCCAGTTGCAAATTTGTGGATGTTCCTGTAGTGATCTTGGATTCTAGTTCGGAGAGATCTCACTGTGCTACCGATATATATATGGTAAATTGCAAGGACAGAAATTGATGTAGATGGTAAATGTACTAGTGCAGTCGATCCAAGCTCTGTTCAGTCTCTAAAGTGATGTTTTGCAATTTGTTTAATCCCAGTTTTCAAATGTTGCAATTGTGGCATACATGAAAGCCCAGTGGTCCGTCCAGAAATGTAGATTTTGTGGTTCTCTTATCCACAAATTCTGATTTGCATAATAGGCATTTGTAGGTTACGTGCTCTTCTGAAAACTATTTCTGGGGTGGTCTTTATATAATGCCACATGCTCAGGTTCTGCATTAGTAAGTGCCAATGTCGTCGTAGAATTTTCCTTATTCGCTATTGTCCATTGTGATAGTTTGTGATTAGAAGATCGTGGCAACTGCCCCGATCAACTTAAGAAAACCATAAAAGAGATCACCAAAATCAAGCACAATGAGATCCTGCAACCAAAACCCAAACCACTGCAGTCCAACCACGATGTACTACGCTTCATCATAGACTATCACAATGGCCAACAGAGAATCTGGAAAATTCTGCAACGCATTAACACTTACTAACGCAGAACCTCAGCAAATCGCAGAAACAGATTCCAGAAGAGCACGTAAGTGTGATGTGTCAATAAGAACCCAATGTTCATTTAGAGGTTATAGGGCAAGGTGATTATTACAAGAATTCAATCTCTACCTCAGACTAAATAACAGAATTGAGCAATTTACGTTTAGAGGATTCATTGGCAAAAGCCTATTTGATGTTGAGATTGGCAATGACCAACCCCAGGTAGCCCGACGTGTGTTTAATTTTGTCCATTCAGGCCCTGCACCTCTCCCCAGTATGAATTTACTTCCGAATTATCTGAGCCACCATGATTCAGCTACTTAGCTTTCTGCCTTGAAAGGCAAACTTGATTTGAACTAGCACCATGACAAACTGTAAAGCTGTCTCAATGGACAGACTCAAAATCTCTGTTAAACAAATATCCTAAAAAATGTTATCATCGTTGGTAGTAATACATTCTTTTATCTCTAAATATTGGAAGCAGTCTGATCGTAAAAGTGAAAACTAGTTCTCCCAAAGCAGACGTTGTATACAACGTGCTGTTAGGAATTTTGCAACAAGACACAATGGGCCATATGTACAGTGAAGTGGCGGAGAGAGGCGTTAGCCTTCCTGCTTAACAACTCTCTCCACCACTTCTGAAACGCAAGGCTGCACCATATTTTCAAGTATGTGGTGCAGCCTTGCGTTTCCCCCTGTGATGGCGCTAAGTTTAGCAACTTAGCGCCACGCAGGCACCCTTGCACCATGGTGCAAGGGTGTCTGCGTGCAGGGGAGGATTGTTTATGTGTAGGAAGGTGTCCCTTCCTGCACATAAACAATCCTAAAATGCCATTCTGTCACTTTCACGTGTGCTGCTTCATGCAGCACACATGAAAGTGACAAAATGGCTTTTTTTTAAAAAAAGTTTGTTTATGTACAGGAAGGGACACCTTCCTGTACATAAACAAACAATGGCATTTTGCTTTTTGCACAAGGCAGCACACATGGAAAAAGCAAAAACGAGGAGAAACAATGCATTTCTCCTCGTTTCGCCATCTTAAAACCAGTTTTTACCTGGTCTTAATTTTGGCGCTGCCTCCTATGTATGCCACTCTTGTACATAGAGGGCAGCGTCAAAATGAATGGGTGTTGCGGTGGAACGCCCAGCGCAACACCCACTGCCCACCCCTTTCACGCTAACCATAGCGTGAAAGGGGGCCTTATGTACAAGGCAGCGTTAAGCCACGTTAAGTGGCTTAACGCTGCCTTGTACATAAGGCGCAGCCCCGTGACGTTGTGGTGGCGATAGGGGCTTGTACATATGCCCCCTTGTCTTGTAATACTTGATGCATAAAAACTGAAATTGCATTTAAAATATGAATAATCATATGTGAATATGGTTCTGCTGGGATTAAGAGTCAGATCATAGACGGGAAAAGCCCCAAAATATTAGCATTCAGAAGTTTTATCAGATGTTTCCGCAGAGCTGCTCGTAAATACAGCTTCTCCTGGGGTATTAGAGGTTTCAGGAACTCAACTGATTTGTTTCTATGAACGGGCCATTTTAGTCATATAGCCTATGCGCTACAGAGGAAAAAGGATACGGGGCCTATGGCTGGAATGGTAGGCACTATAGAATCCAAAAATTGGAGTTGTTCAAAATTATGAAAGCCAAATCATCAACCGAGCTGAACAAGAATTAGTTTGACTGAGTAAACAATGTTATTGTAGATATTAAGACTTCAGCTCATGTAAAAGTGATTGTTGACACTAGAGAGGTTACCAGGGATTGGAATTCAAAGAGATCCTGGCAGCTGGTCACAAGACGGTACCAAAGCAGAATTAATGCATGGACTATTTTCGTAAATGCATGTTGACAAACCACTCTATCCAGGTTCATATGGAAAATGAGGGGTGGGGGGGTTCTAAAGCAGTTAATTCTGCCATTACAGATTACTGTTCCTGAGGCTGTAGAGAGCTGTGACTAACCAGGAACCAAAGCCCATGTCGGTAACAGATAGCATCACTGCTGTGAGCTATTCCTCATAATCCATGGAGTGGGTGCCCATATTATCAAAAGTGTTTTATTGGTGCTAATACCAGTGGTAAGACTGATTATCATGAGGGCACGAAAAGTTGTTCTAATGGAGGCCCACAATGTAGTGTGGCAAATCTTTGCAATTATTTGATCTGGGAGGGAGGCTGTGGCACACAGAAATCAGACTGTGCTTCATCATGTGGTTTATAGAGATCCCAGCGTTTCCACCATGGCTGTAGAGAAGGTTGAATTGCTCCTAGTATTAATGCGGGATTCTTGTGCAACTATTGCCTTGTGAAGTAGAAACTGATTAAAACAGATCTGCCTCTACGCTCAGGTTTTGCACTTTGCAGCTGCCGACTCTCTGTGCCCTCTTCAATACAGCATACAGGACCATCATCTCACTTTAACATTTTGTAACACTTGAATTAAAAGGAATGAAGTCGCCTGCATGTGTCATGATAATGTGTTTTGGAATGTCTTCCTGTCAAGGGATTTTTCTCTGAGTACAACATATGGATCTACTTTTCATTGCAGCTGGGATGCCAAAGTATGGCTTTCTCTTTTGATTTAACTCCAAGAGACGTGCAGTTGTGATGCACTGGAGCCAAGCCCAGAGAACCATTAAAACATACTTATAGCGCGACAAATTTAGCGCAATGTTTCGCACTGCTAAACCGTCAAGTTTGTTTTGTACTTTTCCCCATTAGTAAGCATTTGGCTAATACTTTTGTTCTTTGATTGTAGTACATCGAGAAGTTTAGTACATATTTCTGAAAAATGATCTAGGAACACAGCACGAATGAATCTTGGTATGTCACAGTCCTTTCTTTATCTGTAACTTCACAAGCTAGACTTCAACCACTAGTGCAAGATAAGCAACCTGGTATCCAACATTGAATGACAAATCAGGCTCATTGCTGAGCAGATCAGCCTTTAGAAGCGGAAGTTAACGAGATTTGCCTGCCAATCATATACCACTGTTATTACTATTAAACTAATATTATCTAAAACATCACCTGCTCGTGACTAAAAACGACCTGGCCATACTTTACACTGGCCTCTCCCAAGCACAACATGCTTCAAATCCTACACTGAAGTCCACCTCATATGCTTGGTAGGGGGCACATCTCATGGCCCCAACTGGAGGAACAAGACAATCCGCATTGGAGGGTAGAAATAGACTGGTCCCTCAGGACAGACAAAGTAATACGATACCAGGAGGATCTTATACAAAACAATATGACATAATCTCATTTTTCACCTTTGCACCGAGGTTCGGCAGCAGCCATGACAACAATGGAGGTACCTACAAATCTCCAGCAGTCTCAGGGTCACTCTTGGTAGCCAGCCAAATACGGCCAAAGCAGATCCATTCCTACATGTCATCATATAATGGTAAGAATGCAGAGGAATCATATCTGGGCTACATCTAACGTCTATATGCATTCTTTTCTTACAACTAAATGCAAAGTCTCTCCATCTATGATGGGAAGCAAGACGAGGGGTTGACATTCAGGATGATGAGTGACTCTCCATTATAGATGACCTCGATAAAACACAGAGTGAAGCCAGGCTAACATTTAGTTTCTATAAAATTCTACATCCGTGGCATTTGTCCCCATCTATTCTATTCTGGTCTATAAAGCATTGTAAAGTGCATAGCTACCCCTAGACATAGCAGGACTGATAGTGTGAAACAGGAGCTTCAGAAGAATGTTTTTTTCTTCTATTGAAGGGAGGTGTTCTGAATGAGACATGTTTTGAGCATTTTCCGGAAGGGCAGTAGCTTATTTATGGAACATAGAGAGAGAGGGAAGCTGTTCCTCAGCCTAGCCCCATTATATGAAAAGGAGCGCCCTCCGAATCTTTCCCTTCTGACCTTAGGTACTTTGGCCAGGTGTGCATTTGAGGACGGCAAGGTTTTTCCAGGGGAAAGGGAGGAGAGCAGAGAACAGGAGATCAGTGGCCCTTTATCTGAAAGCTCCCTGTGGGCAATACAGAGAGATTCAAATTTGATCCTCTCAGCCACAGGGAGACAGTGTAGCGAGTTCAGGGCTTTTCCGGTATATTGGTATCTGGGTATGCTGTCAGTAACCAGGCGATAGAGTTCTGTGCCTCCTGGAGTTTCCTTATTGTAACTTTTGGGGCTCCCAAGTAAAGGGAGTTGCCATAGTCCAGGTGGGAGAGGATAAGAGCCCGTACTACAACCCTCTTTGCAGTAAAAGAGAGAAGAGGGAGCATCGGGGCATCGGGGCATCCTGAGCATGCTGTAGCAAGTGTACACATATTATGGCAATGTGGGGCACTCTCCCATTACTGAAGTGCAATCTGGAATTCAATTTAAACTGAAATAGGGGCGACCATCCCACTAACAGGGAGAATTGCCATATTGCATGACAAATCAACGTTAACTTTCAATTCCTCGGCAAACAAAGCAACTGCTCTATACAACCATTGCGGTAGTTAAGGTAGGAATACTACTCTGCTGGAAGACAGCCATAATTCCATGATTCCAAGATGGGTTAGAGGATATTTATACAACGGCTGCATATGAAAAAGTAATATGCAAACTGAACGATCGAATGAACATTTTTGAAGCTGTGTGGGATGTGACAAAGACGTGCAAACCATAGACCCCAGCTTTCACAAGATTAAGGGTCCTGGGATGGATTGAAAATATCACTTGAGGTGTACAATAAAACATGTTTAAGATATGAATTGCTTGGGGGGGGCGAGAGGGACCAGTGCTACTGGTCACCTTAATGTGGATATCCTGATATATAAATGTTTGGTAAACTCTCATATCCGATTTACTAATTACTATCCTTGTTCTGAGTTTGTCACATCGATGGCCATGCTTGGCGTGGGGTTTGGTACAGGGCCTGGCCTGTAGCCAGGCCCTGCGCCCAATCCCCGCAGGTGGCCTACCCCCTGCTGCACATGACCTTTGGCTGCATGCCAGGTGCCCAACCCCCAAAACAGCATGTCCTTTGGCTGTGAGCTGTGTAGGATTAAGTGCAGGGCCTGGCCAACTCCTTGCAGGCGCGCATGGCTGATGATGTGATGTAACAATTTACAAAATGTCTTTTAAGTAAGGCAGGCCTACTGGGTTTGTCAAAGGTTCAGAAAACTAAAATATTAATAGTGGGCCTTACGACTTTATGAAGGGGCCAGGACATCAACATACTTATATAAAGCATACCTCTCGTCTTTGTCAAATAGTCACTAATAATCAAATGTATGTTTTATTAATACACAGCAATGTTTAATAGAAGTGATTGTCATAAAATATCTTCAATAAAGCCTTTTTTTTTTAAAACTTTAACATGTCTGAGTCTTTTTTCTAACATTTTACATGCCACAAAATGCAGGCATAGAACCATCCACAAGAGGTGCCTGCACCCCTACTGAAAAAATTGAAAAATTCCAATGGCCTTTGGGACCAGCAATGTTGTGCTACGGTACCACTATAAGAAAAAGTGTTTGCGCTGAGTACTATCAGTCATGTGGGCATATGTACAAGGAAATTTCGGAGCGCGGAGCTGTGCTAAAACGCAGGGATGTGCTGTATTTACAACAATACAGTGCACCCCTGTGTTTTCCCTAGCGCTGGCGCTAAAATTAGCTGCCTAGCACCAACGCAGGCACCCTTGCACCATTGAAAATTGATCTATCTATCTATAGATAGTTATATATATATAGATATATTGCTATATATACAGGCGCATTATAGTTAGGCTGACATTGCAATGTGCCTAGCTGAGGTTTGCAGGGGATTCTGGGTAGGAAAATGTTGGGGGATCCACACATGCCACACATCCCTGGACTCCCCCCGGTGTCTAGTTTTCAGAAATTTGTGGCTGTGGTAGGTTTCCCTAGATGGCCGCTGAGCCCGGGACCAAAAATGCAGGTGCCCCCCTTGCAAAACCAGGTTGTTTTGTGATAGATAATTTTGATTTCTCCACAATACGTTTTGGGCACTTCCCTGCAGCGGGTACTTGGCCCACTCACACAATGAGGTACCATTTTTATCGAGACCTGGGGGGATGCTGCGTGGTAGCAAATTTGTGTCAGACCAGTGATGCTACAACTTTTCCACACAGAAGCATGAGAAAAATGTGATTTTTTTCATCTAAATTTGAGGTTTGCAGCGGATTCTGGCTAGGAAAATGTTGGGGGATCCAGGCAAGTCACACCACCCTGGACTTCCCCGGGTGTCTAGTTTTCAGAAATGTCTGGGATTGGTAGGTTTCCCTAGATGGCCACCGAGATCAATAACTCAGGTGTCTACCTCACAAAACAAGGATTTTTGTAATCGATAATTTTGAAGTCTCCACAGTACCTTTTGGGCCATTCCCTGTCGCGGGAACTAGGCCTACCCACACAAGTGACATGCTATTTTTATTGGGAGACTTTGGGGGACTCTGGGTGGGTGGAAGTTCGTGGATCCCCACAGATTCCAGAACTTTCCATCACAGAAATGTGAGTAAAATGTATTTTTTTTTTTACAAAGTTTGAAGTTTGCAAGGGATTCTGGGTAACAGAACCTGGTGAGAGCCACACAAGTCACCCCATCCTGGTTTCCCCTGGATGTCTAGTTTCAAAAAATATATAGGTTTGACAGGTTTCCTTAGGTGCCCGAAGAGCTAGGGTCCAAAATCCACAGCTAGGCACATTGCAAAAAAGCATCAGTTTTCACTGGAAAAATGTGATGTGTCCACGTTGCGTTTTGGGACGTTTCTTGTCACGGGTACTAGACCTACCCACAACAATGAGGTACAATTTTTATTGGGACACTTTGGGGAATGCTGGGTGGGTGGAAGTTTGTTGCTCCCCGCAGAATCTAGAACTTTCCATCACAGAAATGTGAGGAAAATTCGTTTTTTTACAAAGTTTGAGGATTACAAGGTATTCTGGATGACAGAACCTGGTGAGAGCCACACAAGTTCCCACATCTTTGATTCTGATGGGTGTCTAGTTTTCAAAAATGTATAAGTTTGCTGGGTTTCCATCAGTGCCGGCTGAGCTAGGGTCCAAAATCCACAGCTAGGAACATTGCCAAAAAAGGGTCAGTTTTCACTGGAAAAAAACTGATGTGTCCACGTTGCATTTTGGGCCGTTTCCTGTCGCTGACACTAAGCCTACCCACACAAGTGAGGTACCATTTTTATCAGTTGACTTGGGGAAATGCTGGGTTGGTGGAAGTTTGTTCCTCCCCTTAGATTCCAGAACTTTCCATCACAGAAATGTGAGGAAAATGTGTTTTTTTTTACTAAGTTTGAGGTTTGCAAGGGATTCTGAGTAACATAACCTGTTGCGAGGAACACAAGTCACCCCATCCTGGATTCCCTTTGGTGTCTGGTTTTCAGAAATGTACAGGTGTGTTAGGCTTCCCTAGGTGCCGGCCGCTCTAGGGCTCAAAATCCACAGCTAGGCACATTGTGAAAAAAGATCAGTGCCTAGTGGGCTTTCTACCGCCCTGGGGGACCATATCGGGGGCTATTGCCCTGTTCAATCAATCAGTCACGCATTTGTTAAGCGCTACTACCCACCCGTGAGGGTCTCAAGGCACTGGGGGAGGGGGGTTTTGCCGTTTCCAGTCCATCAAGGAGGGGGTCTGTCGAAGAGCCAGGTTTTGAGGTTTCTTGTGAAGATGGGGAGAGATGTTGTCTGTCTGAGGTGGAGAGGGAGGGCGTTCCAGGCTCTGGCCGTGAGGAAGGAGAAGGAGCGGCCGCATGATCTGGTCTTTCTGGTGCGGGGGACCACGGCATAGGAGAGCTGGGCTGATCGTAGGGTCCTTTGGGGTGCATTGAATTTGAGTCGGCTGTTCAGGTATGCTGGTCTGGTGTCGTGGAGGGCCTTGTGAGCGTGGGTGAGCATCTTGAAGGTGACTCTAGCTTCGATGGGGAGCCAGTGGAGTGTGCACAGGTGCTGGGAGATGTGGCAGTGTCTTGGCAGGTTGAGGACCAGTCTTGCGGCGGTGTTCTGGATGTTCTGTAGCTTGCGTGTGAGGTTTTTGTTTATTCCGGCGTAGAGTGCGTTGCCGTAGTCGAGTCTGCTGGTGACCAGGGCGTGAGTGACGGTCTTTCTGTGTTCGTGGGGGATCCATTTGAAGGTCTTGCATAGGAGGCGGAGGGTGTGGAAGCAGGAGGACAAGATGGCGTTGATCTGGCGGTCCATTTTGAGCTCGGAGTCCAGAATGATTCCCAGGTTGCGTGCGTGGTCCGTGGGGGTGGGCGGACTTCCGAGGGCAGGGGGCCACCAGGTGTCGTTCCAGGCGTCGATGTGTGGGCCCACCAAGGGGGGCAGAAAGACTGTGGCTATTTTTTGGGGGGTGGGGGCATTGGTATGCCCATTCCCCACCCCTACATATAAAAAAGGGGCTCTCTGCCCCCCCCAGAAGGCAGATGGGGGCAATAGTCCCTGATCTGCCCTCTCGGGGTGCAGAGAAAGTCTGTAGCATTTTTTGTGAAGGTGGGGGTATTGGCATGTCCATTCAGGGCAGCCCCCACCCCTGAACTTTGAAAAAAATAATCCCTGGTGCCTAGTGGGCTTTCTGCCTCCCCGGGGTGCAGATAAGGAGCTGTTGCCCCATATGCCTCACCGGGGGGGTCAGAATAGCTGTGGCAATTCTTTTTGGGGTAGAGGCATTGGCATGCCCATTGTGGCCAGCCCCCACCCCCTACATATTAAAAAAAGAATAATCCCTGGTGCCTAGTGGGCTTTCTGCTCCCCGGGGGTCAGATCAGGGGCTACTGCCCCCATCTGCCTTCTGGGGGGGCAGAAAGACTGTGGCTTTTCTATGGGGGGGGTGGGGGCATTGGTATACCCATTCTAGGCAGCCCCACCCCTGAACTTTGGAGAGAAAAAAAATCCCAGGTGTCTAGTGGGCTTTCTGCCCCCTGGGGCAGATAAGCGGCCATTGCCCCCATCTGCCTCCAGGGGCGGCAGAAAGACTGTGGCAACTTTTTTGGGGTGGGTATTGGCAGGCCCATTCTGTGCACCTCCCACCCCTAGGTATAAATAAAAAAACCAAATCCCTGGTGCCTAGTGAGCTTTCTGCCCCCCCCCCCCCGGGCAGATCAGGGGCTATTGCCCCATCTGCTTCCTAGGGGAGGCATAAATACTTTTGCCTTTTTGGGGGGGAAGGGTGGGGGCATCGGCATGCCCATTCTGGGCAGGACCCACCCCTGACCTAAAAAAAAATAATTTGTGGCATCTAGGGTGCTTTCTACCCCCCTGGGGGAGCAGAAAGACTGATTGTGCCACTTTTTTCTGGGGAGAGCAAAGGGCTGCTAACCCCCTCCCTGGTGCCTAGTGGATGGTTCCCTGCTCAGGGATCGATTGCCAAGCAGGGATCCACTAGGAAAGGGTACCATTGGAGAGGGAGATTATCCCCTTTCCAACAATACCTCTCCCATGTAATTCTGTGCTCGAGGAGCTGAGATACACTCTTGAGCACCAAAACAATAAAACTGAAACTAAGTTTCAGTTTCATTTTCAATGTAATGACGTCAGCGCGCCATGCACGCGATCGTCATTACATTGGGAAAAAAAACCTTGGGGGATTGGGGAAGCTCTTCCCCACATCCCAAGGCAAAAATACGGAATGGTTCCGTCATGAACACAGGAGCACTGGTGCTCATGACAGAACCATTCCGTCATGAGCACCAAAGGGGTTAAGATTTTGAAAGAATGATTACAAACATGTATCCCTATATCAGATGTATTTTGGCAGAAATGAAAGCATAGAGTTATCTGTTTACAAACAGCACTGGCACTTTAACTGTGACATGTTTAATGCTTCAGAGAAATTGTTTACGATTATGCATTTGCGCTTTAGGTGGCAGAAAATAGAGCCCCGAAATATTTGTAGGAGAGTAGGATCTGCTTCACATGGGTACTCCCACTTTTTGCTGATGCTTCACTGTTTTTCGACTTTAGTCTGGCTGGGGCCCTGCTAATCAGAACCCCAGCCTAGCTGCTTCCTCTCTAAAATGGTTTCCATGTGCCTTAGGCACATCTCTGATTGGAATCTGGAGTGCCCTTATAAGTCCCTAGTATATGGTATACTATGTACCCAGGGCATAGGTACCTCAGAGGCCTGCCAGGGGCTGAAGCATGTATTATGCCACCCCTGGAAGGCCAGCCAAAATGACACCACAGGCCTGCTACTGCAGCCTGAGTAAGGTGGTGCATGCACCCCTTACAGTGGTATAGGCTACCTATATCACTACCATTGCACACACCTATAAACCTATAAGTCACTCCTATGGCAGGCCTTGACAATCCTGAAGGCAGAGTGCTTGGTTTTTATGTGATAGGGTGCCCCTGCATGAGCAGAGCCCCTCTGCAGCATTCAGAGTACCTTCTCTGATGCTGTTTGCAGTGCAGCCTGACCATATACTCTTAACTGCATTATATCCTCGCGGTAGAATGCTAACTTTGGACTGGCTGCACCAAAACATGTCGAGTTTGGTGTCAAACATCTTGGAATACTACCCCCGCCAGTTCTGGCGGTGGGGGTAGCATTCCACCCTTCTAGAGGGAGAGACATGTACCCACCGGCATACCCGGTAACTTCTTTCCAGAGCCCTGGCATCACAAAATGGATGCCGCTGCCACAGACACGAGTCTGGCCTCTTGCTGCTGACCGAAACTCCAGCAGGGGAGGCCTGGACAATAGGCTTCCTGTCCCAGGGAGGTGTAACCACCTCCCCAGACAGGATAGTGTGTATTGGGGCTGGGCGGGAGCACTCTCTGGTGCTTTGAAGTCCTGCACTGGGGGCACATTTGGTGTCCCTGTGCATACCCCAGTTCAAACCGGCTCAGGGGATTCCAGCCCCTGCTCTGGCGCGAAACTGGACAAAGGGAAAGGGGTGTAACCACCCCTCTGCCCTGACCCTCCCACAGGTGGGTCCCCAGAGTATGTCCAACCCCCTAACTTAGTATAAGTATGGGACCCCAGTCCTTAGGACTTTAGATTTACCTGGACGAAACTCTAACACAGAATCCTGGACCTTCGACGCTCTACTTTAAGATTAGAGGACTGAAGAATCTCCCTTGGGGTCAAGGAGTGACTCCCTGCTTGGCAGGCACCAACAAAGCAATTGTCCGGTCTGCATTGCTGAAGCTCCCGCCGGATGCCGAAGTCTTTGCATCACCAGAGGTAGATTTCCGGACTTCCCCGAGGCTGCCCTGAGTTCCCAGCAAAGCTGAGGCCCGTAGCTGTCGTGGGTAACATGGAACCGTGACCCCTGGACACCGATCGCATTTGCAAGTGCATCCTCTTCTGGGTCTCCCACGAAGTTGTACTTTGGGTTCCGAGTAGCCCCAGCCTCCAGCACCGACTGCACCGAAGATCACTGGCCTCCACTCCACGAGTGTCCCGTGAGCCAGCTCTAAGTACGTCCACTCGAGGCTCCTTCGTGGTCGCTAGTCCGTTGGCTAGTAGGCCCTCCCGAAGGCCAATCTTCTTCTGCTTGGGCTTCCCTGATTGCACCAGGCGTGCCCTGACTTACCCTCACTGGGTGAGTCCCTCAGACCTTCCTGGTCTGCACCACCGACCTTCTTCTATTTCCACGAGACTTGCCGTTGCCAAGGCTTGTTGGGTCCAATCCGGTCGCCGACACCCCTGAAATCGACAGACGTTGTGGGACAGCTCGAATCCAGCTCCTGGTCATCGTCGACACCTCCTGGACCTCATGGCTGAAGAGTCAAGATGACCGTCAACCTACCTGAAGCACTCGACATCGGTGGGCATCGGCTCATCGCCTTCCTGGTCACTGGCTAGTGACCCAGACTCTGTCCCCTCTGCTTTCAGGTTCTTCAGATCTTCGATCCACCTTTGGATCCACCCGAACACTTTCGACTTGGCCGCCAGCAGCACTTTGCAGCAGATCGCCATTGAAAACGACGACTGAAACCCGACCCCGAAAGACACCTATGCACCCGGCTTCCCTGGGTGAGGTAACTCGAGTACTCCGGTGCTCCCGTGGGTATAGACTCTAGAACAACCCAGTTCTAAAGGGGTTTGCTCCAAGTCCTCCTCTAAGTGTCCCTTTTCTTTAAAATTCCAACTGCGACTTTCCCCATAGAAGTCAACGGCGATTCGCGGCTGTGTTCTCACACTGCACGCGTCCCCCGTGGGTCCCCTGTGTCACTACCTTGGGTGGTTCCTTGTGGTCCAAGCACTTCTACAGGCTCTAGGCCTTGTGTCTAGCTCAGTCGTGGTTCTTATACCACTTTATTGGTATATGGTTTGGTACGCCCCTAGGGCTCAAACGTGTATTTGTGCTATTACTGTTGATAACTAACTTATAACTTATGTATTTCGAACTCTAGCCTCATAAAGAGACTAGAGGGGTGTGTTTAGCAATAAATACATATATTTTGAATATATACCTGGTGTGGTCCTCTTTCATTTGGTCACTCAAGAGATTATAGACTGGTTAAACAAGCTGCTTTACATTCCTTCAAGACTTAGCCTGAAGGCTGCTCTCCATAGCTACCACTAGGATAGCTTTCAATAAAGGTTGTCTTTAACCTATCTCCAATAAGGGGTTGTTTGGACTGAGTGCAAGGTGCCCACTATAATTAGTGGACAGCATATGCCAGGCCAACTTCTCACATTGGTGTGCAGCGTGTGGGATTCCAGCTTGCTATTGTTTTACCAGATAATCTCAATTGAATTGATCAACTGAAAACCACTAAGGGTACCTTAGGTACATATAAATCAAGCTTAGTATACAGTAAGTTCTACTGAACTTAGAGTTGTGTGTTAAGGGATAGCACACCCTTTCTACAACTCAAGAGAGTTTAGTAGGCCACACTAGAGTAGGTAGTGCATACACCACACCTCACTAGTAATGTCTTCAAAGCCAGGACCCAGTGAGTCCTTGCCAGAAGCCAGTGGGCTTCTTCCTCCAAGTATGATAAACTCCCATTCTTGGAATTGAGAGCATTATGCAATACTAGGAAGCTGAAGGCAGGCAAAAGTGCCAGCACCCAACACCTCAGGGAGGTGTTACTAGCTGATGATCTCAGCAGGCCCCTAGGGTCTGAAGGGGTAGGCAGAGAGGGTGGGGCAGAAGATGAGGAAGGGGCCAGGGGTGAAGAAACCCAGGCCCCCCTCTGAAACTGGCCAGGAAGGTGACAATGACCTTGACCTGGAAAACCCAGCTATTCCTGTGGATGAAGAGGAGGATCAGGATGACCTCTCCTTTGTCCCCCAGGAAGAGTTGAGAGTGTGCCAAGAAGGGCTAGATCTCCTTCTCAGGAGTCTAACCACTCTGACACCTCAATAGGGACCTCTGTCTCTTCTCATAGGAGAGAGTCCTCTCATGAGAGGAGAAAGAGACTGATTCAGTATGAGCAAGACCAGCTTGAGCTCAGAAAACAGCAGTTGGCTATAGACAGGGAGTCCCTAGATCTCTACAAAGAGAGAAAAACGATGGGACTAGAGTCCCATGGTGGCAGCAATTTCCCCAGAGATAGGGAAAGGTCTTATGACCATAGAAACCTGAGCAAGATTGTCCCTCCCTACCAGAGTGGGGATGAAATCCACAAATGGATAACTGCACTGGAGAGGGCCTGTAAAGTACAGAGGGTCCCTCAGGAGCAGTGGGCAGCAATCTTGTGGCTCTCCTTTGCAGACAAAGGTAGAGATAAGCTCCTCACTGTTAGAGAGGAGGATGCTGATAAATACACAGTCTTGAAGAGTGCTCTGATTGATGGGTTTGGCCTAACCACTGAACAATACAGGTTAAAGTTCAGAGATACCCAAAAAGCACAGACTCAAGACTGGGTGGACTTTGTTGATTGTTCTGCCAAGGCTCTGGAAGGTTGGTTATTGGGCAGTAAGGTATGTGACTTCACAGGATTGTACAATCTTATCATGAGGGAGCAGATTCTTAATAATTGTCAAAATCAGCTGTTGCATCAGCACCTGGTGGACTTTGATCTGACCTCTCCCCAAGAATTGGGAAAGAAGGCAGACAAATGGGTCAGAACCAGGGTGAGGCAGAAGGTACAGAACCAAGGTGGTGACCCTAAGAAGCAAGATTCTAAAAACTCTGATAAGGGTGGGGAGAAGGGTAAAGACCAGAAGTCTTCACAAGGCCCCCAAAAATCTTCTTCAGGTGGGGAGTCACAGTCTAACAAGGGAAAAGGCCAAAAGAAACCATGGTGCAAGGTCTGTAAGCAAAAGACCCACTGGACCAGTGATTGCACCAAGTCCAAAGACTCTACTCCAGCCCCCACCAATGCCCCTAAGGCACCTGCTCCCCTAGTGCAGTTACAGTTGGTGGTGGGACTACACAAGCCAAGGGTTTAGTAGGGTTGACCCTGGGTAAGGAGATGAGCTCTGACCTAGTCAGAGAACTCACTCAGGCTGTCCTAGTCTGTGATGGAGGCATGGATGTGACCTCCTCTGTGAGCCCCAGTAATCTGGGCAAGTACAGGCAACAGCCCTTGATCAATGTAAAAGAGGCTTTGGCATTTAGGGACACAGGGGCAAGTGTCACCATGGTGACACAAGACCTTGTGGATCCTGGGCAGATTATACTTGGTGAAATGTACCAAGTGACCAATGCTGGCAATGTCAGAACAGACCATACTCTGGCAGTTGTTAACTTCTCCTGGGGAGGGGTAACTGGCCTTAAGAAGGTTGTGGTAAGTGCAGACCTAACAGTTGAATGCTTGCTTGGCAATGTTCTAGAGACTTCAGCTTGGGCAGAAGTGGAGCTCAGGACGCATGCAGAAATGCTGGGCATCCCTGCAGATGTGTTTGCTGTGACCAGGTCACAAGCCAAAATGTCTAACACTGAACAGGCCTTGGATTCTGGAATAATGGACCAAGTGCCCTCCAAGAAGAGGAGTAGTAGGGTAAAGGCAGTGCCTTCCCCTTGGCTCAGAAGGAAGATCAGTCTCTTGAGGGGGATGATCTCAGTCCTGAGGAAGGAACTGTCCCAGAGGAGCTTGAACCTGACCAGGTTGAGTTCTTGGGGACAGGGGCCCTTCCAGGGCAGATCTGAGCCAGGAGCAGCAGAGCTGCCCCTCTCTTGAACCCCTCAGACAGCAAGCTGCTGCTGAGGCTGCTGGGAAAGCTAGTGGTCCCCATACAGTGTATTGGGATGATGGACTCTTGTACTCAGAGTGTAGAGACCCCAAGCCTGGTGCCACCAGGAGGTTGGTTATACCTCTGAAGTTCAGGGGCTTCCTATTGACCCTAGCCCATGACATTCCCTTAGCAGGTCACCTGGGCCAGAACAAGACTTGGGACAGAATTGTCCCTCACTTTCACTGGCCCCACATGTCTGAAGACACCAAGGAGTTTTGTCGCTCCTGTGTAACCTGCCAGGCCAGTGGCAAGGCAGGTGGCACTACAAAGGCCCCCTGATACCACTACCTGTGGTGGGGGTTCCCTTTGAAAGGGTGGGGATTGACATTGTTGGTACCATGGATCCCCAAACAGCATCTGGGCACAGGTTGATCCTGGTGGTAGTGGATCATGCCACCAGGTACCCAGAGGCTATTCCCCTTAGGACCACTACAGCACCTGTGGTGGCAAGGGCCCTCCTGGGAATTTTCTCAAGAGTGGGCTTCCCTAAGGAGGTTGTATCAGACAGGGATGCTAACTTTATGTCTGGATACTTGAAAGCAATGTGGAAGGAGTGTGGAGTGACTTCCAAGTTCACCACACCCTATCACCCACAATGCAATGGTTTAGTTGAGAGATTCAACAAAACCTTGAAGGGCATGATTAAAGGGCTCCCAGAGAAGCTTAGGCGAAGATGGGACATACTCTTGCCCTGCCTTTTATTTGCATACAGGGAGGTGCCTCAAAAGGGGGTTGGCTACAGCCCTTTTGAACTTTTGTTTGGTCACCCTGTCAGGGGTCCATTGTGCTTGGTGAAGGAAGGATGGGAGTTACCTCTTGTAGGAAGGTGGAATCTGACTATATGGTTGCCACCACTTTTTTCCTGGTGTTTTGCTGGTGTATGACTTAGTTGGACTGGGATCCTGCTATTCAGGGCCCCAGTCTATCTGCTTCCTCTATAAAATGGTTTCCATGTGCCTTAGGCACATCTCTGATTGGAATCTGGAGTGCCCTTATAAGTCCCCGGTATATGGTATACTATGTACCCAGGGCATAGGTACCTCAGAGGCCTACCAGGGGCTGCAGCATGTATTGTGCCACCCCTGGAAGGCCATCCAAAATGACACCACAGGTCTGCTACTGCAGCCTGGGTAAGGTGGTGCATGCACCCCTTACTGTGATATAGGCTACCTATATCACTACATACATACACACATATAAACCTATAAGTCACTCCTATGGCAGGCCTTATCAATCCTGAAGGCAGAGTGCTTGGTTCCTATGTGAGAGGGTGCCCCTGCATGAGCAGAGCCCCTCTGCAGTGTTCGGAGACCCTTCTCTGATGCTGTTTGTAGTGCAGCCTGACCATATACTCTTAAGCGCATTATAACCTCGCATTAAATGCTAACTTTGGGATGGCTGCACGGAAACATGTCGTGTTTGGTGTCAAACATCTTGGAATACTACCCCCCCCGCCAGTTCTGGCAGCGGGGGTAGCATTCCACCCTTCTAGAGGGAGAGACATGTACACACCGGCCTGCCCGGTAACTTCTTTCCAAGCCCTGGCATCACAAAATGGATGAAGCTGCCACAGACACGAGTCTGGCCTCCTGCTGCTGACCGAAACTCCGGCAGGGGAGGCCTGGACAATAGGTTTCTCTGTCCCAGGGAGGTGTAACCACCTCCCCAGACAGGATAGTGTGTATTGGGGCTGGGCGGAGCACTCTCTGGTGCTTTGAAGTCCTGCACTGGGGGCACATTTGGTGTCCCTGTGCATACCCCAGTTCAAACCGGCTCAGGGGCTTCCAGCCCCTGCTCTGGTGCGAAACTGGACAAAGGGAAAGGGTGTAACCACCCCTCTGCCCTGACCCTCCCATAGGTGGGTCCCCAGAGTATGTCCAACCCCTAACTTAGTATAAGTATGGGACCCCAGTCCTTAGGACTTTAGATTTACCTGGACGAAACTCTGACACAGAATCCTGGACCTTGACGCTCTACTTCAAGATTAGAGGACTGAAGAATCTCCCTTGGGATCAAGGAGTGACTCCCCTGCTTGGCAGGCACCAAAGAAGCAATTGTCCGGTCTGCATCGCTGAAGCTCCCGGCCGGACGCCGAAGTCTTTGCATCACCAGAGGTAGATTTCCAGACTTCCCCGAGGCTGCCCTGAGTCCCCAGCAAAGCAGAGGCCTGTAGCTGTCGTGGGTAACGTGGAACCGTGACCCCTGGACACCGATCGCATTTGCAAGTGCATCCTCTTCTGGGTCTTCCATGAAGTTGTGCTTTGGGCTCCGAGTAGCCCCAGCCTCCAGCACCGACTGCACCGAAGATCACTGGCCTCCACTCCACGAGTGTCCTGTGAGCCAGCTCCAAGTGCGTCCACTTGAGGCTCCTTCGCGGTCGCTAGTCCGTTGGCTAGTAGGCCCTCCCAAAAGCCAATCTTCTTCTTCTTGGGCTCCCTGGTTGGTCCAGACATGCCCTGACTTACCCTTGCTGGGTGAGTCCCACAGACCTTACTGGTCTGCACCATCTTCCTTCTTCCATTTCCACAAGACTTGCCGTTGCCAAGGCTTGTTGGGTCCAATCCGGTCGCCAATACCCCTGCAATCGACAGACGTCGTGGGACAGCTCGAATCCAGCTCCTGGTTGTCGTCGACGCCTCCTGGACCTCGTGGCTGAAGAGTCAAGATGACTGTCAACCTACCTGGAAGCACTCGACATCGGTGGGCATCTGCTCATCGCCTTCCTGGTCACTGGCTAGTGACCCAGACTCTGTCCCCTCTGCTTTCAGGTTCTTCAGATCTTCGATCCACCTTTGGATCCACCCGAACACTTTTGACTTGGCCGCCAGCAGCACTTTGCAGCAGATCGCCATTGAAAACGACGACGAAACCCAACCCCGAAAGGCACCTATGCACCCGGCTCCCTGGGTGAGGTAACTCGAGTACTCCGGTGCTCCCGTGGGTATTGACACTAGAACAGCCTAGTTCTAAAAGGGTTTGCTCCAAGTCCTCCTCTAAGGGTCCCTTTTCTTTAAAATTCCAACCGCGACTTTCCCCATAGAAGTCAACGGCGATTCGCGGCTGTGTTCTCACACTGCACGCGTCCCCGTGGGTCCCCTGTGTCACTACCTTGGGTGGTTCCTTGTGGTCCAAGCACTTCTACAGGCTCTAGGCCTTGTGTCTAGCTCAGTCGTGGTTCTTATACCACTTTATTGGTATATGGTTTGAGTACGCCCCTAGGGCTCAAACGTGTATTTGTGCTATTACTGTTGATAACTAACTTATAACTTATGTACTTGAACTCTAGCCTCATAAAGAGACTAGAGGGGTGTGTTTAGCAATAAATACATATATTTTGAATATATACCTGGTGTGTTCCTCTTTCATTTGGTCACTCAAGAGATTATAGACTGGTAAAACAAGCTGCTTTACATTCCTTCAAGACTTAGCCTGAGGGCTGCTCTCCATAGCTACCACTAGGATAGCTTTCAATAAAGGTTGTCTTTAACCTATCTCCAATAAGGGGTTGTTTGGACTGGTGCAAGGTGCCCACTATAATTAGTGGACAGCATATACCAGGCCAACTTCTCACACCTCTCAAGCCCCCAAAGCAAGACATAGTGGACTATGTACTTGGTCTCCGCTCCAGGATGGCTGAGTACATGAAAAAGGCAACTAAAAACCTTGAGGCTAGCCAGGAACTTCAAAAGCCTGGCATGACCAAAAGGCTGTACTGACTGTTTACCAGCCAGGACAGAAGGTGTGGGTGCTGGAGCCAGTGGCCCCAGCAGCTCTCCAAGACAAATGGAGTGAACCCCATACCATTGTTGAACAGAAGGGTGAGGTTACCTATTTAGTAGACCTAGGAACACCCAGGAGTCCCCACAGGGTTCTCCATGTCAACAGGTTAAAACCATATGTGGACAGGGCAGACATGGGCTTGCTCATGGCTACTGATGAGGGACAGGAGGAAGAGAGTGACCCACTCCCTGACCTGCTCTCACAGAACCCTGATGATGGGTCAGTGGATGGTGTAGCCTTGGCAGGCAGCCTCACTGCCCAGCAGCAAACTGATTGCAGACAGGTGCTCAATCAGTTCAGGCACATATTCTCACTGACACCCAGTCAGACCACCTGGTGCACTCATGAAGTGGACACTGGGGACAGTCTGCCTATTAAAAATAAGATTTATAGGCAACCTGACCATGTCAGGGACTGTATCAGGACAGAAGTCCAGAAGATGTTGGATTTGGGAGTTATTGAACCCTCAGATAGCCCTTGGGCTAGTCCAGTGGTCCTTGTGCCAAAACCTCACACCAATGGTGGGAAAAGAGAGATGAGGTTTTGTGTGGACTACAGGGGTCTCAATGCAGTCACTAGGACTGATGCCCATCCAATACCTAGGGCAGATGAGCTAATAGACACTTTGGCCTCAGCCAAGTATCTAAGCACATTTGACCTGACAGCTGGCTACTGGCAGATCAGACTAGCTGATGATGCAAAGCCAAAGACAGCATTCTCAACCCCTAGTGGGCATTATCAATTTGTGGTGATGCCCTTTGGTCTGAAGAATGCACCTGCCACTTTTCAGAGGTTGGTGAATACAGTCCTTACAGGTCTGGAAGCCTATAGTGCAGCATATCTAGATGATATTGCTGTCTTTAGCTCCACCTGGGAGGATCACCTGGTCCACCTCAGAAATGTTTTGCAGGCCCTGCAGAAAGCAGGCCTGACTATCAAGGCCACCAAGTGCCAGATAGGGCAGAGTCAGGTTGTGTACCTGGGCCACCTTGTGGGTGGAGGCCAGGTTCAACCACTGCAGAGCAAGATCCAGACCATCATGGACTGGACTGCTCCAACTACCCAGACTCAGGTGAGAGCCTTTTTAGGCCTGACTGGGTACTATAGGAGATTTGTCAAGGGGTATGGATCAATAGTGACACCCCTGAATGACTTAACTTCCAAGAAAATGCCCAAAATGGTTCAGTGGACAGTTAGCTGTCAAAAGGCATTTGATGACCTAAAGCAGGCCATGTGCACTGCTCCCATTCTACAGAGTCCTGATTACTCCAAGAAGTTCATTGTCCAAACAGATGCATCTGAATTGGGGGTAGGGGCTGTACTGTCACAATTGAATGATGAAGGTCAGGATCAGCCAGTAGCTTTTATTAGCAGAAGGCTGACCCCTAGAGAGAAACGTTGGTCAGCCATTGAGAGGGAGGCCTTTGCTGTGGTCTGGGCTCTGAAGAAGTTGAGGCCATACTTGTTTGGTACTCACTTCCTTGTTCAAACAGACCATAAGCCCCTCTTATGGCTAAAACAAATGAAGGGTGAAAACCCCAAACTGCTTAGGTGGTCCATTTCCCTACAGGGGATGGACTTCACAGTGGAACATAGACCTGGGAGTAACCATGCCAATGCAGATGGACTCTCTAGGTACTTCCACTTAGAACATGAAGACTTAACTGGGCAAGGCTAGTTTAATGTCCCTACGTTGGGGGGGGCGTTGTGTAGGAGAGTAGGATCTGCTTCACATGGGTACCCCCACTTTTTGCTGATGCTTCACTGTTTTTCGACTTTAGTCTGGCTGGGGCCCTGCTAATCAGAACCCCAGCCTAGCTGCTTCCTCTCTAAAATGGTTTCCATGTGCCTTAGGCACATCTCTGATTGGAATCTGGAGTGCCCTTATAAGTCCCTAGTAAATGGTATACTATGTACCCAGGGCATAGGTACCTCAGAGGCCTACCAGGGGCTGCAGCATGTATTGTGCCACCCCTGGAAGGCCATCCAAAATGACACCACAGGTCTGCTACTGCAGCCTGGGTAAGGTGGTGCATGCACCCCTTACTGTGATATAGGCTACCTATATCACTACATTACATACACACATATAAACCTATAAGTCACTCCTATGGCAGGCCTTATCAATCCTGGAGGCAGAGTGCGTGTTTCCTATGTGAGAGGGTGCCCCTGCATGAGCAGGGCCCCTCTGCAGCGTTCAGAGACCCTTCTCTGATGCTGTTTGTAGCGCAGCCTGACCATATACTCTTAAGCGCATTATAACCTTGCGTTAAATGCTAACTTTGGGATGGCTGCACGGAAACATGTCGTGTTTGGTGTCAAACATCTTGGAATACTACCCCCCGCCAGTTCTGGTGGCGGGGGTAGCATTCCACCCTTCTAGAGGGAGAGACATGTACACACCGGCCTGCCCGGTAACTACTTTCCAAGCCCTGGCATCACAAAATGAATGCCGCTGCCACAGACACGAGTCTGGCCTCCTGCTGCTGACCGAAACTCCGGCAGGGGAGGCCTGGACAATAGGTTTCCTGTCCCAGGGAGGTGTAACCACCTCCCCAGACAGGATAGTGTGTATTGGGGCTGGGCGGGAGCACTCTCTGGTGCTTTGAAGTCCCGCACTGGGGGCACATTTGGTGTCCCTGTGCATACCCCAGTTCAAACCGGCTCAGGGGCTTCCAGCCCCTGCTCTGGCGTGAAACTGGACAAAGGGAAAGGGGTGTAACCACCCCTCTGCCCTGACCCTCCCATAGGTGGGTCCCCAGAGTATGTCCAACCCCCTAACTTGGTATAAGTATGGGACCCCAGTCCTTAGGACTTTAGATTTACCTGGACGAAACTCTGACACAGAATCCTGGACCTTCGACGCTCTACTTCAAGATTAGAGGACTGAAGAATCTCCCTTGGGGTCAAGGAGTGACTCCCCTGCTTGGCAGGCACCAAAGAAGCAATTGTCCGGTCTGCATCGCTGAAGCTCCCGCCAGACGCCGAAGTCTTTGCATCACCAGAGGTGGATTTCCAGACTTCCCCGAGGCTGCCCTGAGTCCCCAGCAAAGCTGAGGCCCGTAGCTGTCGTGGGTAATGTGGAACTGTGACCCCTGGACACCAATCGCAATTGCAAGTGCATCCTCTTCTAGGTCTTCCACGAACTTGTGCTTTTGGCTCCAAGTAGCCCCAGCCTCCAGCACCGACTGCACTGAAGATCACTGGCCTCCACTCCACGAGTGTCCTGTGAGCCAGCTCCAAGTGCGTCCACTCGAGGCTCCTTCGCGGTTGCTAGTCCATTGGCTAGTAGGCCCTCCCGAAGGCCAATCTTCTTCTGCTTGGGCTCCCTGGTTGCTCCAGGTGTGCCCTGACTTACCGTCGCTGGGTGAGTCCCACAGACCTTGCTGGTCTGCACCATCGTCCTTCTTCTATTTCCACAAGACTTGCCGTTGCCAAGGCTTGTTGGGTCCAATCCGGTCGCCGACACTCCTGCAATCGACAGACGTCAGTCTCTTGAGGGGGATGATCTCAGTCCTGAGGAAGGAACTGTCCCAGAGGAGCTTGAACCTGACCAGGTTGAGTTCTTGGGGACATCGGGTGCGCCTTCCAGGGCAGATCTGATCCAGGAGCAGCAGAGCTGCCCCTCTCTTGAACCCCTCAGACAGCAAGCTGCTGCTGAGGCTGCTGGAACAGCTAGTTGGTCCCCATACAGTGTATTGGGATGATGGACTCTTGTACTCAGAGTGTAGAGACCCAAAGCCTGGTGCCACCAGGAGGTTGGTTATACCTCTGAAGTTCAGGGGCTTCCTATTGACCCTAGCCCATGACATTCCCTTAGCAGGTCACCTGGGCCAGAACAAGACTTGGGACAGGGTTGTCCCTCACTTTCACTAGTGCCCCACATGTCTGAAGACACCAAGCGAGTTCTGTCGCTCCTGTGTAACCTGCCAGGCCAGTGGCAAGGCAGGTGGCACTACAAAGGCCCCCTGATACCACTACCTGTGGTGGGGTTCCCTTTGAAAGGGTGGGGATTGACATTGTTGGTCCCATGTGATCCCCAAACAGCATCTGGGTCACAGGTTTATCCTGGTGGTAGTGGATCATGCCACCAGGTACCCAGAGGCTATTCCCTTAGGACCACTACAGCACCTGTGGTGGCAAGAGCCCTCCTGGGAATTTTCTCAAGAGTGGGCTTCCCTAAGGAGGTTGTATCAGACAGGGTGCTAACTTTATGTCTGGATACTTGAAAGTAATGTGGAAGGAGTGTGGAGTGACTTACAAGTTCACCACACCCTATCACTCACAATGCAATGGTTTAGTTGAGAGATTCAACAAAACCTTGAAGGGCATGATTAAAGGGCTCCCAGAAAAGCTTAGGCTGAAGATGGGACATACTCTTGCCCTGCCTTTTATTTGCATACTAGGGAGGTGCCTTCAAAAGGGGTTGGCTACAGCCCATTTTGAACTAATTGTTTGGTCACCCTGTCAGGGGTCCATTGTGCTTGGTGGACAGGAAGGATGGGAGCTTACCTCTCAAGCCCCCAAAGCAAGACATAGTGGACTATGTACTTGGTCTCCGCTCCAGGATGGCTGAGTACATGAAAAAGGCAACTAAAAACCTTGAGGCTAGCCAGGAACTTCAAAAAGCCTGGCATGACCAAAGAGCTGTACTGACTGTTTACCAGCCAGGACAGAAGGTGTGGGTGTTGGAGCCAGTGGCCCCAGCAGCTCTCCAAGACAAATGGAGTGAACCCCATACCATTGTTGAACAGAAGGGTGAGGTTACCTATTTAGTCGACCTAGGAACACCCAGGAGTCCCCACAGGGTTCTCCATGTCAACAGGTTAAAACCATATGTGGACAGGGCAGACATGGGCTTGCTCATGGCTACTGATGAGGGACAGGAGGAAGAGAGTGACCCACTCCCTGACCTGCTCTCACAGAACCCTGATGATGGGTCAGTGGATTGTGTAGCCTTGGCCGGCAGCCTCACTGCCCAGCAGCAAACTGATTGCAGACAGGTGCTCAATCAGTTCAGGCACATATTCTCACTGACACCCAGTCAGACCACCTGGTGCACTCATGAAGTGGACACTGGGGACAGTCTGCCTATTAAAAATAAGATTTATAGGCAACCTGACCATGTCAGGGACTGTATCAGGACAGAAGTCCAGAAGATGTTGGATTTGGGAGTTATTGAACCCTCAGATAGCCCTTGGGCTAGTCCAGTGGTCCTTGTGCCAAAACCTCACACCAATGGTGGGAAAAGAGAGATGAGGTTTTGTGTGGACTACAGGGGTCTCAATGCAGTCACTAGGACTGATGCCCATCCAATACCTAGGGCAGATGAGCTAATAGACACTTTGGCCTCAGCCAAGTATCTAAGCACATTTGACCTGACAGCTGGCTACTGGCAGATCAGACTAGCTGATGATGCAAAGCCAAAGACAGCATTCTCAACCCCTAATGGGCATTATCAATTTGTGGTGATGCCCTTTGGTCTGAAGAATGCCCCTGCCACTTTTCAGAGGTTGGTGAATACAGTCCTTACAGGTCTGGAAGCCTATAGTGCCGCATATCTAGATGATATTGCTGTCTTTAGCTCCACCTGGGAGGATCACCTGGTCCACCTCAGAAATGTTTTGCAGGCCCTGCAGAAAGCAGGCCTGACTATCAAGGCCACCAAGTGCCAGATATAGCAGAGTCAGGTTGTGTACCTGTGCCACCTTGTGGGTGGGGGCCAGGTTCAACCACTGCAGAGCAAGATCCAGACCATCATGGACTGGACTGCTCCAACTACCCAGACTCAGGTGAGAGCCTTTTTAGTCCTGACTGGGTACTATAGGAGATTTGTCAAGGGGTATGGATCAATAGTGACACCCCTGAATGACTTAACTTCCAAGAAAATGCCCAAAAAGATTCAGTGGACAGTTAGCTGTCAAAAGGCATTTGATGACCTAAAGCAGGCCATGTGCACTGCTCCCATTCTACAGAGTCCTGATTACTCCAAGAAGTTCATTGTCCAAACAGATGCATCTGAATTGGGGGAAGGGGCTGTACTGTCACAATTGAATGATGAAGGTCAGGATCAGCCAGTAGCTTTTATTAGCAGAAGGCTGACCCCTAGAGAGAAACGTTGGTCAGCCATTGAGAGGGAGGCCTTTGCTGTGGTCTGGGCTCTGAAGAAGTTGAGGCCATACTTGTTTGGTACTCACTTCCTTGTTCAAACAGACCATAAGCCCCTCTTATGGCTAAAACAAATGAAGGGTGAAAACCCCAAACTGCTTAGGTTTTCCATTTCCCTACAGGGGATGGACTTCACAGTGGAACATAGACCTGGGAGTAACCATGCCAATGCAGATGGACTCTCTAGGTACTTCCACTTAGAACATGAAGACTTAACTGGGCAAGGCTAGTTTAATGTCCCTACGTTTGGGGGGTTGTGTAGGAGAGTAGGATCTGCTTCACATGGGTACCCCCACTTTTTGATGATGCTTCACTGTTTTTCGACTTTAGTCTTGCTGGGGCCCTGCTAATCAGAACCCCAGCCTAGCTGCTTCCTCTCTAAAATGGTTTCCATGTGCCTTAGGCACATCTCTGATTGGAATCTGGAGTGCCCTTATAAGTCCCTAGTATATGGTATACTATGTACCCAGGGCATAGGTACCTCAGAGGCCTGCCAGGGGCTGAAGCATGTATTATGCCACCCCTGGAAGGCCAGCCAAAATTACACCACAGGCTTGCTACTGCAGCCTGAGTAAGGTGGTGCATGCACCCCTTACAGTGGTATAGGCTACCTATATCACTACCATTGCACACACCTATAAACCTATAAGTCACTCCTATGGCAGGCCTTGACAATCCTGAAGGCAGAGTGCTTGGTTTTTATGTGAGAGGGTGCCCCTGCATGAGCAGAGCCCCTCTGCAGCATTCGGAGTACCTCCTCTGATGCTGTTTGCAGTGCAGCCTGACCATATACTCTTAAGTGCATTATATCCTCGCGGTAGAATGCTAACTTAGGACTGGCTGCACCAAAACATGTCGAGTTTGGTGTCAAACATCTTGGAATACTACCCCCTGCCAGTTCTGGTGGCGGGGGTAGCATTCCACCCTTCTAGAGGAGAGACATGTACCCACCGGCATACCCGGTAACTTCTTTCCAGAGCCCTGGCATCACAAAATGGATGCCGCTGCCACAGACACGAGTCTGGCCTCCTGCTGCTGACCGAAACTCCGGCAGGGGAGGCCTGGACAATAGGCTTCCTGTCCCAGGGAGGTGTAAACACCTCCCCAGACAGGATAGTGTGTATTGGGGCTGGGCGGGAGCACTCTCTGGTACTTTGAAGTCCTGCACTGGGGGCACATTTGGTGTCCCTGTGCATACCCCAGTTCAAACCGGCTCAGGGGCTTCCAGCCCCTGCTCTGGCGCGAAACTGGACAAAGGGAAAGGGGTGTAACCACCCCTCTGCCCTGACCCTCCCACAGGTGGGTCCCCAGAGTATGTCCAACCCCCTAACTTAGTATAAGTATGGGACCCCAGTCCTTAGGACTTTAGATTTACCTGGACGAAACTCTGACACAGAATCCTGGACCTTCGACGCTCTACTTTAAGATTAGAGGACTGAAGAATCTCCCTTGGGGTCAAGGAGTGACTCCCCTGCTTGGCAGGCACCAACAAAGCAATTGTCCGGTCTGCATCGCTGAAGCTCCCGCCGGACGCCGAAGTCTTTGCATCACCAGAGGTAGATTTCCAGACTTCCCCGAGGCTGCCCTGAGTCCCCAGCAAAGCTGAGGCCCGTAGCTGTCGTGGGTAACCTGGAACCGTGACCCCTGGACACCGATCGCATTTGCAAGTGCATCCTCTTCTGGGTCTCCCACGAAGTTGTGTTTTGGGCTCCGAGTAGCCCCAGCCTCCAGCACCGACTGCACCGAAGATCACTGGCCTCCACTCTACGAGTGTCCCGTGAGTCAGCTCTAAGTGCGTCCACTCAAGGCTCCTTTGCGGTCGCTAGTCCATTGGCTAGTAGGCCCTCCCGAAGGCCAATCTTCTTCTGCTTGGGCTTCCCTGGTTGCTCCTGGCGTGCCCTGATTTACCCTCGCTGGGTGAGTCCCTCAGACCTTGCTGGTCTGCACCACCGTCCTTCTTCTATTTCCACGAGACTTGCTGTTGCCAAGGCTTGTTGGGTCCAATCCCATCGCCGACACCCCTGCAATCGACAAACTTCGTGGGGCAGCTCGAATCCAGCTCCTGGTTGTCGTCAACGCCTCCTGAACCTCGTGGCTGAAGAGTCAAGACAAGCATCAACCTACCTGAAGCACTCGACATCGGTGGCCATCGGCTCATCGCCTTCCTGGTCACTGGCTAGTGACCCAGACTCTGTCCCCTCTGCTTTCAGGTTCTTCAGATCTTCGATCCACCTGAACACTTTCGACTTGGCCGCCAGCAGCAATTTGCAGCAGATCGCCATTGAAAACGACGACGAAACCCGACCCCGAAAGACACCTATGCACCCGGCTTCCCTGGGTGAGGTAACTCGAGTACTCCGGTGCTCCCGTGGGTATAGACTCTAGAACAACCCAGTTCTAAAGGGGTTTGCTCCAAGTCCTCCTCTAAGTGTCCCTTTTCTTTAAAATTCCAACCGCGACTTTCCCCATAGAAGTCAACGGCGATTCGCGGCTGTGTTCTCACACTGCACGCGTCCCCGTGGGTCCCCTGTGTCACTACCTTGGGTGGTTCCTTGTGGTCCAAGCACTTCTACAGGCTCTAGGCCTTGTGTCTAGCTCAGTCGTGGTTCTTATACCACTTTATTGGTATATGGTTTGAGTACGCCCCTAGGGCTCAAACGTGTATTTGTGCTATTACTGTTGATAACTAACTTATAACTTATGTACTTCGAACACTAGCCTCATAAAGAGACTAGAGGGGTGTGTTTAGCAATAAATACATATATTTTGAATATATACCTGGTGTGGTCCTCTTTCATTTGGTCACTCAAGAGATTATAGACTGGTAAAACAAGCTGCTTTACATTCCTTCAAGACTTAGCCTGAAGGCTGCTCTCCATAGCTACCACTAGGATAGCTTTCAATAAAGGTTGTCTTTAACCTATCTCCAATAAGGGGTTGTTTGGACTGGTGCAAGGTGCCCACTATAATTAGTGGACAGCATATGCCAGGCCAACTTCTCACAATATTTGTTTATGAAAAGCATTTGCACCATATTTGGTGGATGGAATATACCTGTGGAAAATTGTTCAGAAGTATGCACTTGCACTTTAGGTGGCTGGTGCAATATCAATGAGATACAACAACAAAGAATGTTAGACATTGAGTTGGTCCCATGCGGAGACCAATATATACAGGTTGTTTGGGCATCTCAATGGGAAACAACAGCAGATGTGATGGATATAGATACTCAAATGCTGAAAATTAAGTTCCAGATACTGAAAAATATAAACTTGCGGTTTGAGTGATGCGCTCGAAATGTATGCAACAGCGCTCGATTTTTAATAATATGGCATTTCATGAGATGTGGTAGATATATGAGTTGTTAAATAGTGTTGATATGGAGGCATTGAAAAATATTTTTAACATTTTATATGTATGTGGAGACAGCAAAAACAGTCTTTTAAAATGTGGCTTGTAAACGTATTGACAAATAGAATGTAGTGTAATACATTTAGAAATATAAAGCTACATGTAACTCCAAAATGGGTGCCTCCCTGAAACACAATTGAGAGGGAGTTACATAACAATAGGGTATACCCAGTACACAGCTGGACCTGGCCCAATACTAGTACGTACAAACAGTGGTCCAGCTGACCGGTGAACTTCTCAAGGAGGAAAACAAAATTAGAAAACACCCCACAATAATTGAATTGAGCACTGATCAGGTCAACTTGGTTACCAAAAAAGATTTTTTTAATGAAATAATCACAAGTTCGAAATTTCAATGGTTGCTCTAAAGTGAAAAGGTGAATAAGGTGCTCGAGGTAGTGCTTGTGAAGGGATGGGGATGTGATAATAAAGATAAAATTACTAACGTTTACAATATTTACAATGATCACCAGTCAGTTGGACCACTCTTTACAATGGAGAGGTAGGCAGTCTAGATGCTGTTGACAGGAAAAGAGCTAGGATCATGTGAAAGTCTTTTTAAACACAATTGTTGTGGGTTATGGGGTTTCCCGGTTGCAGGCGTAAGCCGAAACATGTTGGCATCCTGTGTTGGGTGTTACTATCTAATGAAAAATAAAAATTAAATCAGCATCCGGATTTCATGTGTTACCTTCGTTGGATTTGCGGGGAGAGTGCAGCTGGATCATCACAAGTTGATGGTTGTTGTGGAGCAATATATATACATATATATTCAATGAAAAAACCACAGTTTTCAGGGACGTTATAGTTAGGCTGAAATTTTACTCGTACAAAAGCAGAGAAATTCAGCCGTTATAGTTAGCTAAGCTAACTATAACTCGCACCCCCCACAATGCACTGCTGATGATGTCACATATTACATCACTCCTGACATGGTCAGTGACATCACTGATGACATCTCAAATGACATTACTGATGACATCACTGATTACATCATCCTGTGAGTGTGAGTGTTTCTAAAAAGTTTAAGAATGTTATATATATATATACGCCAAGGTGTATTCGAAGAATGAGTGGGTGTATGAGTGTCTGTATGGATAGTTTAGTGGGTGTGTGAGTGACTGTATAAGTGAGTGATTAAACAGGTCTTAGTGAATGCATGGGTGAATGACTAATCTGTATGAATGCCTGTATCAGTTTGTCAGTTGGTGTGTAACTGGCTGCATGGGTTGGTGAGTAGCTACATGAGTGTCTATATGGGTTAATGATTGGTTGTCTGAGTACCTGTATGGGTGCCTGAGTATCTCTGTGGGTGGGTGGGAGGGTGTTTGACTCCCTGCATGGATGTGTGAGTGGGTGATTCACTGGGTGTATGGGTTCTTGAGTGCATCTGTGAGGGGCTGTATAGGTGAGTGAGTGTGCATATGGCTGTGTTGATGAGTGAATGGAAGTCTCAGTGGTATATGTGTGAGTAACTACATATATGAAAGGCAGTATATGTGAGTGTTGGAGTATATAAGTGACTATTTGTGAGAGTGAGTGATTGTGAGAGTGGCTGTATGGATGAGTGTGTGCTTGTGTCAGTGATTGTATAAGAGAGTAAGTATGTGTTAGTATCTGTTTGAATAAGTGAGGTGGTGTGTGTATAACTATATAGGTGAGTAAATGGTAGTGTGATTGATTCTTTGGGTGACTGAGTAGGTGCGTGAGTAACTCTAAGGGTGAGTGGCGGTGTGTGAGTGTCTGTATGGGTATATGAGTGCATATATCAGTGGCAGTATTGATGAGTGACTGTGTGAATGAGTGACTGTATGGGTGAGTGAGTAGATGAGTGTGTAGACCTATGAATCAGTGAGTGTGTATGTACTAATTGGTATTGGTGTGTCTATGGTTTCGAGAATGGTAGTCTGTATTTTAGAGTAGTGTATGAAAGGTTATATTAGGGTGTGAGGAGGTGCATCAGATATTAAGTGGATGATGTCATTGATGATGTCATGAGTGTTCATTTGAGATGTTTACCAAAAAGGGGGACAGAGGGCTTGATCAAGAGGTCCAGCGTACTTGCCCTATCAGAGTGAACGCAAAAAAGAGGTACGCAGTTCCTCAATATGCAGGTAGTGTCCCAGGCACCCAAAAGGAGGGGAATTCCTCCTTTTGGAACTAAAGCCCTCACACACCCAGCAAGCTAGGTGTCATGCTTCATCATATGGGTCTGCTCCTCGTCGGGTCGGCGCTGCAATACCCGACGGGCACCCATAGAGGGGCTCTTTGCCGGAGATCTTTTGTTCCTGCCGTAAGGGTGCCGTGGGTGTAAGGGACCTAGTGTGAGTGTAGATGTGCTGAAAGTGAATATAAAACAAGAGGGGATTCCTATGAGAGCAAATTTTATTCTAAATGGATCCCTACTTGATTAAAAATAGTGAGGAGAGGCGACTAACAAGCTACCAGGGTTCAAGAGGCGCTCTACTCCTTGATGGTCGACATGTTTCACGCCAGTGGCGTTTCTTCAGGACCGTGAGAAATGACTATCTACAGTGAATGGGGTGTGCAACATGCCCCATAGCTAAAATAAAACTAATAATAGTGTGAGGATATTGCCTACTACTATAAGGATGAACAGGGTATTACCTGTTAGTACTGGGACGAACCTGCATATAAGGATAATGGAAAACAACACTTAGTTATAAATCTAAAAGTAGATTGCCCAACAAGGTGAAACAAGAAAAACAGGGGGGGGGGAAAGAGCCCCCTGTAATTGTTCAGTAAAGGCACAATGTAAGCGGTAACGAGAATGATTATTCATAAACCGCGTGTTAAAAATACATATTACTTGAGTAGCAACATACAGATGGAAATAGATTAAGACAGCAATGAACAAGTGTCCTGGTAATAAAGTGATATCTGGTGTATATCATCATTGGTGCTTAAGTGAGGAGTGGTGAAGTAAGCAATCTCCAACTCACCTAATAAGTATCAGAATGACGCCCCATCTGTTACAGCACTAAATAAAGACATCTGTAGTAGGATGTCTAGTCATGGTGGAAAAAACACAACAAAAACAGATGGAGGGGTTAAACCTCAAGAAAGGTTTATATAAATCTATAATGTATTGACCAAACACACATAGTCAGCCCGTCTCGTTGCAACAGTAGCGGGTAAGACAAGCAAACTGGCAGTACGTAGGGATGGTCACAGAACATGCCCCTGGCCAGTTTCCCAAGACCCGACACAAGGTGCGGGAATGATGCGGGCAAAAGTCCCACCGAGAAAACCGAAGTAAGTGCTGCGGTGCTGTCCCTGATCTCGTGTGTGACAGACATCCGCACACATCCACGCCCCCATGCGGGGCCCACAAAGATAAGAGTCCATAACGGGTCCAAAAGGGGCAGGCACAGTCACCGTGCATCCACAAACCCCACTGTCAACAATCCAGTCGCTTACCTGTACTCAGTCGCTGTAGAGTGCAGGCAACTTGTAGAGTTTAGATAATACTCACCCGCTTCCGCTAGAAACCGCGCTAAACACCTACCCCTTCGTGCTGCAACCGGGATGGTGCCGAACGGTCAGAAGTGCTCCGTTCTTATGCTCCAAATGGAGCCTCATTAAGGGCTGGCGGGAAGCTAATCGGCCCCAGCTGCTGCCACGGCGTGTCATGTGACTTACTCAAAAGTGAGGTGAGCATCCTGTTAGAGTGTCGGCCATCTTGGAACGGTTACATATAAAGGTGTGGGAGAAGTCTCCCAAGTTAACTAATGGGATCTTCAAATGTAAAAATAGCCTAATGGAAAAGGAAACCACGCAAAAGGTAACCGGTGAGCTTACTTGTGCATAAACCCCGCGTGTGGTTATAATTGTATCATAACGTGGAACCTTCCAAACTAGTGAAGGCAGTAAATGCATGTCGGCCATCTTAGAGTGGCTGGTGGTGCATAATAAACTAATAGATCCAATCTATTCCAATACCGACTTGGAGAGCAGGTATGCACGGTATATCATTTTCACCGCTCCCTATTAACATATTGCTGAATAAGCTGGTGTTATATTTATAATGATGTGGCTAATTCAGTTTTATGTTGAATATTACGTTAAAACAAAGAACTCCAAGGTATGTCATCGTTTAGCCCCAGATGGTCTAGCCCTAGTCGATGCACCCATCGTTGCTCTATCTTGAATAGAGCTGCCTGCGTGATGCGTGGGTGTGCCTCCAGAATTAGCCAGTGTAAACTCTCCGGGGTATGATTTTGTTCCTTGAAATGTGTGTAGAGTTTGGTAGTGGTTTTCAGGCAACGAATGTTGCTTTTATGTTCAGAAATCCTGTTTTTACAGGCCGCATGGTCATACCCACATATTTTTTATCGCAAGGGCAAGTCAGTAAATAAATGCACTGAGATGTGTTGCAGTTAGTGTGGGTGTATATCTTCCAAGTGAAGGTATCTGTTAACGTTATCTCTTTGGTATGTTTAGTTTGAGGACATGCTGCACAAGAGCCACAGGGATAGTGGCCCTGAACCGGAGGGAGGTTCCATAAGGTTCTTTGCCTGCTTCTGTTGGATGACTTGGGTCGTGCATGTACCAGCATATCTTTTAAGTTGCTTGTGCGTTTAAAGCGAACCTTGGTTTAGAGATCTCAAGAGATCCTGTATTCAGGATATTCCAGTGTTTGTTTATGATTTTCTTTAGTCTGTTAGAACCTGGTGTGAATGAAGTCACACATGTTAAGATGTCACTGGGTTCTTTTTGTATTACTTCTAGCAAGGCCTCTCTGTTGTTATTCCTTGCTTTCTTTAGGGATTTCTCAATTTTACGTGGAGGTGTCATCAGTGATGTCACTGACTATGTCATGAGTGATGTAATATGTGACGTCATCAGCAGTGCATGGCGGTGCGCGAGTTATAGTTAGCTCAGCTAACTATAACAGCTGAATTTCTCTGCTTTTGTGTGAGTGAAATGTCAGCCTAATTATAACGTCCCTGAAGCCTGTGGTTTTTTCAGTGAATATCTAAGGTTTTTTAAATGCTAATTCCTAACTATTACGTCCCTGAAACCTATGGATTTTTCAGGGAATTTCTAAGGTTTTTTAAATGCTAAAACTAAATATAACATCCCTGAAACCTATGGATTTTTGAGTGAATTTCTAAGGTTTTTTAAATGCTAGTTTCTAACTATGCCTACATAGGTAGGACATGTACAGAAAGAGGTAGAAAGGTGCAGAAAGAAGCAAGAGAAGTGCAGAAAGAAGCAACAGAGGTGCAGAAGGAGTTAAGAGAACTGCAGAAAGAGGCAAGAGATTTGCAGAAACAGGCAAGAGAGGTACAGAAAGAGGAAAGAGGGGTACAGAAAGTAGGGTGCAGAAAGAAGCAAGAGGAGTGCAGAAAAAACCAACAGAGATGCAGAAAGAAGCAAGAGGGGTGCAGAAAGAGGCAACAGAGGTGCAGAAAGAGGCAAGAGAACTGCAGAAAGAGGAAAGAGAGGTGCAGAAAGAGGCAAGAGAGGTGCACAAAGACGGAAGAAGGGTGCAGAAAGAGGCAAGAGGAGTGCAGAAAGAAGCAAGAGAGGTGCAGAAAGAAGCAAGAGAAGTGCAGAAAGAAGAAACAGAGGTGCAGAAAGAGGGAAGAATGGTGCAGAAAGAGGCAAGAGAAGTGCAGAAAGAAGCAACAGAGGTGCAGAAACAGGCAAGAGAAGTGCAGAAAGAGGCAACAGAGGTGCAGAAACAGGCAGGAGAGGTGCAGAAAGAGGAAACAGGGGTGCAGAAAGAGGTAAAATAGGTACAAAAAGAGGGAAGAGGGGTGCAGAAAGAGGCAAGAGGGGTGCAGAAAGAAGCAAGTGAGATGCAAATAAGGCTACAGTGGTGCAGAAAGAGGCAAGATAGGTCTAGAAACAGGCAAGAAAAGTGCAGAAAGAGGCAAGAGAAGTGCTGAAAGAAGCAACAGAGGGGTAGAAAGAAGCAAGAGAAGTGATGAAAGAGACAGGAGAGTTGCAGAAACAAACAAGAGAGGTGGAGAAAAAGAAAGAGAAGTGCAGAAAGAGGCAAGTGAGGTGCAGAAAGAAGCAAGAGAACTGCAGAAAGAGGCAAGAGAAGTGCAGAAACAGGGAAATGAGGAGCAGAAACAAGCAAGTAGAGTGCAGAAAGAGGTAAGAGAACGGCAGAAAGAAGCAAGAGAGTTGCAGAAACAGGCAAGAGAGGTGCAGAGAGAGTGAACAGGGGTGCAGAAAGAGGCAAGAGAGGTACAGAAAGAGGGAAGAGGGGCGCAGAAAGAGTCAAGAGGGGTACAGAAAGATGCACGCAAGGTGCAGAAAGAGGCAACAGTGCTGCAGAAAGAGGCAAAACAGGTGCAGAAACAGGCAAGAGAAGTGCAGAAAGAGGCAAGAGAAGTGCTGAAAGAAGCAACAGAGGTGCAGAAACAGGCAAGAGAAGTGCAGAAAGAGGCAACAGGTGTGCAGAAAGAGGCAAAAGAGGTGCAGAAAGAGAGAACAGGGATGCAGACAGAGGCAAGAGAGGTCAGAAAGATGGAAGAGGGGTGCAGAAAGAGGCATGAGGGGTGCAGAAATTTGCAAGAGAGGTGCAGAAAGAAGCAAGAGCAGTGCAGAAAGAACCAACAGTGGTGCAGAAAGAGGCAAGAGAGGTGCAGAAAGAGGAAAGAGAGGTGCAGAAAGAGGCAACAGAGGTGCAGAAAAGGCAGGAGAGGTGCAGAAAGAGGAAAGAGAGGTGCAGAAAGAGGCAAGAGAGGTGCAGAAAGAGAGAACAGTGGTGCAGACAGAGGCAAGAGAGGTGCAGAAAGAGGGAAGAGGGGTGCAGAAAGAGGCAAGAGGGGTGCAGAAAGAGGCAAGTGAGGTGCAGAAAAGAGCAAGAGTGGTGCAGAAAGAGGCAAGATAGGTGCAGAAAGAAGCAACAGAGGTGCAGAAAGAGGCAAGAGAAGTGCAGAAAGAGAGAACAGAGGTGCAGAAAGAGGCAAGAGAGGTGCAGAAAGAGGGAAGAGGGGTGGAGAAAGAGGCAAGAGGGGTGCAGAAAGAAGCAAGAGAGGTGCAGAAAGAGGCAACAGTGGTGCAGAAAGAGGCAAGACAGGTGCAGAAAGAACCAAAAGAGGTGCAGAAAGAGGCAAGAGAAGTGCAGAAAGAGGCAACAGAGGTGCACAAAGAAGCAAGAAGAGTGCATGAAAGAGACAAGAGAGTTGCAGAAAGAGACAAGAGAGGTGCAGAAAGAAGCAAGAGAAGTGCAGAAAGAACCAACAGAGGTGCAGAAAGAGGCAAGAGGGGTGCAGAAAGAGGCAAGAGAGGTGCAGAAAGAGGCAAGAGAGGTGCAGAAAGAGGCAAGAGAAGTGCAGAAAGAGGCAAGAGAGGTGCAGAAAGAGGCAAGAGAGGCAAGAGGAAGAGGGCTGCAGAAAGAGGCAAGAGAGTGTGCAGAAAGAGGCAAGCAGAGGTGCAGAAAGAGGCAACAGTGGTGCAGAAAGAGGCAAGAGCAGGTGCAGAAAGAGGCAAGAGAAGTGCAGAAAGAAGCAACAGAGGTGCAGAAAGAGGCAAGAGGAGTGCAGAAAGAGGCAAGAGAAGTGCAGAAAGAAGCAACAGAGGTGCAGAAAGAGGCAAGAGAACTGCAGAAAGAGGCAAGAGAGGTGCAGAAAGAGGCAAGAGAGGTGCAGAAAGAGGGAAGAGGGGTGCAGAAAGAGGCAAGTGAGGTGCAGAAAGAAGCAAGAGAGGTGCAGAAAGAAGCAAGAGAAGTGCAGAAAGAAGCAACAGAGGTGCAGAAAGAGGCAAGAGAGGTGCAGAAAGAGGCAAGAGAAGTGCAGAAAGAGGCAAGAGAGGTGCAGAAAGAGGCAAGAGATGTGCAGAAAGAGGCAACAGAGGGGCAGAAAGAGAGAACAGAGATGCAGAAAGAGGCAAGAGAGGTACAGAAAGAGGGAAGAGGGGTGCCGAAAGAGACAAGAGGGGTGCAGAAAGAAGCAAATGAGGTGCAGAAAGAGGCAACAGTGGTGCAGAAAGAGGCAAGACAGGTGCAGAAACAGGCAAGAGAAGTGTAGAAAGAGGCAAGAGAAGTGCTGAAAGAAGCAACAGAGGTGTAGAAAGAAGCAAGAAAAGTGATGAAAGAGACATGAGAGTTGCAGAAAGAAAGAAGAGAGGTGCAGAAAGAAGCAAGTGAAGTGCTGGAAGAAGCAACAGAGGTGCAGAAAGAGGGAAGGGGGTGCAGAAAAAGGCAAGAGAAGTGCAGAAAGAAGCAACAGAGGTGCAGAAAGAGGCAAGAGAAGTGCAGAAAGAGGCAACAGAGGTGCAGAAAGAGGCAAGAGAGGTACAGAAAGAGGGAACAGGGGTGCAGAAAGAGGCAAGAGAGGTACAGAAAGAGGAAAGAGGGGTGCAGAAAGAGTCAAGAGGGGTGAAGAAAGATGCACGTGAGGGACAGAAAGAGGCAACAGTGGCAGAAAGAGGCAAAACAGGTGCAGAAAGAAGCAAAACAGGTGCAGAAACAGGCAAGAGAAGTGCAGAAAGAGGCAAGAGAAGTGCTGAAAGAAGCAACAGAGGTGCAGAAAGAGGCAGGAGAGGTGCAGAAAGAGGAAAGAGAGGTGCAAAAAGAGGCAAGAGAGGTGCAGAAAGAGAGAACAGTGGTGCAGACAGAGGCAAGAGAGGTGCAGAAAGAGGGATGCAGAAAGAGGCAAGAGTGGTGCAGAAAGAGGCAAGAGGGGTGCAGAAATTTGTGAGAGAGGTGCAGAAAGAAGCAAGAGCAGTGCAGAAAGAACCAACAGAGGTGCAGAAAGAGACAAGAGGGGTGCAGAAAGAGGCAACAGAGGTACAGAAAAGGGAAGAGGGGTGCAGAAAGAGGCAAGAGGGGTGCAGAAAGATGCACGCGAGGTGCAGAAAGAGGCAACAGTGGTGCAGAAAGAGGCAAAACAGGTGCAGAAACAGGCAAGAGAAGTGCAGAAAGAGGCAAGAGAGGTGCAGAAAGAGAGAACAGGGGTGCAGACAGAGGCAAGAGAGGTGCAGAAAGAGGGAAGAGGGGTGCAGAAAGAGGCAAGAGGGGTGCAGAAATTTGCGAGAGAGGTGCAGAAAGAAGCAAGAGCAGTGCAGAAAGAACCAACAGAGGTGCAGAAAGAGGCAAGAGGGGTGCAGAAAGAGGCAACAGAGGTGCAGAAAGAGGCAACAAAGCTGCAGAAACAGGCAGGAGAGGTGCAGAAATAGGAAAGAGAGGTGCTGAAAGAGGCAAGAGAGATGCAGAAAGAGAGAACAGGGGTGCAGACAGAGGCAAGAGAGGTGCAGAAAGAGGGAAGAGGGGTGCAGAAAGTGGCAAGAGGGGTGCAGAAAGAAGCAGGTGAGGTGCAAATAAGGATACAGTGGTGCAGACAGAGGCAAGACAGGTCTAGAAACAGACAAGAGAAGTGCAGAAAGAGGCAAGAGAAGTGCTGAAAGAAGCAACAGAGGTGTAGAAAGAAGCAAGAGAAGTGATGAAAGAGACAAGAGAGTTGCAGAAAGAAACAAGAGAGGTGCAGAAAAAAGCAAGAGAAGTGCAGAAAGAGGCAAGTGAGGTGCAGAAAGAGGCAAGAGAGGTGCAGAAAGAAGCAAGAGAGGTGCAGAAAGAGGCAAGTGAGGTGCAGAAAAAGGCAAGAGGAGTGCAGAAAGAGGCAAGAGAAGTGCAGAAAGAAGCAACAGAGGTGCAGAAGGAGGCAATAGAACAGCAGAAAGAGGCAACAGAGGTGCAGAAAGAGGCAAAAGTGGTGCAGAAAGTGAAAAGAGGGATGCAGAAAGAGGCAGGAGGGTGCAGAAAGAAGCAAGAGAGGTGCAGAAAGAAGCAAGAGAAGTGCAGAAAGAAGCAACAGAGGTGCAGAAAGAGGCAAGAGAAGTGCAGAAAGAGGCAACAGAGGTGCAGAAAGAGGCAAAAGAGGTGCAGAAAGAGGCAAGAGAAGTGCAGAAAGAGGAAAGAGAAATGCAGAAAGAGGGAAGAAGGGTGCAGAAAGAGGCAAGAGGGGTGCAGAAAGAAGCAAGAGAGGTGCAGAAAGAAGCAAGAGAAGTGCAGAAAGAAGCAACAGAGGTGCAGAAAGAGGGAAGAGGGGTGCAGAAAGAGGCAAGAGAAGTGCAGAAAGAAGCAACAGAGGTGCAGAAAGAGGCAAGAAAAGTGCAGAAAGAGGCAACAGAGGTTCAGAAACAGGCAGGAGAGGTGCAGAAAGAGGCAACAGAGGTGCAGAAAGAGACAAGAGAAGTGCAGAAAGAGGCAAGAGAGGTGCAGAAAGAGGCAAGAGAGGTGCAGAAAGAAGCAAGAGAGGTGCAGAAAGAGGCAACAGAGGTGTACAAAGAAGCAAGAAAGGTGATGAAAGAGGCAAGAGAGGTGCAGAAAGAAGCAAGAGAGGTGCAGAAAGAAGCAAGAGAAGTGCAGAAAGAAGCAACAGAGGTGCAGAAAGAGGCAAGAGAATTGCAGAAAGAGGCAACAGAGGTGCAGAAACAGGCAGGAGAGGTGCAGAGAGAGGGAACAGGGGTGCAGAAAGAGGCAAGAGAGGTACAGAAAGAGGGAAGAGGGGTGCAGAAAGAGTCAAGAGGGGTGCAGAAATATGCACGCGAGGTGCAGAAAGAGGCAACAGTGGTGCAGAAAGAGACAAAACAGGTGCAGAAACAGGCAAGAGAAGTGCAGAAAGAGGCAAGAGAAGTGCTGAAAGAAGCAACAGAGGTGCAGAAAGAGCCAAGAGAAGTGCAGAAAGAGGCAACAGAGGTGCAGAAAGAGGCAACAGAGGTGCAGAAAGAGGCAAGAGAACTGCAGAAACAGGCAGGAGAGGTGCAGAAAGAGGGAACAGGGTTGCAGAAAGAGGCAACAGAGATACAGAAAGAGGGAAGAGAAGTGCAGAAAGAAGCAAGTGGGGTGCAGAAAGAAGCAAGTGAGGTGCAGAAAGAGGGAAGAGGGGTGCAGAAAGAGGCAAGAGGGGTGCAGAAATTTGTGAGAGAGGTGCAGAAAGAGGCAAGAGCAGTGCAGAAAGAGAGCAACAGAGGTGCAGAAAGAGGCAAGAGAGGTGCAGAAAGAGGGAAGAGAGGTGCAGAAAGAGGCAAGAGGGGTGCAGAAAGAAGCAAGAGAGGTGCAGAAAGAGGCAAGAGCAGGTGCAGAAAGAGGCAACAGAGCTGCAGGAACAGGCAAGAGAGGTGCAGAAATAGGAAAGAGAGGTGCAGAAAGAGGCAAGAGAGATGCAGAAAGAGAG